>VDFB02000003.1:378223014-378487884 GCA_007258455.2 Sequoia sempervirens | reverse complement strand
CTCTTGAATGCCAACAGACTTCAATGACTCCTAGCGGTGATGCGCTAGAAACTTTACCTGATGTGTTAGAAACCCTAGGACAGTCAGGGGATATAGAAATTGTGCATTTTGGAGAAGGAGAAGAGACTTCTCATAAGAGGAAGAGGTAGACTAAAGTCACTTTCCAAACAACCCCTCCTCTACGGAGAAGCAAGAAGTGAACTATCTGCTGAATCCAATGAAACTACGACCTATGATACAAAAATTACCTCTAAAAAGAAAAAATCCTAGGACTCAAGCAAGAATATTGGAAATTGGAAATCAGCCTGGTGATGAGGAAATAAGTGAAATAGAGAAACAATTCGATCAATCTTCCAAGGTTGAGGAGAAGAGAACGCTGTCTCCAATGAAACAGGAAGAGGGAAGAGTACAGATGCCACATTTTATGGTTATTGAAGATGAACCTGTGGGATGATTCTCCCCTTTTCTTGACATAGTTGAAAATGTACTTCATGCTGATATGGAAATCCCAAATCCACCTTTTTCTGTTAATGTAGGGGATGCAACATTTGGTTAGAAAGGAGAAGAATTAGAAAAATTGGAAGCAAAAATTGTTGAGTTAAAATTTTGGTAAAAAAGAAATGAAGAATAGATCACCCATCAGCAAGAAGAAATAGAGGGCCAACAGCAAGAAGAAATAGAGGCACATGCTACAATTATAAGTAAAAAGGATCAAGAGATTACAAATTTGACAATGCAGATGGAGCAAAAAGACAAGGTCATTGAGAAGTTGCAATATCAAATACAACAATGGAATCAAGAAAGCAAGCAACATATTGTTGATTTGTCTAAGAAAGACAACCACATTCGAGGTTTGAAAAATAATTTTATGCAAATGTTTAATGCTTTTGAAGAAGAAAGGAACAAGAAGAGAATTGAACTTAATGCTTATGTGAGTAGAATTGTGGAGTTAGAACAAGACTTGTAGGAAAGTGACACCAAGCCAATAATGGAATCTAAAGGAACATAAATCGAACCAATTGTTTTAGAATGGTTCCAGGTACATATCCCTCCATTATTGATGAAATGGATGGAGAGATGCTACTTCCTGAGAGATGTAGAATTTGAAAATGATAGGCTGAAAAAGGAGTTAGTACTACTAAAAGAATCATTTCACAAAGTGTATAGAGCTAAACAGGATGCTTGTCAAATAAGTGAGTTATTGTTAGCTTGTAGAAGACCGTTTAGGTTGTATTCTATGTTCCTCAATGAACAACTCCTAAGATGAAAGTTACTTAGAATCCACAATAACAAGCCACATGATCCTGATAATAAAGAATTTGTCAAGATATTTGTTTTGTCAACTCCTGATTAGTAGGATTTATTATGTGAATTCTTTGTCCATAATTTTCTCTTGGAAGATTATTCATATAAAGTATGGGTTGATGAACTAGAAAGTCCCAACAGACAGGAAAATTTGACTTCACTGGCCATGGTTGTCATCAAACAACATGGTGAAGAATTAGAGGATGAATTGGAAAACAACATGGAAAATCTTACTATGGATTCAAGTGGCAAGGAGATGACAGACGTAGAAGAGATCCTAGGACACCCAATTAATGTAGACCACATAAAATTTGATAATGCCAGTTTCATGGGATTACCTTGTCCTTTGATGAACTTAGTTCCAAAAATGTACCATTTCTTTATAGACATTGCCAGACTTCATAAAACCATACCTCATAGCTATCCTCTTAACACCTTGACAAGGCCCATGTACACTGTCACATCCAACCATCCAGGAGTTAAAACCATTATGTTGTTGCCAGGAAAAACTTTGAACATTAACAATTGGTTGACTGAGTCGGAAGAACACAAATTGTTTGCTACCCTATTGAATAGATCTAAAGCTTTTGCTTGGGACTATGCAAATATGAGAGGAATACACCCAAGTGTGTGTACTCACCATATCTATACCGAGGATGTTTGACCTTTTCGACAACCACAATGGAGACTCAATCCTACCTTGAAAGATATCATTAAAACCAAAATTGACAAATTCCTATAAGTGAGTTTTATTTATCCAATTTATGACAGTAAATGGGTGTCACCTTTGGTTGTGGTTCCAAAGAAAAATGGGAAGTGGAGAGTGTGTGTAGACTATAGGGAACTTAACAAAGCAACACACATAGATTATTTTCCTCTACCGTTTGTAGACCACGTTTTGGATAACTTGGCTCGAAGGAAATATTTTTCATTTTTGGACAGATTTACTAGTTACAACTAGATACAGGTAGCAGCAGAAGACCAATATAAGACAACTTTTACCCTCCCTTGGGGACATTTTCATATCGGGTTCTTCCTTTTGGGCTATGTAATGCTCCTGTAACATTCCAGAGGGCTATCCTGGCTATATTTTCTAAGTTGGTGAATGAGTGTGTGGAAGTTTATATGGACGACTTCACTATATATGGTTCAACCTTTGATGAGGCCCTCCAAAATCTAGATAAGGTTTTGAAGCGATGTGAGCATCATCGTTTGTCCCTAAGCCATGAGAAATGTCTAATAATGGTAGAACAAGGAATAGTGCTGGGATACCATATTTTAGCTGAAGGGATTAAGGTTGATCCTAAGAAAATTGAAGTAATACAACAACTTGAGAACCCAAAAACCAAAACTGATGTCAGAAGTTTCTTAAGGCATGTTGGATACTATCGAAGATTCATAGAAAACTTCAACAAGATCTCAACCCCTATGTTTTCCCTTCTTCAGAATAATGTAGAGTTCATCTAGACACCTAAGTTTCAATCATCATTTGAAATCATCAAGGAGAAACTCATCTCTTCTCTTGTCCTTCGTGGATCTAATTGGAACTTTCAATTCCATATTTCTATGCTTTCTAGTTTAATCGTTATGCTTTTGACATTCATAATTTTATGCTTTCTAGTTTAGTTTTGATTAAAAAGGAAAAATAGGTTTTGAAGGGACATGAAACCCTTTACATCAGATACATAATGTTGCTCCAAAAATATTCAAAAGTCTACCAGCAACAACCCAACAGCCAAAAAACCAACCACCACAGGTGTCAGAGTATAATAAGACAATCAACAACCAGTGGCACCCACCAACAAAACAACAGACAAAAGACAATCACCAAATAGAAACATAAAGCAACAAAAAACTAGTTAAGGTCACTCAGAGTTTTGGCCATCTCAATCTACTGGTTTTTATGTTTTTCAACATATCCAACAATTCCTTCTTTTCAACATCAAACTCTTTCTTCCATTCAACCGATCCTCTACCAACAGGAACCTTGTCATCATCCTTCATAGTTTTTTACCCTTACCCTTAGCCATTTTCTCTTTCTCCATGATCTCTGAGAAGAAAACTTGGTCTTCTCTAAGCTGCCCAATTTTCTTAAAAAGTATTTCCAAGTCTTCAACACTATTCTTAACTGAGGTATGGCTAACTTGCAACATTTTTTTGATATTCCCATTAATACCAACAACCTTGGCCTCAAGGGCCTACATTCTGTCCTCACACAAAGCCTTGAAATCATTAAACTAACCTTCTAGTTCCACCAATCTATCAATGAGGATGTTAGACACAAAGGCCTTCTAAGCATTCTCCATATTCGCCTTTAAGCCTCTTATACTAATATGAATTTTATTAAATTCTTGTAGAGTCCATTTGGCCAATTTGAAGGTGCCCATAGCCCCATCCCTCACCATGTCCAGCAAGCCAAACATAGAAGTATCATCGTCATCCAGGTATGAAAAATCCTTCGACAAAGGATCAATCTTCAAGGGTGGATTATCATTTTTCTTTTCCTCCTCCTCCACATTCAAATCCTCAAACTCCTTCACAAGGGACACCTTTGGCATGTCATGAACTGGAGAATCCTCCACCATCACTATTTTATTCACATGAACCTTACCTTCCTCAATCTTCTTAGGGTTTGTGGCCGTAACAATAGAAGCCTTCTTCAAATTGGCCAATCTCTTCGACAGTCTTCTCAGTTTCTCAACCAACCCAATATTGACTTGGGCCCCAACCTCAAGAGCCCCACCAACAACACCTTTACCAACAACCAATTCCATAGCCTTGGGAGAGGACCCATCCGACCCAACCTCTGTGTCATCACTCCCAATAGAGGCCAGCCTCTCAGGTTCCCTATTACTCTTAGAACCCACCACCTTCCTTTTCTTGGAAGTCGAAGCCATGACCACAGGGAAAGCAACTTCCTCGTTCTCATCCCATTCCTCCTCCTCCGACGACAAGGATTCTGAATCTTACGACCCTGATAAAGCATTAAAAACCTCTTCCTTGCCTTTGATGGTATGAACCAAGGTTAGAGATTGGACATGCTCCATAATAAGCAAAATAATCCCTTCATGGAGGATAGGAGCCCTCCTATTCTCCAAATGAGCATACATTGAGGATTCCAAAGAGGATAAAATGAAAAAGGGAAAATAAATAAATAAACCATGCCTGAAGTGATTCAAGAGAGTGAAATGGTAACCAAGCAGAGCCTTAAATCTCCCTTCCAGTGTCACGTAACGCATCATCACCTCTGCAACCCTAGCCTAGATTTTCTTAAGGGAGGTTCTATCATAGCCCTAGTTCTCCAACTTGACAAAATTCTTCCGCTCATCATCCTTAAAAAATTGGGTCATCACTTCTTCATTACTCTTTTTATCTTTAAAAAATTTCCTTCCCATAATCGGCATGCGAGTAACATTGGAAATTAGGTCTTCATTCAACTCCACCTCCATCCCTTTTAGCACCAGCTTGTGGTTATGCCAAGTGAGACAAACTTGGTCGAGGAATTAGGGTCATGACCATGTAATCTCTCCAGAAATGGAGTGAAATTGACATGAAGAAGAATGTTCCATAGCCTCCTTCTTCCTCCAAATATCACTGCATGAATGAGGCTCAACTTTGCTTCTATCACCACCCATGGTACCCAAACAGAACACACAAAACCCTGGTGAAAGCTATCCACACAAAAGCGCACAAGCCATAAAACATCCAAAAAGTGTGCCAAATGGGAATAAGTATAAGGCCATAAAAGCCACAACTTATCTGACTCCATCATTTCTTAAAATGTTTCTAGCATCCTCGGGAATGATTGACCCTTCCTCCCACGAGCGAAATTCACTAAGGCTGACAACCAAATTGGAAAAAAAATCGGTAAGAGAGTTTCCTTCCTGATAAACATGAGAGATACGAGTCTCATCACAAGATTGCAACATCATTATCATATCCTCAATTAGCTGATCCATGTTCTAGCTTAGGGGATGAGTACCATGCAAATAGTTTATTATATTCATAGAATCATCTTCCACCCAAACTTTGGAAAACCCCTTGCTAATAGCATGTATCTGAAACTCATGAATGTAGCCTCCACCTCTGCATGATGATTATTTTGAGTACCCAATGGGAGTGCCACCGTGCCAAGAAGTCTACCAAAATTATCTCTTAACACCCCCTGACATCCAGTAGGTCTGGGATTACCCTTCACCGCCCCATCAACATTGATTTTAATCTACCTAGCCAGGGGTGGCTACCATCTAGTGTTCTTCCTAGCCACATAACTATCCTTGGGAGATATAATAGGAACCAAATAAATTTTCCAATTCAAAATCACCTTAAGATCATATCAAACAAGGCACATAGCCAAATCACACCGAACAGAGTCAGATTTAATAAGAGTAAAATTCTCCAGAATAACTCGACGGACTTTGATGAAAAGACTCTCAACCTTCAGCTTGGATTCCTGAAAGATCCTATTATTTCTTTCTTTCTAGAGCCCTCAGGCAATATGCAGGGCCATAAGATCCCAAAGCCCACACAACACAAGAGAGTAAGAAGGGCACTTCCACTGATCATAAAACTTAGCCAAGGAGTTAGGAAAAACCCATCCCAAGTCCTAGAGTCTAAGGAACTTGCTCCACAGGGCTAATGAGTAATCATACCCAATAAGGATATGAAAATAATTCTCCTCATTAGCTTCATAGCGCACACACATATTAGGAATGGAAAACCCCCTCTTGCAGAGATTGTCAATCGTAAGAATTTTACCTTGCATAATCAATGAGTAAAAGAAATTCACCTTAGGAATAAGCTGCTTATTCCATAGCCACCCCCAGAACGGAAAAGACTCTAGAGTAAATAGGGAATTAAAAAAAGCAGAGGCCATAGAAAAATTACCACTTGCACATGGGGCCCAAACCACTCTATCTGACCTAGGAAACACTGTAATCCAAACCTTACATAAGAAGTCCTTAAGAATCTTCGAACATAGATTCCAATCATCAAAATTCTTCCAATCCCCATCCTCAAAGTAATCTGCCACCTTGACTCCAAACATCTGTTTACATAGGGGAGCAATAGGAGGGGGCCAAGGGAGAGATATAAGAGGGAAATCCCCACACCAAATGTCATCCCAAAAGAGAATATTGGTCCCATCACCCAACAACCACTTAACACCTTTAGCAATCACATCTCTACACAACAAAATATTCTTCCAGAAGCAAGAACCAGATAGGATCTCCTCTGCATAAAGTAAATCCCAAGGCCTATCCAGACCAAACAGGTACTTGTTACTCATCGAAGGGGCCCAACCAACAACCCCATTTAGGAGCCTCTAGATATTTTTAGCCAAAAGGGCCTTATTGAATATTTAAGATTTCTAATCCCCATGCCACCCCATTTCTTCGATCTACAGAATAAATCCCAGGCCACTAGGGAAATCTTAGCTTTGGACTCCACCCCAGACCACAGGAATCTTCTCATGCTCTACTCCATTTTGTCTTCAAACTTAACTGGCACCTTGAATAAACTCATGGCATACAGGGGTAAATTTTGAAGAGTGGTTGATATAAGCTAAATTTTACTAGCCTAACTGAGGAGAGCACCTTTCCACCTTGCTAGCTTCTTGCTGAATTTATCCAAAAGACCCAGCCAAAAGAAGTCAGGAATCCTAGAAATGCACAAGGGAAGTCCCAAATATGAGGATGGAAAATCACCCCTATTACAAGCCAAAATTCTGGCCACCTTAAGCTGCAAATCATCTGGAGTATTAAGGAAAAAATCTAACATTTAGGATGGTTGATCTTTTGATCAAAAGCCTTTTCATAGTCTGCCAACAACCTCTTAACAACTCTAGCTTCTTTAACAGAAGAAGCCCCCATCAAAATAGTGTCATCCACAAATTGCTGGTGAGTAATTGAATTACACCTAGAAGATGGTGCAAGGCCTTGCAGAACCCCAGCCTGAAGAGCCTTTTGGATGTTATGACCTAAAGCCTCCACCATCAGGATGAAAAGAAGCAACGAGATAGGGTCACCCTACCTCAAGCCACACGAGCTCCAGAAGAAGGGCAAGGGAGAACTGTTCACCAGGACAACGAACGAAGGAGAATAAATAAGTTGCTCAATCAATTGAATGAATTTCTTACAAAAGCCAAAACAATCAAACACACTCAAAAGGAACCTCCAACTGACTTTGTCATAAGCTTCAAGAATATCCAACTTCAAAAAGAAACCCGGTCTCTTAGAAACATTAATGGAATGGGGCAATTCATGAACTGTAATAATAGAATCAAGGATCTTCCTACCCTTGACAAAGCCACTTTTCTAGTTTGAAATAAGAAGCGGCAAGCATTTCTACAATCTAGTAGCCATAAATTTTGAAAAAAAATTATAAACAAAGTTACAAAGGCTAATAGGATGGAATTCACCAAAGGTCTTAGCATTAACCAATTTAGGAATCAGAACAATGAAAGTGGCATTCAATTCCTTCAAAAAAATTCTAGAACTGAAAAAATCCTTAGTAGCATTTATCACATCCTCAACAACAATCTTCCAACATGATTGAGAGAATAAAAAAGAAAAACCATTAGGGCCAGGGGCCTTATTACCTTCAAATGAAAACACTACATCTTTAATTTTTGAGGTAGAGGGAATAGCTGTTAGCTCCTTGTTCACAACTTCCGAGACCAAATTGGGGATAGCCTCTAGGGTAGCATCCACACAACCTTGATCCCAAACCAGATCATCAGTCACAAGACCTTCAAAAAATATAGCAGCCGCACTTCTAATATCCTCCTCAACTTCCAACAACGACCCATCCATACTAATAGAAGAAATTCTATTAGAAGCTCTATGTATCAAAGCAGTGAGATGAAAGAACTTAGAATTATGATCCCCAACTTTAAGCCAAACTGCCTTGGATCTTTGTCTCCAGAAATCTTCCTCCTTGGATATGATATCATGAAGTTGGGCAAGAAGACCATCTTCCTAAAGTTGAATATCCTCTGACAAGCCCTTCGACTGAATAACATGTTAGACCTCATCCAACTTGCTAAGAATGAGGCTTTTAGAATAAAAAATGTGGCCAAACAATTCTTTGTTCCGCTTGCTAAGGTTCTTCTTAACACAATTCAATTTTTTAGCCACTCTGAACATCACACTACCATCAACATTAATTTGCAACCATCTACTAATACAATCCATAAAGCGAGGGTCTCTAAGCCACATGGCTTCAAATTTGAGGGGAAATATTTTCTTACTCCCAACCCTCTCAGCCACAAAAGAGAGAGGGAAATGATCCAACCCACAATGCATAAGAGAGGAAAGGGAACAAGCAAAGTCAGCAAACTAGGACGCAGAAGTTAGAGCCTTGTCCAATCTAACTTGAATATTATCCGCACCAACACATCTATTTGACCATGTAAAATTAGCTGCAGAAAGCTTAGCATCTAGTAGGGCATTATCATCAATAAACATTCTAAGATCAAACCTACTCTCTGGGTCTTCTTGAGAGCCACCCACTTTCTCATCATCATATAGAGGAGTGTTGAAATCTCCCATAACTAGCTAGGGAAGATCTAGAAAGTTCAACCTAAGGATACTAAGATCATCCTAGAGCTTCTTTCTATTTCTCTTCAAATTAGGAGCATACACATTAGAAATAACCCAAGAATAAGAATCCCTGAGGTAAGTAAACTTAGTCTCAACATGATTGAAACCATCAACAACTATAGTACCTTTCAAAATTTTAGCATTCCAAAAGGTGGCCACACCCCCCGAAGCTCCATCAGAACTCACCCTATGGAAACCATAATCTTTGAAAAATAAACTCTTTAAAGCCTCCAGCTTGTCAATCTGCATCTTCATTTCTTGGATCAACAAAATGTCCAGTTTATGATCACAGACAAAATTATTCAGGAGGTCCTGCTTATGCAGGTTATTCATCCCCCTGAAATTCCATGAAATGAATTTCATTTGGTAGAAGAGGGGGTGTTCTTTGAGCACAAATCAAATAGGGTCTTCTGGACCCCTTCCGCAATATCCCTCTTACATTCCCTTTCTCTGCTCTTTAGCAGGGAAGGTCTACCCTGCCCATTTGATTTAGACCCACAATCTCCTTTGTGCCTTCTCATTGTGACACCTTTGTGAGGCTAAAGGGGAGGTGGAGAGGATTTCTTCTTTTGGCCACACACCTGGGTAAATTCCTCCTCATCTTTACATATAGAATCGACCACAACCATAACATTGTTGTCTATCACCAGATCCATATCCGAAAAGGGCGATTGAGGAGCACCCTTCGGCTCCACCATTAGCCTTTTTGGAGAGCACACAGTCTCAACATGGACCCCTTTCGGCTCCACCACTGGCCTTTTTGGAGAGCACATAGTCTTAGAAACATAGTCCACTTCCTGATTTAAGGACTGATCATCAACAACTTCCCTAGGACCAACCGGTTCCTTACTAAAATCGACTGAAGGATCTTTACGCACTTCAACATTTACCTCACCCTCCAACCCATTTCTTGCCGCCGATTCACCTTGGGCCTCCTTGGGTTCCTTAATCTTCCAAACCTTAGTCTATTTGACATCCTTCGGTTGGGCATTAGGAACAAGGCAATCTTTGGCCCAATGTCCTATCTTTTTACACTTGAAACAAGCGAATAAAAGGTTCTCAAAAACAATATGCTGCTTCTAAGACCCCATGTTCAATTTTAGGAAGAAATATTCAGGCAATGCAGCATCTTGATCAATCATGACATAGAATCTGGCTACATCTAACCTCCTCCTTGATCTAGTGGCCTTGTCAATTGAAACAAGCCAATCGAAGGAGTTGGCAACTGCCTTGAAAACTTCCCCATCCCAATTTTCTAAAGGAAAATTTAGAAGTTTGACCCATACAAACGTAGAATTATAGAGGCATTTAGACAAGTCCATTCCTAGCTCCCATGGTTGTAACACCATAGAGATCCTTCCAAAAGACCAAGGTCCTTTTGCAAAAACATTCCTTAGGTCTTTGTCACATGAGAAGGCAAAGGAAAAGAATCCTTTAGCCATCGTAGCTCCACCTGACCTTTTAGCACTCATTTCATGCGAACCCATGAGCGGACCTCCTCAATGCTAGGTCTAAGACCTAAAAAATTTCCAACTAGAGAGAAATCCATAATAGAAATATTCTTCTCAACAATGGAGTCCAGGATAGAAAAAGAGAAGACACCTTCCTCATTAGAAGAAGACACCGACTCAGTCACACTGCCCTTATCCTTAAGCTTTGAGGAAAAAATGTTAGACCACTTCTGACCTAGCACAAAAGACTTTGCAACCATCCGATTAGCATCCACTTGGGCACCCTCAACATGGGGAAGAATTAGAGATTCCCCAGATGGGACCTACCCAACAAAACCAGCCCCCACATTATCTCCATGATGCAGATGGACCGATTCCTTCAAGGGACAACCATCACAAGACACCTTGAGTGTCTCACCCACATTTTTCTCCTCCAAATGCACAACTTTGAATAGGTTGTCACCAAAAGACCCATCCTTCCCTGAAACACTTCCAGGGAACCTTTCCAAGCCACATGATCTATCCTCCCCAGAAGAGATAAAAAGCCTTGGTTTGTATCTTGCTCGAAGTGCCATGTGTAAAAAATCCCAGGTCCTGAATCCAAATTCAAATTGCTCAAGCCTGCAACCGAACTAGTCTTCTTTCCAACGAACACTCCAATGGTCTCCTCCATTGAAAAAATGTTTCACAACTTCTAGTTTAGTTATTTCAAGTTTTCTAGATAAATAATTTCCTTCTTTCTAAGTTTAGTGGCTTCTAGTTTAGAGTTTCATTTTAGTTGTTCCAATATTTAGAAAAATCGAGAGAGATAGTCAAGATGTCTTCTATTGCATATGGCCTTCAAACACTACCTAGTTGATATATTAATGTATTTATCAACTAAAGTGATAGGACCTAACTACAGTCTATCGCCCACTAGTTTCCATAGCTTCATTTTCTTACCGAAACTAACCTTTTCTTGTTCTCCTAGCTTAGTCTCATGTAACAAACAAATATCCACTTGAAATGACTCCAATTGGTGTCATATTAGGTACCTCTTGTTAGGGGAATTTAAGCCCCTAAAATTCCATGTTATGAGCTTCTTGGCTATTCAGGAAGGGCCTCACCCTTCCCTACTTTTAACATCTAGTTAATCTTCAGCTGGACATTAGCTTCCCCATCCCACTTCAACTTCTCTTGATTTGGAATTCTTCCTCTCCTTTTTCACTCTCCACAATTAGGGGACGATTTGAGCATGTCCTTTTGACCAATACCCAGTTTTCCTGTCTCAACCTGGTTTGGTTGAGAAACCCTCAATTTCTTACATGACTTTTGTGCCACCTCAACATCATTTTTATCCAAGTAAATTTTTTCAAGATTTGGGCCATCAATCCAATATTCAAACATATCCTCTAAATCAATATTGATTTAGTCACTCTTGGTTGCAATTCAACTAGCTCATTCCCAACCTTAATGAGAGAATTGGGATCTTCTTCTATGATCTTGTTCCTAAGAAAATCAATGGCATCCAAGACTTTCTAATTAAGCTCCCTTCACTAATCTCCCAAGTCCCCTGGCTTGCTGGTGTGATCTTCCATCTTATTAGTTTTGTCAAGTTTTGCCACCAAATCTTCCTGAGTCAAATTTTCTAACAACTTTCCAAATTCATCCTTAGTAGAGTCGATAAAGCCATCCACATTCAAAGAATGAGGTGAGGTCGTCTAGTTTTTAGAAGAGGATTTTTTATGCCAACCCAATGTCCTAACTAGAGTTTTGTTGGGATAGGGATCCAAAGTTAGTGTTTGCATCCAATTACCCCAATCCAAGAAAAACTTGATCTCACGCCATTGTTGACTGTTAGGATTGTTTTCAACACACAATCTAACATAGGTGTTGATGCCATTAGAATCCAATTGTTCTTCCACACACACATATTTTCCCAATTGGTTACTAATATCTTCCAAGATACTCGACTCCTAGAATTCCAAAGGAAGATTGGGCAACTTATACCAGTCCTAAATATTTTCCATGTTGTGGTGATAAGGATCAAATCGACCATCCATCTACAAATGTAGAAGTCGTTGTCATTGATAATCCAGATACCATTCTCAATTTCTTCCTAACCTTCTCTAAAGGGTAGATCACTACAAAATATCCATTCGCTAAAGCTTTGAACATAAAATCTTCCCCCAATTTCTCATGCCACCACCTGATCAAGCTATCCCAATTGAGGCTCATGCCAAACCAATTGACTAGAAGCCCGAGCTGTTCAAGTTGATCCATCTCAACTTGTAGCTTGTTTGAACATATTTCCATTGTTCTCCTAGGGCGTTTTTCCCTCTTATCACCATTCACCCAACCATTATTGAACCCTTCATCGAATGACCCCTTTGGAAAAAATCTAGTGCTTTGTGTCTTTTCCCATCTTCTTGGACTCTTTTCACGATTGCGATCCCATATAGGGTTTTGGTTGCCAGAATTTTCACCTGCACCACCTCTAAACCTATTGTTTCCATTCCAACGACCATGATTTCTAAAATTGGAAGGGGTAGGGTTGTCATACCTCTACTTCTCTCTCCAACCATGCCACCCATTAGGCTTCCTCCTTCAACCTGAACTAGTCCAATCCCTATGTTGTCACCATGGTTCATTGGTCGCTCAACTTTGTAAATGATATGGTGCAATCTCTACTTTTTCATCCTAAGCCCAACTCCCAGTATTGCTGCTTTCACCTATTTCCCTTACTTGAATCTTCTTGTTCACTCCTTGCTCACTGTGATAAGTACCATCAAATTCCTAGCTTGTAATTTCTTGTGCTTGCTTTGTTCTTGCTCCCACTCGCACCAGTTTTTAATGTTGAATATCCCATTCAACAATGATCTTTATGATCAAATGATTTATTATTTTGTTTGACATGAGAATATTTATGCTTGTACAATATTTTGAACATATTTGTGACCTTTTTCCAATTAGATACACCAATCCATCCACAATCCATATGTATACTATATTTTAGATGTTGTTTCTTCCACTTTTTGTTTCAACACAATTTCTCAAAATGGTTCTTCAATCCACAAAAACTAAAAGGATGAATATCCCAACACATCTCTCTTTTATGCCCATTCCTACATTGAGAACAATGTATGTATTGTACTTCTTGAATTAATTTGTTTGAACTTGAAACATTGATTTTATTTCCACTAGCATATCCAAGGCCTTCATTTTTTGGCCTTACTATTAGCTCAATGGGCTTTATAATTCCTTGTCCATATTTTCCCAAACCTTTTCCTTCATATCCCATTCTTTTCATTATCTTATATCCAACATTCTTTGAAGAACACACTTTCTCATTATCCTCACAACTAGCAAGATTTGTAGATTCAATAATCTTGTTGTCTTCCTTACACTTTTTATCAAAAGACACTTTAGCTATATCACATTTATCAAAAAAATCATCTAATGAATAAAATAAATCACTTGTATCACATGAAACATTACATAGTGTAGGTTTAGACTTTAGACTCTAGTTTTTCCTTTACGTAAGCTTCAAGTAATTCATTGGACAAAAGATTTTCTTCTCTCAATTTCAATATATCTTCCTTTCGCGACTTTTTTTTGTTTCTAATTCTTCATTTTTCCTTCTAATTTTCTCAAGTTCTTCTTCCAAAGTGTTATTTTTACATATTAAGTTTTTTTTTTTTTCATTTCTCCTTTAACAGTCTTTCCCATTGGAAAACAACTTTCTTTTATGGTTAAAAATTTGTATAGGCGTGAATTTACACACCCTTTGCAAGTTCCCCTTTTACACCCTTCACCTTAGAAAAATCAAACCTAATAATTTAATTCCACATCCTTCGTTTGTACTCCATCCACTTGGCACTTATCTATAGTGTCAGTGGGGAAATTTCTATCAGGGATGTGAGCACGGTACACAAACATCTACGCGACGCACTACCGTCCTGATAGGATTCCTACCTCTAGAATTTGCATAGGCATTATGTTCGCCATTGGGGCCAAAGTGTAACGTATCTACACACTTCAATTGACCTTTGAACAACTCTTTCCCTCCCAAATTCACTTAAAATCCTATCTCTCATTCTCATTCATTCTCTCTACACACTCTACATATTCTTGAAGAGTTTGGGGGGACAATTATTAAATTCACTCACACTTCTTGGCTACTTGCTGCACTATCAATGCTTTCACTCCAATATCACAACATTCTTCACATCTACCACACAAGCTACAACTTGGTGTCTTGTGAGACTTCCTTCAGTGTCACTGTGGCCACATTGACTTTTCCATAGTTGTAGACTTGCATTCCTCTTTCATTGGCCTTGAGTGCCTCTAGTCGAGGGTGGTATTATTTGCTTACTATTGCATTGTTGTTGGATTTGAGTAGCATAGTGCTTCTTGTAGTGTTTTGGTATTATTTACTTTCTAGCATACTTTATTTATCATATTTCTATCTCTCTATCTATTTAGTTGTCCGTGGAGGTGGAAACACCAATACAGGGGTTTGACTATGACAAGCCCTAAAACAACCCCAACATTTTTCCTTGCTCTGTTGTGTGTAGGTACTTGTTCGTGTGGAGCTTGCTGGAAAAATGGACCCTTTGTAAGTTAATTTCTCACCACCTTTGTTCTCTTCTCTTTCATAACATTCCTTACATTACCTTAGTCTCTTTGTTATTTCCTTCTTTTTTCATCACAATAAACCTTTAGCTAAGTTGTTTAGTAGTGTATAGGAGCAAATTTTCACTCCTTGTGTAAATTCCCCTTTTACATACCCTCACCTTAGAAAATCAAACCCAATGGCGAAATTCCACATCACCCATATGAAGTGCATCCACTTGGCACATGTTTTGTGTGTCGGTGGGGGAATTTTCGTCAGGGACACAAGTTCGACATGTAGACATCTATGTGGCATGCTGCCATCCCTGACAGATTCATGCCTCTAGAGTCTGTAGGGACATTACACTCCTCATTGGGGATGAATTGTAACGCCTCTGTTGGACCAATCGACCCAAAAATGGCTCCTCTTCTATTTTGGTCTTCAAATGCATCCTTTTCACTATCACTTCATCATCTACACATTCATTCATTCATTCTTCCAAGATCATTCTAGCAATCTACCACATTCTCTCACACATTTTCCATAGAAATCCAATGAGCATTGAAGCAAGCAAGCTTGTTACTCCATCAATTCCATCTTTGTACATGTTGCTTTACCATAGAAGCTACAAGTTTGGAGTCTTGTGAGACCTCCCTTTGTCACTATTGCGGCTGTGCTGACTTTTCCAAGCTCGTTGCCTTGCATTCTCCCTTCATTGGCCTTGAGTGCCTTTGGATGGAGGTAGTATTGCATCACTTTCCTTTTCCTATTATGGTTTGATAAAGTAGCATTATATCTTTTGTAGTGTTTAGTACTTTCCTTTCTATTTCCTTTATTGTACTTTCTACTTCGTGGATTTTCTAGCTATTTGTGGAGGTGGAAACACCAAAGCAAGGGTTTGACTGAGGCAAACCCCTATACAACCCCAACATTTTTCCCCTCTTTCATGTGTGTAGGTGAACGTGTGTGTGGAGCTCACTGACAAACTGGAGCTTTAGAGAGTTGATATTCATCACCCTTGTCTTCATCTACTTGCTTCATCTTTTACGTAGCTACTTTTTGTAACTAAGGGAAATATTCAAGTTAGTAGATTAGTGCATAAATAAACAAAACCCAAAGTAAGCAATGAAGTAAAAAGGGATAAATAACATGAAAACAAAGAAAGATATTACCAAGTGTCTTCAACCTCCATGATTCACCTTCATTGCACCTTCTCTATTTGCTGCAATATGTAGTTTGCCCTCAGATTTTGTGTGAGCAACCTATGACTATACCAATGCCCTAAGCAAATGTTGAAGGATTCTATCACAAATGCTACACTATGCAATTGTGCAACTAGTAAGCAACTATGAAGTAAGCCTAAAGTATGTAAATTCTAAGATGTCAAAATGCCAAGAGATGAAGTATGCCAAAGACAAGATTGCATGAGATGTAGATGTCAAAATGAGACCAAAATTGTCATTTTATAGAAAATCCAATTTTGGATGAATGGCAAAGATTGAAGATTGACAAATGTGCTAGAATCAATGGACAAGATTCAATGTGACAACCCACAATTAGGGTTAGGGCAACATTATGGTGAATTTGAAATGAATGGTCAAGATTTGATTTTAGAAAATCAAATCAAGGGACAAGATTGCATGTGACAAGGAGATAAGAATGGCACAGAAAAAGAGAGAGTTGGAAAATCATATAATATTAGAAATTATTTGATTTATGGAGGAAAGTTGTTATTTTGAATTAAAAATTAATTTAATTCAAAAAGGTGGGGCCATGTGACAATAAATAATTAATTTGAATTATTTACTAAAAGAGGGAAAATTAGAAAGTGAGACCATTTTAAATAAATAATTTTATTTAAAATTGGGAAAATGCCAAGGTGGACAATAATTAAATAAATTAAAGAATCTATTTAATTATGAGAAGAGATTTAGGAATTAATGACATATAAATCAGGAGGAAATAATGGACAAAGATAATTAAATAAATTTAAGAATTTATTTAATCATGGAAAGATATTAGAGAATTAGTGACATTCATTTTATTCCTCTTGATTATTTATTTAAATAATCAAGAGGAATAAAAGACATAAATTAATTAAATAATTATGAATTATTTAATTAATAGTTGAAAGTGGACTATAGGACATAATTAAATATTTTAATTATTCTAGGAGGAATGTGGCGAAAATAGAGCTTGCAGGCTTAGGTCATTTTTATGTGTCTACATTTTGCCCATCTTTGTCATAATGCAGCTTGTCACATTGTGACAAAGAAAATTCAATTAGAAACATGCCCCAGTGAAGGTACGTAATATCTATGCCCCCTCGATAAAATTTTCAAATTTTGGCCTAGTGATAGAAAAAATTGGAAAGTGTCCCGACAAGCTAATTTGATGTCCAGAAAGTCAATGGCACAAGCGATTTTGGATTTTGACATGTTTAAAGCAGCCAACGGGCTAGTCAAAGTTGGTCAAATGAGCCTCCAGTAATAAAATTTTGAAGAAAATCCCATTTTGACCCTATAAATAGGTTCAAAATAGGTGAAAAGTCAATTCATTTTCATTTTCATCTTTGTAAATTTGGAGAGCTCAGAGCTAGGAGACCTCGCACAAAGATGGTGATTCCAGTGACTGAGCTTTGTAGATACATCATGCGGACCTTCAGATGGCCAGAGGGCGTGGAGCCACCAGTAAATACACCTTACCCACTTTGTCATTTTATCAATTTATGTGCATTTTTAGGGCTTAAATGTAGGTCAACGAATGTGTTGCGAATCATACGTGTTCGCGTAAGCTGCATTTGAGTTTGTTTTCGACCCATTTGATGCGTCATGATGCAAACGTGACAAATCCGTTAGGTTTCAGTTAGGTGTGACACATTTGAGGACTAGTGAGATGCATTCATCATTTTGCACTGCAAGTGATAGGTTGAGCAACGCATTTGCAAGATTGAAATGTATACATGAGGCCATGCAACATATTCAATTGTTAGTGATACATTTGATGGATGGATCGACACAAGTGATAGAAGATGATGCATTTGTGAGTCAAAATGACACAATTGCCAAAACACGATGCAAGTGCTGGATGAAACGATGCAAATGTCGAGGTGCGATGCAAATGAAGTCAACATGATGCATTTGACTTTGACCAAAGTTGACTTTAGTTTAGGTTCAATTTTATAGATGCTTTTGATTAGTTAGATGGTAATAATGATTTTCAATAATGTGCTAACACTCATTTCTACATGTGCAGAAATGATTACCATCGATCTATATGTGTGAGTTCAGGCCATCGACGTATGCATTTTAGGATCAACTAACAGACTGGGAGCAGAGGTGATTGATGCAGCTGGGGTTATATTGTCACCTATATTCCCATTATCTGGGCTAATAGAGGGCTTTTGATAGCACTAGCCGAGAGATGACATTCAGAGACCTATTCATTCCACCTGCTGACGGGGGAGGCCTCTATCACTCTTGAGCACATGTACAAGATTTTGCACATTTCGATAAGAGGGGAGCAAGTGGTGTATGGTCCACACCGGGGAGTGTAGGCTATGACTGAGTTGTACAATGCAGATGATGGCATGGGCCTTGGTGTCGAGGGGTACAAGATTTGATGGGAGTACCTAGCTGAGCACTATCCATGATGGGATGCAATGTTATTTACTTTGATTTTCAGAGTCCTTATTCCAGATCACCAGGGACACGGTTTTCTGATTGGATAGGGAGATTTACTAGTGCACATGTGATGGGATAGGATAGTTTTTGCATGGGGACCCTGTTTACTTGGGATGTTGTATCACCAGTTGCATGAGGTAGCATATAGAGGTGTGCATAGCATTAGTTGCAGGATGACATTGCTGATGATTTGGGCTTGGGAGCATATTCCGGTCTTTCATCCTCCCATTCAGAGACCACAACTGGTAGGGGGTGCCCTGTGTTTACCTGTATGCGGGTGCCCTATAGTAGATGAGAGTTGGAGATATTGGATTATGGAAGCATCAAATTGATACTATGACAACATTTGTCTGGAGGCCTTATAGGGATTGTGCACAGTGGGCCAAAGAGGGAGATCATTTGACATTCTGCAAGCAATTTTGATACTTGATTGGGAAGATTGTGCAGTCACAACTAATTATTGAGATGTACCTACCCCAACGGGTACTATGTCAGTTTGGTAAGCAGTAGGGTGTACCTATTGGGACAGCAGAGTATGTGCAATCGTCATGAGAGTTGATGTGGGGGCCCGCAATATCAGTTCCTTTGGCCGAGCAATAGATAGATGGGTTGGTAGCACAACCATGGGGTTGGAGTGGGGGTCTGAGAGATCCAGGGACACCTATAGATTATGATTTATGGTGGCAAACACATAAGCCACAACTGTTGATAAATCTTAATGGTCTAGCACCGATTGATCATTGATCAGTTATTCCACGAGTGTAGCGAGGAGGCCGAGGAGGTAGGGGAGAGGGAGAGATGAAGACCAAGGAGATGGGGGGAGAGGTGGTAGAGATGATGGAGGTGATGAAGGAGATGGTGAGGGTGGCAGGAGGAGGAGGAGAGGAGGGGACAATGAGAGGTAGGCGAGGAGGGTTAGATAGCATGTCGAGAGGATATCACTAGAGGTGATTCCCAAGGTAGCTGAGGAGGAGGAGAGAGAGGAGGGAGATAGGCAGGAGGAGGAGTAGTCAAAGGTTAACGTTAGACAGGAGGAGGGGCGGGCAGAGGCGGAGGTAGAGGTGAGATAGTCGGAGGCGGAGGTCAAGCCAGAGGTAGAGGTGCCGAGGGAGGAGAGATAGTTGAAGGAAGAAGTCAAGCAGGAGGGAGAGATGGAGGCTGAGGGTAGACAGGAGGAGGCCATTGGGAGTGAGGAGGATGTTGGCGATGATGAGGAGGAGGTAGATATTGGTAATGAGATGGATAAGGCAGAGAGGCAGCTTTGGGAGAGGATGATAGATGGGGAGCAAGATATATCTGGGGTACCACCATTGTCGCGAGATGCCATAGTGGATCAGTGTCTAGTTAATATGCAGCAGAGACTAGAAGAGAGTGCAACATAGATCCAAGCCCTACAAGCCAAGTTGGAGGTTACACGAGTAGAGCGAGATCAGGCCATATCATCAAGAGATGGATGATGCGAAACGATAAGACAAAAGGAGATGGATGTTAGTGTGGAGATCAAATCTTTTTACATGTTACAAAAATCTAATAGTTGTTGCTCTTAATCATCATTAGGAAAATTATTGTAATGGCCAACAAAAACCATGATATTGTTGGAAATATGTGCCTCAAACATCACAGGCTGAAACCTCCATTGGAGCCAAGTTGGTGTGACAGTTCTTATGTTAAGCCAACTAGCAGTTTGGAACATCATGTTTTGTACAAGTTGCTGTGACCTAGTCTTTGTCTCACCAAAGGATCATGTCACTGTGACAGGTTGCTTTCGGTGTGACCTCTTAGCGCCTATGAAGATCTCTATCCAATAGGCCATTCAATCGTATATCGTTGAGACCCTTGGCTGAAAGGCTTGTTCGGGAAGAAGTCTGGGCGATTTGTTTAAGTCTCG
Organism: Sequoia sempervirens; assembly: GCA_007258455.2. Lineage (NCBI taxonomy): Eukaryota > Viridiplantae > Streptophyta > Pinopsida > Cupressales > Cupressaceae > Sequoia > Sequoia sempervirens. The sequence continues at coordinate 378,467,362 of VDFB02000003.1, read as the reverse complement.
TAGACACTATGTTGTGTATTGAAGTCTTTGGGATAACTAAAGGGTTCTCGCTATGAAGTCCCAGCGACATTGGTGAGTCTCACCGACAGTGTTTTATGTTGGAGCCTTCAGGGTAAGTCTTGGAGTTTGGTATAACGTCTTGGCAAAGGTGATAGGTCTTGCCGATAGTTGTATGCTTTCGGTGTAACCTAATGTTGCTCGATGAAACCTCTTGGCAAGTGGTATGTCTTACTGACTATTCTTTGGAGCTCGGTATAACATACGACTTCAGAGTAACTTTGAACCCTCGGTATGATGTCTCGACGAAAGCCGATTGTCTGGCTGATGGGACACTTAAGTCTATGTGACTTGCAGAGCTTCGGTATACTGTCTCACCAAAAGCAATGTGTCTAGGCGATAGCGATACATGTGGAGAATGTCAGTGTGAGGTCCTGGCGACATAAGGAGGTCTTAGCGATAGTCTCCTGAACTCGGTGTAACACAAGAAGGCTCGTTGGGACATCTCAACGAAAGCGATATGTCTTGGCGACAGGGTGAAAGCTTAGCGATAGTCTTCTGAATTTAGTGAAACCTCTTGCCGATGGAAATGACTCTTGGCGACATCGATATGAAGGTTTTGTGGCATCGGCGAGACACTATTAGTGTCTCACTGAGATGCCAACAAAATTTGTTTCTTCTGACTGAGCGATGACTATCTACGTGGCTGGTATCCGGCCAATCAGAGGAGTTGAAACTAAATAGTTGGAAGTTAGTCCGTTGTGACAGTTCTGTGAGGAAGTTCGACAGACAGAGATTGACATGAATATAGTTTACAATTGCAGATGCTCGATGGTTCGAGAGTTTGATGGTTGGTTGGATCGACGGATTGTTGGGTGGTTGTATGATCAGTAAATGTAAACTAATCTATAATGACTGTAACTTGAAGGTTCCTGTACAAGATTGTTCATGGTGAATGCTGCTATAAACAGACACAAGAAAGATAAGTCTGACATTTGTATGTAATCTCCATTACTGTAATACAAAGTGATTTCTCTTGGTGTGGTGGGTTGTTCTCTTGTAAGGGTTTTCCCACGTATATCTGGTGTTCATGTGTGATTATCAAATACTTTGTTTCTGATATTTACTTCATAGTGTATCTTAGTTGAACTATAATTGAAAAATTAAAAGTATATATACATTCTTCTCTGAGGTATTGACATTAGGAGAATTGTTTCCACATCTAATTTTCCTTACAAGTGGTATCAGAGCCTGGCCAGTTGTGTTATCCTTGTGGGTACGTTGGGTTTTTTGAGTCAATTCTATTCAGTGAGAGTCTTGAAGAGTTTGTTATTTCTGTTTACGGGCTAAGATGGCTAGCATGTCTGGAAAGTTTGAAATAGAGAAGTTCAACGGCAGTAACTTTGAGTTGTGGAAACTCAAGATGGAGGATCTTCTAGTTGATCGTGATTTGTGGCTTATAGTGTCTGGAACTAAACCTATAGGCATGAAGCAAGAAGATTGGGACCTTGCAGATAGGAAGTCTAAGGGGCTGATAAGGCTCTGTTTGGCAGACTCAGTGCTTCTGAATGTGCATGAGGAGAAGACTGCCTCTTCTTTGTGGAAGAGACTGGCATCTATTTATTAGGGGAAGTCCTTGGTGAATAAACTATTCCTGAGGAAGAAGCTATATTCTTTGAGAATGCAGGAAGAGGGTCTGTGGCTGATCATTTGAATGCATTTAATATGTTGCTTGCTCAATTAACATCTGTTGGTGTCAAGATAGAAGAAGAGGACCGCTATATGCTATTATTGTGTTCTTTTCCAGACTCATGGGATCATCTAGTGATGACTATTGGGAGTACAACATCTAGCTTCAAGATGGAATATATTGTTGGTTCTTTGTTGTTAGAAGAAATGAGAAGAAAATCTTCTAAGATGGTGAAGGAAGCTCTTGCTGTTAGAGGAAGACCAAAAAAGAAAGGTAAGAAGAAGGAAAAGAAGTCCAAATTGAAATCAGAGGGGAGATCAAAGTCTCCTGGAAAGAAGTCCAAGGTGAAGTGCTGGAACTGTGGGCAACCTGGTCATGTCCGAAAGGATTGTAAAGAGGAGAAAAGAAGAAGGGATCTTTTGATAATGGTTCTTCTCATAGCGATGGTGACACCTTCATTGCAACCTTGGCTACTTAGGCATCAGATGATGTCTGGCTGATTGATTGTGGAGCATCTTTCCACATGACATCTCATAGAGAATGGTTCACAAAGTATAAAGAATACAATGGTGGAAAGGTGTACTTGGCAAGTGATTCAACTTTAGAGATTGTTGGCCGTGGAAGAGTCATAATACAATTTCTTGATAGCAGAGTAAAAGGAATTAATAATGTAATGCATATACTAGGTCTGGCTCGAAACTTACTTTCTGTAAGTATGCTGAATGATATTGGAGTACATGTCACGTTTTCTGGAAATGGCTGCAAGATGACTAGAGGTTCAATGGTGCTAGCTAGAGGTGCTCTAATTGGTACCCTGTACAAGCTAGATGCACATGTTGTTCAATATAACAGTGTCTTTGAAAAGTCACTAAAAGCTGCTCATGGAGGTAAAGAGGGAAATATCCCTAATTATATAAACTCTATGGAAGTAAAACTTTCTGCAGAGAAGACTATGCTTTGGCATCATAGGTTAGGCCACATAGGAGAAAAAGGTTTACAAACCTTGAAGAATAAAAACCTGGTTGAGGGGCTCGAAGATTGTAATCTTGAATTTGAATTTTGTGAACACTGTATATATGGAAAACAACACCGTGTTTCATTTTATTCCAGTCCTTGTAAATCTTCTGGTTTGCTAGATTATATTCATTCGGATGTGTTTGGTCCAGTGGATGTTCCTTCTTTGTCTAAGTCAAGATACTATGTGTCATTCATTGATGATTATTCAAGAAGAGCATTTGTTTATTTTTTGAAAAGTAAATCAGAAGTGTTCAGTCGATTTAAGGAATTTAAAAACCTTGTAGAAAATTAGATTGGAAGAAAAATAAAATACTTAAAGACTGATAATGGCGGTGAATTATGTTCTAATGAATTTGAAAGATACTGTAAAGACCATGGAATTAAAAGACACAAGACTACACCTTATACTCCATAGCAAAATGGAGTTGTAGAAAGGTTCAATAAGACAGTGATGGAGAGAGCATGAAGTATGTTGAGTAGTGCTGGCTTGGAGGAGAAGTTCTGGGCTGAGGCTGTATCTACTGCATGTTATCTAATTAATTGTTCTCCAAATTCTGCTCTTGTTGAGAAAACACCTTTGGAAGCGTGGTCTAGTAAGAAGCCCTCTCTTAGACATGTTTGTGTTTTTGGCTGTGAGGCATATGCTTATGTGCTGGATGTGAAAAGATCTAAACTGGAGAACAAGGCTATCAAATGTATTTTTATTGGCTATAGTGCTGTCATAAAAGGATACAAGCTTTGGAATCCTAATATAGAGAAGGTTGTATACAACAGAAGTGTAATATTTTGTGAGCTGAAACCTTCCACTTTGGATCTGCAGTTAGAGATAAAGTTAAAAAACAATAAGGATGTAGCTTTAATTCCTCCTACACGAAAGAAAGAGGAATTGAAAATTCAAAATGTACCTGAAACTGAGGAGAGCTCAAGCAGTTTTGAAAGTTTTGAAGAAGAAGAACCTCAACCTCAGCAAGTGAGGAGGTCAACCTGTGAAAGAAAATAACCAGATAGGTATGGGTTCTCTATGATTGATTCTACTTGTTCTTATGCTTTAATTTCTAGCACTAATGAGCCTAGGACTATGAAGGAGGCATTTAAAATGTCTAATTCAGACTCTTGGTTGGAAGCCATGAATGAAGAGATGGCATCATTAGAAAATAATGAAACCTAGAGTCTGGTGCCCTTGCCTAAAGGCAGAAAGGTTGTTGGCTGCAAATGGGTATTTAAGAAAAAGATTGGTTTGGATGGCAGTGTAGAAAAGTACAAGGTAAGACTGGTTGCAAAGGGTTATTCCTTGGTAGAGGGAATTGATTATCAAGAAATATTTTCTCCTGTAGCTAAGCTGACGTCCATTAGATTTCTTTTGTCACTTGCAGCAACATATGACTTAGAGGTCGAATAGATGGATGTGAAAACATAATTTCTTCATGGTGATCTTGAAGAAGAAATCTATATGTCCTAGCCTGAGCACTTTGTTGAGAAAGGTAAAGAAAAAATGGTATGCAAATTAAAGAAGTCTCTGTATGGGTTAAAGCAGTCACCTAGAATGTGGTACCAAAAATTTGATACTTTTGTATTGTCTTTGGGATTTGTGAGATCAAAATCTGATCACTGTGTATATTATAAAGCTGAAAGTGATCAAGTACTTGTTATTGCTCTCTATCTTGATGATATGTTGTTCATAGGCAACAGTAAGCTAATGATTTCTGATCTTAAGTCTCTATTGTCTATTAAGTTTGAAATGAAGGATCTTGGTGCAGCAAGGTATATTCTGGGGATGGAGATAACCAGGGATAAGAAGAATAGAAAATTATGGCTCAATTAGAGTAAGTATATCAGGACTGTTCTTGAGAGATTTTGTATGAATGATTGCAAACAACTAGTGGTTCCAGTCATGCAAGAAACGAAGCTATCTATTGAGGACCGTCCAAAATCTCCTACTGAGATGGAGGACATGACCAGTGTACCCTATGCTAGTGCGGTTGGAAGTCTCATGTATGCAATGGTTTGTACAAGGCCAGACATTTCCCAAGCACTGGGAGTTCTTAGTCGATTTATGGCTAATCCAGGAAGAATGCATTGGGATGCTGTGAAAAGAGTTTTGATATTTGAAGGGACTTCAGATTTTGCTCTGTGTTACCATGGGAACTTGGTTGAATCACAGAGGACTCTCAACATTTGTGGATATGTAGATTCTGATTGGGCAGGGGACATTGACAGCAGGAGGTCCACCAGTGGATACATCTTCATGTTGAATGGTGGTGCAATGAGTTGGATGAGTAAGCGGCAGGCTATAGTCGCTTTGTCCACTATGGAGGCTAAATACATGGCAACTACTCATGCTTGTAAAGAAACAGTTTGGTTGAAATGTTTGTGTTCTAACATTGGTTTTGATGCAGGGGAAATAACTATTTTCTGTGACAGTCAAAGTGCAATTTGTCTGGCAAAGAATCCTACTTTCCATGCCAAGATGAAACATATTGAAGTATAGTACCACTTTGTACGAGATATGGTGGAGGATGGAAAGGTCAGTTTGGAAAAGGTTGATACTTTGGAGAATGTTGTAGATTCATTGACGAAGCCCGTGAGCACAAACAAGTTCAGGTGGTGTGCCAGTTCAATAGGCCTTAGTGCCCATGATTTTTAGTAAGTTATGTTGTGCTCTGGAGGTGCCTGTGTGATCTTCGTCAAGTGGGAGATTTTTGGAAATATGTGCCTCAAACATCACAAGCTGAAACCTCCATTAGAGACAAGTTGGTGTGACAGTTCTTATGTCAGGCCGACTAGCAGTTTGGAACATCATGTTTTGTATAGGTTGCTATGACCTAGTCTTTGTCTCACCAAAGGATCATGTCACTGATGTGACCTCTTAGCACCTATGAAGATCTCTGGCTGATAGGCCATTCAATCGTATATCATTGAGACCCTTGGCTAAAAGGCTTATTCGGGAAGAAGTCTGGGCGATGTGTTTAAGTCTCGCCGACACTATGTTGTGTATTGAAGTCTTCAAGATAACTAAAGGGTTCTTGCTATGAAGTCCCAATGACATTGGTGAGTCTTGCCGATAGTGTTTTATGTTGGAGCCTTCGGGGTAAGTCTTGGAGTTCAGCATAACGTCTTGGCGAAGGTGATAGGTCTTGCCGATAGTTGTATGCTTTTGGTGTAACCTAATGTTGCTCGATGAAACCTCTTGGCGAGTAGTATGTCTTTCTGACTATTCTTTGGAGCTCAGTATAACATACGACTTCAGAGTAAATTTGAACCTCGGTATGATGTCTCGGCGAAAGCCGATTGTCTGGTCAATGGGACACCTAAGTCTATGTGACTTGCAAAGCTTCGATATAACATCTCACCGAAAGCAATGTGTCTGGGCGATAGCAATACATGTGGAGAATGTTGGTGTGAGGTCCTGGTGACATAAGGAAGTCTTAGTGATAGTCTTCTAAAATTGGTGTAACACAAGAAGGCTCATTGGGACATCTTAGTGAAAGTGATATGTCTTGGTGACAGGGCAAAAGTTGAGTGATAGTCTTCTGAATTCGGTGAAACCTCTTGTCGATGGAAACGACTCTTGGCAACATCAATATGAAGGTTTTGTGGCATCGGCGAGACACTGTTAGTGTCTCACTGAGATGCCAACAAAGTTTGTTTCTTCTAACCAAGCGATGACTATCTACATGGCTGGTATTTGGCCAATCAAAGGAGCTGAATCTGAACAATTGGAAGTTAGTCTGTTGTGACAGTTCTGTGAGGAAGTTCGACAGATAGAGATCGACATGAATATAGTTTATAGTTGAAAATGCTCAATGGTTCGAGAGTTTGATGGTTGGTTGGATCGACGGATTGTTGGGTGGTTGTATGATCAATAAATGTAATCTAATCTATAATGACTGCAACTTGAAGGTTCCTATACAAGATTGTTCATGGTGAATGTTGCTATAAACAGACACGAGAAAGATAAGTCTGGCATTTGTATGTAATCTCCATTACTATAATACAAAGTGATTTCTCTTGGTGTAGTGGGTTTTTCTCCCGTAAGGGTTTTCCCACGTATATCTGGTGTTCATGTGTGATTGTCAAATACTCTATTTCTGATATTTACTTCATAGTGTATCTTAGTTGAACTGTAATTGAAAAATTAAAAGTATATCTACATTCTTCTCTGAGGTATTGATGTTAGGAGAATTGTTTCCGCATCTTATTTTCCTTACATATATGACATAGATTGATGGTGTGCAAGGTCGTACCATCACATGAGACAAGCAGTCGGAGACAAGGATGGTTGTAACTCATACCAAAAGCATTACTACCCTAGTCCTTTTGTCACAATCAACCACAAACAAGAAAGACAAGCCATGAAACATCATTGCTCCTCTAAATCTTGTTGCGAGGAAATCCTTGAGGAACTAGCAACATGACTGTTTGAAAAAGACAAGATAAGCCAATCATCATGATATGTCATTGCTTCTCTAAATCTTGTTGTCAGGACATCCTCAAGAAACTAGTAGCATGATGAAAAATAAAAGGACAAAATGAGAGGAAAGTGTTTGCCAAGTGTGTTTGAATGTCAAGTGTTTTGATGTCAAGATGCCAAGTTTGACGATGTCGAAATGTCAGGTTTGACAGTGTCAAGATGACAAATGTTGAAGTTGTTAGGTTTGACGATGTCTAGGTGACGAATTCCAAAGTTGCCAAATTTAGGAAGGACACATCCTAAATGATGTTAATGCCAAGAGGATCGATCCTCAAATGCCAATAGAGTCCCTCAGAAATGCATAATGACTGTGATAGTGCCTAGAAAGGACACATCCTAAGGCATAAATAAATGATAGGGGACATTCTAAGTTTGATGGAGGTTGACTAAGTTTGACCCATTTTGACAAAATTGACTTGTATTAACATAATTGACTGAAATGTCAATTGAATGATTGCCAAAGTTTGTTTTAGGAGTTTGTCTGTTTTGAAATAATTTGTTTGTCTTGAAGACATTTGATGTGTGTGCCACTGCAGTGTCATGAACCCTAATGGATTGACCTAGTTCGGCCTCGTGGGCTCATCGATTGATGGCCTTGCCTATGTCATACACTCAAAGACCTCATAGTTTGACATGACTAATGACTTTTTCTTGATGACCAAAGATTGAGTCATGATTTTATTTTGAACAAACCTAAAAGGACTAACCTAATATCTCAGGGCCTCGAAGATGAGCTTTTCCTACGTAGCAAATGCATAGAGAAAACGTAGTTCGACGATGACATGGACTGACTGACTTGACAAGATACAACTCTTTTTTTGTGTTTTTGTCATATTTTGATTTTTTTATTATTTCTTCAAGATGTTTTATGATTTTTTTGTCTTTTTTCAGGTCATTTTTCAATTTTTAGGTCTTTTTTCAAGACATTTTCGATTGGCAGGACCATGTGTGATACCCACTGCAATTAGATGACAAAGGGTTGCCCCCAGTCAGGTCCAAGACTATCCAAATTTGAAGGACATGGAAAGGGTTGTGCGTGGGATGACTGATGGATGATATGGCAAGACCTGATGTCAACCATTGTTAGCCATGGAAATAAGTGGCAAGGTTTTTGTGACGGATGTCATGATGGTGTCAAAAAAGTGGGTATTTATTATGGACTAAGGTACATAGAGTGATAGTAGATAGCGAAGCAAAGACTGACTACACATGGTGCTTGTTTTCTAGGTTTTCACCATGGTACTTATCCAAAGTGTCTATTTACCAGGTTTTCACTATTGGATGAATTATTTCTCTTTAATATTTTTGTCATTTTTTTATTTTTTTGGTGTCACTAGGACGCCTGTTTGCCAGGTTTTCATCAAGGTGACGATTTTTTTATATTTTTCAATTTTTTTGTATTTGTAATGGTTTTTAGTCTAGCTCTCTGATGCTATGCGTAGAACTTTTGAAATTGTAGACTGTTGATAGGCTCTGTCAATTGTTCACTATCTGGAGTAGCTAGTTGGTATGCTTCAGAACCAAATGAGGTCGTGATGATATAAGAACCCAACCAATTAGGCTCAAACTTGTTGGGTTTCTCTCTATTAGACTGATTCTTAGGATTTTGCATGAGGACCAAGTTGCCAATATCAAAATTTCGAACCATGAATCTCTTGTTATAGCTGCAGTAAAGACGATTTTGATATGACTGTAGGTGATTCATGGCATTATGTCTTCTTTCGTCTAACATTTCCAGCTCATGTAGTCATGATTGTCTATATTCTTCATCATCAATTAGGCCCTTCATGGAGACTCTCAAAGATGGAATTTCAACCTTGATGGGCATGATGGCTTCAGCTCCAAAGATCAAGGTGAATGGAGTGGCTCCTATAGGTGTGCAAATGCTGGTGTGGTAAGCCCACAGAGCAGGGTTAAGTTGTATGTGCCAGTCATGACCAACATCATTGACTGTCTTCTTAAGAATTTTGATGATTGTCTTATTGGATGCCTCAGTTTGATTATTTCGTTGTGGATAGTATGGTGTGGAGAAATGATGTTGGATGTGGCAGCATTCACACAACTCATGGACGTCTTAATTTTTGAAGGGATGACCGTTGTTTGTGATGATGGACTGTGGGACGCCATACCAATAAATGATGTAGTTGAGGATGAATTTGGAAATTTTCTTGCTGGTTATTTATGTGAGGGGGATGGATTTGATCCAGTTAGTGAAGTACTTAGTGGAGGTGATAATAAATTTATGGCCATTGGAAGAGGTAGGATGGATTTTTCCCACGAGGTTGAGTCCCCATTATGCGAAGGGCCATGGAGAAGTAATCAACTGAAGTTCTTGTGCTGGTGCATGAATCAAATCACTGTGTACTTGACATTGGCGACATGTTCTAACAAACTCAAGTGCATATTTTTCCATTGTCGGCCAGTAGTACCCAAGTCTTGTGTTGTTTTTGGCTAAAGTAGGACCACTCGAATGAGATCCGCATATACCATCATGTACCTCGCATAATTTTTTTTGAAATTCATCAGTATCGAGACATCAAAGAAGGGTATTGTCAAAGAAACGATGATATAGGGTGTCACTGATGATGGTGTATCGAGTGGCTTTGAAGATAAAGTATTTTCTTTGGTTGTTGGATAGGTTTGGGGGAAGGGTCTAGCACTGGAGATAGTCATAAATGTCTTGATACCATGGTAAGTTGGGACCAACAAGCTCACAAACCATTTCTAATTTTGGAATGTCATATGCAGGAACCAAAAGTTGTTCCACCAAGAACTCAAATTTAGGCACGTTGCTTGGAATGTCTAGGAGAGATCCAATTGTAGCCATTGGATCTGCTACCTTGTTTTGTGCCCTAGGAATTTATTTAAAAGCAAGTATGTGGAAATACATCTGAAATCTATCAACCATTTGTTTGTAAGGTAGTAACTTTTCATCCTTGGTGTCATATTCATTGTTGACTTGGTTGATGACCAACTGGAAATCTTCGAAGATGTGAAGTGTTTTATTTTCCATTTTATGGCCATTCTAAGTCCTGTGACAAGTGCCTCATATTCTGTGACATTATTTGTACATGGAAAGGAAATGTAGAATGACTTTGGAATGGAATCTCCTTGTAGTGTGATAAACAGTATCCCTGCTCTTGAGCCATGACTAGTATGAGACCCATCAAAATAAAGTTTCCAAGGTGATTTAAGCTCTGTGTGAAATATGGACTCATTAGGAAAGTATGCTACTAATGGATGATCACCTTGTATAGGTGCGCTTGCCAGTTGATCTGCTATCACTTGTCCCTTTATAACCTTTCATTCTACATACTGTATGTCATACTCACTCAAGATCATTACCCATTTTTCCAAGTGACCTGTCAATGCTGCACGACTTAGGAGATATTTCAGGAGAGCAATCTTTGCTACAAGTTGTGTCTTGTGATTCAACATGTAATGTCTTAATTTTTGAGCTGCGAAGACCACTGCTAGACAAGAACGTTCAATGGATGTGTAGTTTAGCTCATATCCAACCAATGTCCGACTGATGTAGTATATTTCCCTTTCCTTTTCATCATGGTCATTTTGTGCCAATAATGCCCCCAGTGTTGAAGTCGTTGCAGAAATGTATAAGATCAAAGGTTTTCCTTCGATAGGTGGCATTAGAATAGGTGGTGACAATAGATAGTCCTTTATTTATTGGAAGGCCTCTTGACATCTATCAGTCCACACAAAGGGGATTCCCTTGCACATGAGATACTGAAATGGTTGACACTTGTCTGCCAGTTGGGAAATGAAGCATTGGATAGACTATAATATGCCTTGTAATCTCCTTAGCTCACTTATTCCTTTTGGGGGAGGCATGTCTAATATGGATTTCACTTTGGTAGGATCAACTTTTTTTTTTTTAGACTGCAGGAATCGGGTAGCACGACCCCCTATAAACTGTAGTGCGCCTGGTAAACTTTTTAACGTGACCGACGGCGCTGGCGCGACACGCCCTCCGGTACCACAGGACGGGGGGAGACTAGAACTCGTGACCAACAGAGCCGCAACGGAATTACTTAGCCAACCGAGCTAGGGCCCCCGCCCATTTGGTAGGATCAACTTCAATGCCTCTGCAAGAAACTATATATCCCAAAAGTTTTCCTGATGTCACACCAAAGACACACTTCTTAGGATTTAGGAGGACCTTATACTCTTCTAGTCTTTTAAAGATTTTTTCTAGCACATTGAGGTGATCCTTACATGTCAAAGACTTTGCCAAAAGGTCATCCACATAATCTTCCATTAACATGTGCATCATATCATGAAATATTGTTGTCATAGCTCTTTGATATGTGACACCGACATTCTTAAGACCAAAAGGCATGACGTTCCAATAGTATGTACCCGTAGGACATGTGAATGTTGTTTTATGCTGATCTTCGGGGGAAATCCGAATTTGATTATAACCCAAGAAACCATCCATGAGGGACAACATCTTGTATCATGTTGTAAGGTCAACTATGATGTCTATGTTTGGTAAGGGAAAGTTATCCTTTGGACATGCTTTATTCAAATCTTGAAAGTTTATGTAGATGCATATCTAACCGTTTGGCTTTGTGACTGGTACAAGATTTGAAATCCATTCAACATAGTCTATTGACCGTATGAATCCCACATCTAGCAATTTCTTAAGTTTAGCTATCACTAACAAGGCAATCTGTGGGTGCATCTTTCGCAGCTTCTGTTTTACTAGCTTGGCATCTAGAAGTAATGGAAAATGGTACAAGACTAGTTGTGGATCCAACCCAACATATTGGCATAGGACAATGCAAAGTTAATCTTATGCTTTGAAAAAAATTTGTGAAATTCAGGTTTCTCTTCCTCTGTCAAAGATGCTACAAAGAGGACAATTTTGGGTTCTTCTGTTGTAGCTATGTTGAATTCCATGGTGTCCTTTATGAGCATTGTTGTTTTTTCTTGAGTCATTGGTAGAAAGTCCAACTCTATCCTTGGGCACCTCAAAGAGGTTTTCACCCTCAGATACGTCCTTTATTTTTACCTTTTTATCATTAGAAGGTGCCTTTCGGTTTTCACCTAAACACGTGTCATGTTTTGTTTTATTTTCATTTTTATTTTTGCGACTAGAGGATGGTGCAATCTCCAAAAGTATGCTGCACACTCTAGGTCTATAGAAAATACAACCTTGTGGTCCCCATTTGGTATGCCCTCTCGTAGTCCCATGAATTTTGCAATGGCCTCATCATTATGAAATATGTCCATAACTGGCGGGCTTGTTGATCCCAATCAATTAGCTATGGGTAGACAAGGGAGATACCATCATCAGTATTGGAAAATGGTGGGGAAGAGGCAAAAAGCATGCATACATATTCAAAAAGGTTAAAGATAAAATTTTCATCTTCCAACTCCCATTCAGATTCTATCCAGTATTCTCCTTCACTCGATTCGTACTCATTGTCAAAATAAGGGACAAATGGATTGGAATTGGGGTTGGTAGTGTCATGTGGCGAGTCAGATGAGTCCAAATGATGATCATTAATGTTAGATGGTTGGAAATGCATGTCAGGATGAGGGCCAATGGGATCATAAGATAATTCAGGTTTGTCATTGTTCCTTGGGAAAAATAGTCTATCCTAGTCTTCTCTTTTCCTTGGGATTTTAGGGTTGTCATTATTCTATGCTAGATCAATCTTAAACATTTTCCAAAATGTTTCTTCAGAAGTAGGTTCTTTGGGTTCAAGGAACAATTCATCAAGGCAAAAGTCACTCAGGGATCACTGGGAGCCAAATTCCCATTCATGTTAGTTAGTTTCAGTAAGGGAATCTTCAATAGTCTCGACACTTTCTGAAGCTTTCATGCTCTCACCTGAAAGAACATTGGTACATTGATCATCATTTTTAGGTAGCCCATACCCTAAGCCAAGATAATTTGGTCTTCAGGAAGGTATTATAGGTTCTTACATTCTGGTTTTATTTTTTCCAAGGCCACTAGTTCCATTGTAGCCTTTTGCCTTCATTATATCATAGCCTTTGTTGTACATCTGGACTGGTAATGGGGATGGATCTTCTAAGTCTTTATAGATCCAAGTCGATAAGTCTTCAATGTCTTCCTTGTTCATGTCACCCCATTTTATAAAAATCCGCATTGGAGGAACTTTGAAAATTTCATTAGGCTCCATTCTAAAACAAGGTCGACCATAGGCCTTAGTTTGGTGTAGTAGGCCGTGTTCAATTTATAATCTCCACATCCTTGGTCCTGGATCTTGATATTAGGATCAACCTTCGGGATGGAGGGAGATGGTGTGGTAGAAGATGTGGAAGTGGACGTAGATGGTTTGGCAAACATGGACCGAATTGACGAATTTGGAAGAAGAGGAGGTCGACCCTTCGTGGTTAATGGGAACTTGATGTTATGAAATACCCCTTAGATTGGTGCAATACTGGAAGGGATCAGGGTCTCCATGTATGGTGATTTTGGTGCCATCAAAAGGAAACTTCAGGCATTGGTGGTAGGTAGATGGAACAAATTTTAAGGCGTGAATCCAAGGTCAACGAAGCAAGATGTTATAGGGTAGTTCAAGATCTAGGACTTGACATGTCGTATCCATAATGACCAACCCAACTCAGATAGGAAGTGTGATAATTCCACGAGAGGAACGTTCCTCATCATCATATGCCTTTATAACAATGCTCTTGGTAGCGTCTACACAAGCATCAGAGAAGCCTAGAGCTTTAACCAATTTTAGGGAGCATATGTTCAATCCTACTTCACCATCTACTAAAAATTTTCTAACCTTATGTTTATGAATAAAGAATTTGATGTGTAATGCAATGTTATGATTGGATTTTGGTGATGAATAGTCTTGGTCTGAAAATGTTATGTGATGTGGAGTGGTTAGGTATCCCACCATGGCTTCAAATTGGTTGACATCAATGTCATGAGGGATATAAGACTCTTGTAAAGTTTTGTCAAGTATGGCCTTGTGCGCAGGGGAATGCATAATAGCTCAAGTATAGAGATTTGAGTAGGTCTTTTTCCTAGTTGGTCAATAAGGTTGAATTGTCCCTTAGGTTGTGACAGTTTTGTGGATGGCTCAGATTGTGACTATTTAGCGAACAAGCCAGGTATCGTAATTTTTGGTTGTCTAGGAGGAGGAGGGCCAACTATAGAGACTTTTCCACCATGGGTAGTGACATTACATTCAGGTTCTCTTTTGACAATAATGGTATTAACATATTCGTCGGCCGCTCGAAGGTGATTAATAATGGGTCCGCTAGAATAGTCGAAGGTGGTGTGGGTATAATTGGCATGATTATTATTAGTCTTAGGACCTGACGTAGAGGGATTATTCGAACTATGGTCTTGCAGTGGGTTTTTGTGAATAGTATGGTCTACATTTGTCACAAATTTTTGTCCACCCAATTCAATTATGCAATTTTAGATGAGGTCTTGTACCAGATTTCTTAGTTGTCGACAAGAGGAGCTTTTATGCCCTTTAGCATGGTGGTAATCATAGAAAGCGTTGTCATCCCACCATGATGGTTTAAACTATCCTAGGTCATATGGCTTAGGGTCTTCTAATGGGATGACACCATTTTGAAGGAGCTTCTTAAGGATGTCTTCGATTAGTTCACCCAAGCGAGTATATGTTCATCTCTTTAGGAATTGCCTAGTCTGTTGTGGCTGCCCTTGGTTTTGACTGTTTTGATTGTTGTGACTATTTTGAATGGCATTAGCAGTAGGTGTCAGTGTAATTGTTGGTGTGTTTTGCGGTTGAGCTCCTTTAAGAGTGAGTATTGGACCCGTTTTGTTTACCGCCTTAGCGTCAACAACGCATCATTGGTAATGTGTTTATTCTTGACCCAATATTTATTTTTGTCTGTAGGTGGGTTTTTGTTCATGTTCTTAGGGCCATATTTTAGTTCTCCTTTAGCAATAAGGGCCTTCTCAAGTTGGAAACCCTTTTCGACTAAGTCTGTGAAGGTTGTGCAACAGTGGACTTGCAAGCCGTATTTCAATGGGCCTAAGAGGTTTTGAACAAACATGTTGACTTTTTCTTTCTCAGGTATGTCAATATGGCAATGACTTGCTAAAATTCTCCATCTTTGGAAGAATGGAATGAAAGTCTCACCAACTTCTTCTTGTGTAAGTGTGCATAGGTTGGTAATGGAGACATTTGTGTCGATGTTATAGGCATAGTTTTGTACAAATTTGTCTGCAAGTTCATCCCATGATTTTATTCCCTTTTGTAAAATGGAAAACCATTCAAGTGCGGGGCTTGCAAGAGTCTTAGAGAAGAGTCTCATCGAGTAAGTATGTTCATAGGCAATGTCCATGCAATTGGTTGTGAATTCTTGAACATGTTCAAGAGGGTTTGTCTTGCCTTCATATTTAGTGAATTTTGGCACCATGTATCTAGAGGGAATGGTGGCATGTATAGGCTTGTGTCGAAAGGGTATGGAGATAGGTCATATGATGTGTGTGTCTTTTTCTATTGCATTTGCATACTCTCCACTTTTTTTTGTAAGGTCGTGAATTGGGCTGTAAGTGCATCAATTATGGGATTGTTTGTTGCATCACACATGCTAGTGATAGGTACTCCATGAGTCCCCATTTGTTGTGAAGATGCATTTTGATATTGTTGTGGAATTTTTTGATGTGAGATGCATGATGTGTTTTGATTTGAATGTTGTTGGTATTGAAAGTTTTGATTAGGGATATGTTGATGGGTATGGATGTGTGACACATATGTGGGAATATGTCCTCCAACCATATTAGTCGATATTTGCGAGATGTGTTGACCTTGAATATTTTGGTGTCCAAATGAAGTCATATGTTGTGTAATATGATTGCCTTGTACAAATTGGTAGAATTGTCCATGGGGAATGTTGGTGTTTTTCCTTTGAGGGATGTGGGTATTGGTGTTAAGTTGTGATGACGTGCTGACATTTGGTTGCAGTCATGGAATGGAAATCTGTTGTTTATTTCCCCCAAAGGGATTGAATGAATTTGTTCCCAAGGCATTAATCAAAGACCCAATAAAAGGATTTGAGGATGATTTTCCCATGGCACTAGATGAATCTCCAAATAAGGGGTTTGAAGAGCTTTCCCCCATTGTTGAGGATCCAAAGGTAGCTCCAATTGACTGTGAGGATGTTGCTAACATTGTAGGCATTGATTGTGACATGGCTTGTGACATAGTTGGTGTCCCTCCAATGGATGTTGCATTGATTGTGTTGGAAGTATTTTGGTTGGATGTGTCATTAGAGGTAGTATTGATAGTGCTTGTGGAAATTTGTGAGGTGGCACAAACAAAGGTATTATTTGCATTGTTTTGGGGTTGACTAGTGTAGGAGGCATTGTTTACATTGTTGTTGTTGGCATTGTGATCAGGTGATGCTACTCTTATAGTGTTAATGCCAAAGCCACGTGGCAATTTAGTCTCTTGGTATAAAAGAATGGCTAGATATCTTTGTGGATAATGTAAGACTAAATCTTCCACAAAGGAGGCTACGTCAGGATTTTGTGTGGTGACTTCTAAATATTCCCTAAATACATGTCCATTTTCATCTCTCCATATGAATGATTTGAAGGGGTTACGTGAAGAAGATGGCATGTTCATGTCACTGAAAGGATTGATAAAGGATGTGTCTTGGTTCATGTTTTGATTCATGTCATTAGGAAAGTTATAAGTGTTGGTGTCTTGTCCAAAATTGGCCATTTGTCTTCTTTTTCTTTGAAGCCTAGTCTCAACCATATAAGGAGTTTCTCAAATTAGGAAGAAGGATGAAAATGACAACTAGATAATGACACTATGTTTTTGGATTTTTTGAATAAGGGATGCAAATGCAACTATGATAAATGTTGTCTAAGGGAAATGGAAAATGCAAAAGGACAATGAAAACTAAGATGAAAGAAATGACACTATATTTTTGGATTTTTGTAATAAGGTATGCAAAATGAGGACTAAGGTATGCAAATGCAAAGGTCTAAGTGATTTGGAAAAGGTTACTCAACCACCCAAAGCTTGATCTATGTCTCAATTTGGACCATCAAAGGACTTATTGGTGTGACTAAAGGACAAGATGACAAGATGACAAAGTGAGGTTTTCTAACTAGACTTTTGAGTTGGAAAGGTCTCACAAAAAGGACAATGAATATAAGGAGTGAGTTTGACTAAGTCCAATGATAACCTACTCTTGAAGGCAATGATTTTGCAAAGTATGGTAAGTTTCTCTATTCCAAAATCTGCAAATTAAATGAGGACCTAAAGACTGGTTTATTGCTGGAAATGAAGATAATGGACTCTAAGGATGCAATTAATTTTTTTGCAAGGATAGACCTATGGGAGAATGCAAGCTAAAGGATGCAAA
This sequence comes from Sequoia sempervirens, assembly GCA_007258455.2. Taxonomy (NCBI): domain Eukaryota; kingdom Viridiplantae; phylum Streptophyta; class Pinopsida; order Cupressales; family Cupressaceae; genus Sequoia; species Sequoia sempervirens. Next base: position 378,449,822 of record VDFB02000003.1, on the reverse strand, counting down.
GAATGAAGGATTTGAGAAATTCCTTGTTTGGTTTTTAACAGAGGCTGCTGGAAAAAGATGTTTGATAGTAGATTGGACAAGTTTGATCTCAGGTTTTGGATCGTGACAGTGTTTTTTTTTGCTAGGCAATTGTGTCATTTCAAGTCACAGATGCATCGCAGTTTGTCAAATGCGTGATAGTTTCAACGAATGTGGCATTATAGGTAACAGATGCGGCTCAAGAAAGCAATTGCAATGTTCTTTAAATCAAATGCAGTGTAGTACAGGCAAATGCATTGCACAAAGTAGTGAATGCGGCTTATCAGAGCGAATGCGTTACAGAAAGTGTCAAATGCGGTTCAATAGAGTGAATGTGTTGCAAGCAGAATGAAAGTCTAGTTTGTTTGTAATTTTGGAAAAAAAATAGAATTGTTTCAAGTTGAATGATTGTTTCTAGGTTTGTGAAAGGTGTTTGTTTGTTTCAATATCTTCAGAAAACACTTGGAAAACACAATATTTTGTCTTTGAAAATTTGAAAACACGCACAATAAAAGCAAGCACAATCCTAGTTTAGTCAAGGACAATATTCGCTAGATTCCACATGGGTTTCCCTAGACACACTTATTCTTAGCGGGTGAATCCAGAAGCTTGGCTACACAGGCTCCCCCTTACATTGCACTTACTTCTCAGGTCAACCAAGCTTCAAGCCTCCATAAATCTCCCATGGTAGACTTATCACCTCTACTAAGAATTATGAGAATGTGGATGCCTTGGCAACGACCGTTGTTGTGCTAGCAAATAGATGGGTTTCTGGCAACTACACAAAGGTTTTTAGTTCAGGACCCCCATTTGAGTGTCCACACATGGGGAAATATTAGCTCTGATAAGGAGGAACTCTAGCTTGAAGAGGTTACACTCAATAGGGTTTTGGGGAGTTCACTTGTCTGTGTGACACATCTGCACTCGTAATCCTAAGTTTTCCATTAGGATTCACATTTGTATACTTGTTGGGGGTAGCCCGGCTAAAGAGCTTCATTTCCAGTTTGAGTCACCTTGGGGTGAGTACTTTTTCCCACCAAGGAAGGCCCAATTCCTAGAGTCAATAACAGTTTCTCTTGCACCCAGGATCACACAAGTGCGCAAGAGGAGAGGATACTTCTATTATTGAATTAAGGTGACACAAGATTGGAGACACTTGTGAATTTTAGTTACCAAAATTATAATGTGAGGAAGACACTTAAGATACTTTGTTCTTTTTAAACTTTTAACTTGAAGTGTGAAAGACAAAGCTCATTTTAAACCCATGACATGAGAATGCATTTTCATTTTAACCATACGAGTTTCAATGCATGATTGTGCTCATTTTAAGCCCATGACATGAAAATGCATGTAAATTTTAACCATATGAATGTGAATGCAAGTTGTTGTTTGTTGATTTTTTGCCTTAAGGAAGTTGAAAATGAAATAAAAGATCAATAAAACAAGGTTAGACTCCTCGCCACATGCTGCCAACAGAACATTAGTAACCCAAAACCCCTAAGCTACTAAATGGAAAAGAGAAATCTGGAAAAATTCTATAAAATCCAATTTTTTTTACCAGACGATTGTGTCATTCTACAAGTCAAATGCGTCGCAGGGCAGAATCTGGAAATTGCCAGGCAGATGCGTCGTTCTGCATAATAAATGCATCTCAGGGCCAAAGGTTGAAATTTGCAAACAAATGAGTCGACTTCCAAGGAAAATTCCTCACGGTATGGTGAATGCATTGTTCTGCAAGGTGTATGTGTTGCATTAGATCAAATGTGTCACGGTAATTCAGATGCATCACGAGAAACAAAAAATGCGTTGCACCATACCTGTACTTGCAAAAACAAAAAAAAGCCATATGGAAATATGGAAAATATATTATTTTGGCATTAGATTCGCTAATGTAATTAAAGGAAATATTTAGGTTAGCAGATTAGTGCATAAATAAACAAAACCCAAAGTAAGCAATGAAGTACATAGGAGGTAAATAACATGAAAACAAAGAAAGATAATACCAAGTGTTTTTAACCTCCATGATTCACCTTCATTGCACCTTCTCTATTTGTTGCAATATGTAGTTTGCCCTCAGATTTTGTGTGAGCAACCTATGACTATGCCAATTCCCTAAGCAAATGTTGAAGGATTCTATCACAAATACTACACTATGCAACTATGCAACTAGTAAGCAACTATGAAGTAAGCCTAAAGTATGTAAATGCCAAGATGTCAAAATGCCAAGAGATGAAGTATGCCAAAGACAAGATTGCATGTGATGTAGATGTCAAAATGAGACCAAAATTGCCATTTTATAGAAAAACCAATTTTGGGTGAATGGCCAAGATTGAATATTGACAAATGCCTTAGAATCAATGGACAAGATTCAATGTGACAACCCACAATTAAGGTTAGGGCAATATTAGGGTGAATTTGAAATGAATGGTCAAAATTTGATTTTAGAAAATCAAATCAAGGGACAAGATTGCATGTGACAAGGAGATAAGAATGACATAAAAAAGAGAGCTAGAAAATCAAATAATATTAGAAATTATTTGATTTATGGAGGAAAGTTGTTATTTTGAATTAAAAATTAATTTAATTCAAAAAGGTGGGGTCATGTGAGAGTAAATAATTAATTTAAATTTTTTACTAAGAGAGGGAAAATTAGAAAGTGAGACCATTTTAAATAAATAATTTTATTTAAAATTGGGAAAATGCCAAGGTGGACAATAATTAAATAAATTAAAGAATTTAATTATGAGAAGACATTTAGAAATTAATGATGTATTTAAATAAATAAATAAAATTTATTTATTTAAATAAGTAGGATGAAATAATGGACAAAGATAATTAAATAAATTTAAGAATTTATTTAATCATGGAAAGACATTAGAGAATTAGTGACATATTTAAATAAAATTTATTTATTTAAATAATCAAGAGGAATAAAAGGCATAAATTAATTAAATAATTATGAATTATTTAATTAATAGTTGAAAGTAGACTATAGGACATAATTAAATATTTTAATTATGCTAGGAGGAATGTGGCAAAAATAGAGCTTGTAGGCCTAGGTCATTTTTATGTGTCTACACTTTTCATACTTCATAATTCTATTTATTTTGTTAAAGCTAGTTAGCTAGGTGGTTAGTAGGTTCTCTGGTGTTTTACATAGCATTTCACGTTTTCTAGCCGTACAGATGCCAGTGCGCTCCTCTATCGTCCCAGAACCACGCTGCTGTCCTCAGACAAAGAGCTGTCTGAGGTGCAGTTTGAACTCCAGAAATCAACTTGTCTAGCTTCGTTTAGACTTTCAAATCTATAGAATGACAAAAGCACTTGAGAGTGCTCTTCATTCTCGATTCTTATCCCAAACACTTGTTAGCTTGAGGTAAGTTAGGGCAGCCCTCCGCTCTCGGCTCTCCATGACCTGGGGCCTTAGTGTGGTTGGTCCCCCTCGCTTACATTTTTGGTGAACTTGACGTGAACCATTTTGGTTCCATTTAGCAGTGCTGAAAGTTCCTTTCCTCGTATCCTAGGAGCATTGTGGGTGTGAGTGTTGTGAGGCACCTAGCCTTGTAACCTGACTTACGACCCCTAGTGACGTAGTTGGAAGGTTCCATAAGCATCGTAGAACAAAACCTTAATTGGGTCACTGTCCAATTGGAAAACCTTTGGGGGCTCTGTGAAAGTGTTGTTTAGTGTGAGAAATGGCCTCCTTTCTACATCTTCCTATCCCTTTCATGCAGCTTGGGAGTTGTTCTCCTAGTATAAATTTCATCTCGTAGGACCAGAAAATGGGTTATAATAGAGAGCCATCTCCTCTTTACATTCCTGGATGAATCAACATAAACAATGTGACATGTGTTCTTGTTGACTTGACATGTCGGGTGAATGTTATAACTAAGGAGATTATGCTGATCAATTTCTTGCATAAAGATGGGTACGCCACACGTAAAAGTACCATTTGTACACATAAGAAAATTTTTGTACCTCCCCTTGGTAGCATAACCTTGTCGATCCTTGTTGGACCTAAGTTAGTAAACTTGCTTTTTGACATAATTTCGAGGTCCAAACTCTTAAAAGTGAAACTAGGTATCCCCTGGTTGGTAGCTATGAATGTAGTTCCCTCGATGGTGCATAAATGTCTAAAATTTATCCATGAGGGTTTAGTGCATGCAATCCATGACACCGACTATAAACTGTCGGTTGTGTGTGGCACCTATTCTCTAGACCACTTTTGGCCTACACTTGTTGGTTCACTTCCACCTAGGATGGACCTCTTGTACTAGACCTATGAGAAGTACAAGAAAGGGAACTTAATTCCTAAGGCGAGGTACCCTCCATCTCCCTATGCTATCTCACATAGGGCTTGTTTGAAAGTTGACAATGATGCCACCACAACTCAGAGAATGGAAGAAGAGAAACACTCTCAAGGTCCCTCTTCCTCCTCCTCTACTGCCCCACCTATCTCTTCTTCTTGCCCTGCTATGGTGTCATTGGATTCTACTCCGTGTCTACCCTTTGGTGCCCACTTGGCGAAAGCCCAAGCATCCTACATTTGAACTTCCTGTTCTGCCCACAGAGCCTAGGCCTATTCCATATGGTAGAGGGAAGGGTCCCCTCAGGGAATCTTCTATGTGTTGTCCTCCGTGACACCCTACTGCTCCTACTCCTAAAGGAGTGAATGGGAAGAGGCCCGTCGCTAAGGCACTAGAGCCAACTAACCCCACTATTATGTCAACCTCTTCTCAATCTCTTCCTCTTGCTCCCATCTAGGTGTCTCTCCCTTTGTCGAAGATGATCGTGATGGACACTCCTATGGCTAAGTAGGAGCCTTCTGTTTCATCTTAGCTTCCGATCTCTAGCTCCCAAAGTTGCAAAAACTACCTTGCGCATGAGTGCAAGCATCGGCGAAAGGCTTTGGAGAACGAGCAAGCCACTTTGCAGAGGAAGGAAGGGAAGTCAATCACCCCTATTTTAGGGCCTCTTTCCATGTCCTCCTCTCCCATCCCCTCTGCTTTAGTTCAATAAAATTTGGTTATGCTTTCGGCTCCTGCTGCGAGTGTGGACACCCCTGACCCTAAAAAGGTGTAGATTTGTTGATTGCTCCTTTAGTTGAGTTGCCTCTCTTGATGTCCCTTCTGGACATCCTGCCATTCCCTAAATTTGTGGACATGCTGAACACCTTGGTGGTGTCTATCGCTGTTTTCTCCTCCTCCTCCATGCCTCCTACCTCATCTATGGGGAGCTCACATCCTCTGACGAAGAAGAAGGTGGAGGTTGGCCCTTCTAGCAATGGGGGTGTAAGAGGAGTCCACCCTCTTCAAAGGGTGGTTTTGCATTAGAATTCACCATCCTTATGACGAAAGAAGCACCAGTGTCCCCAGAGTTCGTCACTGCTCCTGAGTCACTCGATGAGCCTAGCAATGAATCTCTGGTGTTGCCTCCCTTGTCTTTTGTGGTAACACATGGCACTCCTATGAAGTGCATGTTTAACTCTTTGGACAAGGTCTTGTCCTTATTAGTGACCTTCACAAAATCGCTGACCTTTACTCCACAGGAACTAAGCAGAGGAGAGCCTGAAGAGTCTCCTTCTTTGGATTTTGTTGCGGGAGGGTCAGAGGGTTCCCCCCTTAACATTCCACCACTACAGGCTTGTCCTCCTTCTTTGTATAATGATCTAGATTGGGAAGTAGACAACCTCTTAGTCAATGAGTGTTAGGGGGGCGCCTCTTCTTTACCTTTAGATTAGGTGTGTGTGTTGTGTTGTGTTCCCCTATGCTTGCATTATGTGTTCCTGGATGACCCTTGTCACCCTTGTAGGTGCTTGGATACAAGAGTGATTATGTATCATAAAACTTCCTCTATTTGTGGCATCATTATTCCTTTGTTATTGTATTGATTTTTGACAAATTGAGGACAATGCAAAGTGTTTGGGGCATTCAGGCTTCCATTCCATGTTGAACCAATTTTTTATTTTTATTTTGTCTTCTCGTCCATTCTTCATATGGTCTGATATAGTAGGGGGTTGATGACATTTCATCTATATACTATTATTATACTTATATATATTTACGAGTAGCTCTAATCCTAAAATATCAGATCGCTCCTGTGTCCCTTGTTTGTGATATTATTTCTTTCACAGTTTTGTTATCTTTCTCTCTTCTTTGCTTGAGTTGTGATGTTGCGGTATTCATGTATTGTCCCTCGTGTTTGTGAGAACATCACCACAGTGACATCTTGTTATGTCCCATGGGCCACAACATCACTTTTTCATTTTCTCTTTTCTCTCCTTAAGATGCCATGTGCCTTGTGTTCGACACGCACCATCCTAGGGGGGGGTACCATGTCAACTTCAATTTTCAGAAAATGCATTCAGTGACTAACAAATCTTTTCTCAAAAATCATTGCAAACTTTTTTAAAAATTGCATTTTCAATAAGGACCCCTAGCGAAACGTGTTTCCTTTGTCATGGGTTCGCAAAGAAAGAACTTGAAAAAATTTCCTTTGAGGAGGGAGCATATTTTCCTACGGGAGAAGCCTTGACCTTCCCTCATGAGGGGGAATTTTATTCCTTTCAAATTCCTTGACTGTCTACTTGTTTGCATGTGTGGCTGCTTTTTTTTTCTAACATGTTTTATCTACAGATTAACATGCTGCTTTGTAGGCACGCCTGTGAAGCTACTTTCAAGTCCAAATCTGTGGAGTCCCCTTACATTGGGTTTCCTTCATGGGAGAGTACTTGGGAGAATGCCTTCTTTGTAGGTCTGAGGGCCTATGAAGCACTTGCATCCTACGAGATTTGTCCATCATTGGTTTGTAGGCCTTCAATGTGCTTTGTTCAACTTCGTAGTTCCACAGAACTACAAAATCCTTTTGTTCAAACCTCCTCAAGAGAGAGTACTTGTGGAGTTCTTTACCTACCTACACTTTCAAGCTCACTAGATTGTGGTCTGCTTCCTCGACAGTTTAGGTATACATTTCTAACTCTTTGATCTATTTTACTAAATACTTATCGATACTCGTGCTCACTAAAGTAGGCGAAAACTACCATGTCAACCCTGATTTTTAGAAAATGCATTCACTGACTAATGAAAATTTTCTAAAAAATCTTTGCAAAATTTTTCAAAAACTGCATTCTCAATAAGGACCCCTAGCGGAACGTGTTTCCTTCATCATGGGTTCACAAAGAAAGAACTTGAAGAACTTTCCTCTCAGGAGGGAGCAACTTTTCCTATGAGAGAAGCCTTGACTTCCCCTCACAAGGGGGAATTTTCTTCCTTTTGAATTCCTTGATGAAGTGAACATCTTTTGAAAGGATTCCTTGCTGTTGAATTGATTTGTGAAAAATTCTCTCACTTTCAAATAGCGCGTCCCTTGAGTGAACCCCTTTTCTTTTGAAGGGTTCCCGAGAGACCCCTTTGAAAGCTTTTCAATTTTGTTGAATATCTATGTGATTGTCTACTTGTTTTCCTGTGTGGCTGTTTTTTGTTTTCTAACATGTTTTATCAACATATTAGCATGTTACTCTGCAGGTGTGCCTATGAAGCTGCTTTACAATCTGACTTTGTGGAGTCCCCTTACATTGGGATTCCTTCATGAGAGAGTACTTGGGGGAATGCCTTATTTGCAGGTCCAAGGGCCTGTGAAGCACTTCCATCCTATGGGATTTGTCCATCATTGGTATGTGGGCCTTCAATGTACTTTGTTCGACTTCAAAGTTCCATGGAGTTACATAGTCCTTTTGTTCAAACCTCCTTAAGAGAGAGTACCTATGGAGTCCTTTGCCTACCCTGCACTTTCGAGCTCACCAGATTGCGGTCTACTTCCTCGATGGCTTAGGTATATATTTCTAACTCTTCGATCTACTTTACCAAACACTCATCGATACTCATGCTCGCTAAAGTGAGGGAAAAATGTATAGGAGCGAATTTTCACCCCTTGTGTAAATTCCCCTTTTACATACCCTCACCTTAGAAAATCAAACTCGATGGAAAAATTCCACATCACCCATCCGAAGTGCATCCACTTGGTGAGTGTTGTGTGTGTCGGTGGGGGAATTTTTGTTACAATGGGGGTTTGACTAAGGTAAACCCCTATACAACCCCAAAATTTTCCCCCTCTTGCATGTGTGTAGGTGAACGTGTGCATGGAGCTTGCTGGCAAACTAGAGCTTTAGTGAGTTGATATTCATCACCCTTGTCTTCATCTACTTGCTTCATCTTTTACGTAGCTACTTTTCATACTTCTTAATTCTATATATTTTGTTAAAGCTAGTTAGCTAGGAAGTTAGTAGGTTCTCTGGTGTTTTACACTATATTTCATGTTTTCTAGCCATAAGGACACCAACATGCCGTGCTATTGTCCCAGAATCGTGCTGCCATCCTCAGACAAAGCTATTTGAGGTGCAGTTTGAACTCTAGAAACTGGCTCATCTAACCCCATTTAGACTTTCAGATTTGTAGAGTGACAAAAGCACTTGAGAGTGCTCTTCATTCTCGATTCTTATCCCAAACACCTATTAGCTTGAGGTAAGTTAGAGTAGGCCTCTACTCTTAGATCTTTGTGACCTTGGGCCTTGGTGTGGCTTTCCCCCCTCTCTTACAAGTAGAATTTTTGTTATTCTATCTATGTATTTTCATTGTCTCTCCGTACGGACACCAGTACACCTATGAGACACCAACGTGTCGTGTTGTCGTCCCTATTGCATTCTGCTAACTTCTAGCAGAGAGTTGAAAAATTCACAGTCTGGGTTCTAGAAACCTTCTCGCTTATTCCAAACATAACCTTCAGGTCAGTAGATTGATAGAAGCATTGACGATGCTCTTAATTCTCTACCCTTAGCATCAAACACTTGTACAATTTTAGGTAGATTAGGGAAGCCTTCAACTCTCAACTCTCTATGACCTAGAGTTGCTAAGTGGTTAGTCCCCCTCTACATTTTGGTGAACCCAATGTGAACATTCTGATTCTATTTGGTAGTGATGAAATATCCTTCCCTTGTATTCTAGGAGTGTTGTGGGTGTGAGTGTTGTAGGGCAGATAGCCTTGCAACCCAACCTATGACCCCTATTGGCATAGCTGGGAGGTTCCCTAAGCATTGTGGAATGAAACCTTGAGTGGGTCACCATCTAATTGTGAGACCCTTGGGGGCTCCTGTGAAAGTTCTATCTAGTGTACATAAATATGGCTTCCTTTTTGCATCTACCCATCCCATCCGTGCAACTTGTGAGCGGATCTCCCGCTATACCATTTACCTCACAAGATTTTCCAATGAACTCTAATAGAGAACCATCCCCTTTGTACATCCTCATGCGTATCAATGGGAATACTGTAACTGGTGTTATCATTGACCCTACATGTTGGGTGAATGTTATTACAAAGGTAATCATGTTGATAAATTTTTTACATAAGGATGGATATGGCGATTCTAGAAGAACTATACGTACACACGATGGGATTTTCATCCCTTCCATCGATTGTATCACCTTGTCAATCTTGGTTGGGCCCAGGACTGTAAATTAACTCTTTGATATCATCCTGGGGTATGAACTGTTTAGAGTGAAACTAGGCATTCCCTAGCTAGTTTCCATGAATGCAATTCCCTCGGTAATTCATAAGTGCCTGAATTTTTCCCATGAGGGTTCTGTGCATGTAGTTCACAATATCGATTACAAACCAATGACCGCATGTGGGGGCTACTCACTGGATCACTTTCAACTTGCCCCTGTTGGTCCACTCTCTCCTAGGATGGACCTATTGTATCAAACTTAAGTAAAATATAAGAGAAGGGGCATGATGCCAAAGGTGAGATACCCTCCTTCTCCCTATGCCATTTCATATAGAGCTTGCATGAAGACAAAACATGAGGCTTCATTGACCACTCAAAAAAGGGAAGAGGAGAAGTTCCCTCAGGGCTCCTCTTCCTCTTCTTCTATTGTACCACCTGTCACTTCCTCTCGCCCTACTGTGGCACCATCAACTTCCGATCCTATGCATTTGCTGGGGAGTCCAATGGTGCCCACTTAGTGAAAGCCCACATATCCAACATTTGAACTTCTTGTCTTACCCATAGTGCCTTGACCTGCTTTGTATGGTAAGGGGAAGGGTCGCCATGGAGCATCCTCTATGTCTCGGCCTCCACAACCTCCTACTCCTCATACCTATAAGGTTGTGAAAGGGAAGAGGCCCACTATTGAGGTGCTAGATTCGGCTCCCCCTGCTGTTATTCCATCATCTTCTAAATCTCTTCCTCCTCTTCTTGTCCAAGAATCCCTCCCTTCATTGAAAATGATTTTGATGGATACTCTGATGGTTGAAAAAGAGTCTTCCATCCCTTCTTAGGATGCATCCTCTAGCTCCTAGAGTCATAGAAATCACCTTGCGTGTGAGTGCAAGCACCATAGGAAAGCTCTGGCTGCTGAACATGCCACCTTGTAGAAGAAGGAAGAAGAGCCAATAACTCCTACTTTGACATCTTTTGTTGTGTCCTCCACCTCTTCTGCTTCAGTTCCCTCTGCCTTAGTCTTGATTTTGGATCCATCTGTGAGTGTGAATGATCCTCACCCAAAGAGGGTGCAAGTATTCATTGCTCCTTTGGTTGAGCCTCCCCTTTTGACATCCCTTTTAGACATCCCACTCTTTTCCAAACCCATAAACATGTTGAATACCTCGGTGGTGTCCATTGTGGTTTTCTCATCTTCCTCCATGCCGTCTACTTCATCTATGGGGATTTCACATCCCCTAATGAAATGAAAGATAGAGGATGGCCCTGCTACAATGGGGTTAGAAGAAAGGTTTGCCTTCTTTAGAGGGTGGTTCTGCATTGGCCTGCATCGTCCTAGTGACAAAGGTAGCTTTGATGTTCTCTGAGTTCGTCACTACTTTCAAATCCTTTGGTGAGGCTAATAGTGGATCTCGAGCACTGCCTCCATTTCTTGTTGAGTTGACACATGTCACTCTTGTAAAGTGCATGTTCAACTCTATAGATGATGTTTCGACCCTATCAATGATTTTCGTGAGATCTTTGACGTTCACCTCATAGGAACTGAGTGGAGAAGACCTTGAGGGGCCTTCTTCCTTGGCTCTTGTTGTAGTAGGGTCAGAGGGTTCCCCCCTTGATATTTGGCCCTTGCAGACTTGTTTTCCCTCCCCTTATAATGATCTAGATTGGGAGAATAATGACCTCTTGGTTCATGAGGACTAGGGGTGCCTCTTCTTTATCTATAGATTAGATTGTGTGTGTGCATTATGTTCCCTTGTGCTTATTTTATATGTTCCTGGATGACCCTTGTCACCCTTGTAGGTGCTTGGATACATGAGTGTCTATCTATCGTAAAAAATCTTCTATTTGTCACATCATTCTTCTCCTTGTCATGTATTGATTTTTGACAATTGGGGACAATGCAAAGTGTTGGGGGAATTTAGACCTCCCTTCCATGTTGACCCAATGTTTTTTGTTCATTTTGTCTTCATGTGCCTTCTTCAGATGGTCTGATATAATAGGGGGTTGATGATAGTTCATTTATATATTATTATATCTAGTTATCTATATTTATGAGCAACTCTAATACCAAAACATTAGATCCCCTTGTCTCTTGTTTGTTATGTCATGATTTTTCTTTTCTTTTTATCTTTCTCTTCTTTTCTTGCTTTGTGATGTTGTGGTGCTTACATGTTGTCCCTCATGTGTGCAACAACATTACCACGATTACAACTTGCCATGTTCCATGGGCCACAAGGTCACTTTTATTCTTTCTTTTCTCTCCTTAGGATGTCACATGCCTTTGTGTTCAACATGTGTCATCCTAAGGGGGAGCTATCATACTGCTTCAATTTTCAAAAGTTGCATTTGGTGGCCAACGAATCCCTTCTTGAAAATATTTATTTTTCAAAAATTGCATTCCTAAACAAGGACCCCTAGCGAAATATTTTTTCCTTCATCATAGGTTCATAAAGAAAGAATTTGATAAACTCTCCTCCAAGGAGGGAGCACCTTTTGCTATGGGAGAAGTTCTAACCTTCCCTTTGTGAGGGGGCTTTCTTCCTTTTGAATTCCTTGATGAAGTGAAATATTTCAAAATGATTCCTTGATGTTGAATTGATTTATGAAAAATACAGTTTCACTTTCAAATAGAGTGTACCTTGAGTGGACCCCTTTTCTTTTGAAGGGTTCCTGAGGGACCCCTTTAAAAGCTCTTCAATTTTTGACTGTTTGTAGGATTGGATATTTTCTTGTTTGCCTACGTGGCTTCTTTTTGATATCTAACATGTTTTGTCTACATATTAACATTTTTCTTTGTAGGTGTGCCTGTGAAGCTGCTTTCCAATTTGACTCTATAAAGTCCCTCACATCGGGCTTCCTTCAGGACCAAGCACATAGGGGACAACTTCTTTACAAGTCTAAGAACCTGTGAAGCACTTTCATCCTGTAGGATCTTTCATCGTTGGTCTATGACTCTCTGATGCAGTTTGTTCAACTCTCTTCAGGACCGAGTACCTATGGAGCCATTTGCTTGCCTTGTGCTTTCGAGCATGCTAGATTGTGGTCTGATTCCTCGACAGTTTAGGTATATTTTCTTGGAACTCTTTCAACCTACTTTACTGAACACTCATTGGCACTCATGTTCGCTAAAGTGGGGGAAACTGTATATGCCTAAATTTTCACCCCCTTGCAAGTTCCCATTTTACACCCTTCACCTTAGAAAAATCAAACCCAACAATGTAATTCCACATCCTCTTTCCATATTCCATCCACCTGGTGCTTGTCTATAGTGTCGATGGGGGAGTTTCTGTCAGGGACCATGCGAGTGCAATGCATGGACATCTATGTAGTAAGCTACCATCTTGATAGGATTCCTGCCTTTGGAATCTACACAGGTGTTACATTCTTGTAAGAGAGGGGAACCAACCACATCAAGGCCCCAAGTCACGAAGATCTGATAGTGGAAGGATGCCCTAACTTACCTCACTCTAAAGGGATGTTTTCAAAATAAGGGATGAGAATGATGAGGACTATAAAGTACTTCAATCACCCTTCAGACCTGAACTTTAGTCTGGGCTAGGCAAGCTGGTTTTTGGAGTTGGTACTATGCATTAGACAACTCTCTGTCTGAGGATGACAACATAGTTCTAAGACGTCAGCGTGGTGCATTGGCATCTCTTGGGCATGTTGGTGTCCGTATGACCAGAAAATAGTGAACACAGTAAAACTACCAAAAAGACCTACTAACAACCTAACTAGTTAATCTAGATGGTAAAAATAGAATGAGAAAGTATAAAAAGTAGATAATGAAATGATAAAGTAAATAAACAAGTCAAAAAAGTGTCGGTTCACGATCTAGCTCCACACGTACTTTCACCTACACACAAGCAAGAAGGGGAAAATTCTTGGGGATGTATAGGGGTTTTCCTCAATTAGACCCCCATTTTGGTGTTTCCACCTCCATGGACAACCAGATAGCAATGAGAGAGAAATATGCGATAAAGAAGTAAAGAAGGAAGGAATGCAAATAACATTACAAAATAGTAAAGAGCTACTCAACCAAATCACAAAGGAGAGGAGCGAAATGTTACCACCTCCACCAAGGGCTCACTAGATAATGGAGGAGAAAGAAGGCTTGAATAATCACCATAGCCTCAACTGCGATGAAGGGAGGTCTTGCAAAACCCCAAGCCCACACTGAAATGGCCTGCTTCACACTTGGTTTACGGAGTTGACAGAGTGTTGTCATTGCAATGGAGTGTTGAAGTGTTGCTTGAGAGTGAAGAATGAGATTGAGTGCTTGAGAATGCAAAAAGAGATGATTTGAATGAAGAATGGATGAATTTGAAGGAGAAGAGGGAAGAATCTGCCATTTTTGGGGTCGATTGGTCGAAGAGGGATGTTACAAATCAACTCCAATCAAAAGTGTAACACCTCTACCAACTTCAGACATAGGAATCCATCAGGGACATAAGCGCTCCAGGTGGACATTTGCATGCCACACACGCATCCTCGATAAATAGTCCTACTGACACAAAGGATAGATGCCAAGTGGAAGGAATTCAACTAGATGATGTCAAATTTTGACTTCGGATTTGGTTTTCTAAGGTGAGGATGTGTAAAAGGGGAATTTGCATTAAGGGGTGAAAATTCACTCCTATACATTTTCCCCCAATTTCGTGAGCATGAATACTGATGAGTGCTTCGGTAAAGTAGATCGAAGAGTTAGTAGGGTTGGAAATGTATACCTGAATCATTGAGGAAGCAAACCACAATCTAGTAGGCTCGAAAGCGTAAGGCAAGCAAAGGACTCCATAGCCTCGTAGAACTATGAAGCTGTAGAATGAAAGCGCATTATAGGCCTATAGACTTGCAAGGATGCAACCCCTAAGATCTCTGACATGAAGGAAGCCCCAAAAATCAAGTGCCTCATAGGTCCATAAACCTACAAGGAAGGTGTCCTCCAAGATATCTCACATGAAGAAAACCTAGAAAGTGCCTTACAAACCTATAGACCTGCAAGGAAGGTGTCCCCCAAGATCTCTCACATGGAGGAAACCCAAGAAATCACCTTACAGACCTGTAGACCTACAAAGAGGTGTCCCCCAAGATCTCTCACATGGAGGAAACCTAAAGAAAGGGGACTTCACAGAGTTGGGAAGTGACTTCATAGGAACACCTGCAAAGCGACATGTTTACCTGCAGATAGATCATGTTCGAAAGCGACCACATAGGAAAGTAAGCGGATAGTCACACAAACCATCAAGAAATTGGAAAACTCTCAAAGGGGTCCCTCGGGAACCCCATGTGAAGAAAGGGGTCCACTCAAGGGACACACTATTTGAGAGTGCAAAAGAGAAATTGATTCATCACCAAGGAATTATTTTGAAAGATATTCACATCATCAAGGAATTCGAAAGGAAGAAGATTACCCCTTGTGAGGGGAAGGTAAAGGTTGTTCCCACCTTGAAAGAAAGTTCTTAAGTTATTTCTTTGCAAACCCATGATGAAGGAAACATGTTCCATTTAGGGTCCAAGTTGAGAATGCGATTCTTTAAAAAAGTTTGCAAAGATTCTTGAGAAAATATTCGTCGGCAACAAATACATTTTCCAAAAATAAAAGTAGTGGCATTGTCACACATGAAAGGGACAACTCAAGCAAATAATAAAGAAAGATAAAAGAAAATATAAAGAAGACAAAGATCACAAACAAAGGGCATAAGGGGATCTGGTTTCATGGGGTTAGATCTGATCATGCTTATATAAATAATAGGTAACCGCAGTGCAAGGAAAAATATCATAAATCCCCACTAGATCAGGAGGAATGCATGGAAGAAAAAGTAAAAATAAAAAATTGGGTCAACACGGAAGGGAAGCCTAAATTCCCCCAACACTTTGCATCATCCCCAATTTATCGAAAATCAATCACAAATATGGAGGAATGATGATACAAATAGAAGAAGGTTTACGACACAAAAACCACGCTTGTATTCAAGTGCCAACAAGGGTGACAAGGGTCATCCAAGAACACATAGCACAAGTACAGGGGAACACATCATAACACACACACATCTAATCTAAAGGTAAAGAAGAGGGGTCTCCCCCTAACACTGATCGACCAAGAGGTCGTCCGCTTCCTAATCTAGTTCTTCATAAGGGGAAGGAAAACGAGCCTGTAGTGGTGGGATGTTAAGAGGAGGAGTTTCCAACACTCTTGCAAAAAGAGCTAAGGAAGATTTCCTTGCAAGGTCTTCTCTGCTAGGCTCTTGTGGAGCTATGGATAATGATTTCATGAGGATCATCGACAAGGTTGAAACCTCATCTAGAGAGTTAAACATGCACATCACTAGAGTGCCATGTCATACCTCAATGGATGGAGAAGGTTGCACCTGAGATTCACCGCTAGGCTCATCAAGTGACTTGGGAGCGATGATGAACTCAGAGGAAGCCGAGGCTAGTTCTGTTACTAGGATAGAACAAGCTAGGGTGGGACCACCTTTCAGAGAAGGTGGAATCCTCTTATGCCCCCTATTGCTAGAAGGGCCATCCTCCATCTTCTATTTCATTGGGGGGTGTGAACTCCCCACAAATGAAGAAAGAGGTGTGAAGGAGGAGGAGGTGGAGAAAACTGCAACAAATACCACCAAAGTATTCAACATATCCATGGGTTTAGGGAAAGGAGGGACATCCAAAAGGGACATCAACAAGGGTGGCTTCACTGAAGGAGTGATAAACACCTGCACCTTCTTGGGGTTAGGAATACTCATAATGGGAGCCGAAAGTGAGATTGAACTAGGCTGAACAAAAGCAGAGGGGAGGAAAGAGGATGCATCAGGAGGCCCTGAAGTAGGGGTGGTCATCTCCTCTTTCTTCTTCTACAAGGCAGCTTGCCCAACTATGAGAGACTTTTAACAATGCTTGCCCTTATGCGCAAGGAAGTTTCTTCGACTCTTCAAGCGGGATGCCAGAGGCTGAAAAGGGAAAAAAGGCTCCTATTCAACCATGGGAGTGTCCACCACAACTGTTTCTAGTGGAGGGACATGCTTCTGAACGGGAGAAAAATGAACATGTTGAGAAATAGTGGGGGAGTCAGCTCTAATTCCTTGGAAGCAGGCCTCTTCCTATTTACTACCTTGGGACCAAAAGTGGTAGGAGGCCACAGAGGACGAGACATAGAAGATTCCCCACAGGGACCTTTCTTCCTGCCATACTGAACGGGCCTAGGCTCTATGGGAAAAACATGAAGATCAAATGTAGGACGCTTGGGATTTTGCCAAGTGGGAACCATAGGATTCTCTCGTAGACAGAAAATAGTCTGATGGTGTCGTGCGCAGGGTGAGGAGTGTCAAATTGAACAACGAAAGAGGAAGAAGGAGGATCTCGGGACTGCTTCTCTTCTTCCCTTCTACGTGCCTTGGTGGAATCACTGTTAGCTTTTAAGCAAGCCCTATGTGAAACAACATAAGGAGATGGAGGGTATCTTACTCTTGGTGTTAAGCACCCTCTCTTGTAGTTTTGATAAGTTCGGTACAAGAGGTCCTTCCTAGGTGGAAGAGGACCAATGGGTGTAGGCCAAGAGTAATCTAAGGAGTAACTACAATAGGAAACTAATAGTTTATAACCAGTGTCATGAATCACATGCACAAAACTCTCATGGATAAATTTTAAACATTTATGCACAACCAAGGGTATTGCATTCATAGCTACTAACCAGGGGATACCAAGCTTCACTTTGAAGAGTTCAAATCTAGGGATTATTTCGAACAAAAGATTCACAGATTTAGGTCCAACCAAAATCGATAAGACAATACTACCCAAAGGAGGTACGAAAAAGTCTGTCATGCATGTAGATGGTGCTCACAGGTGCATTGTACCCATTTTAATGCAAAAAGTTGATTAGCATGATCTCCTTAGTTATGATATTTACTTGAGATGTTGGATCAAAAAGAACATCTGCTATGGTGTTCTCATTGATTTGCACGAGGATGTAGAGAGGAGAGGGTTCTCTATTAAAGCCCATCGACAGATCCTGTGAGGTGAAAGTTATACCAGTACCACTACTCACAAGCTACACAGAGGGGATAGGTTGATGCAAGAAAGAGGCCATCACATGCACTGAATGACACTCTCGTAAAGCCCCCCAAAGGTCACAAGATAAGGCAGTGATCCAATTAAGGTTTCATTGCACAACACTTTCAAAACCTTCCAACTACGCCTACTAGGTGTCACAGGTTGGGTTGCAAGGTGAAAATCCCCATAGTGCTCACACCTACAATGCTCCTAGAACACAAGGAAAGGAGCTTTTAGTACTACAAGATGAAACCAAAATGGTTCATGTCGGGTACATCAAAAATGTAAGAGAGGGGGACCAACCACGTCAAGGCCCTAGGTCATGGAGAGCTGAGAGCGGAAGGCTGCCCAAACTTACCTCACTCTAAAGGGATGTTTTTGAAATAAGGAACAAGAATGATGACTATAAATTACTTCAATCACCCTTCAGACTCAAACTTTAGTCTGGGCTAGGCGAGCTAGTTTTTTGGAGTCGGTATTGTGCCTTAGACAACTCTCCATCCAAGGACAACAACGCAGTTTTGGGATGTCAGCATGGTGTGTTGGCGTCTCTTAGGCACGTTGACATCTATACGACCAAAAAATAGTGAACATAGTAAACTACCAAAAAGACCTATTAACAACCTAACTAGTTAATCTAGATGGTAAAAATAGAATGAGAAAGTATACAAAGTAGATACTGAAATGATAAAGTAAATATACAAGAACTAGGGTGATGAAGATAATCTCACAAAAGTGTCGGTTCGCTAGCTAGCTCTATGTGTACTTTCACCTACACAAAAGCAAGAAGGGGGAAATTGTTGGGGCTGTATAGGGGTCTGCCTCAATCAGACCCCCGTTTTGGTGTTTCCACCTCTACGGACAACCAGATAACAACGAGAGAGAAATATGCAATAAAGAAGTAAAAAAGGAAGGAATACAAATAGCACTACAAAATAGTAGAGAGCTACTCAACCAAATCACAAAGGAGAGGAGCGAAACATTACCACCTCCACCAAGGGATCACTAGCCAATGGAGGATAAAGAACGCTTGAACAATCACCACAACCTCAACTACGATGAAGGGAGGTCTCACAAAACCCCAAGCCCACATTGCAATGACTTGCTTCACACTTGCTTTGTGGAGTTGACAGAGTGTTGTTGTTGTAATGGAGTGTTGAAGTGTTCTTGAGAGTGAAGAATGAGATTGGAGTGCTTGAGAATGCAAAAAGAGATGAGTTGAATGAAGAATGGATGAATTTTAAGGAGAAGAGGGAAGAATCTGTCCTTTTTGGGGTCGGTTGGTTGAAGAGGAATTTTACAAATTGACTCCAATTGAAAGTGTAATGCCTCTTCCAACTTCAGACACAAGAAACCATCAGGGATGTAAGCGCGTCGTGTGGATGTTTGCATGCCACATGCGCGTCCCCAAAAAATATTCTTCTACCGACACAAAGGACAAATGCCAAGTGGAAGGAAGTTAGCCAGCTGATGTGGAATTTCAACTTCAGATTTGGTTTTCTAAGGTGAGGATGTGTAAAAGGGGAATTTTCATAAGGGGTAAAAATTTGCTCCTATACAGTTCTCCATTGGGGCCGAAGTGTAACATATCTGCATCCTTCAACCAACCTTTGAATGGCTCTTTCCCTTCCAAATTCACCTAAAGTTCCTATCTCTCATTCTCATTCATTTTCTTTACACACTCTACACATTCTTGAAGAGTTTGGGGAGACAATTCTTACATTCACTCACACTTCTTGGCTACTTGCTACACTATCATCGCTTTCGCTCCAATATCACAACATTCTTCACATCTACCACTGAAGCTGGAACTTGGTATCTTGTGAGACTTCCTTTAGTGTCACTGTGGCCACATCGAATTTTCCACGATTGTAGACTTGCATTCCTTTCTCATTGGCCTTGAGTGCCTCTGGTTGAGGGTGGTATTATTTTCTTACTATTGCATTGTTGTTGGATTTGAGTAGCATAGTGCTTCTTGTAGTGTTTTTTTATTCTTTCCTTTCCAACATACTTTTTTTTATCATATTTCTATCTCTCTATCTATCCAACTGTTTGTGGAGGTGGAAACACCAATACGAGGGTTTGACTGTGGCAAGCCTCGAAATAACTCCAAATTTTTTCCTTTCTCTATTATGTGTAGGTACTTGTTTGTGTGGAGCTTGCTGGTGAATTGGACCCTTCGTAATTTTATTTCTCACCACTTTTGTTCTCCTCTCTTTCATAACATTCCTTACGTTACCTTAGTCTCTTTGTTATTTCCTTCTTCTATCATAGTAGTAAACCTTTAGCTAAGTTGTTTAGTAGGTTTTTTGTTATTTTGTTTGTGTCTTTTCACTATATGTGATGCCAGTTTGCTGCGCTATCATCCCTATTGCACACTTCTATCTTATGGAAAAGAGTTAAAAAAGTCACAGTCTGGGTTCTAGAAACCTTCTCGCTTAGTGCAAACATAACCTTTGGGTCAATAGATTGATAGAAGCATTGAGAGTGCTCTTCATTCTCTACCCTTAGCATTAGGAACTTTTCCAACTTGAGGTAGATTAGGGCAGGATTCAACTCTCAGCTTTTCATGACCTGGAGCCACTGAGTGGATGGTCCCCCTCCTCTACAAATTTAACCATAAAAATAATTATGTATGTAATACTTGATGGCGATTGATTTTGGTGACTTTACCATCTTGTCTTTTATCACATGACTTTTGAATTAAGTGAAACTTTTATCTTCAATGATTTATAGTATCTTTTAATAAATAATGTAACTTTACTTCATTTACTAGTTGTTTTTCCCTCCTTTCAAGATTTGGTAGCTTCTTTATCTTCAATGAGATAACTCAACAAATGGCTTGGGTCTTTAAAAAAATTGTATATGGGATGAAATTTGTTAGTTACCAAAATAATTTTCTCACATAATCTATCCTCTTTCAAATTTGAACTCTTATTACTATGCTCCTTTCTTTACTCTCCATATTTAATAACAAATTGTAACTATTTGATTTAAGTAGTTTATTTTCTCTACAACAATCTCGTTTTATATTTTTAAAGCAATGAATCCTTCAAGATTGTGATTCTTTGCACAATACTTTCTTCAAATTCTCCCTTCATAATGGTTTTGGTAGTGTTCAAATTTCTTCTTCTAGACCAATTTTCATGGCAGTGCATGCACCCTTTCAAAACTTCATTGTAATTTTCCAATTTGCAATATCCTATAATTTCTTATTTGGCTGCACTTTAGCCTTCAATCTATTTGAGAGCAGCTTTCAAAAATGTTTTTGATTGGAATTCTTTAAAATTCCTAGACTTACTTCACTTGAGTGGCTTTCTTTTGCTAAAGAAACTTTGATCCCTCAGTTTTGTTATGACTCCCCATTGGTGCCTTTCTTCTTTTGTTGTGATTTGTTTTATTTTAACAAGTCGTGACTCTTTAAACTAATTATACAATGATCCTTATGTCTTAGGCAATGCTAGAAATTAATCTCCTTTAGAATTCTATGACCTGCGATCTACTCCAATCAGCCATAACCTTCTTCAATTGCTCTTCCATGATCTTTTTTTAACTCTTCTCTATTTTCGTGATGATATCCTCAAAACTACTCTAACTTTCTTTATCAATATAATAGAATTATGTGAATAGTTCTTCACCAAAATACAACAAAATTTTGTAAGTTATGTGATATTTTCCTAACATCAACAACTTTGACAAATCTTCTGTTAAAAATTAGAGATCTTGATTTATTATTTATATGCTAAGCACACCATTGAACTCTATTTATTCTTGAAGGCATCTCCCACAACCAACAATGAATCACTTATGCCTGGCACTTGCTCTTTATTGCTGCATTTTTGTGACTTTCACTTGGATATTTTTCTTATGAAAAGATCATATTTGAACTTCAAAACATTTATGTTTTCATAAGAGTCAAAGCTTCACAGGTAGAACCAATATAGCTCTAATAACATGTAGAAAATTGCAGAGCATAAATTGATATTTACGTTGATAGGTGTTTACAATGAAAGTCGATTCTTTGACAATCTGTGTACATAAAAATAACTTGTCTTTTTATGTGTCTATTAGTAACTGATAGAAATCCGTAGATATATTGTCATTGTGCAGTTCATATTTATTTGTCTTTTAGAATTTTTCTTAACAATATTATTTGTATACTTTTTTTTTTTTAGAAATTTTCTTAACAATGTTATTTTTATTCTTATGTAACAAATGCATATATTTGCTTTTTAGAAATTTTCTTAACAATATTATTTATATATTTTTTTGTTTTTTAGAAATGGTATAAGGGATCATAGAAGCAATCCTAGAAACCCTATCCTCCATGAAGGTTTAATTTTGTTGATTTCTAAGTATGTTAAGGCATTTACTATCCTTGCTCAACCCAATATTTCCAATGTTGGGAAAAAAGAAGAATCTTGAGTATGTGACAGGGTCAGAGGATGATTCCAAGGATGAAGATTATTCCCCCAGGTCTAACGCATCCTTGGAGGGTGATTAAGAATCTCTTGCCATCTCTGGAGGTAAGAAAAGAAAAAAGAATCAGTCCCCTGTTTCCTTTAAGGATGATGAGTATGTAATAGGAGACGAGGAAGACATTGTGCAGTCATACCAGAAGTCTAAACCTATGAGGGGGTCGGGTGGAAAAAAGATGAAGGATGAAGGTAAAAAAAGAAAAAAGAATCAAACCCCAGTCTTCTCTAGGGCTGATGAGTATGAAATGAGAGATGATGTTGAGGTGGTTCAGTTTAGCCAGAAGTCTAAACCTGTGAAGGGTCGAGTGGAAAAAAGATGAAGGGACTACTTTAGATAATTTGAGCAAGGAGGATCTGGTTAACAAGGGTTAGCTGGGGGTCTCCCCTATTTCCAATGTGCAGAATTAAGAGCGGTCAAAAAGGAGAAATTATCCTATGAATTTGGGGAGGGTTGAGCTGTAGGTTCATGTTGGAAATTTGTTGGATGCTGGGAACCAGTTGTTGGAGTAGAACTTGGACAAAGGTGTTGCAGTCTCTACTCAAAAAGGGAAGGAGACCATGGAGAATGCTTCTATTGGCAGTGACTCCCAAGATGATTATGCTATGGAAAAGGATGGTTTTAACTTTAGGAGGGATATTATGCTTGATTATCTTGGTCTGGTGAAAGAGAGTTCTCTTTCCTTGTTCAAGCTTTTCGAGTGGGTTTTCCATGAGATGAACTCCACTAATGTTCAGGTTAGAGCTATGAGTAATAACATTGAAGATCCCTCTATTTCTAAGGGGCTAATGTGTAGGCTCAAGTCAACAAGGTTTAGCTCAAGGTAAATTAGTTATTTGACACTCTCAAAATGGTGGCTAATGAGATGATACATATGAAGAATACCTAGAAACAAAATATTGCTGCCCTTGAAGGAGGTTTAGAGTGTGTCAATCGAAAAATGGAGAAGGTTTTGGAGGTCAGTAAACATGCTATGTGCAATGAGGCTAAGGGTTTGTGTTTGTTAAATAATAAGGCTAGGAAGTGGCTGGGAGACAATTCTGGTATGAAAGACATGGTGACTAATGGTGGTGTGCAACAAAAGATGTCTAGTGATACATGGCCTTCTGCTAGAACTCGTAACAAGACCAAACTTAATGCAAAGGCTGGTATTTCTATTCATGAAGTGGTGGAAGTCATGAATGTCCATTAGAAAATAATTGATAGTGATCTTGAAGTGACATACATTCTTATAATCTCTAGTTTGTTTCTATCTTTTGTGCTTTTTTTTGGCTGTCTGTGTGCTAGTTTTTGGCTACTTGTTCTATTTTTGATTATATGATGAACTAGCGGTTTATCTTGTAAAGGGTTTCAGGGCCCCTTCAAAACTTGTTTTTCTTATAATAAAAAACAAATGCATATATTGTCATTGTGTAGTTGATATTTATTTATTTTTTAGAAATTTTCTAAATAATATTATTTGTATATATTTTTGTTTTTTAGAAATTTTCTTAATAATGTAATTTGTATTTTAATGTAACAAATTGTACCATAGAAAAATTTATCTTTGGACATTTTCATGGTCATTTAGGTCTTTTTCCTATGATTCTTGGCTTATTTTGCTTATATTTAATGTTGTAATGTAACTTATACATTCACATTAGGTCTTGAATATTCAAATTATCAAGACTTTATGATGTCTTGTGAAGGTTTTGTGAAGTGTTGTAACACATTTATACACTTTTCTAAATTCTTCTTATTATAATTCATCTAAATATTCCCTTTTTATCCTTTACCAAGTCTTATCTTGAAGTGTTGTAAAGTCTTGTAACAAAATTTCACGCTTTTGTAGGCTTGTCATCACTAATTACACTTTTCTTATGCTTTATTTGGCCCCTTTATACACTTACATGCCTTAATTAAGTGTGTTTTTGAATACTAACCCGACAAACAACATTAAAGACTATAATTTTCGACACCCACTTACATGTCTTGAGTGGGACCTGTAGACATTGAAATTTGGTTTAAGCTTGCGACTTCAATATTCATCATAATTTGTATTCTTCACGGTCATGATTAAATAATGTCAATTATTTAATTATTCTCTAAGGTCTTCATTTCTTCTATTAATTAAATAATCTTAATTATTTAATTAATTCACGCTTTTCTTTATTCCATCTCATTAATTAAATAAACACTTTTTATTTAATTATGTTACTAATTAACCTTATCCTTCTTGTCAAATTAAATAAATTCTCATTTAATTTACCTTTATCATATTTCAACTATAATTAAATAAATCCTTTTATTTATTTAATTATTCATTTAAACTCCTTCATCATTTAATTAAATAAATCTTATTTATTTAATTATTCTTCAAATATCAAATCTTGAATTAAATGAATTATTTAATTCATAAATCCTATTTTAACACATTCCTCTATATTTAGATAATTGTGCAAATTATCTAAGTATTCACTCTTACTCGACTCAAAGATCTATTTAATTCAGTTAGTTAACTCTTGATTTAATGTCTGAGTGGCTTTCTTGAGTTATCTCTTTGTCAAATCATTCAATCGTCCAGTGCTAACTCAATTGCGTGTATATGCAGATTAATTAAATATTCCTATTTAATTAATTAAACCTTGTGCATGCATTTGAACAAAAGTTGCTTTAATCAATCTTTATCTTTGTCATGCAAAGATAATTCTTCTGACTTCAAATACAAAGCTTAAAGATTATATCATTTATTTAATCTTTAAGTCTATTTCTAATTTGTATCACTCATGTCACTACTGACAATTATCAGAATGCATGTCTAATCTGTCGATCTCAACCATTTGTTGATCTTTCGATCCTGGCCTGTCATTCAAATAATCAATTTTCTATAAATTGATCTATTCTTCATCATTCCATTCTCTCTCAAAATCTTATGACTTTTTGGAGCAACTATCTTGAATCTTCGATGTTTTGCTAAATCACTATCATAGGTTATAGTTGCACAAACTTTTGAAAATCTGAGGGCAATTATACTACAATGGCAAAATGGAGAAGGGCAATCGAGATGATACATGGAATTACGTACATATTGGGTGAGATTGTTCAGTTTATTTACGTTTTGGCTTTCCTTTGTTCTCTATTGCTTAACTTAGATTGCATTAGAGTTTTAGATTGCATTGCATGTTTGCTTTGATCTGTTTCTTTCACATTTTTCTAGACGTTACATTTGGTGAACCCGATGTGAAGACACCATCTTCACGTATCCGTAGAATTTTATTTGATTTTGCACATTTTTGTATAGAACGACACATCAACTTGACGAAACACTGCAATTGACATTTAGAGACCCATCAACTTGGCGAAACGATACAATTGACTTTGTTGGCCGCATCTATGAATGAAAACGACGCATAGGATAAGGAATCATGCATCTGTAATTTTCTGAGCCGCAATTGACTGGTGAAAACTGAGACGTATTTGATAGAGAAAATGATGCATCCGAGTGGTATATTTTTCAGTTTTAAACTTTTAATTTACAGTTTCCTTTCGTGTTTTTATTTTCGCTAATCTTCTGTTTTCAGCGTGTGTCTTGAGGAGTTAACAAATTTTTTGTAGATCGATAGTCAAAGAACAATATCAAATTACTAATGAATCTTTCTGTAGAACGCATGTTGAAGACCCTAGTTAAATTTTTAAAATAGATTATTTGGTAGTGTAGCAAATCTTTCATTTGGATTAAAATTAACAAGTGTCTACTGTGTTTGGTGTGAAAGCACAACTATGTAATTACCCTCACGATTTGGCACATCGAAGTATCCTCTCCCCTTGTGCATTCATGCGATCCTGGGTGTAAGAGAAACGGTTACCAACTCTAGAACTTGGGCTTGTTCTGGTGGGAAAACTACTCACCCTAGGATGACTCAGACTGGTAGCACCCTGAACCTGAGGGACTTCCAGCCAGTATATAAAAGTGGAATCACGCGTATGGTTCCAACGAGATGGATTCGAAAGGGGACTCTCATTGCATGGATCATGCCCTACGAATAGAATTCCCTAATTAAACACCTTTGTTTGTAGTGTCCAAAATCCTTCTATTTACTGGTGCAACAGATTGGACCTGTGAAGCTGTCTCATATTCTTACAGCTCATGTGTAGAGATGAAGGTATGCCATGGGATGTTCATGGGTACTATAGCTTGGATTCCTCGAATGATGTTAATGAGCCATGGAGGGGAGCCAGAGGGGTCAAGCTACTAATCATCCACCTTGAATAAGCGTAGCTGGGGAAACCCAAGTGAGAACTCAGTAAATACTATCCTTCATAGCCTAGGATGTGCTTGTCTGTTGTCAAATTCAACGTTCTTTGAGTCCAAAATCAAACTGAAAACACTTTGTCTTATGATTGTATTTGTTTGCCAGAATTTGATCACAGGAAACAACATCAGTTTTATATCTCAATTCACTAAAAATACAATAGAGTCGCAACTGTTCACCAGAAAGTCACAATTGTTACCTTAGAGTCGCATCTGCCAAATTAGCTCGCATTTGCTTTGTCAAATACCACATATGTCTTCAAAAACCGCACTTGTGATATTCTGTGACACATCTAACAAGGTGAGCTGCAACTGCAATCTCAAACGACACATTTGCCACTGTCATAGAAATTTTACCAGTGTGTAAGTTTGGGAAAACTGCATCTGATATAGTCTGAGTCACAATTACCATCACGAGTCACATCTATTAGAAACTTAACTGCATCTTCCAGATTCAGACATTGAACTTTATCAAAAACACGCAACTGATTGACATAAACCACAACTATGAAAAATAACCACATTTGATAAATTCTGTGACGCATTTGCTAGATTATTAGAAAACTAGAATTAACAATCACTGTCCAGTCAACACTATCATACTAGTCTTTGATCTGTCTTACTTATCCTTGGACAGAAACCTGAAACGATTTGCTCAATTTTACATCCTTTAGGTATCATTTAGTCATTACTATAGTTGTTCTGATTCTAAGTTTTACTTTCATCTTTGAGTACATATTGCCTTTAGATTTAAAGTTCTAGGAAATTCAGTTTTACAAACTTTAGGATAGGTTCATCATCCACACTTTGGAAAAATCATAGCGTCAATGAAATCTATCATTGAACGTAGTCCTATCATATTATCCTTTTTCCTACAATGAGTCCTCCTAGCTCATCAGTCTAGTTAGGAAACTCAACTTGTCTTTGATCCTCATCCTACATTGGTTCCTTGAATTAAATAAATTGACGCCTTGGTTAGACTTTAGGTAGTTGGTCCCCCCGTCTCGGGTTTACAAAATTGATTACCTTAGAAGCTTGCTTAGACTTTTCATCTTTAGATATTGTCATTTTAGAGTAGCACCATCTTAGAACATTCCTTATTTTGCATTCAGAAAATCCCAAAAACATAGACTAGAGTCATACTATCGATAGACGTAGTTTTGCATTCCTTGCATATTGAGCTTATCTTACATGGTTGAAACTAGGTTTAAGAAAAGAGAGAGAGAAAAGATGTCGAACCCAAACGAATTCATCAATCCATTCTCCACAAGGCCTCACAGGAATTTATTCGACAAATTCACCACTAAAACCACTCAAGGACACATTACAGTAGAGGACATAGAGGTTGCGGCACAAGACCTCGAGTTTGCCTCTTTTGTAGATGAGTACCTAGCAAATGATTGACAATGATACTTAGCCAAATTTCTAGCTGAAGGCACTACCTTACCCATAGGATTTGATATTAGCACCTTACAAACTCAACCTACACAAGGGACAAATATAATGATTGCTAGTACTACTATATATCAGGTAAATACAACCATACCATCTGGCATACCTACATAGAGTACAACAGTGCATACGTCTCTATTTGGTGCACCTAGCATGACACCAGGATTTAATTTCACTGTAGGGGCATCATCGTCCACTCCCTTCGATCCTCTTTTTGGGAGTAAAAGATCTAAAACACCAACTTCTACACCAAATTTTAGTGTCACAGGTACCATACCTCAGTAAACGACCATAGCTAGTGTTCAAACCACTAGTACTATACCACAAACTACACAAACAAGAGGCATTCCCTCATTCCAATATGGCAATCATAATCCATCTTCCCAGATCTGTAGTCAGAATAAATTCACACATATTCCAAATTAGAATCTGTTCTCCCAGATCGGTAATCAAAACCCATTCTCCCATATTCCAAGTCAACACCAATTTACACAGATTTTGAATCAGAATCCCTTCTCCTAGCACGATACTTAGAATCTGTTCACACAGATCCCAAGTCAAAACTAATTTATGCAGATTCTAGACCAGAACACATTTACCAACATTCTAAATCCAAACCCACCTCAAATACTAATGTTCAATCGAAACCCATCACCAGACCTTGGATTTCAGAATACATACACAAATCCGCATAATCCACCCAACACATCATTGACCCAAGTTGACGACTTGCAAACATAAATGCATGGACTACAAACACAAATGGACAACATGGCAGTGTCAACTAAGAAATCCTTTTCAACAAAGGACATATGCCCATTTCCCTTTGATAGATCATTGTAAATGACCCCTTTCCCTCATGGGTATGTCATACCGAATCTCCCTAAGTACAATAGAAAACAAAATCCAATAGAACATATAAGGGAATTTTCTACCATATGCATAGATGTCGCTTATGACCCCATGTATCTTATGAGACTATTTCCAAGAAGTCTTGTAGGGATTGCACTAGAGTGGTTTTTAGGTCTAGACTATGGTATCAGATCTTGGGGTGAATTGGCTAAGAAGTTTGTTGAGCAATTCTCCTTCAACATAGACCATGAGATAAATATAGCAACCTTGTGTCACACAACACAAGATGAAGGTGAAACATTTATCACTTTCTTCTAGAGATGGAGGACTATAGCTAGCTGGTGTCTTGTTGAGATACCTGAAAAACAAAAAGTTACTATGTTCCAGGAAAACCTTCATGCAAAAATAAGGAGTAACTTAAGGGTACATTGTTGTACATATTCTTTGGAACTAGTGGAAAAAGGGGTTATAATAGAAAATGATCTCATTGAAAAAGGAAAACTTAAGACATCAACATCTAATAGAAATCCGATCATGCAAAACAACCCCAATGACAGAACAAATTTTGGTCTCACAATAAAAACGTCACCAATGATGGGGTAGTTGATGCTAAAACTGTACAAGCAGGACCAATCATCACATTACAAGGACCTAACACTTCTGCCAACACACTTAATGTTGTCAATCAACCTCCCAACATGGTCCAAAATACTCAACGTCCGCAACAACAAAGGAGGTTTCAAAAACGTGAGTTCACTCCCTTAGGGGAGCCCATCGAGTTCGTATTCAAGCAACTGTTACAACATAATCTTATACAGCTGCAAGAGCCAAGATAATACGATCCAAGACAATTTAAACCAGTTTGGTGGGATGACAATGCCTTTTGTGATTATCATAGAACTAAGGGACATAACCTACAAAATTTTTGCCAACTGAAAAATATCATACATGATCTTGTCAAAAGGAGAATAATTGAAGTTAGTGGACAGAAACAAAAGTCATCAAACACTGATCATCAAGTATTTTCTGATCTGCTACATGACCATGGGAAAGGAACTATTCCCAGTTCGAGTACTAAGACCAATATGTTAGCCAACTATGTGAGTATCAAGCATGATTATAATAGTGGCAAAACCATTCATCACCTTCGTGCTACTGATGAGAATAAAAACACCATTACTATCAATACAAATCTTGAGTGTACAGTCAACACTCATCATATGAAGATCACTATCCAAAGTCCTCCATCGCAACAAACACCACAACCTTCCAAGTCACAATATAACCTACTTGACAAATTGGGGAAGACCCCAGCCCAAATCTCAATCTTGGAACTGTTGCATATTTCCCCTGAGCATTGATCTATCTTAGATAAAGCTTTACAAAACACCACTGTCCCAAATGACATCGATGTCATTCGTTTCCAGGAAATGGTGGGCTACTTGACCAATAATCATCATGCCATGTTTTTTGAACAAGACTATGCAACTAAAGAGACAAACCATAATTACCCTTTACATCTTGAAGTCCTTGTTGATGACACAAAAGTTAGATGAGTTTTGGTAGATGAAGGAGCAGGGTTAGATCTGTGCACTTTAAAATTGATTAAGGCATTAGGTTTCTCAGAAGCATGCATAGACACAACCAAAATTATTTTCATTAAAGCTTATGATGATGAGGAACAAAAATCAAAAGGGGTGGTAACACTTCCTATCAGAATTGGCCCTGCAGTAATGGAGACAAAGTTCTAGGTCTTGGATCTCACCCTTCCTTATAACCTTCTTCTAGGTAGACCATGGATTCATGCCATGAAGGCTGTCCCTTCCACATATCATCAATGTCTCAAATTGCTTTACAATGGCACTAAAATAACTATAGATGGTGAGCCAAATCCATTCCAATATTGCACCAATCTAAAAGAGATCCCCCAACGCCAAGTGCCGGTAAACCAAGAGGCTTCATCATCCAATCCATCTCCCTATGTTGATCCATCCACACTCACTCGAACATCTATTTCACCCTCGATTCGTACCACTCCTAGGGTTGAGATCCAAGACAAGGGTTGTGGAGAGTATTACATGAAGACATCTTATTGTGTTAGCCATCTGATTCCTCCTAAGTCATACGGTTTACCTACATCAGATAGGAGACAATCTATGGTCACTATACACGTTCCTCCCACAACAACTTTCACTAAATGGGGAGAATTAAGCAAAGAGGCCATAAATACAGAAGATGTCACCTCCTGGTTGTATAGAGAAGATGATGAAGAACCTCTCTCACTTGCTCACATTCCTACAAATCTATATGGAAAAGGTTTCACAATTATGCAGAGCAAGGGATATAATGGATAGGATGATTTAGTCTTAAATAGAGACGAGAGGATTGAACCAATCTTTGTTTCTTAATGGCCAAAAGGTGTGGGGCTTGGGTTTCAACCGATTCAGATTGGAAATCCTAGTACCACATCACCCTTAATTGAGAAACTAAGTGATTTAGAAGAGATTAAGACACCTCATGACCCATCAGACCAATATCACTGTGACTCCCCCAACTCCAATGACTATGAGTGGGATTCCTTATCCTCTACCTCTTCCATGGACCTTGACAAGCTATTTGGAGAACTTGACTTAATGTTGAGATCCTCACCGAATCCATTGAATTCTTGTCCACCAAAGAATATGAAAAAAGAGGAATGGCACTTGATCCTACCTCTTGGCAACCTGATCCATCTATTTCAGATAACCAAACCTTGGCATTAGGCCCACCTCTCAATCCGCCTAGATCTAAACCTAAGAGAAAACAAGACTTAGTACAAGAATTTTGTGACCATATGAACAACTCAGTCCTTACCTTGACCCCATTAAACTTTGATAACTTCGATAATGACATGCCCTTAGTTTATCCCCAACTCATTGATTGGGACCAACAAGACACACCCATCTTAGACATTTTTGAGAACGACGAAGCAATTGATGAGTTCCTGGGATTACGAGAAGGCATACCTAGCGGTGATCACAAGGCTAGTTTTACCATTGACTTAGAAAATAAAGCATATTTTGGGGAATCTGTTCAACCCTCCAGTCAAAAAAATGAGAAAAAGAATAAACAAGATAAAAAGGACGAGTCTCTAGGTGAAAACTGAAAGGCACCTCTAGATAATGAAAAAGTAAAAATAAAGGACGCATCTGTAGGTGAAAACCTATCTGAGGCACCTACGAATGGAGGTTTGAACATTCTCCCAGTTGCATAGGAAAATTCACCCATGCTCGTTGAAGAATCAATAGAAGTCAACATAGGCACAACAAAAAATTCTCAACTAGTTTATTTTGCAGCATCATTAACAACAAAAGAGCAACCAAAATTCCACAACTTCTTTGCACAGAGACAGATAAATTTTTCTTGGTCATATGTAGACATGCCTGGGTTGGATCCTGAACTTGTTCTACTTCACTTGCCCTTACAACCAGGTGTCAAACTAGTGAAACATAAATTGAGGAAAATGCATCCACAAATTGCTTTACTAGTCAAGGCAGAACTCAAGAAACTATTAGACATTGGTTTCATTAGATCAATCGACTATGCAGATTGGATTTCCAATCTTGTATCAATCACTAAACCAATAGGGGGCATCCACATCTGCACCGATTTCAGAGATATCAAGGCTTGTCCTAAGAATGACTTCCCTTTGCCTAACATAGACATGATAGTGGACATGACAACAGGGTATGAGATGTTGTCCCTTATGGATGGATTTTCAGGATATAATCAGATCAGAATTGCAATTGAAGACCAACCTCAGAAAACTTTCACTTGTCCTTGGGGAACGTATTGCTGGAATGTTATGCCATTTGGACTCAAAAATGCTGGAGCAACCTATCAATGTGCCATGACCACCATTTTTCATGATCTAGTAAACACTCTTATAGAAGATTATGTCGATGAACTTATAGTCAAATCCAAGACAAGGGAAAAAAAATTACAGGTTTTAGACAAGATATTTCAAAGGCTAGAGAAGTATAAAGTGCGACTTAATCCCAAGAAATCTGTGTTTGGAGTCAAGTGAGG
Organism: Sequoia sempervirens; assembly: GCA_007258455.2. NCBI lineage: Eukaryota > Viridiplantae > Streptophyta > Pinopsida > Cupressales > Cupressaceae > Sequoia > Sequoia sempervirens. The sequence continues at coordinate 378,417,123 of VDFB02000003.1, read as the reverse complement.
AAAGCTTTTAGGCTATATCATTTCCAGATGAGGCATTGAAGTGGATCCGACCAAGGTAAAAGCAATCATAGACATGCCCCCACCAACTAATCTCAGTCAACTAAGGACATTACAAGGAAGACTGCAATCCATCAGAAGATTTATAGTGTAGTTAGCAGATATGACACATCCTTTTCAACATCTACTTAAGAAAGGGGTTCCCTTTGCATGGAAAACTAGGTGCATAGAGGCTTTTCAACTGATTAAATAATATCTACTCACACCACCAGTCTTAATGCCACTTGTTGAAGGACGACCATTGATTCTTTATATTACAACAACCCATTAATCACTCAGAGCATTGATTGCAAAGAATGATGATGAAGGTCATGAAAGGGCAGTCTATTATATCAGTCAAAATTTGGTAGGCTATGAGCTCAAGTATAGTACCATTGAACGTGCCTGTCTTGCAGTAGTATTTGCTACCCAAAAACTAAGGCACTATATGCTAAACCATCAAACAATGTTGATTGCCAAAATAGATCCTTTGAAATATCTTCTCAGCAAGGCAACATAACAGGGCGACTGGCCAAGTGGGTTATGATACTTAGTATGATATCCAATATGTGGAGAGAAAGGCTATTAAAGGACAAGTCATTGCTGATCAGTTAACTGATGCACCAATACAAGCAGATCACCCATTAGTTGTAGACTTTCCTAATGAGTTTATATTCACCATCGACACAAACACAACATGGAAATTATACTTTGATGGCTCACATACAAATCATGGCTTAGGGGCTGGTATATTGTTTATCACACCACAAGGTGATTCCATCCCTAAGTCATTCAGGATTGCATTCCCATGTACTAACAACATAGCATAATATGAAGCTCTAGTGACATGGTTACACATGGCAGTCAAGTGGAAAATTAAGAACCTATAGGTATATGGTGATTCTCAACTAGTAATCAGATAGGTAAATGATGATTATGAGACTAAGGATGAGAAGCTTGCTCCATACAAACACATGGCTGATAGCTTTGAAGAGTACTTTGACAAAGTAAAATTTCATTAGATACCTCATGTTTTAAATAGGGTAGCAGACGCTATGGCTAAAATTGCATCACTTTTGGACATTCCTAACAACGTGCCTAAGTTTTAGTTTTTGGTAGAACAACTTTTGGTCCCAGCCTACGATATCCCAAATTTTGAAATGGTATGTGACATTGTTGGTCCTGATTCCCCATGGTACAAAGAAATCTATGACTACCTTCATGCCGAAATCATACCCACTGGCATCTCAAACAACCAACGTAGGACATTCCTTCGTAAGTCAGCTAAATACACCATCGTCAAAGACACCCTATATAGACGTGCCTTAGATAATACCCTACTGAGATGTCTTGATTCTAATGAAGCACAAGCAACCTTGCATGGGGTGCATGAGGGTATGTGTGGTTCCCATTCTAGTGGTCCTACCTTAGCCAAAAAGATTATGAGATTGGGTTATTATTGGCCTACTATGGAAAAGGACTCATATGTCTTTGTAAATAAATGTCGTCAATGCCAAGTTCATGGAGAGTTGATACATGCACCAGTACAGGAGCTTTGTCCTATAACGTCACCATGGCCCTTTTCCCAATGGGGACTTGACCTCATAGGTAAGATCCCTCCCATATCATCTAATGGCCACAAATTCATCATTACTGCCACTGAGTACTTTACAATGTGGATTGAGGCTATTCCTATGACATACATTACCGACACACAAATCTCTAAGTTTATCCTGAACTATATCATCTGTTGGTATGGTGTCCCTCAGTCCATAATCACTGGTCTCCTATCTCCAAGCTATGGCCTGATCTCTGTCCATGACGGCCCTGTCCCTCTCCATCTGTACCAAATCCCTCTCGAACATCATGACCCTCATCTTCTCCTCTAAGGATGCAATATGGGCCCGAAGTGTAGCAGTGTCTGAATCAACTGCCTCTGTGTCAACCTATCTCACCCTCGGTACACCATCATCCTCATCTTCCAAATCCTCCTAAATCCTGTCTCGGATCTCCCACTCATGATCATCATCCTCCTCATCATCATCCTGATAGGCACACAGTAAGCCAAGGGCATCAATCTCTACCTCCTCTTTTTCTGCCTCCTCCTCTATAGGAACCTCTGGAATGGCCTCCTCTATGGGATGCTCCTCCTCTCCGCCAATCTCAACATGCACCTCCTCCCCACCTCTGCCAATATCTAACATGGGCACATCCTCCTCTCCCCGTCCCTCCTCACGAATTAGTGACAATGGTGGCCCTTGTCCCCTCCATCCACACCTCCCTCTCCTACCACCTCGCCAACCACCTCCATCACCATCTCCATCATCACCACGGTCCCCTCCACCTCTCTGACCTCTGCCTCTACCACACCTGCCCCGTGGTCCTATCCCTCGCCGCTCTATCGGCGCCGACTAATCTGGATTTGTCAGGGGAATCAACCTATGCACGAACCACCACTGATCGTAAGCCTATGTGGTACCTGGGTCTACCACACCATCTCTCCATCCCCATGGAACTACCTGCAATCCATCAATATCTGCCTTAGCAGTAGCTACTGGAATCTTTGGACCCCACAAGGGGATCTCTCGCGAGGACCTTGCAAACTTGTCCTATCCTCTCGGCACATCCTGTGCCTCTCTGAATAGCCGCAATACATGATTTGGAAAATGTCGCTCAATAATGTGGACATGTGAAACAGTCTGCCCAATCAGGTACTAAGTCTAGCAGAAAAAAGGCAAATGCTCATTCTCGTCTGACCACTCTGCACATCCCAGGTATGGTCTCCATGTAAACTGAACCATAGTATCAATGGAATGCCTGAAATACCTCGTATCTCCCATGTGGTGCTGAGTGTTTGCCCCCGCATAATGAAAGGCATAAGGAGATATGTGCTGTACATCAACTATAACCGGTGGCCGAAAAATGGCAATGTGTTCCCATGCCCATACCATCAGGACCATGGTACCACAACTCATGGACTGAGCCTCTTGATAGACTATATCATGCAAGTGAAAATATAACATGCCAAGGAGACAGGGACCGCATGCATATACCTCCCATCGCTCTAACATACCTACTAGCATCTCCCCCCAACCTACAGACCATGACCTCGATGGTCAGGAAGCACTATACCACCTATCAATGTACACACTAGATAGTCCAGCCGCCTATACCTCTGTGCCAATACATGCCATCTAATATCATAATGATCAAACCCTAACTATTTGACATCAGCGTGAGGGTAGTATCTGCACATCTCAACAACACCCCTCTGGGTATTGTACCTCACCCTCATGCCTCTGACGGGAATTCTCAAGATCTTGTAGACATCCTCTAAGGTCACTGTTGCCTCTCTAGTAGGCAGGTGAAACGATGAAGTCTCCAAGTGCCACTGCTCACACAACATTGTCAATAAACCCTGGTTTGCCCAAATCTGGGGCATGTCTAGCACATGCAGAAGACCTAGGTGCCATAAGAATCATCTCTCTGCACTCTGCAAGCTATCTCAGAAGTGAAAAGTTGTAGGTCTAGAATCTCGCGTATATATAGTGTCTAAAACAACCTGCAATGGCATTATATATGCCTCATGTCAAAATCAATCACCTATCCTAGTGCAGAATGAAAACATCAAATGCTATTCAAATGCGTCATTGTTTTGCAAATGCGTCATTTTTTTGCACATGCGTCATTATTTTACAAATGCGTTGCAGAAAACCAAATGAGTCATTCAATTTCACACATGAGTCATTCTTTTTCAAATGCATCACTTTCAAATGCATATGCGTGCCAAAATGACAAATGCGTCTGCATAAATTAACTATCACATGCAACTGCGTAAATCAAATAACAAATGTGTCGAAATAAATGCAAATGCATTGAAAAATAAACATATGTGGCTAATTATCTAAATGCAAATGTGTTGTTATTTATCAAATGCATTGAACTGAAATATAGTTGCGTTGAACCACAAAAATCCTACACTAACCATCTACATAATTTTACAAATGTGTTTATCTGCATGCAAATGCATCAATTGCGCAATCACATGCAGATTTTCAATAAAATGATGCATAACAAAAATAACAAATAAATGCATAAAAATTTGCGTAGATAAAAAATTCAAAAGTCAAGTTTAAGGTACATACCGGGGGGTCCGCGTCAGCTGGCCGCCTGAAGGTTCGGATCCTGTATGCTCGATGGTGGGTGTTCAGAATAGGAGACATCATCGCTGTGGGTGTAGAGAAAAATCTCAAATCTCAAAGCTATGTGGGTTAAAATGAATAGGTTTTTACCCCATTTTCTATTTATACCTAGGGTTTTGGTGGTATTCTTTTCTACTAGCCACGTCAGCTTCCAATTTCAATCGACCCGTACCCATCCATACCATTTCCAACTTCAATTCCATCAACTCCACTGCATTTCTGGCTATCCAATGGACTAATTGGGATCATTTCCAAATTTTTATGAATTTTTCAAAAATTTGTCAATTTTCCCGAGGGGGCATACCTTCATCTGTTTAACACCGAGGCATGACTGGGGCATATTTTAATCAATTTTCTTTCACACAACGCTAAAATGACATTGTATCAAAGAGGGGAAAATGTAGACACTGAAATCTAGTTTAAGCCTGCGACTTCAATATTCTTCATAATTTGTATTCTTCATGGTCATGATTAAATAATGTCAATTATTTAATTATTCTCTAAGGTCTTCATTTCTTCTATTAATTAAATAATCTTAATTATTTAATTAATTCACACTTTTCTTTATTCCATCTGATTAATTAAATAAAAAGCTTTTTATTTAATTATGTTACTAATTAACCTTATCCTTCTTGTCAAATTAAATAAATTCTCATTTAATTTACCTTTATCATATTTCAACTATAATTAAATAAAATTTAATTAATTATTCATTTAAACCCCTTCATCATTTAATTAAATAAATCTTGTTTATTTAATTATTCTTCAAATATCAAATCTTGAATTAAATGAATTATTTAATTCATAAATCCGATTTTAACACATTCCTCTATATTTAGATAATTGTGCAAATTATCTAAGTATTCACTCTTACTCGACTCAAAGATCTATTTAATTCAGTCAATTAACTCTTGATTTAATATCTAAGTGGCTTTCTTGAGTTATCTCTTTGTCAAATCATTCAATCGTCCAGTGCTAACTCAATTGCGTGTACATGCAGATTAATTAAATATTCCTATTTAATTAATTAAACCTTGTGCGTGCATTTGAACAAAAGTTGCTTTAATCAATCTTTATCTTTGTCATGAAAGGATAATTATTCTATTTTCAAATCCAAACTTAAAGATTAAATCATTTATTTAATCTTTAAGTCTATTTCTAATTTGTATCACTCATGTCACTACTGACAGTTATTAGAATGCATGTCTAATCTGTGGATCTCAACCGTCTGTTGATCTTTCGATCCTGGCTTGTCATTCGAATAATCAATTTTGTATAAATTGATCTATTCTTCATCATTCCAATCTCTCTCGAAATCTTATGACTTTTTGGAGCAACTATCTTGAATCTTCGATGTTTTGCTAAATCACTATCATAGGCTATAGTTGCATGAACTTTTGAAAATCTGAGGGAAATTATACTACAACGGAAAAATGGAGAAGGGCAATTGAGATGATACATGGAATTACGTACATATTGGGTGAGTTTGTTCAGTTTATTTATGTTTTGGATTTCCTTTGTTCTCTATTGCTTAACTTAGATTGCATTAGAGTTTTAGATTGTATTGCATGTTTGCTCTGATCTATTTCTTTTGCATTTTTCTAGACGTTACAGGACCCATTCACCATAGGTGGAAAATGAGTCCCTCTTGGCACAAAATTCAAAATAAATTCAAATTTCTTTCAAGTTTTTATTCATTAAGACCTTAGGCCAACCTATGATGTATTTTTGAGTAATTAGGGAATAAGTGTATATAAATAAGTGTTTTTCAATCCATTTCAAACCCCCCATTCACCCATTCATTCAGGAATTCATTCATCCATTCAATCATCTCATTCAAGCATTTGAGCAACATAACATCATTTAATCAAGCATCTTGGAGCAACCATTGACATATCTTTAGACTTCAACAACAAAGGTTTGGCGAGTTTAGGAAACTTGCATGTTTTTTGTTCATCATTCCTTTCTTGTTTTCATTTCATTTCTTTATCAAGGGTTTGATTACCAAAGTGGGATTTGACCAAGGTAAATCCCTACACTCTAACCCTTAACCATTTTCCCCAATTTGCATGTGTGTTTGTAGGGCTTGTAGGCATATTAGTCAAAGAAATAGGTGTTGAAAACTGGTCAATAAGTCATCAAAGCTATTCAAGTCAACCAAACCCTAATTCAAGCTTGGAGACAACATTCAACCCATTTTCTGCAGATTTTGTTTCGTCAACCCGACAAGAAGACAAGTGAAAATCTGGACCCATAGAGTTGACTTCAAAATTTGCAGATTTCTATAGGTAGACTGATTCGCCATTAGTGGCGAATGAGTCCCACTGCCGGGCTGGAAAAGTTGATTTCTTCAATTTTCAGTTCCTGACAATCAGAAACTAGTTTCAACAAAGTTTACCAAAAGTAGGACTGATTCACCATCAGTGGCGAATGAGTCCCAATGGTGATCAACAGTGATTTTTGTAGCACTCTAGAACCTTATAGCATCAACATTTAATCTCTAGGTGCACTCTATTCAATTTCATTAAGTTATGATTTTATTTGTGCATGTTTCTAATTCATTTTTGTATACAACACTATGTTTTGAAAAAAATCATATTTCTTAGGTTTTGCATAAATAATCAATCAATTTTATTAGTTTGCTGCATCTAGATCATTGCATTTAGGCATATTTTCATTGTACTTGCATTATTTTGAGTGAACCACCTAGATTTTGGTGTGGGATCTATCTCTTTCCTTTAGGTGAAAAACCCTAATTGAGCAAAAGAGTCATAGCATTTCACACCCCAAAAATCTATGGTTCATTTTGGTGAACCCGATGTAAACATTATCTTTCTGATTTGCATTACATTTACATCTTAGGATTCAATTGCATTAGCTTTTGCATTATTTTGCATCCTAGAGTTTTGAACATTGCATTAGTGAATATCTCATATAGATTTCATTTTTGCACTTTAAAACATTACAAAAACTCAAATTCTGCATTTGCATCCTAGTTTTGCATCAGAAAAGCATAAAAGTCCATTTACATTTTTTGAAAAATCACAAACAAATTCACCCCTGGACTTATTCACCACTCTGGGCGAATCAGTCTAGTTGCACATTCTGCATTGCATTTTCTAGTAGTTTTTGGGCATTTTCTGCATTACAGTTTTCTGCTATTACTCTTTGTCATACTTTCCATATTTTCTATTTTTATTCTTTCTTTCATATTAGTTTACTTTCACTCATTGTCATCATGGCCTTTTTCTTTAATAAGTTTTGGATGTCTTTAAAAGCCTTAGTTGACATGTCAAATTGTGCCTTTGGGTGTGATCCTAATGACCTTGAACTTCCTCATGCTCCTTCAACTCCTCATGAATGTCCTCATGCTGTTGACATCATTGGAGAAGATGATGATAGCATGAATAAGTTCTTAAATGACTGCCTTGACAAACTCGAAGCTAATTCAACCTTTTACCCATCCATGAAGTCACAAGATCTTCCTACTTTCTCACCTCCTAACATGTTTGGTTACCTACATCCTGAAACAAATGAAGGACCTAATTTCCCTCCAATAGGTGGACCTAGTTCCTCTAACCAAGCAACTCCTCAACCATTCTATGATAACAATGTTACAAACACACCAATCAACCTTGAAGAAACTTATGGTAAAGGATTTACTATCTTAAGCAAACAAGGATGTGACACAACAACTGAACATGACATTCACTAACTTTTAGAACAAAGACCAATAGATGAAAACATAGCTGGGTTAGGATATCAAGATCCTCATCATGACAACAAGCCTCCTTTGGAACATTGGAGACTTCAGGATGATGGCATGGTGATCTTTGACTCCCCTCTCAACTTAAATGTCCTCCTTCCACATGAACAACCCTTACATGTTGCCAATGATAATGATGCTAGGATCCCCGTGGGTCCTCTTCCTCCTTCAATCCATGAAATAGGTGAATCTAGTAAACACAAACAACCTTACAAATTGAAAAAACTAAAGTTTCCTCTCCATCCACCCCTTGAATGTGAAAGGAAACTGCAAATGCTTTTAAATAGAGGTCTTATACTCTTACCACCTTCAAATAGGTTGGCCATCCATCCTAAAGATTCCAACGTACCATATTGTAAATATTATCGTGTTCTTGGACATCACAACGATGAATGTTGGACATTGGAGGACATACTTAACAAGTATCACTTCATTGATACTGACTATTATCTTATCATCCCATAGTACCCTATCATCCCCTCATCATACAATAGTTCTAGAATTTTCCATTCTCACTATTGCATGATCTTTCCCATCACCTGGCTCAACTCATTCTTTCCTAACACTCAATGGGGGAAAGAAGTTGTTAGCCTTGTCTTAGTACTGCATTCGTCCTTGTCTCTTCACTACGTTATTCACTTTCCACTTATACTACTTGAGATTGTGAAGTGAATAACTCGGTTGATGGTTGAATTGCATTTTACTTAACTAGCCTTTTTACATTTTCCTTTTTCTTTTCTTTGGTGTGATTGCATGTGTGTATCATGTTGCCCCATGCGGTGATGTTTGATGTTCTCTCTCTCTTTGTGCACTTCCTCTATTTGTACCTCCATTCTTCTATATGTCATACTTTATCTTTTCTTTTTTTTTTCTTTTTTTGTGTTTTCCTTTTGGGGATGACACAAAGCTTGAGACACCCTATGTCTCTTCCATGTTGACCCAAAAGGTCCCGTGTCCTTTTACTTTGCCTTTTCTTGTGTTTTCCTTTTGGGGATGATGCAAGGCATTGAGATCGAAATGTCTCCTTCATGTTGACCCAAAATCTTTTCCTTTTCTTTCGCCTTTTCATTTTCTTTTCACTTTTGTTTCTCCTTTTGGGGACTATGCAAAGTGTTGAGATCGTAATGTCTCTTCCATGTTGACCTAAAACAAACTTTTTTTTCTTTTTTTTTTTCTCTCTTTGTGTCATTCTTCCAGTTCTATATGTATTTGGGGAATGATGACAATTCCAAGCTCTTTAATAAAAAATGGCGACAACGAACATACTGACCCCAAATCCATAGATCCCTCATGTGTTTGGTGTGTTCCTTTTTGGGGGCAACCCCTCTTTCTTTTGTTCCTTTTCTTTGCATGACGTAGCCTTACTAAAAACATATGACTTGGCATAGGGGCTTTCCTAGTTGGCTCTCATGTCTTGTTTTCTTTTTGCATTTTTTTTTCCTTCGCTAATTTAAAGTAATTGCTCACAAAATGGTGTGTAGCAATACCTTTAAAGTGGGGGAATACATTGGCATTAGTCATTTGTATTTTTATTTCTTGGTTCTTAAGTGCAGCCTTGTCACTTCATATGATGTGTTTGTCACTTTTTGGATGACATTGGGTGTGATGTCCTTCATAAGTGTCATCTATCCTAGCATATTATATTCCTCTTGGTGGCCCGATGTGACACATGCATCCCCTACATTGCCAATATTATATTCTTTGATTGGTCCTCTCTTGGAGATATTAGACATAATGTTCCCTAAGTGATAGAGCTCACAAGAACTAAACAAGACTCCTTTGAACATATTTTTTCATTATACATTTTACATTTTTACATTTTTGTATTTATATAGTCACCTGCATAACACAACTTGCATGCCTGTGGTGCCATCCTGCTTGTTTGAGTTCTAAGAATATGAAGCTTTTCTTGTCTCATGAAGCACAAACTGACATTTCCCTTTGTGGCACTTTATTAAAGTTATCAGGAGGTATAACTTTGATATGGTTGAGCGGGAAGCCCATTTTGAGACATGAATTTCCCCATAGCCACCTATGTGTTTGTGAGTACATACCAACCAAGCGTATGTTTCTCACCTTTTGGGCCTTCTCACCTGATAGATAGCCATGAGTTCCATCACCCCAGAGTGAGTATGTATTTTCTTTTTAGGAAAAACAACCTAGATTTGATCCACAACTAGTTGGAAAAATTATCAAAGCTTGATCTGACATTTTCCTTTTTCTCTTCCTTTTCTTTTTCTCTTTCATATGTGTGTTCCTTTGTTCTTATGTTTAGTTTTCCGTGGGATCTTCATCCTGGGGGATTGATCATCCCTCTTGATTGTTGTTATCTCATAAGCTTGATCCGACCTTTTCCTTTTTCTCTTCCTTTTATTTTTCTCTTTCATATGTGTGTTCCTTTGTTCTTATGTTTAGTTTTCCATGGGACCTTCATCTTGGGGGCTTGATCATCCCTCTTGATCATTGTTATCTCATCTTGCTAGCATAAGTGCATTTGGATCCTTCTCGATATGCATGGCTACTTTATTGTGAGTTTGAAGCAAGTTCATCCTCTCACTAAAGTGGGGGATAAATGTATCGTAGAAAAATGGATCTTTGGACATTTTCATGGTCATTTAGGTCTTTTTCCTATGATGCTTGGCTTATTTTGCTTAGATTTAATGTTGTAATATAACTTATACATTCACATTAGGTCTTGAATTTTCAAATTATTAAGACTTTATGATGTCTTCTGAAGGTGTTGTGAAGTGTTGTAACACATTTCTACACTTTTTTAGACTCTTATTATAATTCATCTAAATATTCCCTTTTTATCCTTTACCAAGTCTTATCTTGAAGTGTTGTAAAGTCTTGTAATAAAATTTCATGCTTTTTTAGGCTTGTCATCACTAATTACACCTTTCTTATGCTTTATTTGGCCCCTTTATGCACTTACAGCCTTAATTAAGTGTGTTTTTGAATACAAACCTGACAAACAACATTAAAGACAATATAATTTTTGACACCCACTTTCATGCCTTGAGTGGGACCCATTCGCCATGGGTGGTGAATGAGTCCCTCTTGGCACAAAATTCAAAAATAAATTCAAATTTCTTTCGGGTTTTTATTCATTAAGACCGTAGGTCGGCCTGTGATGTATTTTTGGGTAATTAGGGCATAAGTGTGTATATATAAGTGTTTTTCAATCCATTTCAACCCCCCCATTCAACCATTCATTCAAGCATTCATTCATCCATTCAATCATCTCATTCAAGCATTTGAGCAACATAGCATCATTGAATCAAGCATCTTGGAGCAACCATTGACATATCTTCAGACTTCAACAACAAAGGTTTGGTGAGTTTAGGACACTTGCATGTTGTTTGTTCATAATTACTTTCTTGTTTTCATTTCATTTATTTATCAAGGGTTTGATTACCAAAGTGGGATTTGACCAAGGTAAATCCCTATACTCTAACCCTTAACCATTTTCCCCCACTTTGCATGTGTGTTTGTAGGGCTTGTAGGTAGATTTTTCAAAGAAATAGGTGTTGAAAAGTGGCCAATAAGTCATCAAAGCTATTCAAGTCAACCAAACCCTAATTCAAGCTTGGAGACAACATTCAACCTGTTTTCTGCAGATTTGGTTCCATCAACTCGACAAGAAGACAAGTGCAGATCTGGACCTATAGAGTTGAATTCAGAATTTGCAAATTTCTGTAGGTGGACTGATTCACCATCAGTGGTGAATGAGTCCCACTTCCATGCTAGAAAAGTGGATTTCTTCAGTTTCCAGTTCTCAACACTCAAAAACTAGTTTTAGAAAATTTTACTAGAAGCAGGATTGATTCACCATTAGTGGCAAATGAGTCCCACTGGTCATCAATAGTGATTTTTGTAGCATTCCAAAACCTTCCAGCATTAGCATTTCATCTCTAGGTGCACTCTATTCAATTTCATTAAGTTCTGATTTCATTTGTGCATGTTTCTAGTTGATTTTTGCATACAACACTATGTTTTCAAACATTTCATATTTCTTAGGTTTTGCATAAATAATCAATCAATTTTATCAGTTTTCTACATTTAGATAATTGCATTTAGGCATATTTTCATTGTATTTGCATTAGTTTGAGTGAATCACCTAGATTTTGGTGTGGGATCTATCTCTTTCCTTTAGGAAAAACCCTAATTGAGCAAAAGAGTCATAACATTTCACACCCCTAAAATCTACGGTTCAAAAATACATAATCTCTATTTTTGTTACTCATTTTTTAGTAATTTCCTAATGTTGAATGTGCAAAATCATATTTAATTTTGGTATCATAAATAAGAATTTTTGTACAACTTTTTGATATTGAATTATTGTTAAATTTTTCCCTGTGTAGATTTCTATAAGGTAATTTCAATTACCTTTAATGCTTTTCATTTTTTAGATACCATTACATGGATCATCAAGTAGTAGTGAAATAGAGTGATGCTTTGACTTAACTTTTCAAAGTTACTGATTATGCACTAATAAAACAAACTTTATTTAAATTTACCTTCATATAGATGAGCTAAAAAAATAGCTTTCCAAGCCCTCATCAAGTCCAAGTACTCTACAACCATTTTGTGTATAATATGATTTTCTTGCTTTATTTAAACTCATCAGAGGAGTTTATTAGGCCTAAAGACGTTCTCTAGAGGCAGTTTAGAGATTATAAATTTCATTATCAGTTAAAATAAATTATTTGCAGCTCTTGCCATGAAAACCATTTATTTTGTCAAATAGAAGGCATTGTAGGTAAAAAATGATTAATCTACAAAATTGTTGCTGCAGGTGTTGTAAATCACAAAATATTGTGGCTGATTTCTTATTTGGGTATTCATTAATATGGGTATATACGATAAATTTGGAAACCATGCCAATCAAGATTTTCCTACAGATGTTTATGATTTTCCTACATATGCTTGTATGCAAAGTTTCAATTCTAAAAAATATTTTTAACATGCATTTGTTTAGAATTGCCTATTGTTGAGTGTGCAAAGTCATATCTAATTTTAGTCTTTATGGTGTCATAAATAAGAGTTTTTGTACGACTTTTTGATATCGAGTTATTGCTAATTTTTTCCTTGTGCATTTTTTTTTATGTTTGATTTGGGTGCGATAGTGTTTTGATTGAAGGGTATTCGATAAGGTAATCTCAATTACTTTTAATTCTTTTCATTTATTAGATACCATTACATGGGTCATCAAGTAGCAGTGAAATAGAGTGATGCTTTGAATTAACTTAAAATTGAAAGAAAGTATTTTAATGGCCATAGATGCCCCATTAATCGACCACTATTATACATAATTAAGAAGGAGCAAAACATAGGAAACAATCAACAAATTTGCTGTTATAGATTATAAATTTTGGCTGCAGCTTTTTCCATCTGTGTTCAATTGCAAGTTTAAAAAATCAAACTTTTTCCAAAGAGATTGGTTGTTTTGGGCCAACAACCTTCACCTTCAAAAGATGGACCTACTAAGATGAAATTAATGGTTGAGTTGCTACTTCTAAAGATTAACAATTAGAACTTAGCACATTCTCAAACTCTTCCTAACCTATAAAAAATTATTATTATGATTTAGGACATTATATTGGCACCTTCCAGTTTAGATTTTCATATTCCTCTACTCTATGTGTGGAACTAGAGTACATATTTTCATATTCCTATGCTTCTATAGAGAAAAAATTATATAGATCTATGCTTTCATAGGATGGATGAATCTGCAAATAGATTTAAATGATGAAATAATATTACTACTAATTTATACAGTAAAATATTTCCATTTATCACCTTCAATATATAAGATTTGCTAACTATCTTTTCAAATTTCCTATAGATTATCTAAATGTAGTAAATAGATTAATGGTAGAGAATAAATGCATTTTAATTTATTGTAAAATTTCTATCTATTTTAAAAGAGGATTTCAATTTATATTAATGAATGAGAGTTTCTTAAATGTCTTTAACTTTATGAAATGATGAATTAAAAAGGGCTTTCAATTGAATTTCAATTAAATTCTAGCGAGCTCAATTGAGGCTCTAATTTGACTGAACTTTAATAAAATTATTGTTTGAGTAGAGTGCATTGAAACCCACACATGTAATTACATAACTTTGTGATGTCTGAGAATTTACATAACTTTGTGAAGTCTGAGAATTCTTTGCAACAACAAAGAATAAAAGTTAAATAAAATGATATTGATCTAAAAAAAATATTTTAAATTAAGGGCTGCTTCGCACTGGGTAATTGTACAGGTAAGGAAAAGTGACTTCAGTTTTTTTCTCTAACTTATGTGTAAAGTCACTTCAACATCATTTTTTTGCTTGTTAGTCTAATAAAATATCAATTAGAATTTAGTTTACATGTGGTTTACAATGAGCCCTATAAAAATTAATTAATTAAATTTTGTTCAGTATCTTAACTTTTTACCATAAAAAAATGCCAAAATATCTCTTAATCTAAAAGATGTCTCAAAGAAATCATCCAAACAAGTAGATTATTGAATTTCAAAAACACAAATATATATGTAAAGAAATGGTCCTATGTCTGAGAAGTTTCCAATAGATATCAAGTGTTACAACCTGCAACACCTAATTTCCTTAATTTTAATGTGCTAACCATATTAGAGCAGTATTTGTACCTGGTAAATTTAAAAAAAAAAAGCTGTAGAAATTTTTTATGCATTTATTTGGTAATGTACAAATACTATCTTTTTTTTTGGTACACAATTTGTGCATTTGTCTAGTAATGTACAAATACTATCTTCTAAAAGATAGAAAACATAAACACTCTTAATATTTACACACCTAGAATGAGGACAATCCCTTCATTGGGAATTTTAATAAGTCTCACTATGAAAGAATAGAATGAATAGACAAAGGTATAGATTATACTCAGTTTGTTTTTATTAAACCATTACACTTTAAAGTGTTGAAAGGAAAATCTCATCTCTGTTTGAAATTTATGGGCAATATTAAATAACCTCTAGATCAATTCAATGGAAGATGGAGACCTTTTGATTCAATTAACTTCTCAAGTTTTTTGGTATCCAATCATAGGAAAACAATAGTTTGGGACTGTGAAAATTCAAGGCCATGACCTCAACAAATTAACCAATTTATTCCTCTTTTGGTTGTCCTCATGAACTCCCGACTTGATATTTACCTGCATAGTATCGAAGATTGCCAATTGTCTCTGGCACATCGAATACTTTAACAAGATCTAAACATTTTCTAGTGTCCCATGTTTCCAAAATTGCAAGTTTCTGAAAATATTTTTCAAGTAGATCTGCATAGTTAATTAGTGTACAACTCCTCGCCTTAAATCACAACAACATTTATTGCCAAAAAATTAGTAAAAATCAGTTTCCTTGAAGATGAGTGAGAGATCTCACAGAGCTAGGCATGTAAGGCCATAGGCCATGGTTAAAGGCAGCTCGAGCTACTTTGACAGCCAAATCAACATCTTCTTTGGTGGCTTCTATAACACTCATTATTACTTTCTCTATTCTTGGATCAAATTCTTCAAATATTTTCACTGCATAGTCATCCATAGATAGTTTATTTATTTTATTTACACAGTGATCTCTTTTATTTTTTATGGGTCAAAACTGATCCAAGTTTACAGCACATGCAAGGAAAGCAAAAAAAATTACAATTCAAGATTTTTTTTTTTGGAAATTGCTAAGCCCATAAGAAGAAGGTGCTAGCTATTCACATTTTCAGTAACATTTAGCCAAAGTTGAACATTACACCTTCAAATTGCATGATATGATGCTTTCTTTAAAATGGGTAGAAATTTTTAACTGCATGAGGTTTTCAATATATGATGTGTTGTCTCTGTATTAGGATAAATTTTCAACTTAATTGCAAGTAGCATAAAATTAATTCCCCAATCAACAATGGAGAACAATGAAAGAAAGAAACATAATAATATGAAACAACATCACTTGAATTTGAAGCTTCCATTGAATGAACTCCATTGGCCTTCTCCATCTTGCTGAAAATGGTATAATTGCCCTCAGATTTGAAGTGCAATTATCACCTATGATCAAGACAAGCAAAATATTGAAGATTTGTGAGTGCTCAAGTATTCAAGTTCTCAAGCATGCTGAAAATAGCTATGTATAAAATGGCTAGAGAGAGAGAGCCTTCTAAAGAATTCCAAATTGAGAATGGATGGTCAGGATTTAAAGTTGGTGAAGCCCTAAGATCAAAGGCCAAGATTTAATGTGATCAGGAGGATTAGGGTTAGGGCAACATTAGGTCAAAGTTAGGGCACACTTTGAAGTGAAGGGTTGAGATTTAATTGAAAGCAATTAAATCAATGGTGGAGAAAAAGTAGTAGTTGAAATAATAGAAGTTATTTAATTTATGGAGAAAGGTTGACTTATGAATTAAATAATGGCTTAATTCATAAATGAGAATGAGACAAAAGGAAATAAATAAATTTATTTGGTGGGATGAAAAATGGGTTAAATAAATAAGTTTATTTGCTTGAAGGATAAATGAGAATGTTGGTAATTAGAAATTTATTTAATTATTGGAGCTAATAAGGGTTATTAGTGATGTATTTAAACAAATAAATGTAATTTATTTATTTAAATAATCATGGAGGAATAATTAATACATTAATTATGTGAGGGAGAAGTGTGGTTGTCATAGAAAATATGGTTTGCAAGTCGAGGCCATTTTTATGTGTCTACATTTTTCCCCTCTTTGACATAATGCAGTTTATCGCATTATGTCAAAGAACAAGTCAAAAATATGCTCTAGTTTGAAAGTGAGGAGAGGAAGGATGATGAGGAGGTAGTGGTATACCCCCTCGAGAGGACAGGTAGGTTAAAAGAACATGAGTGTGCTCTCAAAATGGATGAGAAGACGGGAGGATGAAGGGATAGAAGAAATGTTAGCATGGAAGACATGGATGTTGGATGAAAAAGGAATACTTCAATATTTGGCCAAATAACATCATAGGCATTGCATAATCATCATTGGGCGGTAAAATGAGACAAATGGAAAACAAACACCATGATATGACATAGAACAAGGTGTGCAAGGTCACCCACTTGCAAAAAATAGATAGTCGTAGACGAGGAATGTCCTAACTCATACTAAGGGTCAAGTTGCCCTAGTATTTTTGTCAAGACACACCAAAGACTGTAATAATCAAGGAAAATTAGGCCATGAGACATCATTGCACCTCTAAATCCTTCATGGGACATCCTTGAGGTAGCTAGTAACATGTTTAAGAGACAAAGCAATAAAAAAGATAAGACAAAATAGACCAACAAAATCAACAGTCATTCAATATGTTTGCCAATATTTGTTTGTAGGAGGGTGATTGCTTGACAGTTTGATAGTTTAATTGTCTGATAGTTTTGATGGTTTGACAATGCCTATCATTAGGAAGGACACATCCTGAAAAGGCCAATGACTATGTGACGAAGCCTGCCGTTAGGAAAGACACATCCTGAAAAGGAAAATGGTATTTTGATGGGGTCCAATTCCAAGAAGGACACATCTTGAAGGGGACCATCAAGTGACTAGGTTGACATTGTGTTGGAAATTTGAATGATGTTTGACTTGATGACTGACTAGACTATGTTGTCTATTGGTTCACGATTGGAATGTTGAAATTTTGATGACTGTCTTTTGTTCGAGTTTGACTACGCCTGACTTATTTGACTTATGCAATGAACCTTAAAGGACTGACCTAGGTGGCCTCAAGGGCTCATCGACGGATGGCCTTGCCTACATCTTGCACTCAGAGACCTTGTAGTTCGATAGGGAAGGAAAAAAATATTGAAGACGAATTGACATGTTTTGACTTGACCTGATGAACCCTAAGGGATTGAACCTAGGGGGCCTCAAGGGCACATCAATGATGGCCTTGCCTACATAGCAAATGCATAGAGATCTCGTACTTCAACAAGGACAAAAAATGACCTTACTGAATCTAACTCTATTTTTGGGATTTTTGAGTGTTATCTGGATGTTTTTGTGTTTTTTGACATGTTTTGATTTTTTTGGATTTCTTTTTCAGGACACTTTCTAATTTTTTATGGATTTTTTGAAGACATTTTCTAATTTTTATAGATTTTTTTCAGGAAATTTTCTCATTTTTATACATTTTTTTAGGACATTTTCTAATTTTTATGGATTTTTCAAGATATTTTATAATTTTTATGATTTTTTTAGGACTTTTTTGATTTTTATGTCCTTTTTCAAGACATTTTCTGATTTTTAGGTCTTTTTTCAAGACTTTTTCAATTGTTAGGGCCATGCGTGATACCCACTGTAGTCACATGATAAAAGGTTTACCCTAGTCAGATCGAGAATGAGCCAAGCGGAATGAGATGGAAAGGATGTGCTCACTATGGACAATGGACGGTATGCGAGACTTGATGTCAATCATTGTCGACCATGGAAAGAAATGGCATGATGTCAAGGTGAATGTCGTGATAATGTTGGAAAAGTGGATGTTTATTATGGTCCAAGGTAGATAGAATGACAATAGACGACAAAGCGATGATTGACTACACATGGCGCATGTTTTCCAAGTTTTCACCATGGTACTTATCCAAAGTGTCTGTTTACCAAGTTTTCACTATTGGACGAATTATTTCTTTACTATTTTCTTGTCATTTTTTCATTTTTTTGGTGTCACTAGGACGCCTGTTTGCCAGGTTTTCATCAAGGTGACAATTTTTTTTCAATTTTTTGTATTTTTAATGGTTTTTGGAGACTTTTTTGATGTTATGCATAGAGCTTCCGAAGATGTAGACTATTGATGGGCTCTGTTAGTTGTTCACCATCTGGAGTAGCTAGCTGATATGCTCCAGAAACAAAAGAGGACATGATGATATAAGGACCTAGCCAATTTGGTTTGAACTTGCCAGGTTTTTCTCTGTTAGCTTGATTCTTAGGATTTTGCATGAGGACTAGGTCGCCAATGTCGAACTTTCTGACCATTACTTTCTTGTTATAACTGTGACAAGGACGATTTTGGTATGCCTGTAGGTGATTCATGCCATTATGTCTTCTTTCATCTAACATCTCTAACTCATGCAGTTGTGATTGTTTGTACTCCTCATCATCGATCATACCCTTCATGGAGACTCACAAAGATGTGATTTCAACCTCGATGGGAAAGATGGCTTCAGCTCATAAGACTAGGGTGAATGGAGTGGCATCTGTAGGCGTGTGGATGCTAGTGCAGTAGGCCCATAGAGCAAGGTTGAGTTGGATGTGCCAGTCATGGCCAATGTTATTGACTGTCTTCTTAAGAATTTTGATAATTGTTTTGTTAGACGCCTCATCTTGACCGTTTCCTTGGGGATAATAGGGCATGGAGAAATTGTGTTAGATATGAAAGCATTCACAAAGCTCACATATGTCCTAATTTTTGACGGGACAACCATTGTCTGTGATGATGGATTGTGGGACACCATACTGACAGATTATGTAGTTGAGGATGAATTTGGAAATTTTCTTGCCAGTTATGTAAGTGAGGGGAACGACTTCAATCCATTTGGTAAAATATTCAGTAGTGGTAATGATGAATTTATGGCCATTGGATGAGGTAGGATGGATTTTCTCCATGAGGTCAAGTCCCCACTATGCAAAGGGCCAAGGAGAAGTAATCAACCTCAATTCCTGTGCTGGTGCATGAATTAAATCACTATGAATTTGACATTGGTGACACATTCTTATGAACTCAAGCACATCCTTTTCCATTGTCGACCAGTAATACCTAAGTCTTGTAATATTTTTGGCTAAAGTCGGGCCAATCGAATGGGATCCACATATACCCAAATGTACCTCACGTAAGGTTGCTCTTTCTTCGTCAGTGTCGAGATAATGAAGAAGGGTGTTGTCAAAGCTATGATGGTAAAGGATGTCACTGATGATGGTGTATCGAGCGGCTTTACGGATAAAGGATTTTCGCTTGTTATTAGACAAGTTTGGGGGAAGGGTCTGGGAGTTGAGCTAGTCATATATGTCTTGATACTAAGGTGAATTGGGACCAAAAAGCTCACAAACCATTTTGGATTCAGGAATATTGTAAGCGGGAACCGATAGTTGTTCCACTAAGAACTCAAATTGTGGCACGTTGCTGGGAATGTCTAGGAGAGACCCGATCATAGCCATTGCATTTGCTGCCTGTTTTGTGCCCTAGGAACTTGCTCAAAAGCAATCATGTGGAAATATGATAGGAAGCTATCAACCATGTGTTTGTAGGGCATCAATTTTTCATCCTTGGTGTCATATTCATCATTAACCTGGTTAATGACCAACTGAGAATTACCGAAGACCAGAAGTGCTTTGATTTTCCATTTGATAGCCATTCAGAGTCCTGTGACAAGTGCCTCATATTCAACGATGTTGTTTGTGCAAGGGAAGGTGATTCTGAATGGCTTAGGGATAGAGTCCCCTTGTGGTGTGATGAATAATATTCCTACTCCTAAGCCATGACTTGTGTGAGATCCATCAAAATAGAGCTTCCAAGGTGATGGCGGTTCTACCTACAAGATGGATTCATCTGGGAAATTGACCACTAACAGATGATCACCTTGTATGGGAGCATCTGTGAGTTGATCTGCTATAACTTTTCCTTTTATAGCCTTGCGTTCCACATACTGTATGTCATACTCACTTAGTATCATTACCCATTTTTCCAAACGTCCTGTCAATGCTGCCTAACTGAGGAGATACTTCAATGGATCTATCTTGGCCACTAAGTGTGTTTTATGATTCAATATGTAATGAAGTGATTTCTGAGCAGTGAAGACAACTGCAAGACATGCACCTTCAATGGATGTGTACTTGAGTTCATATCCGACCAATGTGTGACTGATGTAGTATATGGTCCGTTTTGTTTTCTCATAATCATTTTGTGCCAGCAATGCCCCCAATGCCGAGGTAGTTGCAGAAATATATAAAATCAAAGGTTTTCCTTGAATGAGAGGCATGAGGACTGGAGGTGATAATAAATATTATTTAATTTGTTCAAAGGCTGCCTGACATTTATCTATCCACACAAAGGGGACGCCCTTGCACAAGAGATACTGAAATGGTTGACATTTGTCTGCAAGTTGTGCAATGAAGCACCAAATGAATTTAGTTTGCCTTGTAATGTCCTTAAGTCACTGATCCCTTTGGGCGGGGGCATGTCTAATATATATTTCACTTTAGCGGGGTCTACTTCAATGCCTCTACGAGAAACTATGTACCCCAAAAGTTTTCCTGATGTCACACCAAATAAACATTTCTTTAGATTCAAACGGACCTTGTATTCTTCCAGCCTCTTGAAAATATTGTCTAGTACCATGAGATGATCTTTGTGTGTCAATGATTTTTCCAAAAGGTCATCCACATAATCTTCCATTAGGTTATGCATCATGTCATGGAATATTGTTGTCATGGCTCTTTTGTATGTGGCACCCGCATTCTTAAGACCAAAAGGCATGATGTTCCAACAATAGGCACCCCAAGGACATGTGAATACAATTTTTTGCTGACCCTTAGGAGTAATACGAATCTAATTATAACCCAAGAAACCATCCATAAGAGACAACATCTCGTATCCTGTTGTGAGGTCAACAATAATGTCTATGTTAGGTAGTGGAAAGTCATCCTTTGGGCATGCCTTATTTAAATCATGAAAATCTATGCAAATGTGGATTTGACCATTGGGATTTGTGACAGGTACAAGATTGGATATCCAGTCTGCATAATCTATTGACCTTATGAAACCCGTGTCTAGCAACTTCTTGAGTTCAACCTTGACTAGCAATGCAATATGTGGGTAAATCTTTCTTAGCTTCTATTTAACTGGCTTAGCATTAGGTAGCAAAGGCAAGTGGTGCAATACTAACTCTAGATCTAGTCCTGACATATTGACGTAAGACCATACAAAGTTAACCTTTCATTTTGAAAAGAACTGTTGGAATTCTAGTTTTTCTTCTTTTGTCAGTGATTCAACAAAGAGAACCATTTTGGAGTCCTCTGTAGTAGCTATGTTGACTTTGATGGTGTCTTCGATAAGCATTGCCAATTTTTCTTAAGTGATGGGGAGAAAGTCCAGTCCTCCATCCTTGGGTGCCTCAGGGAGGTTTTCACCCTCAGATATGTCCCTTATTTTTACTTTTTTTATCGTCAGAAGGTGCCTTTTTGTTTTCACCTAAAGACGTGTCATTTTTTGTTTTATTTTTATTTTTCATTTTGCGACTAGAGGATGACACAATCTCCCCAAAGTAGGCCGCACAATCTAGATCAATAGCAAATCCAGCCTTGTGGTCTCCACTTGGTATACCCTCATGCAGTCCCATGAATTCTGCTATGATCTCATCATTCTGAAATATGTCCATAACTGGCGAGCCTTGTTGATCCCAATAAATTAGGTATGGGTAGACTAAGGAAATACCATCATCAGTATTGGGGAATGGTGGGGGGGATGCGAGAAGCATGCCGACAGATTCAAAGAGGTTAAAGATAAAATTGTCATCATCCAACTCCACATCAGATTCTATCCAGTATTCTCCTTCACTTGATTTATACTCATTGTCAAAATAAGGGATGAATGGACTGACATTGGGGTCGGTAGTGTCATGCGGTGAGTCAAATGATTCCAAGTGAGGGTCATTGTTGTTAGATGGTTGGACGGGTCTGGTGGAAGGATGGTCAATGGGGCTAGAATTTAATTCAGACTTGGCATTGTTCCTCGGGACTTTAGAGTTGTCATTATTTGGTGTCGGATCAAGATTAAATTTTTTTTGGAACCTCTCTTCAAATGTAGGTTCTCTAGGTTCAAGGAACAAGTCATTAAGGCAATAATCACTCAGGGATCGTTGGGAGCCAAATTCCCATTCTTGTGAGTCAATTTCAGTAAAGGGGTCTTTAGTTTTCTCGACACATTCCAAAGCATTCACTTTCTCACTAGAAAGTACATTGGTACTTTGATCACCAAATTCAAGTGGTCCTAACCCTAACTCGAGATATTTTAGTCTTCCAATAGGCATTAGAGGTTCCCATCTTCCTATTTTGTCTTTGCCAAGGCCACTAGTTCCATCGTAGCCTTTTTCCTTCACTATGTCATAGCCTTTACCATATCTCTCTATTGGCAATGGGGGTGAATTTCTTGGGTCTCTGTAGATCCACGAAAATATGTCTTCAGTGTCTTCTTGGCTCATGTCACCCCACTTTATGAATATTTTTTTTGGAGGAACTTGAAAAGTTTCCTTTGACTCTATCATGAAACAAGGTTTTCCATAGACCTTAGGAGACTTGGGTATTGTTGTTATGTAGTAGGCCGTGTTTAGCTTATATTCTCCACACTCTTGGTCTTGGATCTTGACACTTGGATCAGTGCTTGGGGTGGTGGATGTGGATGCCAAAGTGACTACTGTAGACATGGAGGGCTTAGCAAGTGTGGATGGATCAATGTATTTGGAGGAATAAGTTGTTGAAGCTTCACGGTTAATGGGCACTTGGTGCTCAGAGATGCCTCTTAAATTGGTACAATACTGAAATTGGTCGGGATCTCCATATATTGTAATTTTAGTACCTTCAAAAGGGAACTTCAAGCATTGGTGATAGGTGGATGGGACAACCTTTAGGGCATGAATCCAAGGTCGACCAAGAAAAATATTGTAAGGAAGTTCCAGATCCAGGACTTGACAGGTTGTATCCACAATGATTGGTCCTATCTGAATAGGGAGTGTGATTATGCCCCGAGAGGAGCATTCTTCATCATCATACACCTTGATAACTATGGTCTTTGTGGCGTCTACACAAGCATCACAAAATCCTAGAGCCTTAACTAGTTTTAAAGAATAGATGTTTGGTCCTACTCCACCATCTACTAAAACTCATCTGACCTTATGTTTGTGGACAAAGAATTTGATGTGTAAGGCATCGTTATGATTGGTCTTTGGTGACAAATAATCTTGGTCTAGAAATGTTATGTGATGGGTTGTAGTGAGGTATCCCACCATGGCCTCAAATTGGTTGACATCAATATCCTTAGGGACAAACGACTCTTTCCAGGTTTGATCAAGTATAGCCTTATGCGCAGGAGAAATGTGAAGCAACTCAAGTATGGAAATCTGTGTAGGGTTTTTTCCTAATTGATTGATAAGGTGAAACTGAATCTTAGGTTGCGACTACTTTGTAGACGAGCCAGGTTGTGATTGCCTAGCAGATGGACTGGGTATCATGATTTTTGGTTGCCTAGGAGGAAGAGGACTAGCTATGGTGACTTTTCCATTTCTGGTAGTGGTGTTACATTTAGGTGCTCTTTTGATAGTGATGGTATTGATGTATTCATCATCAGTTTAGACATGGTTAATAATAGTTGCACCAGAATAATTGTATGTATCGCGAACGTAATTAGCTTGAGTATTATTTGTTCTAGAACCTGACGTTGAGGCTTTATTTGAACCATGGTCTTGCAGTGGGTTCTTGTGAATAGTATGGTCTACATTTGATGCAAATTGTGGCCCACCCACTTCAATTGTGCAATTTTCGATGAGGTCTTGAACCAAATTCTTTAATTTTCAACAATAAGAGGTTTTATGTCCTTTAGTGTGGTGGTAATCACAGAAAGTGTTGTCACCCCACCATGATGAATTTAATTTTCCTGGGTCATATGGTTTAGGCTCTTCTAGTGTAATGCCACTGTTTTGAAGGAGCTTCTTGAGGACGTCCTCGATTGGCTCACCTAAGGGGTATATGCGTGACTTCTTGGGAATTGTCTAGGTTGATGAGGCTGCCTTAAGTTTTGATTGTTTTGATGATTTTGAATGGCATTAACATCAGGTGTTTGTGTGATTATTTGTGTGTTTTGCGGTTGAACTCCTTTAAGAGTAAGTATAGGACCCATTGTGTTGACTGCCTTAGCATCAACAACACCATCATTGGTTATGTGTTTGTTCTTGACCCAGTATTTGTTCTTGTCCGAAGGTTGGTTTGTGTTTGTGTTCTTAGGGCCATATTCAGTTCTCCTTTAGCAATAAGGGTCTTTTCCAGTTGGACTCTTTTGACTAAGTTTGTAAAAGTTGTGTAGTAGTGGACTTGTAATCCATATTTCAATGGACCTAGGAGTGTTTGGAAAAACATGTCAACTTTCTCTTTTTAGGTATGACAATGTGACAACGACTTGCTAGACTTTTCAATCTTTGGAAAAATGGGATAAAATTTTCACCAACGTCTTCTTGTGTAAGTGTGCATAAGCTAGTGATGGAGGTGTCTGTGTCAATGTTATAGGCATAATTTTTCACAAATTTGTTTGCAAGTTCGTCCCATGTTTTTATCCCTTGCAAAGTGGAGAACCATTCAAGTGTGGGTCCTGTTAGATTCTAGGAGAAGAGTCTCATCAAGTAAGTGCATTCATATGCAATGTCCATACAGTTGGTCATGAATTCTCGAATGTGTTCAATAGGATTTTTCTTTCCCTTGTATTTGGTGAAATTTGGTGCCACATATCCAGGAGGAAATGGTGACATGTATAGACTTGTGTCAAAAGGATATGGGCATAAGTTGTATGACGCATGTGACTTTTTGTTGGACATTTGCATATTCTCAATGATTTTTTGTAAGTCCATCACTTGAGCTTGCAAGGCATCAATTATAGGATTGTCGCATCACACATGGGAGTAATGGGTATCCCATGTGTCCCCATTTATTGTGAAGAGACATTTGGATTTTTTTTTGGGATGTGTTGTTGTGAGATGTATGACATGTTTTGATTGAAATGTTATTGATATTGCAAGTTTTTATTAGGGACATGTTGATGGGTATGAATGTGTGATGCATATGTAGGAATGTGCCCTCCAGCCATTTGAGTTCATATTTGTGGGATATGTTGACCATGAATGTTTTGGTGTCCAAATGAAGCCATAGGTTGCGTATTATGATTACCTTGTCCAAATTGTGGGAATTGTCCATGGGGAACATTTGTGTTTTTCCCTTGGGAAGTATTGGTATTAAATTGTGATGATGTGTTGACATTTGGTTGTGATCCTCTAATAAAAATACGTCGTTTACTTCTTCCAAAGGCATTGACTGAGGTCCCAATGAAAGGATTTGATGATGATGCTCCCATGGTACTAGATGAAGCTCCAAATAGGGGGTTTGAAGAGCTTTCCCCCATTGATGAGGATCCAAAGGTAGCTCTGATTGATTGTGAGGATGTTGTTGACATTGTAGGCAGTGATTGTGACATGGCTTGTGACATGGTTGGTGTCCCTCTGATGGATGTTGCATTGATCGAGTTGGAGGTATTTTGATTGGAGGTGCCACTAGAGGTAGCATTGATGGTGTTTGTATTATTTTGTTTGTGTTTTGCTGAGGTCTCGAGTGTGACTGATTTTGTTGTTTTGTGTCATCGGGAGAAGCAGGTCTTATGGTGTTAATGTCAAAGCCTCATGGTAACTTGGACCCTTGGTCTAAGAGCATAGCTAAATATCTATTACGATCGTTCAAGACCAAGTCCTTTACAAAGGAGGATACTTCAAGATTTTGGGCTGCACCCTCTAAGTTCTCTGCAAGCACTTGCCCATTTTGGTCTCTCTGTATGAATGGTTCAAATGGATTTCAAGAGGAAGATGGTATGTTTATGTCACTGAAAGGATTGATAAAAGATGCCCCCATGTCTATGTTTGAGTTCATGTTGTAGGGGTTATTGCCTTGTCTGAAAGGATCCATTTGTCTTCTTTTCCTTTGGAGTCTAGTCTCAACCATAAAAGTCTTGCTCAAATGAGGGAATGATAATGACAACTAAGTGTGAGAGTGACACTAATCTATGTTTTTGTGTTTTTGGAATAAAGGGATGACCTTGAAAAATGATAATGTTGCCGAAAGGAAATGACTAATGGAAAGTGACAATGTAAAAGGGGAGGGACTAAAATGAATAATGGACTAAAGTTTTGAGGTATGATATGTAGAATGCAAGGTCTAATGAAACTCTAAGGTGCAATCAATTTTGGTAGACTTAAGGAAAAGTACACTAACCATTCAAGGTTTGGTCAATGTCTCAATTTGGATTGTCAAGGGACTTGTTTGTAGGACTAGCTAACAAGATGACAAAATGACAAAGTGAAGTTTCCACACTAGACTTATGAGTGGGAAGTGAATCACAAAAAGGATAAGAGACTAAGAGATTGATTATGATTAAGTCCAATGACAATTTAATCTTGAAGACAAAGATTTGACAAGGTATGGTAAGTTTTCCTATTCTCAAGTCTACAAAGATGATGACTTAAAAGTTAGTTTATTGATGAAAATGATGATGATGGACTCTAAGGTGCAACTAGGATGTGAAATGGTAGACCTATGGTGAAACTAAATGCAAATTAAAATGTAAGGATGGAGGTTTTGAGCAATTATTTTTCTGGTTTTGAATAGTGACTGTTGAAGAAATATGTCTGAAAATAGATTGAAAATGTTTGATCTTGGGTTTTTGACAGTGACATTGATTTTCCAATTGACAGGAAATTGTGTTGTCTTAGGTCACAAATTCATTTCAATTTTTCAAATGTATCTCGGTTTAAGCGAATGCGACACTATGGGTCACAAATGCGGCTTACTAAATCAATTACAGTTTTTTGGAAAGCAAATATAGTTCAGACTAGTCAAATGTGTTGTTATAGGGAGAAAATGTGGTTTAGTAGAGTGATTGTGGCTCAGAAAGTCTCAAATGCATTGTAGGCTGAATAAAGGTCTGTTTTGTTTGCAATTTTGGCCAGTTTCTAGAAGTGTTTGAGTTTGAGTGAGTGTTTCTAGGTATGTGAAAAGTGTTTCTTTGTTCAATATCTCAGAAAACACTTGGAAAACACAATGTTTGTTTTGAAATAATGCACCATGAAGACAAGTATAGCTTGGGTTAGACAAGGACTATATCCACTGGATTCCATGCAGGTTTCCCCAATCACACTTATTCTTAGCGTGTGAATTTAGAAGCTTGGCCACATAGGCTCCCCCTTACATTGCAGTAACTTCTTGGGTCAAGCAAGCTTCTAGCCCCCATAAATCTCCCATGGTAGGCTGATCACCTCTACTAAGAATTGCGAGAATGTGGATGCCTTTGCAACGACCGTTACTACACCAATGAATAGATGAGTTTTTGGCCACTACACAAGAGGGTTCTAGTAGATACTCGAGGACGTGACACCTTGCGAGTGTACAACAAACCACTTAAGGCTTTAACCAATCTACTAGGGGATATTATACCTTTAGAAGAAAAGGTAGGTACCTATTTTTGAAAGGCATTGCACGGCTAAGGCCTACATACCATGAAGAATTGAAAATTTAGTCTCATACTTTTATATACCGACCCAAGCGAAAAACTAGTTGGAGTCGTTCCCTCTTTCAAGGCAGGCCTCTCTAAGGTTAAAAGACAAAAATAGGTGGGTCTAGTTTTTGATCACTAAGTTTGCACAAGGTGAGAGCATACTCCCTACCACCTGCAAACACAATCAAGCAATGTTCTTTAACCTCCTAACTAAATCTAGATGAGACAAACAATTGTTCTTTTTAGAGCACCAATGGAAGTGTTTGGGTGGTTATACAAAATGTCTAAAGGTGTTTCTGATTCTCAAGATTGCCAAATGGCGTGAGAGAAAAACATACACACCTAGAAACAAAATGCAAACCACAAGACAATGCAAGCACTTGTAAATTAAATCTGCTTATGATGTTAAATCAAGTACACAAGTTCTTTTTAGGCCCACTAAGCATTCTATGTGAAAAAGACACTCAAGATAAAGAAAAGTAAAGCCAAAGCCCTACAAAGAATGATTAGTAGTTTTGACCTCCAGTCTTTGACAAGCGATAGTTAGCATTGCAAATCTTGAATCGTGGACATTCGAACTTGCAAAAAGGTAAAAGATTAGTCACGAAAATCAAAATTAAACTAAAAAAAAGGAAAATGACATAAATCTAATTAAGAAAAATTAAAGGTTAATCGAACTAAGTTAACCAAAAAAAAATCTAAATTATTCTAGATTAAGACTATCTAAAAGTGATCTAAAGATTAAACTAACAAAATTAATCTAGGTTAAAAGTAATTATTAAAATTAATCTAACAGTGAATTTAAGCTATGATTAACAAACCTAAAAATCAACTAACAATTTTATCTAAATTAACGAAATTAAGAGTAACCTAACAAAATTTACCAAACACAATTTAATTTTTAAATCTAACTAAAAAAACTAAATGAACTGAATTGATTTAAAATACAATCTAAATTAAACGAAAAATCTAAATTAAATTGAAAAACTAAAGCAAAATCTAAACTTAAAATTTAAATAAAAAATCTAAGAAAAAATCTAAACTAAAAAAATAAAAATCTACATTAAAAATCTAAAAAAACTAAAATCTTAAAAATTTAAAATCTAATTAAAAAAAAAACTACAATCTAAACTAATTCAATTTTAAAATCTAATTAAAAATAAAATAAAATCTAAACTAAATCAATTTTAAAATTTAATTAAAAACTAGAATGTATTTTAAAATTTAATTAAAAAAAACTAAAATCTAACTAAATCAATTTTAAAATCTAACAAAAATCTAAACTAAATCAATTTTAAAATCTAAAAAAAAAAACTTAAATGGAAACTAAATCAGTTCTAAACTCTAATTAAAAAAAAACTAAAATGTAAACTAAATCTCATTAAAAAGCTAAACGTAAAGTCTACATTAAAAGCTAATTAAATAAATCTAAATCCACTAAACCAACATTAAATCTATTGAAAAATGCAGTCCTTTGAAGCAATCGTGAAGGATAGCAGAAGCCTTCCAAAGATGAAGTAGTCGTGAAGGATAGCAGAAGCCTTCCAAAGATGAAGTAGCACACTAAATTTTTTGGGTTTTCAGTTTGGAGCTCTCCAAATTGAAGAAATGAAAGGTGAAGACCAGTGACAAATTTTTTCTTTTGGCTTTTGGATTGTAGCGTGTTGAGTTTGGGGAGGTAAAATTTCAATACTAGCAATGGAGATGAGTAGATTGATATTAAATGGTTGGATGATTAGATTGATATTAAATGTGCTAGACATTGTAGACGAATGTTAGCTAATACACTTATGATGAGTAGGTGAAATAGTTGCAACGTGAATGGCATGGACAACTGGGAACATGGCGTGGTCAGCTATGAGCGACTAGAGTCAGCTGGACAACTAAGAATATTTTCAAGGAGCTGAAACCAATTGCGTTGGGGCTGAGCAAGAGGGTTTGGAGGGGCGAAATCAATGGCTTTGGGAGAGGCAAAAAACACTCTCTTTATGATTTATGGTTGAATCCATCAAAGCATCAAGGTGAAGCAAAAATCTAATTTTGTCTTAATTTCAAGCAAAATCTACAAACTTAGACAAAATATATGAACTGGTTGATAGGTGCCTTCAGAGAGATTCACCTAATGGACTGTGATGATTGCAAAAGATGCGTGAATAGATCATCTTACTTTAGAGAGCCATGCTAATTATTTAAAAAGGTCATGCCAACAAAGAAGAGTTTGGAGCAGACTAAAGGAAGAGCCAGATTTCATCCACAACCTTGTGGTAACTAGCTGAATAGATTCAACTGTTATAGACCATGCTCAATGGCGATGCTCAATCTTCAAGCATGCACAAACCAATACTTGAGATTCACTTATTTGTAGTAGGAAAAGATTATCGTACTTCAGATTAGTTTATTGCAAATTCATTTCAAAAAGCCCCTTTGGAAGAGGAACAAAATACATATGCAACAACAGATCAATAGGGAATTATCATATGAAGCAGACTAAAAAATAAATAACAAAAAAGAAACTGCAATGGATAATATATAAAATTGAGACTCTCAACTAGTAGCAACGTCCTATGCAGAGCTTTGGAACAGATTAAAGACATCCCTCAAAAGTAACCATTGTAGATTTATTAAGGGAAATAGGGTGGATGGATAATATAGAGGCGATTTTAAACAAACAGGGTAGAAATTTTGAGTGACATGAAACAACTGAAGAAGAGTCCCATGCGTTGTTCTTGTCCTCCAAAGGAAAATGCCACGCCAACTCCAAGATCACTTAGCAACACCAAACTGTTATTTCTTAACTGAGAAATGATTCATTATACAATAAGCAAATGATATCAAAAGAAAACAATATCAATAAATTTAGATTAAACAGAAACATGTTGAGCTATGTATGTGTGAAGCGTGGTCAGGTTCACGAAATGTATTAGGATAAATTTTCAACTTAATTGCAAGTAGCATAAAATTAATCCCCCAATCAACAATGGAGAACAATGAAAGAAAGAAACATAATAATATGAAACATCACCTGAATTTCAAGCTTCCATTGAATGACCTCCATTGTGTTGTGCCCTCAACACACATGCCTCATTCAGAATGGGGACCCTCTTTTCTTTCGCGTTGCAAGGACATTTTGTTGCTGCCTCATTTTGCGTGCCCCCCTCATTTTGGCATCCTAAATGGTTAATGTGCCTCCAAAGTCTCATCTTAAGTTGATTTTTTTTCATCCCCTTCAATTTTGTCAAGTCCTGGTACCTTGTGGAGTTTCCTTGGTAGTCTACTTCTACTAGCAACCTTGGGGCCTGGCGGGCCTGCCTTGCCGAGTTTCCTTCAGGTGTTCGCCAGTCCAAACGGCAGAAGGCTTCCGCCTTCCTGGGCCCCAGGACCCGGCTCCTTCTTTGCTGCCCCATTTAACTTGTGATGAAATCAAACTCTTTTCCCCCTGCCGGGCCCGCCCCTCCGGACTTCCGTCCTCAGAACTCAATGTTGTCCTCTCCATTTTTGATGGCCAAACTGTGGCAGATCTCCATCCTCCAGACCCCACATTCCCTTTTGCTGGTGATTTGCAAAATGAGCTTTGAAGCAACTATCTGACTGTGTCTTTCTAGACCCCGGGCCCCAATCATCCTATCGTCGTCTGAGTTTTAAACCCACCACCCCTCCCATCGTTCGTATGGGCATTAAATGGGTGTATTAAATGCTAATTGGGGTATAAATATCTGGCTCGACCTGTCATTTTCATCTGTCAGGTTTGCCAGAGGAGTTCAGAGTAGAGTTCGAGGAGTCCAGCGCCTTCGTCACCCACCACCCTCGTGCCTGTTGCCCTCGTTTGCCGATCCTTAGTGAATTTTGCAACTTCTTTCACCTGACTTCTGAGGCTGGTTTTTCATCCGCTTTGCCATGTGGTTTTTTGTGATTTTGCACTTAAAATGATGAACAAAATGGGCTAAAAATTCTTTAATTAGGTAAAACACAACAAACACCTAAAAAACCCATGTGTTCAAATTCTAAGAAACCTCCAAAACATCTTCTAAGACAAGTCGAAACTCAGCCTTGTCGCTGCCATTCTTTGCACAGGGAATTCGCACCCTCTGGGCTTGCGTCAACTTGTCACTATTAAACTTAGCAAATAGATAACAATCAAACCAAATGGCAGGATGCCCTATTGGGCCCGCTACCCCAGACTTCTGCCAGTACATCACCGTCAGACTTAAAACTTGACAAACTTTGAAGTTCGGCCTCCATTTTGACTTCCTGGACCCGCTCCCGCGGGAGTCCATCCCTGGGACTCCGTGTTGTTTCCGCTGTTCCAAATGGCAAGGCGGCCCCATCCACCTGAGATCTGGAACCCTCCTCTCCTTTTTCCCTTCGTTAGATCATACCAAAATGAACTGATCAAACATGTCCCCGGGCCCCGGTTTGTGGAGTTTCATCTGCATATTTCCCTGGCGTCTTCGCTATTTCAAACGGCCGTTTGACGATGTATTTCTGTCTCCCAGGTCCTGACCCTCCATTTTCCACAAAGACTAAGTAGAAAGCGAACTTTGGCGCCATTTCCCTCACCAGGCTCTGACCATTGGGATTTTGTCCCATCTTAGTCGGTTCAAAAGGGAAAAGAAGGTATGTCTTTTCAACCTCCAGGACCTGCCGTCTTGATCACCGAAGGAAACTTAAGAGAAAACCTAGCAGCCAAGCTCAATGCCAGGTTTGGTCCACTGGGCCGCTCCCACCGGATTTCTGCTCAACGACCGTCGTTTTAAATGGCGAAACCCTGATGACTTCCCGCCCCTTCAAGCTCGAATTATTTGAAGTTTAAAATTACATTGGCTGTCCTCTGACCTCCTGGGTCCCAAATCTCAAAATTGTGACCCCAGGATTTCGTTTCCTTTTGGCTGTTCCAAATAGCGAAGCCTTGACAGCCTTTTTCCCTTATATCTCTGGGTGCCCCAAAAGCGATCCAAATGACCTTCAATTTGAAAACCAATCTCGACCCACATGCTCAAATTCAACCTTCTCCTACATGAGCCTTTCAAACCATCAAAATTTGAAGTTGGGAGAAATCACATAGATTGCCCTACCTTGTTCGCCCTTCAAAACAACATTTTTGCTAGGGAAGTCCAACCCTCCTGGCCCAGTTCGTCCAAAATCCCTCCAGTAAATGACTAATGACATCTAGAAGTAAAAGTTTGATTTCATGAATGATATATTGTCTAATTAGATTTTGTCCATGAGATTTCAACTAATGTTCATGCTTTTGTGATCAGTTGTGCTCATTATGCCTTTACTTGCAAGATATATGGAATCGGGTGCAGGACCCTTGGGGGCAACTGCAAAAAAAGATAGAGGGAGAAGACACTAAAATGGAAGAAAAGGCTTCCAGAGATAAGGAAATAGAGATTTGAACAAAGGAGGGAGAGGGTGATTGTGAATTGCCTAGGGGAAAATCTACTATGCCCGAATGGTTGGAAAGACAGCTTGAAAAGAAAAATCTTGCCCCAAAGGATCCAAGAGCAAGACTGGAGGCTATCTTAGCCCGAGCACAGATCACAACCAGGAAATAGAAGAAGCCCAAAATCAGATCCAGGTAACGATGGATGCTTCTGGATCCCGAACTATGCAGGTAGCAACACCAGTGGTGGGAAAAGAAGGGGTGAGCTATAATATCTCCACCATTGACTTGGGAACAACTACTAGAGAGCAGAAGGTGGAGCACCTCGAGGAATCTGTTGCCATGGTAGTGCATTTGATATGTAACAGGATAAAGTTTCAAAGGACGAGCTTAAAGCACATGTAGTTGATCTAACAACTTACATCCAACAATGGTCCTCAACTGAAGAAATGCCTACCACGTCTGTGACTCCACCACAACTGCTGTCCAAGGAACAAATTGATAAGCTAGAAAAGAGAAAGAATTTGGACAAGACTACAACAAGCTAGTTCGGACAAGTTCTATACGTTAGAAATATGGGTATCAACTGGGCTGTTTGAATAGCCAACAAGTTCCTAGACTTACAACAATCTCTTGAGAGCACAAGAAGGCTCTACTTTGACTTCCCAGCAAGATATGAGTCCACCTATCCAAAGATTGAAGCTATCCTCAAGCTGCTAAGCGTGACATGGGAAAAGGAGCTCGCGCTCAAAAGGGATGATCACTGGCTGATGGATGTATGTAAAAAGGACTTTGAGAACAAAAAAGAAAGATTGGAGCAGGTGATTGACAAAGTAGATCCGGATATTGAGTGTTTCAAAGAGATTAGGATGGATTGCGTCTGATATTTGAAGCTAATGATAGGCTATGAGATGCCCGTCATACAAATGGACCCAGATAAAGTAAGGCCTCATTTCCAGAAAAGGATGGAGGACGAGACGTTAGATGAAATAACCATGGATTTCATGAGTTTTTCCGCCCGAGCCTTCGTCTAGTCAGAGCTATTCTGGGACCACGCTACTAAGCATGATGAAGACTGAAAAAGGCTTGAGGACAACTCCAAGGAGTGGAGTTATCAAGTATTGCAGTCCGAGGTCATAGAGGTCAACAAACTCCAACCGGTAATTTTGAAGTTCATGGAGTATGCAACTTTGAAGAAGTAGGAAGGCGAACCTATTATTAGTGAAGAGATTCTAAAGGAATAGCTACAGTGAAAAGGGAAATTAGCTAAATGAAAAAACTGTTACAGCATCGGAGCACTAGAGGACAAAATAGGGATGAAGACAAAGTTATATTTTAAATTGTAAAAAGTTGGGAGGTGAGTAGAACCCTAGTTTGTAGTGAATCTTGGAGACACAATGAGATTAAATCTTGACCATTCGTTCTAATTTTTGGGGACTATAAATGGAGGGATATCCTCTCATTTTTAGAGGGAGTTGAGTTGTTGTAAAGACATGCTGCAAAAATTTCTAATGAAAATACATTGGCTTGGTGCATTTTCTGAGTTCTTCACATGTTTAATGATTCAATCTCCCATTATTAGATGCTTTATTTAGATTTACATTGCTGTTCTAGTTAACTTTAAATTTCTTAGAAAAAATTTGGTAATGCTATTTCGTGATTGTAGAAATTTGTACTGTGTTGATGCCTTCCAGTCCATACTTTTTGCTATTTGCTGCTGGTAAATGATCTTGTAAAGTTAGTCTGGGTTGAAACTTGAAGCTAATTTTAAACTTTTATCTTCATTCATGCATGTATGTGGATGATGAATGGTAAAATATCTATAGACCTTTGAAGATGGCACAAATTTCATGATACTGTAGGTTTCTTGGTTAAGTGGAATCTTGTTTGAAGGAAGTTGTCCATAGCAGAACCTCCATGATAATTGTTCACAATAGTTGTAGATCCAAGAACCTTCCATCTTCCCTGCTCTTTTTTTTTTTAGAAACAACCTATGCTAAGGTTCATTGCATATTGTAAATCCAAAACTTAAGGAAAACATTGAAGTTTTAGATTGCTGTTCGAACCTACAACAAAGTGCACCTTAACTCCCATCTCAGAAACTTTAGATTTTAAGATTCACTTCGCATCCAACTATGTAAGTCTGCCCTGTTATTACCAACAAAATCACATCAAACATCAAATAAGGAATTCCATGCAAGTCATGACCTGACACCCGAGAGACCTTGGGGTGATTTTCAAAAACTTGTTAAAAATTTTCTTTCAAGAGAGGTAGTGCACCTACGCATTTCCTGTGTTGAGAAAGTGTGCAAAACACCCATCAACACATTGCCCTTCTCCATCTTGCTAAAAATGGTATAATTGCCCTCAGATTTGAAATGCAATTATCACTTATGATCAAGACAAGCAAAATATTGAAGATTTATGAGTGCTCAAGTATTCAAGTTCTCAAGCATGCTAAAAATAGCTGTGTAAAATGGTTAGAGAGAGAAAGCCTTTTAAAGAATTCCAAATTGAGAATGGATGGTCAAGATTTAAAGTTGGTGAATCCCTAAGATCAAAGGCTAGGATTCAATGTGATAAGGAGGATTAGGGTTAGGGAAACATTAGGTCAAAGTTAGGGCAAAATTTGAAATGAAGGGTTGATATTTAATTGAAATCAATTGAATCAATGGTGGAGAAAAAGAAGTAGTTGAAATAATAGAAGTTATTTAATTTATGGAGAAAGGTTGACTTATGAATTAAATAATGGTTTAATTCATAAATGGGAATGAGACAAAAGGAAATAAATAAATTTATTTGGTGGGATGGAAAATGGGTTAAATAAATAAGTTTATTTGCTTGAAGGATAAATGAGAATGCTGGTAATTAGAAATTTATTTAATTATTGGAGGTAATAAGGGTTAATTAGTGACATATTTAAACAATTAAATGTAATTTATTTATTTAAATAATCATGGAGGAATAATTAATACATTAATTATGTGAGGGAGAAGTGTGGTCGTCATAGAAAATATGGTTTGCAAGTTGAAGCCATTTTTATGTGTCTACAGTCTCATTATTTTGGTTGGTTGTAACATCATTTGTGAACTGGAAGATGTAACAATTCTGGCAGTAGCGGTTGAACAAGAAGAAATGATGCGAATAAAAGATATGGCTCCAAAGTTCCATAAAACATGTGAAAAAGTTGGTGGATTTTCTTGCTTCTTGAAATATCTCTTTTATGACGAACAATATGAGTAGGGATCTTCTAAAGAGATTGTAGAAGAATATCAACTTTTTTTGAATGATAATTAGAATACCAAAACAAGACTTCTATATAGTGTTGAAAGACCATTGGTTAACTCATACACATAGTATTTTGATAAAGACTTTGATGTCTATTTTGTAAAAAACATTGTTCATATGCCTTCTATGCAAATGACCAACCTTTTTATGTAAATAGTTAAAATTTTGAAAGAATTATAATACCAAAACAATAATTGTATATAGTGTTGAAATAATATTGGTTGACTCATATGAACAGTATTTTGAAAAAGACTTTGACATCTATATTGTAAAAAATAATGTTCATATGCTTTCTATGTAAGAGACCAACTTTTTATGTAAATAGTCTAAATTTTAAAGTTTGAAATATTTTGTACATATTTGCAATTATGTAAATACTTCTACATACATTCCTAACCCAAACAAATAATCTGCATTGATAATTTACATAAGATATTTCATATACAAATTGAAATCACTTTATATGGTTTGCCAAATTTAGAAAAAAAGTCAAATTTCTTCCAACTAAAATTTTTATGAATTAAAATTTCAAACTTTTGAAATCAATTATGTAAATAATTTTACACATATTCGTAACCCAAACAAATAATGTGCATTGATAATTCACATAAGACCTTTGATATACAAATTCAAACCACTCTATATGGTTTGCAAAATTTTGATAAAAAGTAAAGTTTCTTCCAACTAAATTTTTTACCAATTAAAATTTCCTTTTAATTATTGAAATGTTTCTTCTATCGAATATTAAAACATACATGATTGTAAATCTCAATTGAAGAATTGTAATGTTCCCCTTTAATTTTTTTTTTAATATAGTAAACTACAACTCACAATAATAGTTGCATAATTGAGACAAATAATAATTAAATCAAACCTGAGGGGGATGGCAATTCCGAGCTCTGCTAGTCGAGCTAGGGCATCCGTGCCCTAGCTCGCTCTCTGTGCTTTCTTGTTGGTGTGACAAGGGGGTGATTTTTCTATGATTAGGCTGTTGCTTTGTTGTGTCTACCTTCATTCTTTGCTGGCTTTCCTTGGCGCGCGACGGTCGGTGTTTGGCTTGCGTTGGTAGGTTTGGGCCAGCATTTTTTCTGTGAGAGGTGGCGACTGGGTGTGATTCAGTGTGCTGCTGCTTGGTGAGGCTCTATCTGCCTGCAAGGCCCGTGTGGGGCTGAGTTCACTGGGTGGTGTGTGGGTGTTTGGTG
Organism: Sequoia sempervirens; assembly: GCA_007258455.2. Taxonomy (NCBI): domain Eukaryota; kingdom Viridiplantae; phylum Streptophyta; class Pinopsida; order Cupressales; family Cupressaceae; genus Sequoia; species Sequoia sempervirens. The sequence goes on along the minus strand of VDFB02000003.1, from coordinate 378,378,941 downwards.
CACAACCATTCTCCTTGGGCTGTGAGCTTTTCTGATTGGGTGTAGGGTGTTTCTTTTTGAAGTTGAAACTTGTGAGATTTGGGGGGCTATGGGTGAAGCCAGAGGGGTATTGGGTTAACCCTCGTGTGGGTGTTTTCCTTTGTTCTCTTGACCCAAGGGCTTGCATGCCTGCTTAGGGCCCCGTTCTTTCATGTCTCAAGGGGAATCATTTGGGGTTAGCCCCAAGATGGATTTCTGATCAGCCTTTGGATTGAAACCTCTAACATAGGGTGCAAAGGTTTTCGATAATAATTTGTTTACGCCAGTTCAAGAGATGAATGGTTTTGGGTCATCTGGAGGATCTAGGATTATGAAGATTAATGGATGCTTCGAAAGATGTAAAGAGAGATTGAAATTGGTTATCCTGATGGAGATGCTAGCGGATGATATTGAATATTATTTGAAACACTCCTTTTATTGCAAGTTTATGGGTTTAAGAGTCTCGTTGCAATTTTTGGAATCTTGGGCTTAGAGGACTTGACTGTCAGAAGGAGAGATGGAGATTAGGCTCTTAGTGAATAATTACTTTATGGTTTCCTTTGATTGCATGGCTGATCATAATAGGATTTTTGAGGGGGGTCCTTATTTCTATAACAAAGTGGGCTTGTTTATGAAGTCGTGGCATGCAGGCTTTAATCCGACTGAAGAGCTCCCAAATGGGATTCTAGTGTGGGTTCAGATGCCATGGTTTCCAGTTGAATGTTGGCGAGAGGATGTTTTGCATTTGGTGGCTTCAATGCTTGGTAAACCAGTTGGGTCTTCACAACAAACGTAGTTTAAAAAGGTAATGAATTTTTCCCATATCTGTGTGGAAATTGATTTAAGCATGCCATTTCCAGATCATGTGGAAGTGAGTGCAGGATCATATACATGGGTGCAACAGTTAGACTATGAAACTCTACCTTTTCGGTGCCGACTCTGTCATGAGTATGGACACTTGTAGCGTAGGTGCCCTAGGGATAAGCCGATGGTGACCCAATCTGCCCAAATTCCTCACAATCAACCTAGGGTTGATAAGGGGAGGGGGCCTATTCTGGGTGATAGTACTGGAGAGGATGGATATATCCATGTTAAAGCTCGTAATAGGAATCAGGGGCAAAAGAGGACTCTAGGGGAGAGGCAGGATGATGTTACTTTTAACAGGTTTGAGGTGTTGGACGATCTCAGCCATCAAGAAGTGAATTCGAGTTTGATGAACTTGGATTAGGGAATTTTGGGTTCAAGAAAGGATAGGCCACCTTTAGAGGCTATGCCGGTTGTGCAGGACACTGGTGTTGGGCAGATGGACACAAATCAAAAGTTGATTGTCTAGGTTGGGCTAGATCCTGTTAGTGGGGTTTTGACGAATGGGGGAGAGGGCTCTCCTCTACCTATAAAGAATGGTACAGAAGTTAGAAAGAGCTCTTTTTCCTCTTCTCGAATGGGTATTCAACAAAAGGATCCAAAGAAAGGGGTTGGTGAGAAGAATCCAAAGCTGGGTAGGAAAAAGAATTTGGAAAAGATTAAATCAACTGGGGAAACTCTAGTGGAGTCAGGGGTAGTCAAGACCTTGGATTCGTATTTCTTGTGTACCTAGAAATGATTGTTCTATCATGGAATGTTAGGGGCTTGAATAATGGTCCTCGAAAAAATCTATTCATGATTTGGTTAGGAATCAATCTCTGGATGTTCTTTTTTTCAGGAAACTAAATTATCTATGGAGAGTATGTTGAATATGGTGCCTAAGTTGTGAAAGTATGGTGAGTTTTAGTGTGTTGGAGCCCACGGTGCATGTGGGGGGGTGGCTTGATTATGGAACCCCTAGAGGATTTTCCCTCTCTAGTGGATGTCTTCTAGATCTGCAATTTCATTGTTGGCCTCATGCTTTGTGATAGGAGAATGTATTCTCCTCTCTAATGTGTATGCGTTGGTTGAATATCAGGGTAAGCAGCTTCTTTGGTCCCATCTTTGATATGTTCGCAACCTGGCTCCTTTCCACCCGTGGATTCTAGCTGGCGATTTCAACGCTATTGTGGAGTTTTCTAAGAAAAGGGGTGGAACTGCTAGGTTGGAGCCTTCTGCAATACTTCTCAGGGATAACATTTCTGATCTAAATCTTATTGATGTTTAGCCCAATAATGGTCATTTTACTTGGAATAACAGGAGGATTGGTGAGGACTGTGTTGCTGAGAGGCTGGATTAGTTCTTGGTCTCTTGTTATTGGGTTGGTGACTTGTGGTCTACTTCCTCTAAAATTTTGGATTGGAGGGGTTCAGACCACTAGCCTATCAAGCTTAGTATCATCTCTACTTGGGTGCCTCGATCTCCTTCCTTCAAATTACAACTTATGTGGTTACGATATTCTACTCTTTTTGACCATGTGGATGTGTGGTGGGGGATAGGTAGACTTGCTTTTGGTACTGCAATGTATACCTTTTCCAAGCTTCTTTAGTTTGTCAAGTATCAGCTTGAAAGGTGGAATCAACGGTGTTTTGGTAATATTTTTCATGATAAGGCCGCTGCTTAGGAAGAGTTAAATATTATTATGAGATTGATTTGGGATAATGGGGTTTTAGAGGATCTTTTTTAATAAGAGGCTAGGAATATGAAGGTGGTGGAGGAATGCGAGTTACGTGAAGAGGTATATTGGAAGAAAAAGGCATAGGTTGAATGGTTGCAAGAAGGGGACAAAAATACTGCCTTTTTCTTTAATTCTGTGAAGGCCAGGAGGCATGGTAACTCCATCTCTGTGCTGGTTAATGACAGGGGGATCGTGTTTTCTCGTTTCAGGAAATCACAGATGATGCATCATAGTATTTTGCTGCTCTATTCAGAGAGGATTCACAAGGGGGTTTTGTCGAGGAGGAACATGTTCTTTCTTGTATCCCATAGCTGGTCTCCAAGGAGGCGAATGAGTATCTGATGAGGGATATTTCTCTAGAGGAGTTGGAGGAGATTGTGTTTCAGATCAAGAGAGGAAAAGCTCTTGGCCTTGATGGTTTCCCAATAGAGTTCTGGGATATCATAAAGTTGGATCTTTTGGCAGTTGTTCAAGAGTCCCAGAGTGACAAGCAAATGTTGTGTGCTCTTAATTCCACTTTCATTGCTCTCATTCCCAAGTGTGAAGGGGAAGATAGGTTAACACAGTTTAGGCCTATCTCCCTTTGCAATGTGGCATATAAAACTATATCAAAGTTAATGGTGGAGAGATTGAAGAAGTGGCTTAAAGTGTTGATTTCAGAGGAACATAGTGGATTTGTTGCGGGTTGACAGATTTTGGATGGGGTTGTTATTGCTACTAAGACCATCCACTTCATGGCTAGTTCCCATGAAAAGATAATGTTCATTAAGCTGGATATGGCTAAGGCCTATGATAGGGTTAGATGGTCCTTCCTTCGGAAGATCCTTGTTGCTTTTGGATTTTGTGAAGAATGGATCCAATGGGTCATGAGCTGTGTTACGTTAGTATCCTTTTCGATATTGATAAATGGTGATCAGTCTAAACTTTTTGGGGCTTCTCGGGGTCTACGCCAAGGGGACCCTCTCTCCCCATATCTATTTCTTCTTCTTGCTGAAGGTATTGGGTGTTTGTTGAAAATAAATGTTGGGTTAGGAATCATTTAGGGTTGGCATTGGGGTGTAGATTTGTCTTTGTAGTCTCCTTTGCAGTTTGTTGATGATACTACCTTGATGGGGATAGCTACTATTAGGGAAGCTACTTTTTTGAGACAATTGTTGGATGTCTACCTTGTGGCATCAAGGCAATTGATTAATGAGGATAAATCTTCCATCTTCTTCGTCAATACACCTGCCCCCATTCAGAGAAAAATTGTTAATATTTTGAGGTTTTAGATAGGGGTTCTCCCTTTTACGTATTTGGGCATTCCAATTTCTTTTGGTCATCTTCCCAAGGGTTCTTGGAAGAATATCATTGATAAGTTCCGGGTGAAAGTCAATCATTGGACACATAGATGGTTGTCTTTTGCTAGGTGGGTTCAACTTCTTAAGTCAATTGTGCAAGAACTCCCTACTTATAGATGTATGCTTCAGGAGGCTCTGGTGGGGTTTGTTAAGGAGTTGGATTCTCTTGAAAGACAGTTTTTATGGGCTAGATGCTTGTCGTCCTCCAAGGGGAGCCTAGTCAAGTGGGAAGATGTGTGTAGTCCAAAGAAATATGGTGGTTTGGATCTTCATCAATCAACATTGTTAGGAGTAGCTGTGGCTACTAAGATTTTCTGGAGATGGTGTGTGGAGCAGAATCAGTTGTAGGCCAGGATATTATCTCATAAGTATTTCCCTGGCATCCCTCGACATGATCTCCTTAGGTAACCTCTTGGGGGGAAAGGTTCAGTGATTTGGAGTACTCTTCAGAAGGGTGTAAAGCTCAACAAGGAAGGTTTATTTTAGATCTGCAGACGAGGTTCAGATGCGCTTTTTTGGTTTGACTCTTGGGATGTATTCCCTCCACTTATCTCTTATTTTCCTCACTTGCTTCCTTTGAGCCAGATATTTCTTGTGGCTGGTTGGTCTAGGGTGAGTGACTTCAAGTCATTCTCTTTTTATGGTTAGTTGGAGGGGCCTTGTTGGAAGGATCCCACACAGTGGTCGAATATGGGTGAGGAGGCAGGCAGGGCCAAGCTTAACATGATTCTTTGTAGTAGGCGTTGTAGCTCTCTATTGGAAGAGGATATTCTTGCTTGGGCTCACAATCCTAAGGGAATTTACTCTATTGCTTGTGGTTATCAGGTGTTATTGGCTCAGAAGTTGGTTAGGGTGGAGGTTCATTGGTGGAAGAGGGTGTGGAGTAAGCTATCATGGCCTAAATGTAATTTCTTTGTATGGACTTTAGCGTGGAATAGGTGCTTGACTTGGGATAACGTTAGTAAGTGTGGTTTCCAGGGGCCTTCGGTTTGTGTTCTCTGTGGGAAAGAGGAAGATGACTCCTCGCATTTTTTCTTCTAATGCCCCTTTGTTGTGCAACTTTGGCATTGGCGGTGGGAGGTTTGGAAGCAACCTTGTGTTTATGCTTCCTCTTTGGTGGAGTTCTGGGATAGTATGGGAAGACCCCCCTCGATGGCTTCCTTTTTGCAGGATGTTTGGTATGTTGGACCTACTTTTCTTCTTTGGTAGATCTGGCTGGAGCCAAATCACAGGATATTATGCGGTGTTAAATTGGTGGGTCAACAAGTGTGGATGTGTATATTATGTATGATATAGGAGTCGGTTGTGGCTAAGAGTGAAGTGTTTTCACCCCTGGGGAAAGGGGATGCTGAGTTGGTGGATAGATTGGGTCTTCAAGGGATACATTCTTTGTCTGGTGATTTCAGGCGATGCAGGAGTGGGACCAAGAGAGTGCAACGGATGGGTAGGTGGCTACCTCCTCCGACTGGAGTCTTGAAGATCAATTCTGATGGATCTTCTAGAGGAAATCCTGGGCCTGTTGGGATTGGTGGGGTTGGCAGGGATTCAGGGGGTTAAGTGATATTTATTTTCTCTATTCATGAGGGGGAGAAGATAGTTAATCTCATGGAGGGCTTGGTGATTCTTTATGTTGTGGAGCGGGCCCTTGCTTTGGGATGGCAAAAGGGTATTTGTGAAGCTGATTTGTAGATCTTGATTAATCTATTGAATGAAAGAAAGATGTCTAATATTAATTGGCAGTTAGCTTTGGTTGTTCAACGAATTCTTCAAGTTAGCTCTAGGATGGAGGTGGTTTCATTTGTTCATATCTCGAGGGAGTGGAATCAGGTTGCTGATTGCTTGGCTAAATGAGCTTCTGAGCACGATAATGGTTGGAAGATCTAGGATTGGATGTAGGTTTCCCCTAAGTTACGTCAGGATTTGGATAGGTTCTTTGAAGAGGATAGAAGGATACTGGAAGATAGTTGATTTTGTTTTTGGTCATGTTTTGTTGCGTCTTTTGGTTTCTGGGGCTTGTTCCCTTTGTTTTGGCTGTAATGGTCTCTTTTGATATTTAATAAAGTTTTTACCCCTTTAAAAATAAAATAAAAAAATAGTTGCATAATTGATTATAAGTATAAAATTAACCTACAAATTGTAATCTAATAGTTTATTATATAAATGAAATTTCTTACTACATTCCTCCAGTTTGCAGTGATCTCTCTTTATTTAAATAACTTTAAAATTTCTTAGAGTTAGCATGTCAACATTATAACATATAAAATTATATTGAAATTAAAATAGTTACATTGAAATTATAAAATTATGTTGACATTCTATTAGTCAATAATTAAAAATATATTGACATGATTTACATTAGTTTTAATTATAACTCATAAATCTAACTAAATAATATAATATTATTCATAATATTATAAAAATCAAAGTTATAGTCAATGATTAAAAATATATTCACTTAGTTTTATTTATAACTCATAAATCTAATTAAAGAATATTATAAAAATCCAAATCAAAATTATAAGTGGAATAGTTAGAGTTTCTAAATTAATATACTTAAAATTTTAAAAAAATCAAATTTCATATAAGATATTAAAACAAATGTTAAATTGTTACACAATAAAAAATAAGTTTCTAAAATTTAGAAAGTTAATTACGAAAGAGCTTTCCTAAATTTACTATTGCATATAAAAATAAGTTTCTAAATTAATATAATTAAAAAAAATATATTGAAAATCTTTAAAATTAAAATATTATTTAATGTAATTGTAAAATGTTTTAAATAATAATAGAATAGAAATAAAACTACAAAGAATGACAAACAATTGATAAAAAATAAGTTTCTAAAATTTAGAAAGTTAATTATGAAAGAGCTTTCCTCAATTCACTATTGCATATAAAAAATAAGTTTCTAAATTAATATAATTAAAAATAAAAATATTGAAAATATTTAAAATTAAAATATTTTTTAATGTAATTGTAAAATGTTTTTAATAATAATATAATAGAAATAAAACTACAAAAAATGACAAACAATTGTTTAAAAAATAAATTGAATTAATGTATTTAAAATTAAAAATTAAACAAGTGTCACGTAGTGGCTAGTACTCTTAATAGTATTGTAATTATTGTTTTTTAGATTTGATAAAAAATAAATTTAAGTTTTGTTAATTATAATGTTTTAGTATTATTAATTAGCTATTTTAATGACCTAACCCTAACCCTATCCCTATCCCTAACTCTAACCTTAACAATAAATTTTAAACCATTATCTTAATCCTAAAACTATCTATAACCCTAACTATGATTGTAACACTATCCATAACTATAAACCTAATTTTTATCACTAAATTTTAAATAAATAACATATTTAATAAATGTTATATTATGAATTGTTATATATTAAATAAATTTTATAAATAAAATAAATATAATATATACTAAAAATATTAAAAGTTAAATATTACATGTTGGTAATGTCTCTTCTCTTATTATTAATATAAAATTGTTTATTTTAATTTTAATTTTAATATATATATATATTAAAAAATAAATTATATTAAATTATCAAATTTCATTCGGAGTAGAACAAGTGCAACTATATCTCTCCATTCATGATTATATTAATATTAATGAATTGATCATTATATTAATATTAAATTATCAAATTTCATTCGGAGTTGAATATTAATGAATTGATGATTATAGATGGTATGATTTTTTCAAACTCCATGAATGATAGAGTAAACACTTCTAGATTAAACTATGTATGCTATTTTGAATTTACGTTTTGATTCATCATAGGAAGAGGATAATGAAGAATATGATTGTAGAAATGACCTCATCATAGGAAGAGGATAATGAAGAATATGATTGTAAAAATGACCTCATCATAGGAAGATGATAATGAAGAATATGATTGTAAAAATGACCTTGAGAAGAGTTAAGTGGTGGGAGAGGGTAGGGAGGGAGGAGATTGAAAAATGAATTAAAGTGAAAAAAGACAAAAAATGATGAAGACATAATAGAAGAATGAATAATATAGTAATATGATATAACACAAATAAATATGGATCAAAAAGGTTAAATTTAAATGTCTCAAATAATGAATAAATAACTCTAATGACCTTACCCTAACCCTAACTCAATGATTCATCATAGGAAGAGGATAATGAAGAATATGTTTGTAGAAATGACTTTAAGAAGAGTTAAGTGGTGGGAGAGGGTAAGGAGGGAGGAGATTGAAAAATGAAGTAAAAGTGAAAATAGGTAAAAAATGATGAAGACATAAGAGAAGAACGAATAATATAATAATATAATATAACACAAATAAATGGATAGGTTAAAGTCTCAAATAGTGAATAACTCTAAGAGAATTATAAAGATGAATTATATAACAAAATGATTGAGGAACAATTATCAAAATTATTAAAAGAAATGAAGGAATATATAAAGGAAAATATACTAAAACAATAATAATTTAAGCAAAGAAAAAATAAAAAAAGATGAGATTATATATAAAATATAAATTGGAAAATTAAATAAATGATTCAATTAAAAAAATATATGGTTAAAATACAATATATTATAATACATATAACCTACAATATATATTAATATAAATGTATAATGTAAATTAATATATTACCTACACAATGTAGATTAACTTATTTACCTACAAAATATTACCTTCAATAACATAAGATATAAATAGAAATAATATATATAAATTCTACATTAATATAGGTTATATATGTTAGTGTATACATTAATACTTGCTTACACATAGGTTGACCTAAGCCTACTTAGGCATTTATTGATGTATGACTCATTGACATAGACTAGATATTTTCCTAATATTTTTATTAGCTAGTTTTTAGACTGTTGAGGTGTTGAAACACCTCAACACCTCCTACTTGGATATTTCTCCTTTATAAGGAGACCCTTGACTTTCTAATAATAATAGGTTTATTTTTTCATTCTATGTGCTTGTTTTCTATCTTTGAGATTTGGTGGTTCTTTCATGGTATCAGAGCAAAAGGAGGTAATTTCAAGCCATAAGATGAACAAATTTGTTGTATTTTGGTAGAATCCATTGCTGTGTGATTAGAGGAAGATGGTTAAGCATTTTTAAAGAATATTTGAAGCATTGTTTGGAGTCAACCTCTATATCTCATAGCAGTCTGCAAACGACCCCACCCCTATGGCAAAATATTTGCACAAAAAATGTGACACCTCTGCTCATAGAGGCACTTTTTTTGTAGCATGTTGGGGATTTATTGGTGTTTTTTAAATTTGGAGGACGCCTCAAACATCTGTAGTGCAAAACTGAGGAAATCCCCTCACACCATCTCCATTTTCTCATCTACAGACCCTCCGGTTTGTGGTGTAATCTCCAGTGATTTGAAGGCAATTTGAAGCAGGCCGTGATTCACTTCCAAAAGGTCATGATTATCTTTGTGTGGCACAATTTTTATTTGCACACACTAGAGATCTCTGCTAGGATGTGATTTGCAATAACAAGATCCGCCATTTACATTGATGGAAAGTTTCTATTGACACAACCCATGTCTGTCCCATGTTCAATTTGTATTGGCATTGGCATTTGACTGGAAGGAAAATTGAGGGATATTTACCTTGGTAGCCATGGATTTCCTTTGTGCAGGCCGTGTGGATTATCTTTGCATGTGGATTACCTCTGCACGTTAACTCGTGGCTGCTTCAAGGAACCAGTCAAACACCTTCCAGGCCATTGCACATATGAAGCCACACTCTTGGTTTTATTGTTGAATCTTGGTGGAGGCTCAACACCCTCTATGGTTCTCAAAGGAAACTGCACCTATCATCTCATTTTTTGACTTTGTCAAAATTTTTGTCTGTTGGTGTGATCAGAACTACACATGGTTTCTTCATTTAAGGACTGTGCCCTTCACCAACTCATGCATTCTTGTTTGCACTCCCATGTGACCTACTCAAGTTCACAACTCCTTTCACACCCAGTCAAGGATCTCACCACTTGTTTGTAGATTTTATACTTGGCGCTTGAGATTTGTTGTGCATAGGTGGAGGAGGCGTGAAGTTCTTTGCTTGAAGGAGTTATATCCTCTATGACCAAATCAAAAGATCTAATGCCCATTTTTTTCCCTTTCTTTCATTTGTAAAGAAATCAAACTTTTGTACTAGCCACTTGTGGTTATTTAACTTTCATGGTTTAGTTAAAATATCCACATTAACATAGTGGTTTTGATCAACCACAAGAGTTTGTAATTTAAGGGGGTGAATTTTTACATTTGTCTTAGTTAAAAAATTGTAAAAGAGAATTCAATTTTCTCTTTTACAATGAATTTGGAAAAAAGGAGGATCATATGGGGTTTGTAAAATTCTCTCTCTAGCTTTCTTTTAAAATATTTTATTTTCTCAATTTTGTAAATGCAAACTTTTATTGGTGTAAATTTGCAATAGAGTGAAATTATATTTTCAAACTCTATTCAATGATGGTGATTTCACAACTAATATAAAGTTCCTTTTTTCACCACCATTTTGGTACACAAATATATGCACTAAAATAAAGTGCCAAACAAAGGGGAAATAAAAAATAATAAAAAAGGGGGGTCATCTAATTTGGGGGGTTTCTTAATCTATTGATTTTCTATTGTCTTCAAGAATTAACCTGTTTGTAATCATGGGATATAAAACCCATTCTTCTGTAATCAACCTAAAACTAGGAAACTATAAGTCTTGGTGTGAAGGAATCCTGAAACATCTCGGGTTCCATAATCTCATGCCATATTTGTACGGACTTATCCCTAAACTAGGTAAAAAAACTTAGAAGGATAAATGGTTTAATATTCATGATCATATTAGTGGACTAATCAATTTACATATTCCAGATGACTCTTTGTATGTCATCATGGATATTGAATGTCCACATGCATTATGGATCAAAATTTGGGAAATATATGGAGACTCAAATGTTTCTCCCTACCTGCATGATCTTGCTATGATCACAACTCACATCCTGCATCATGATTCAGATACAGAGCGTCCAGTTGACATAGAGGAAATCATCATTCCTCCACCACCTCCTGTTGCTTCATCGGATTTAGAGTTGTTTCTTCAAGATATTCTAGCACTTCTTTGCAACAAGATATTTATCTTCCTAGCATTATTGATTGGGATGCATATCTACCTGACATTTCATATTTTTTTGTAGAGTCCCACATTGTTGACATGGAAGCACACATTGAGGACATCAGTCTTCTTTTTCATGATAACTTCAATAAAGTTGCATTGGCCTTGTCTTCTTTAGATATGATTGCTCTTCCTTCACCTACATCAACTTCTATAGTGACAATATCAGATTCTTATGGTTCTAGTTATTCCCATACATCTATGGTTCTTGTGGTCCTTATTATAGAATCTTCTATGATACTTGATTCATTCCATCAGTATTTGTCACATGTCAACATTGGCTTGGAGATTCCTGAGCAACATTCAAAGACATCATGGGCACCATCATCATCATTCTTGAATAATCTTCAACTCTATTCAAGATCATGCATACATCTTCTCACATGGGAAGATATCTTGCATCTTCAGTTGGTTTCATTTCTTCCAAAGGGAAGGAGAATTATGACACGTTCTTGGATCTATGTCTACATCCCTTTTCAACTATCCAACCTTAATGTAGCAGGACATGTATTATGGGGGGGTCTCATAGACCTTCTATTATTTTCTCTCTTATGGAGGAAATAATATATTGTACTTAGTGAAAGAAGTAGTACTTATTCACGCGTATAATTTTCATGCATATTTTCTCTCTTTTGGAGGGTAATTTTTTCCCATAGGGTTTTATACTTTTCTCCACTTCATGAGAGATTAATTTGTGCATGGGTACCTAACATGGCTAGTAGTCGGGACCCATTTTATCCATGCCCACCTAAGTTATGCTTAAGGGGGGGTGTTAGTGTATACATTAATACTTACTTACACATAGGTTGACTTAAGCCTACTTAGGCATTTATTGCTGTATGAATCATTGACATAGACTAGATATTTTCTAGATATTTTCTAGATATCTTCTTGATATTTTCATTAGCTAGTTTTTAGATTGTTGAGGTGTTGAAACACCTCAACACCTCCTACTTGGATATTTCTCCTTTATAAGGAGACCCTTGACTATCTAATAATATTAGGTTGAGTTTTGCATTCTATGTGCTTGTTTTCTATCTTTGAGATTTGGTGGTTCTTTCAATATATATAAACTAATATTATCTATATTAAAATAGGTTATCTTATATACCTATATATTATAGGTTATAATTTTTTTGGAGAACTTGTATATAAATTAATATAAAAATATGCATGATGAAAAAAATTATTAATGAAAAGAAGGAGAGCATATAATAATTAAATTATACCATAAAATATATATTTTTGGTCGGTAAACACTTTTGACTGGAGCTTTGAACCAGTGAGGCCACAATTTATGGCGGACCTCATCCCCAAGATTGTCTGGTATTGACACCAGTCAGAACCTTACTCATTCCTTATGCCTCCCCTCCTTATGTCTCCCTAAGCTCCTTATCCCTCCAAATAGTGGTAAACATGTCCTCCTTATATCTCCCTATGTCAGCACCACCCTCACCATCGATTCCAACTACTTATCACTCCAAGCACCAAAAATATTCACCCTTATGACTCCCGCAGTGGACCCCCTTATGTTTCCTAGCTACCGCAACATTCTCACACCAATTTTTTTGCATCAGTGATGTAGTTCCTAGCTTCTGATTCACGTAGCAATTGAACCATTGCACTTGGTCACCTTTAAGTTGGCAGAGAACCATGAACGATGTCTTTGTCAACAACCTTGGTAAGCGCACATACTTTGACCAACACCTTGTAAATTGAGCCGTTCTTCTTTCGTCCTTCATGCAATAGGAGTTGGTGTGAGTCAAAACTATGACGCCCTATCAACAGGGCCTGTGACATTATCGTCACACTACGGGGTGAGCATATCATTATACCATAAAATATTAAAAACATAGATAACAAAGATATTAGTCTAATGGAAAGAATAATACAATTTTTATTTTATTTTATTATTTTAATAGTGTGAATCCAAATATCTATAAAATAGTTAATTGATTTTTCTATAATAAAAAAAGAATTACATTCTTAAAAAAGTCTAGAAAGATTTAATAAATGACTTTATAAAGTAAAAAATAAAAATCATTCTTTAAAAAAATGTTTACCTTGCTTTCCTACCTTGCTTTCCCTACAAATGGGTTAATAACACACAACTTTTTAACCAATCATATGCACAAGAAATAATTTTTATAATTTGTCAAGTTAAATATTTTACAAGTTGACTTTACAAAATTGAATTTTATTTTAATTTTTTTAAAAATATTGTTTTTGATTGGTTGAAAACTAAATTATTAATAACTAGTTAACTAAAAAAATCCAAACTCATTACAATAGTACTAATAAACGTAAAAAAAAAAATTCAATATTTTTTAAAAAATTGAAAACGTTTTGAAAAAGAAAAATCATTCATATTCTATTTTAAGTTTACATAAAATACAATATATCACATTCTCCATTAATTTTTAGTCTACTTGGTGGTTTGAGGTCAATTAGCATTTGTAAAGGTTCAAAACATTACAATTAGGATTTGTAAAAGTTAAATTATGCTTTGAGTTCGAGTTCAATGAGAGTTAGGCTTCAATTAGGATAACAATCATATAACAATAGTATTATTTTATATTAAGACTTGTTATTTTCCTTTATATATATTTTATAATATATCTCAAGATTGATTATTTAACAACTACTGTCCATACATTATTATAAAATAGGAATGAATCTTGCAAGAAACGAAGGTTCAAAAAGATTGCTACCTATCAAAGCATCGAATCCTTACCAAAAACAATGGACAATCAAGGCTAGGGTGATTACAAAATGACAACTTCATCATTTCAATAATACAAATGGGGATGGAGAAGTTTTTAGTTTTGACCTTCTTGACTTTGATGGTGATGAAATCAGAGTAACATGTTTTAATTCTATTGCAGAACTCTTTTACTATTGTATAGAGACTGGGAAATTATTCATAATTTCTAATGGAATCCTCAAACCAACAAATAAAAAATATAATAACCTAAACAATGATTGGGAAATTCTATTAGATACTACTTCCACAGTTGAAATTTGTGTAGAAGAGAATACATAGATACCCAAGCTTAACTTCAAACTCAAAGAAATTAGTAAGGACATGGAAAACAATTCTATTGTTGATCTTATAGGTATAGTACTATCAATCAATGCAACCAATACAATCATCAGAAAGAATGACACACAAATACAAAAAAAAACTTTACAAATTAAGGATATGTCAACATCTGTAATTGACCTAACAATGTGGGGAGAATTCTACAATAATGAAGGTCAAAAACTTCAACAAATATGTAATGAAGGGACTTTTCCGATTCTTGTTGCAAAGGCTGCACAAATAAGTGATTATGGTTAATGTTGGGATATGCTGTTGCGATCTTTGGGATGGCAGGGCCCCTTACCAGACACTTTAAAGAAAAAGAAAAAAATTGACTCTTTCTTGTAAATGAAAGGTATGCCTATCTATTGTTATCTGGGAGATATGGAAAGAAAGAAATAGACAAATATTTTTAGAAAAGGAAGAGTCGCTAGATAGATTGAAATTTATAATTAATCATGCTACAAAGGAAGTGGTTGGTGCGACAACCTCAAGTTTCTTTAACCTAGGAGTCCCTTTCACTTTGGAGGGTAAGTGTATTCAGGCACACTGGCTGAGAATTCATCTTAGGCCCGTTAAGGGGAATGGTTGGGTTAATCCAACTTCTAAGGGACTAGTGGTGGTCAGTTGGGAAAAACCATTGGAGGGATGGTGGAAAATAAATTTTGATGGGGCTTCTAAAGGGAACCTTGGACCATTAGGGGCAAGCTTCATTGTTCGTGATTGGAAAGGGAATGTATTGGATTTGGGAGTGAAGAAGTTGGAGGAAGGAACTAATAATCTAGTGGAAGCCTTAGCAACATTAACGACCATCAGATTTGGAAAAAAACTAGGGGCATAGAAAATCCATTTGGAGGGTGATTCTCTCATAATTATTTAGGCAGTGATGAAGGGGAGTATTGATGCTTGGCATTTGTAGAGTATATTTGGTAGAATTAAAGAGGAGTTGGAATCCTTTGATGACTTCTTTATTAGTCATGTAAGGAGATCTGGAAATACAGAAGTAGACATCCTTTCAAAGTGGGCGCTAACATTTGTAGAATTTGGTGAGACAAGGATTGAAGACTTAAGATAATTGGAATTAGAGGAGGTAGTTTTAAGAGAGATGTTATGAATGTAGAATTTAATGTGATGGAATTAATGAGTATTTGCAAATTTTGAAGCAACTGAAAGAATTTTGAGGAGTTGGGTGGTAGTGTTGAACGTACGTTCAACATTAATGGCCAAGTGTGGAGATTCAATTTTTATTAACTCTCTAAGTCATTTCTCTCGATGCTTCCTTCAAATTTTGTGGTGGAAAATGAGCTTTCAAATTGCAATTGGTTTGGTTATGGAGTTGCAGGTTGCAATGGAAGCTAACTTTTCACTCCTAACGAAGAGACAACTTTGCCCATTTTATGCTGAAGCATTAGAATGGAGATTGAAAGGAATGTTTCTTTTCAATGATGAGAGATTGGTGTAGTCAGTGTAGTTGATAATGGGCAAGGGGTTCAGGGATCTTAAACACAAATATCGCACAAATATGGATGTCTATTCTCTAATAATGGCATGGGGATTAGTTTTGGGGGAGCTGGTTGAAGTGGTAAAAGGGGTGATGAAAGTACTAGTGCACAAAGATTTCTTAGAGGGAATGGACTCAATCTTGGAGTGGGCCATTCCAAGAGAAGGGATGGACATACATGAGGGGTTTGAAAATGCAGAGAGTGACAAGGTTGAGAAGTGTCTTCCATTCGTGAGGTGGCCAGAAGGAAGACTCAAAGCTCACTGGAGAGAGGAGGCTGAATGCAGTTGGAAAGCTCTCAAGCTATTTGTTGAATTAATGGAGGTAGAGGTGGTAATCGCTCAAGCCCAAGCAAAAGAAAAGCATTTGGAGAGGAAAGAGCTACGACCTCGAAAGAGGAGGACAATGGACAAGGTAGAAGGAGGAGCAGACTCGGGTAGCTCGTCCAAAGCTTCTTAGTTTTTTTGAAATTTCTATAATGAACTCTTAGATTTTTGTGCTTATTTTTGAAACTTTGGGGTTTAGCCCTATGTAGAATGGTGGGAAAGTCTGTTGCAAGATAGGTGGTAGTTTCAAGTAAAGACCGTGCATGTAAATCTGGTATCTTTTTTGAACTTTTTGTAGATGATCATGGTTTTTTAGAAGAAAGGTGCTATAGGTTAATGTCAAATTCTAAGAAAATGGTGTTTTCGTAGATGAAATTTTGGAGGGCAGGTGGAATTTCATGAAAAACAAGACAATAATGTATTTTAACTTTACTTTATTAATAAAATAAAATATTATTATCGATAAAAAGAAGTGATTATGGTGGGAAATCTATAGGGACAATTCCCACAACCGAACTACTCATAAATCCACAGATACCAGAGTTTGAACAATTGTGATCATGGTTTGATAATGAAGGGAAAAATCTTATTACCCAATCTATGAAAAAGGGCTACTCATTTGCTACAGAAGCTCCAACATTGAAAAATGTTGCTGACATTAACACTCACAAAGATGGTTTATCAAGTGAAGGACAATGCATTTTGGTCAAAGCAACATTATATTTCATAAAGAAAGAAAAATTCTATTACACAACTTGTCCCTTGGAAATTGATGGTAAGAAATGCAAGAAAAACGTGAACAAGACAAAAAATGGTCAATGGTATTGTGAGAGATGTGAAACTGGTATCCCTGATTGTGATTATAGATATCTACTACAATGCAAATTAGAAGATCACGCTAGTTCAACTTGGGTGACTGCTTTTGAGAAAGTAGCTGAAGGAATTATGGGAATCACAACAAATGAACTCAACATTATGAAGCATCAAGAATAAGATCAAATGAAGTTTACAGAAATGATACAAAAGCACATTTCAAAAAATATGTCTTCTTCATTCATGTCAAAGAAGAGACTTACCATGATGAACAAAAAATTAAGAGCATAGTAATAAAAAATGATAAATTTGATTACTCGTATGAAAGCAAGGCCATGCTTGCTTTGATATGTAAAATGTAGGTTTATCATATAAACTTGCAAATACTATTTGTGGTGTCACAATACATATATGTAAAACTTTTTTTCAAAAACAAATCAATATATATGAGAGCTGACAAACAAAATGGAAAATTTTAAAGTAGTATATTTCTTCATTTATTCTTTCTTTATTGATGTAAAATATAGGTTAAATATGTTTTTTTTATTGTGATTATTTTCAAGATAAATAAGAAAAATATATTAGTATAATATATTTAGATTTGAAAATTTGATAAATTTCAAAACTTATAGAGACTTATAATATATTGAATTTATTCCTTTAGTGTCTTCATTTAATCTCTTTCGTTGTATTTACAAATATTTGAAAACACTTATTGTAATGCACTGGGTTTGTAGCCTTGTCCTCCTTAAGAAAGAGCAAGCTTTCAACCTTTTGTATTATCATCAATTTTCTGTATCTGTACTTGATATAAGCAACATCAGGACTTTCTAAATTCGGCTTATAAATTTATAAATTTGATCCATTAAGGTCTCTGCTCATAAGCTTATAAATTTAAATAATTGGATGATTAACTTGTAGTAATGTTCTTATCCATTTTTTTATAGAGCATTTTTATTGCATCTACTATTTTTCAAACCATATCCAATGTATCCACCACTTCTGGTTAAAAATGTGTAAGTGTTTTTTTTATCATAATTGAATATTTTTCAATGTTCTTGTGAATTTTTGTTCCAAATAAATTTACAATACAAAATTAAAATAAAATAAAAATTATAAGCAAAATTTCCACATAAAATTATTAGAGACACCACCAAAAGATATGGATTACTTTTTAAGTATATTGATTTAAGTAATCTTTTCCATAAAAAATAATAATTATAAACCAAGGAGGATGGCGTGGAGTGGAGCAGGCTCAGAGAACAACACGACTATGAAAGTAGGTGAAGCAAAGAAGGAAGGTGAGATCATGTAGAACGATGGTAAGCTTTAGCGACAAACAGACAACACAAAGATGTGATGGGGGGATGAAGAGACCAAGGATAATCTAGTGGAAATGTGACAGTAACATACACCTTAGTGGGTTTTATCAAAGGGGAGATGGGTGGATAAGTGCCACCCATTTTTACTGGAGGCAAGAAACAATACTCGTGGAAGGAATCATACCTACTCGCAAAAGGCATGATACACCAAAACTATCATTGAAGCAACACCAAACTAAGCATGACAAAACCTGACACCTTGGAAAAGGAAAAATAGGAGGCGAAAGGACTAGGAGGAGAGGCTGATAGACCGGAGATCAAACAAAAAACAAAGGGCGAGGAGCGTGTGGAACGCATAGAGGCTTGGAGAGAGACAGGCTATGGTGGAGGAGTGTAACCCTAATTAGAAGGCCAAAGAAAGAGTATTGGATATCAAATTCACTGAGGAAATCAAGGCTAAAACAACAATACTTAGGGATTTTGCGTTCATCTGCCATTTCATTGGTGGAACACCTAATCGAGCCTTGATCAAGAATTGGATTTCGGAGCAATGGGAAACAAAAGTTCTAATAAGATTCCTACTGGAAGGCTTATTTATGGTGGTCTTCACAAATGAGGAAGCAAAAAGTGGGTCACGGAGGGTGAATTGTGGTTCATGAATGACACCCCCCTATACATGCAACCTTGGAATCAAAACTTTGATTTGGTCAAGATGCAGCCATATGACCAGCTAGTATGGATTAGGCTCTACATTCTTCTTGTGGAGTATTGGACTGGAGAATGCTTAGAAAAAATCGGTTGCTCACTGGGAACCCTAATGGAGATTGACATGAGTATCTTAGATGGTGATCTCTACAAATATCCCAGATTGAACATTGCGGTGATTGAGACCATTCCTCAAAGGATTTTTGTTCTAGTGAATGGAGAACACTGGTTATAGGAGATTGAAATTGAAGACAAAAAAAATACTACCTCAAATGCGGTGTTCGAGACCACAGTGCTTTCGATTGCACTAAAGGAATGAAGAAAGTATGGAGAAAGAAGCCACAAGAGAACTAACCTTATCTAGTTCCCAGGCCCATTCCCGCAGTCTCAATAGAGAGGGAAACTCAAATGGGAGATACCATGAAAAGTGGTGAGGCCTTGGTGGCATTGGAAAAACCCCCTAAAGCACTGCATGAGTTGATGTGAGTGGATGACACTCAGCCGAAGTCACCACCTTAGGAGAAGAGTCAAGAATTGAAGGAAAAAGAAGGAGCTGAGGTAGCCTCTTTGGAAAGCGAGGACCTTGATTCAAATGTAGACCCGAAAGATGAGTTGGATGTCATTAAGGATAGATGCATCTCCCAATCAGCAGAAAAACACCTGGGTTTGGGAAAATTTGGCATAACTGGCAATCCCCGAGGAAGGAAATCCTTCAAGCAATTGAGGGAAGAGGAGGAAGTAGCAAAGAAATACACCAACATCACCAAAATTCTAAGTACCAAGGGAGGAAGCCCCTCCCTTGGGAAACAATGAATATAACAACATGGAATGTCAGGGGCCTAAAGGCCCTTGATAAATGATGCCTAGTGAGGTGTCAATTTTAGAAAAGCACAAGCAACATAATACTGTTACAAGAAACTAAGCTATCAAGAGAAGAAGGGATAAAGTTTTTGAAATATTTCTGATATAGGAAAGGACATTTTCAGGTTTCTTGGGGTTCTGTGGGGGGCTTAGAAATATTGTGGAAGGAGGCTACGGTCTCTGTGGAGGTCATCAGTTCATCATCAAATTGGATGGTAGTGAAGGTATACGATCTTGGCCTCAATTGTCACTTCATGATCATTAATATTTATGGACCGAAAAAAATGGAGGAAAAGGCCTCTCTCTAGTATTCAGTGTTGGATTTTTCCTAACCACACCTAAGGGACAAATTGATCATTGGTGGAGACTTCAATGCTATATTGGAATTTTCAGAGAAGAGCAGAGGGGTTAGAAGTGTCTCACAAGCAACCATAGACTTTAGAAGCTTCGTGTGGTAGAGGCTAGATTGGAAGATTGTCCCACAGAGAATGGAATCTTTACTTGCATTAATAAATGCAAGGATTTCACTGCTATCTTTGAGAGATTGGATAGATTCCTGGTCTTCCCGATCTGGAGCAATTTAGGTATGCAAGTGACAGCTGGCATACTGCCCGTTTCTATCTCAGATCATTACTTGGTGGAATTAACTATCAATGGTAGGATGGAAACGTTGAAGACAAGTTTCAAATTCTAGAATATGTGATGGAGGGATAAAAGTATTTTTGGCTTGTTGGAAAGCTGGTGGAAGGAAGCTAAGGTGGGAGGCTCGATCAATTTCAAACTAGCAAAGAAAATACAGTTCCTTAAGCAAAAGCTTAAGGATTGGAATAAGGTGAAGTTTCAGAACATTTTTATTGAATAAGAAAATGTGGAAAATGAGTTGAAGCCCTCAATGAAAAAGTAATTAGGGACGACATGAGGAATGAGGAATACTTCAAAGAGAAAGAACTGAATGCAAAGCTGGCTGAGCTCTTGAAGAGGGAGGAAATATACTAGAGGGACAAATCAAGGGAGGTTTGGCTAAGTGAGGGTGACTCAAATTCCAAATTCTTCCATGCCTTGGTGCTGGCTAGGAGAGTAGCTAATAAGATAAAATAAGTCCAAACTATCGATGGTCACACAGTGCGTGGTCTGTTTGAGGTTGGAAAGGTTGTGGCTGAATTTTTTAAACACCTACTTAGAGGCCAGATGAAGCAGGAGGTTGGCGGTAGCATCCTTGACTCGATAAGAAAATAGGTATGTGAAGTAGACAACAAAATGCTGTGTGACACGGTTTCTAAAGATGAGGTTAGGATCACCCTATTTTAGTTGCATCTTGACAAGGAACTGAGGCCTGATGGGTTCATAGAAAGGTTCTTCCAAACATGTTGGAGCTTCATTGGGGATGATCTATGGAGGCTAGTGGAGGACTTCCGTAGAACTAAGAGGTTTGTAAAGGATTTGAACAAATCAGTGATAGCCTTGGTCCTGAAAAATCCTGAATGCCATTCCTATAGCGATTACAAGGCCATCTTGCTATGCAACACCATTTACAAGGTGGTAGCCAAGGTGCTTGCCAATAGACTCAAATTCGTATTGGGGAAAATAATATCCACATAGGATAATGGCTTTGTCCCTGGTTGGGAAATCACAGATTGCATCTTGCTAGTTAATGAGGTCGTGCCCACTCTTAAGACAAGAAGGAAGGTGGGGATGGTAATAAAATTGGATGTTTGCAAGGCATATGATAAAGTGTGTTGGGACTTCCTTCTGTAGGTCATGGAAAAGATGGGGTTCGACAGTCATTGGTGCGAGCTTATCTATTATTGCATCTCCACTGTTCGATTCTCGGTCTGTAAATGGAATGCGCCATAGTTTTTTTCAGGCCACCAATGGTCTTAGACAGGGTGACCCCATATCACCATTCCTATTTGTGATCATGGCTGAATCCCTAAGCTGTGCCATCAAAAGTAGAAGCCAGCGGCTGGACTGGAAGGGTGTGCAGGTGGCACTAAATGTAGATCTAGTAACACACTCACAATTTGCAAATAATACCACATTGCTAGGCGAGGAAAGCATTAGGGAAGCTAGATGTATCAAAGGGGTGCTTACTGAATATGAAGAGCAATTAGGCTAGAAAATGAACAAGGATAAGTCGTGTATATACTTCTTCAACACAAGGTTTACTGTGCAACCATCACTACTATCTTGGGGTTCCAAGTGGGGAAACTATCAAAAAAATTTCTTGGGGTTCAAATATTTGAAGGAGCGTGCAAGGAAAAAAATTGGGATGAGGTGGTTGGAAAGTGTAGAAACAAGGCAATGGCATGGAACAATAACTAGCTCACATTGGTTGGGAGAATTACAATGGCAAAGGATGTCTTGTCAGTGATTTTGATATATACAATGTCGTGTTATGAAGCTCCTGCAAAGGTGGAGAATGACATGGAGAGGGTCTTGAAAATGTTCCTATGGGAAGGTTTGAAAAATGACAAGAAAATACCGCTCATAGGTTGGGACATGACCTATAATGCAAAAGAAGATGGTGGGGTTGGATTGTGCAAGATCAGATTGCAAAACACTGCCTTGGGTGCCAAACTTGTATGGAAGATGTACAAGTTCCTTGAGAAGCTATGGTATCGTATCTTATAGGATAAATATTTGGATAACATGGAGCCATCGAGAATCTTAACAATAGAAAACATCGAGGGTGGATCAGCGATGTAGAAGTACATAACAAAATGTAGATCCTTGATCACTTTCCACCTCTTGTGGAGAATTGGGGATGGTAGGAAAGCAATGTTCTAGACGGACTCATGGGATGGCTATAAAAGTTTGACATAAATGTTTGATTGGATCAATATGTGGGTAGGCTGCAAGAAAAGTTTGGAAACAAGGTGGTGGACTATGTTTTTCAGGATGAAGACATAATAGGCAACCATACCAAGTGGATAGATGTTGATACTTTTCTATTACCACAAGAATTCAAAGGGGAAGTGGCTTGAGAATTAAGCAATAGGACAGTTAACTTGAGTAATAGGGAGGATACAATTATATGGTGTGGGGCTACATCAGTGGAGTACTCAGCCAAATTGGGTTACCGTCTCCAAATTGCACAAGGAGAGGAGAAGACGTGGATGGCTACCCTCTGCTGGAAGCATGAAGTGCTACCCAAAGCAAGGGCCTTTCTTTGGGTAGCCTTACATCAGTTCTACCTAATTGGAGAAATACTAAAGAGAATTGGGATTCCTGGTCTGTCTAGATGCGCACTATGTGAGAAAGAAGAGGAAGGTGTGGATTATTTTTTTCTCACATGTCCTGTGGCTGCCTTTTGTTGGGATTGGTTGCAAGGGATATTTTGCTTCCAGGGACCAAGACACTATAAGCTTTGGGTTTTCCTGAACAACTAGCCAATAACAAATAAGAATGGCTATTGGTATGGGATTTGGATAATGGTGCCATCA
Organism: Sequoia sempervirens; assembly: GCA_007258455.2. Taxonomy (NCBI): domain Eukaryota; kingdom Viridiplantae; phylum Streptophyta; class Pinopsida; order Cupressales; family Cupressaceae; genus Sequoia; species Sequoia sempervirens. Next base: position 378,355,761 of record VDFB02000003.1, on the reverse strand, counting down.
TTGGTGGTTTGGCATATATGGAAGGAGAGGAACAGGAAAATATTCAAGGAGGAATCCCTAAGCTATGACCTACTTATCGCAAAGATCCAAGGAGCCATCATTGAGACAACAAATAATAGAACCAACATTGGTTCCAAGACAAAGTTTACAAGGTGAGATGAGGAGATTTAGAAGGCTTGGAATGACCTCAAATTTCCTAAGTCCACGACACTCAGGGTAAGCAAGTTCAATAGGAAGGAAGTGCACTGGACACATCCAGTGAGATTAAAATGGAAGCTAAATTTTGATGGGGCTGCCAAAGGAAATCCTAGTTGAGCAGGTGCTGGATGTATAATTAGAGAAAAAAGTGGCAATTGTTTGTGGGTAGCGTCAAAAAATTTGGATGTTCACTCCAACAACATCATTGAGATGGAGGCTTTGTTGTTAGGCTTACAGTTGTGCATCCAAAATGGTATAGATTATGTAGAAATTGAGGGTGATTCACAATTATGTATTCAAGCAATCACATTAGGGAAATCACCAAATTGGAGGATTGGCAATTGTATTGAACCTATTAAGATGCTCCTAGGAAAGCACAATAACTTCTCCCTTGCACATGTATATAGGGAAGCGAACAGAGCCACAAATTTGTTGGTTAATTGGGGAGTATCTCAAGAAGATTTAGTAATAGTGGATTCCACTAGGAGGTGATGGTCGGGGCAACAAGCTAACATTGACCAAGATAACATTGGGTGTCAAGATGATACTCTTTTTGCAGCCTCAGGCCCGTGAATGGACGACGAGGTACGTGATTCACATGTTTGTGGATGAAGGCATAGATTGGGACACTCAGGTAAAGATTTGGTAAGGATATGGTGACTAAAAAGGCTGCCGGACGCAACAATGGATGTTGATCACGTGTTATGGCATAGGTGCTATATTTTCCCATGCTTGATGGTAAACTACACATTCACAACTCATTTCGAGATTGGTGTGCCGAGTAGTGAGAAAGGATGGTGCATTTCTTCGGTCTGAGATGCCTCTGCTCCGAAGAGACGCTTGTGGCGTAGTGCAGTAGGATTTTCATAATCCATCACCTAGAGGTTCTTGCTGCAATTGTGGATGTGGTGATGGGGGAGCTTTAGGTGGAATGCCACTGGTGTGACGGGAAGGTGTACAGAGCAGTAATCGGGCCTCTGGTTGACATAATCGACTCCCAAGAGAGGATGGTCGAGCACATCAATGGATTGGCATTGACTACAAATGCTCCAGTGGTGGAAAACACAACTTTGGAGTTGGCTACGGATGGTTTGGTCAGTGACCTAAGGCTCTTCTTTGACATCGCTTGCATTGAAACTGAGGAGGATGAGGATGAGGTGTATGAAGAAGAGGAAATAAGACATCGTAAGGCAGCGAGGGAAAACTTCATGGTGAATGCTTGGGAAGTGTTTAGAGATGGGGTCATGAACTCCCATCTGGATGCTTTTTCTAGGTATATGGATTCAGGCTACTCATGGCTCAATGAGAGCAGCTTGGCACAGGTGCTGGAGTTGGGAAGGAGTTTGACTATGGTTTATCAATATCTACTATTGTAAAGAGGATTGGTCGGCCAGGGAGGGCCTGTGTTCTATTAACTTGAAGTAGAATGTATTCTGACATGTTATTCCAACTGATATTAATGTAAATGGGTGCTATCCCCTTTAATAGCACTTATCTATATTAAAAATAAAATAAAAAAATAAAAATTATTTGTAAATATAAACTATTAAACAAATATGCTCAAAAAGATAATGTATAAAATTAAAGTAAAATAAAATTTATAAGCAAAATTTCTATATAAATTTATAATAGACACCACTAGAAGATATAGATAAACAAATAATAATTTATAAATATAAAGTATAAAACAAATATATTAAAAAAGGTAAAGTATAAAAAATATATATTAAATTGTTAGACATAAATTTTTTTTCTAAAAATTTAAAAACTAAATATTAAAGTAATCTTTATTAATAAAAATAATTATTATTTATAAAAAAACTACACATAAAAAGAAGTTTCTAAAATTTATAAGATAAAGTATGAAAAAACTTTCTTAAATTTACTATTTCATATATAACTAAGTTTCTATATTAATATACTTAAAATTTAAAAAACTATTAAAAATCTTTAAAAAAGAAAAATATTCTTTCATTCATTGTAAATTATTTTTTAATATTAGAATATAAATAAGATTATAAAGAATGAAAAATAATCATCCTTTTTAAAAATTATAAATAAATTAATGTAGTTAAAATTAAAAAAATTAAAAATTAAATAAAAAGAAAATATTCTAAATTTATTATTACACATAAAATATCTTTCTAAATAAATATATATATAAAACTTAAAAAAAACAATATTTTCTTTAAAAAATTGAAAATATTTCAAAAAAACTAAACATAACTAAATTGTTAGAAACTTAGATATATAAAGCCATGCTTATATATATTTACAAATAAATTTAAGTTCATTAAACTATTTATCTTTCTTTCTAAAAGTGACCCAACATGGATGATGGAAGTAAATACCCTCTCCTTTGTATATCATATGTAGATCCATTTATAATTATTCAATTTATTGATTCAATAGATTTTTTTCTCATTTTTAAGATTTCAAATATTTTCCTCCCACAAGAATGTATGTGAGAACTATACAAAAAATTAAAATACCTAATGCAAAGCTTCATCTCTTTAGTGAATCAATTTTCAATTTGTGGACATTGTTATTGTGATTCCTCACTTTAACTTTCTCTATTTTGGCTCAAAAATTCATAGACATAAATAAATGTTACACAATTTTTCCATAAGCATTCTATAGAATAAAACAATATGATGCAGGAGCACTCGGGTGCACGCACAATTAACATCACCAAAAAAAGAGAGTTTACAGTTTATTTTTCAATTTTTGTTTTGTTCGTGTTTGGTTTCTCTTGCTTCGGTTCAATGCCTAAACTTCTTAAATTTGATGCTTTAATGAGAGGTTGCATCTACAATTGCCTTCTTCGAAATGTATGTGAAATGCAAAAGCATAGCCCAAGTACATGAATCATTCAACCCAATGCCACATATGATGCTGATTTTAACAAATGGATTTTTCAAAGAAGTCTTAGCAAAAGATTGGGAGGCGTAAAGCCAAATAAAATATTTGTTGCTTGATTCATCTGGTAAAATAACACTATAATATTGAATCTTGAATCATGTTTTAAATTTCGATGGAAAAAGAAAGGATCGAGGGAAGATTAAGGGGTCGTTTAAATATTTTAATTTGAAATATACAAAATATAACATGGAAATGAAAGGGTGACAATTTGCTTTTGGTTTTTCAATTTAGAAAGATGTAGATTTAAAAAATGCAAAAAAGAGGAAAAGAAGGGATCAGCTAGAGGTTTCACCTTAGGGAGAGAGGCAAATAACGTTGAAGAGAATCATGAACTAGTGAGGGGCTGCATTTGAAAGTTTTGGAGTTTAAAAAGTTTAATCAAAAAAATTGTAGAGATAAAGAGAGAAGCATCAACCAAACAGAGGGAGGAGATAGCCTTGGGAAGCAAGCGATATCATGGGGAAGAAAGCTCACACCGGGAGTAGAGGAGAGGTCCATGAATAAGAGGAGAAGGGTCAACTAAAGGGCCCGTGTGAATTTTGTAAGCTGGCTGCTTGGTGGAGGAGAGAGTTGCACTAAGAAAGAAAGTTGCAGTTGCATATGAAATGAAGTGTAAAATTGAGATTTTTTTTTAAAATGCACAAGTGTTAGGGGATGTACGATGGGTTGAGGCAACATGAAAGGAAAATTAGGGTCGCATGTAAGTGGAGAAGCTGAAGGTGTGGACTATGATGGATCACATAAGCAGAGTGGAATGGAATAAGATGCTAGTGAATGTAAAGGATTTTTTTTTGTAATGCAGTTGTTTTTGTATTTGAATTGAAATTAGTAAAATTTGAATTTGTTGCAATTTGATATTGTATTTGGGTAGAGTTTTTATATGAAACTTGTTTGGTGTTTTTAGGTGTTTGGAGAGGGGAGAACCCTCTGCATTTGATGCAGGAGCATCCTTGGTTCTTGACAATCTTGCATCAACCAAAAATATTTTCTTGCAGTTTTTTTCTTGCTCAGTTCATGTTGGTGGATCTGTCATATTTGCTCACTAGACCCTGTGGATCTTTGTTTACATTGTGGACATGTTCATTTTCCTTATTCCAATATTTGAGTGTGATTTGATCATTTTTTGATAAGTTATTGCTTCTAGATTTATTGGTAGCTTCTTGAACCAACACCAAAATAATTTACTAAGCTAACAGTTAGTTAGATCACTTGTGGTCTTTCCCGTAACTTGTGGATCCTTACAATGTGATTTTAATTGTTCCATGGAGTGTTCTTTGACCTTAATTTAGGTCCACACTTCATCCTATGCATTCATTGAGGAGTAATTCAAATTTAAGGCTGACCTATTCATGCACACATTACAATTTCTTCATTAGGAGATTGTAATGATCTTTGGGCTGACACAGATGATTCCAGATTTGCAGATATGATATAAAGCTTGTAATATATCATTAGAGGAGTAGAAGTTGATTAAGTAGAATAATATCGATTTGATATGTATGATTGCTCTCTCATTGAGGAGCATATAGGGATGTTGTAATTTCAAACATGTTATAACAGGCCCGTAAGCCGAATTTGTAAGCCTATATGTTGTCAGCTGTTTGTGAACAATTTTTTTTATTAATGAGCATGTTTTAATCTGCATTTTCCTCCATATTCTATGTTGCTTCTATTGTGTTACTCTCTTGCTACATGATTTGGATTGTTCTCTTTGAGGACCCTCCTACCGTGGCTACACCAGATTGGTATCAGAGAGAGATTCAATCCATGAGAGGTTGTCAGAATTCGCAGAGTCCTGTTGAAGATTTTTTGTGGGATGGTGGACTATGGATCTGACTTTCAGCTGTAGAGGACTTGTGTAAAGATGTCGGGAAGAAGTTTTGTTAGAGGAAATGGAGCGCGTGGAAATGTAGACCCAACTTTAATGGAGATGTTGAGAGGAATTACTGCCAGATTAGATGCAGTTGAAATGACCTAGAGGAGAGGTTGACCAGTTGATGATGTGAGTGATGAAGAGGTAGAAGTATAGGAAGAAAGAGGAAGATAAGATCAACCTGGATTGGATCAGGGAGAAGAGAGGTTCATAAGAGCCCTAACTAGAGAAAATACAAAACCACATTTCAATCCACCAGATTATAATGGTAAGTTGGATTAAGAAGAATTTTTAGATTGGATAACAGAGATGGAAAAGTATTTTGATTTTGAAGGTACCATTGAAGATAAGAAGTTAAAATTTGCTTGTACGAAGTTGAGAGGACATGCATCCCTTTGGTAGAAAAATTTGCAGAAAAATAGGCAAAGATGAGGAAAATAAAAGATAAGATCATGGGATCAAATGGTGAATAAGTTGAAGACAAAATTTATGCCTGTAGATTATGAGATCAATTTGTTCTGGAAGTTGCAAAATTTGAAGTAGAAGGAGTCAAGTGTGACAGAGTATACAAAGGAGTTCTACAAGTTGAAAATCAGATCTGGACATTCAGAGAATGAGATCAAGCAAGTAGCCAGATATGTGAATGGTTTGAGGTCATCTATACAAGATTAAATTAGTTTGATTAAGTTGCTGAGTGTGGAAGAGGAATATCAATGTGCCCTAAAAGCATAAGAGAAGCTGAATAAAAGACATGAGCAAAGACAAAGAGGAACATGTGGAAGATTTCAGAGAGGAAGAATTTTTACTGGAGGAGGAAGAGGATCTTTTGCAAAACAGAATAAAGATAAGGAGGTTAGTAAGAATGATGATTTGTATCGTAGAGGTGATGCAAATTATTACCAAAGAGGAGGATATGGTGGTTACCATAATGAAGGTTATAGAAGAGATGATAAGGAGAAAAGAGTATTCAGTGGAACTTGTTTTAAATGTGGAGGAGAAGGACATAGAGCATTTGAATGCAATCAAGGAGAGACAAGTAGAAAGACAAAAAACAATAGAAGAACAACCTTTGCTGAGGAAGATCATACTGGATCATCTAACAAATCAGAAGAAGGAGAAGTGTTGGTGAATAGAAGGGTATTATGTCAAAGTGAGTTGGAGAAGGAACCGTTGTAGAGAAAGAATTTGTTCTGAACTAGATGCAAGGTAGCTTGAAAATGTTGCAAAGTGATTGTTGACAGTGGAAGTTCTAAGAACCTAGTTTATGAAGAAATGGTGACCAAATTGAAGTTGGAAAGGTTGAAACAACTGAAGCCCTAGCAAATAGCATGGATTCAAGATGAGCATAAGATACTGGTAAGTGAACAATGTTTGGTGAAATTGAAGATATGAAATTACCATGATGAAGTTTTGTGTGATATCATGCCTATGGATGTATGCCCTGTTTTGTTGGGAAGGCCCTGGCAATATGATAGATAGGCTATTCATGATGGAAAGAAGAATACATATACCATTGTTGCTAGTGGGATGCAGCAAACTTTGTTTCCATTCAAAGATGTTCCTACAGTTGAGGTTTGTACGAGTGCTAGAATTTTTTGGTTGATGGAAGAATATTTTTGGATGGATTGAGACATGGGAACATGTGTTATGCCTTGGTTCCTAAGAAGGCTGAAGACATGAAGCATGTAGAAAAACAACCAGAAGAGATACAAGAGTCGCTGATAGAGTATGAAGAGATCATTTTAGATAATGTACTTGATGGATTGCCACCTGTGAGGAGTATTAGTCATTACATGGATCTAATTCCTGGAGCTAGTTTTCCTAATAAAGTAGCACACCGGATGACACCTGCAGAGAATGAGGAGTTGAATAGGAAAGTGCAAGAGTTGTTGAAAAAGGGTTTGATCAGAGAAAGCTTATGTCCTTGTGTTGTACTTGTTGTATTAGAACCTAAGAAGGATGGAGAATGAAGGATATGTACAAACTCTAGAGCCATAAATAAGATCATGGTGAAGTATAAATTTCCTTTGCCTTAGATGGATGACATTATGGATTGTTTGAGTGGAGCTAGATACTTTACAAATATAGATTTGAAGAGTGGATATCATTAGATTAGAATCAGAGAAGGGGATGAATGGAAGACATCATTCAAGACAAATGGAGGATTGTATGAGTGGTTGGTGATGCCTTTTGGACTAAAAAATGCACCAAGTACTTTCATGAGGTTGATGAATGAGGTATTGAAGAAATTATTGGGTAAGTTTGTGATTGTGTATTTGGATGACATCTTGATTTTCAGTAAGAGTAGAGAAGAACATTTGTTGCATATAAGACAAGTTTTGCAGAGGCTGAGATAAGAGCAATTGTTGATAAACATTAAGAAGTGTAGTTTCATGAAGGAAGAATTGGTATATCTGGGATTTGTGATATCTGTGGATGGATTGAAGATGGATCCTAAGAAGGTAAGAGCAATTGTGGAGTGGCATACACCAGATAGCATTGGAGAGGAAGATCATTTCAAGGATTGGCTAGTTTCTACCAAAAGTTCATTAGGAATTTCAATTCTATTTGCAGTCCTATGATAGAAACAATGAGAGGAAATAAGAGGTATTTTAGGTGGACATCTGGAGCGGATCAAAGTTTTGAGTTGTTGAAACAAAAGGTGAATGGGAAGCTTGTGTTGGCTTTACCAGATTTTGATAAGGTATTTTAGGTGGATTGTGATGCAAGTGGAAATGAAATTGGAGTAGTATTAAGTCAAGAAGGAAGACCTATAGCTTATTTCAGTGAGAAATTGAATGATGGTAGGAGAAGATATTCAATGTATGATCAAGAGTTTTATGCCATAGTTCAAGCCTTGAAGAAGTGGAGACAATACTTGTTGCCTAAGGAGTTTGTGTTGTATACAGATCATTAGGCTTTGTAATATTTGAAAAATCAAGGTAAGTTGAATTAAAGACACATGAGATGGGTAGAATTCTTGTAGAGTTACACTTTTGTTTAGAAGCATATGAATGGAAAGTCAAATAGAGTTGTTGATGATTTGAATAGAAGAAGGAATTTACTAACGAAGATGATAGTGGAGGTATTAGGATTTGATGGATTGAAGAACTTGTATGAGGAAGACTTAGATTTTGTAGAACCTTGGAAAGCTTGTAAAGAACCAGTTTTGGAGGATAGGAGTCAATGGTTGGATTATTTCATTTAGGAGGATATGTTGTTTAGAGGAAATCAGTTGTGTATACTCCAGAGTTCAATGAGGGATAACTCGGTGAAAGAAAAGCATAGTGGAGGATTGGCAGGACACTTTGGCATTGATAAGACAATAGCATTGGTAAGTGAGAATTACTTTTGGCCTCAAATTCATAAGGATGTTAAGAAATTTATGCAGAGTTGTAGAGTTTTTCAAGTTGCAAAAGGGAGTAGTCAAAATTTTGGATTGTATAAGCCTTTAGTAGTTTCAAAGAGACCTTGGGAGAATATTAGCATGGATTTCATACTTGGTTTGCCGAAGGCAGAAAGAGATAATGATTCTATATTCGTGGTGGTAGATAGATTTTCTAAAATGGCACATTTCATACCTTGTAAGAAGACACCAGATGCAATACATGTAGTGGACTTGTTTTTCAAGGATGTGATCAAATTGCATGGATTACCTAGGAGTATTGTTTCAGACAAATACAAAGTTTTTTGGCTACTTTTGGAAGACACTTTGGAAGAAGTTAAAGACAGATTTAAAGTTTAGTTCTACTTTTCATCCACAGATTGATGGATAGACATAGGTAGTAAAGAGGAGTTTGGGGAATTTTCTAAGATGCTTGGTTGGAGAGAAGATTGAAAGTTGGTATTTAGTCCTTACACAAGCCGAGTTTGCATACAATAATTCTGTGAACAAGAGTATCAGAAAGACACCTTTTGAGATCATTACTGGAGTTCATCTTAGAGGTATATTAGAGTTGAGAGACATCAATATGGAAGATAAAAGGAGTGCAGAAGCAAAGGAATTTGCAGAACATGTGAAGAAAGTGCACACTCATGTGAAGGAGCAATTGGAAGGCATGAACCATAAGTATAAGGAGAAAGTAGATGAAAAGAGGAGACATAAGGAGTTCAAATTTAGAGATGAAGTTATGGTATATTTGAGGAAGGAGAGATTTATAGTTGGCACATACAATAAGCTAAAGATGAGGAAGTTTGGACCCTGTAAAATTTTGAAGAAATTTGATTCAGGAAATGCATATGAAGTGGAGTTACTAGATGATGTGGGTATATCACCTATATTCAACATTGCAAATCTACATCAGTACCATGAAGCAGAATTCAGTGAAGATAGTAAGGAAAAATTGGAGGATTAGTTTCCTAAAAAACAATCAGATGAGATAAGAGATGTTTTGGATATTAAAGATGGGAGAAAAACTTGTGGAAGATAGTACAAAGATTATCTTGTGAAGTGGAAAGGCAGACCAATGGAGGATTCTTCTTGGATTTCTTAGGTTGAGGTAGACCATTTTGGTTTTCCTTTAGCCCCAAAAAAGTGAGGGACTCACTTTTCAATCAACCCCAGATGTATGATGCAGGAACATCCTTGGTTCTTGGCAATCTTGCATCAACCAAAAATATTTTCTTTTAGTTTTGTTCTTGTTCTGTTCTTGCTCAGTTCATGTTGGCGGATCCATCATATTTGCTCATCAGATCCTATAGATATTTTTTTACATCGTAGACATGATCATTTTCCTTATTCCAAGATTTGAGTGCGATTGGATCATTTTTTAGCAAGTTATTACTTCCGGATTTATTGGCAGTTTCTTAAACCAACACCAGAATAATTTACTAAGGTAACAATTAATTAGATCACTCATGGATCTATCCCGTAACTTGCGGATCCTTACGGTGTGATTTTAATGGTTCCATGGAGTGTTCCCCGACCTTAATTTAGGTCCACACTTCATCCTATGCATTCACTGAGGAGTAATTCAAATTTGAGGTTGACCTATTCATGCACACGTTACAATTTCTTCATTGGGAGATTGTAATGATCTTTGGGCCAATGTGGATGATTCCATATTTGCAGATATGATATAAAGCTTGTAATAGATCATTAGAGGAGTATAATTTGATTAAGTAGAATAATATAGATATGATATGTATGATTTCACTCGCATTGAGGAGCATAGAGGAATGTTGTAATTTCAAACATGTTATAATAGGGCTGTGAGTCGAATCTGTAAGCCTGGATGTTGCCAACTGTTTTTGATCAAAATTTCTATTAATGAGCATGTTTTAATCTACATTTTCCTCCATATTCCATGTTGCTTCTATTGTGTTACTCTTGCTGCATAGTCCAGATTGTTCTCTTCAAGAGGACCCTCTTACCGTGTCTGCACCAACATCAATTGGTATCAGAGTGGGTGTACCGTAGAAAAAAGGAAACTTGCTTGATTTGGAGAATAATTGATGATGAAATGGACTTAATTTTACCTTGATCTAGTGTTGTGAGGTGTTTTTCATATCCACACTAGGTCTTGGACCCTTTTAAATGCATTTAACAATGTCTTGTAAAGGTGTTGTAAAGTGTTGTAAAAGACTTTCACGCTTTTCTAGACTTAATGAACCCATTTTCCCTTAATTCAACATTATAAAATTTATTTAAATACATCTTCACATCAATCTAGAAGGCTTGTAAAATAAACTTAATGTTAATCTAGTGTTGTAATGTGTCTTACACATTCACATTGAATATTGTGCCTTCCTAGGCTGTGGACCTCATTTCAGTGTTGTAAAGTGTATTTAATCACATTTTCACATTGAATTATGTGTCCCAAGCCCTAATTACTCTTTACATCATCATTAATATGCCCCTATTACCCCATATTGTGCATTCCAAGGCAATATTTGATGAAATACTCGACAAAGTCACCATAAAAACCTTATTTTCTTACTTCCTAGCATCCTAGCTACCAAATGGGCCCCACTGGGACTAATTAACCACTTGTGGTGAATGAGTCCCTTCCAAGTGGGACTGATTCACCCAAGGTGATGAATGAGTCCCATTTGGGCCAATTTTGACCTTTGAGCAAGACAAATTGAAATTTAAGTTTATTATTTTTTACATGTCGGCCTTAGGGATCCGATTTATGGGAAAATAAGGAGAATTTCCTATAATATCATGTCTCTAAACCCTAATTTACATTCATTAACTCATTCACACATCTCTCATCATTCATTCTTCATCTATCTTCTCTATCAAGTCAAGCAAGTTAGGGTTTCATCATTGCAAGTCATTAAGATAGCTTCCTAAGACATTCAAGGGAAGATTCTTCATATTTTGCTATAGAAATTCAAGATCAATCATAATGGAAAGGTTTTACTCCATTATTGCATGTTTCATTACATTCTTTCATCATTTTTGGTTTAATTACCTACAAAGGGGTTTGACCAAGGCAAACCCCCATGCCCTAACATTCAATATTTATCTTTCTCTTCTTGTGTGTTTTTAGAATTAGGCATCCTGGAGACTTAGAAATAATTTAATATTGCATTGCAAATTTGTTCAAGTCATCTCTTGATTGGACAAGTCAAAATACCCACAAAAAATCATTTTTAGGCCTGAATCCGACAGTTTCAGAACCAGACACCTGGAGAAGCAGAAAGTGCAGACCAAAGGCTCCTGTTTCCACCTTTGAATCTTTAGAAATTCAAAAGTGGAATCATTCTCCATGAGTGGTGAATGAGTCCCACTTCTAGGCCTTTTTTTGGTTTTCTGCATTTTTGGACACCCATTTGTTCGAAACGGGTTCCAAAATAGTTTTACAGAACTAGGACTGATTCGCCTAGAATGGTGAATGAGTCCCACTAGGTCTAAAAATCAACATCAACAACATTCCATAAGTAATTTCTAGTCTTCACCTAGATCTCAGGTGCACACTTCCAATTTCATCCATTTTTGTTCAGTTTTGCATTCATTTCTTAGTATTTCTACATATCACGTGTTTTCAAACAAGTTGTATTTATTTAGTTTCCATTCAATAATCAATAGTTTTCATTAGTTTCCTACATTTAAATCATTGCATTTAGTCATAATTTCATCATACATTCCTTTATTTGAGTGAACCACTTAGATTTTGGGTGTGGGATCTATCTCTTTCTTTTAGGTGAAAAACCCTAATTGAGCAAAAGAGACATAGAATTTCACACCCTTAAAATATTTGGTTCAACAGGTAGTCTTGAGAGTGGAGAGGATCCACTAGGACCTGTGGGTGTTGTGTGAGCAGATCACCAATGAGGAGGTAGTTCACACTGATAGGAAAGTGTGTGAGGAATCCTGGTAGCGAGAGAAGGAGCTTGAAGCCATGACAAAATGTGTTTGTAGAGTGAGTGATTGTAGTAGGAAAAATGGGTTGGGTTGTGAGGAGACCCGTACATATACTATTTTGGGAGCAGTATTGGGATAAAGTGGAGGATGAGATGATTGAAAAGATGGGACAAATAGTTTGTGAAGTAAGAAATAATGAGGTGAAGCTTGAGGAATTGTGTGAAGCATTGAAGAAGATGGTTCGAGGAAAAGCAGAAAAGAGTGTTAGAAAGAGTGAGAGGAAAATGGTGAAGAGGAGTGAGAAGAAGAAGGTTCTCTTGAAAGAGGATAGTGGAAAGAAGAATAGAAGAAATGAGTGTTGCAACCCTAGATGGAAAGTAGAAGTAAGAGAAGTCCCTATTGATGAAGAAGTTGCAACAATGACGTGCCACGAGGAAGGCATGATAATAGAAAAAGAAAAAGAGAGAGATGAAAAGGTGTAGAAAATAGACTTTGGGAGTTCTATGATTGATGGAGAAGTTGGTGAGGATGATCCCCTGTTGAAAGAGGAGATAAGAAGAATCAAAATATTCTTGGAAGGAGAAGTGAATAGTAAAGAAGAAGATTTGACGTTGCATGATGGTCCAGTGTTCAATGAGGAACCTGATGAAGATCAAGGGTTGCTTAAAGAGATACAAAAAAATGAACAATTGTTCAGTGTAGCATTGAAGAATGTTGCACCCGATGATGTTGGAGTAAAGAAGAATGGTACACTCGGTGACGATGGAGTAGTGGAGGAGTATGAGGTAAAATCTATTGTTTATGAGTTTTGTGATATTGAGTTTGAAGTGCATGTACCTGATGAGATGAGTAGCATGGTAGAGAAAATTATGGAATGTGTAGATGTGGTATAATGGAGTAGAGATGCCTACCTGTGGGTGGAAGTTGTAGAGGATGTGACAGGAGAGATTTGGTGGAGGTGGATGGTTAGAGGTGGGTTTGAACCCACAAAAGAGGATAGGAGAATGGAAAGTATTTTGCGGAGGAGGTCAGGATTTGGTAGATGTGAGTCCATGAGGGGAAAGAGGAAGAGGGTGAAGTGTTGTTGGAGAATGGTTGTGTGTATTCTGACACGATGCTGGAAAAGATGAAAGAAGGATTAATTTTCAACACCTTAGACAACGAAGGAGTTTGCTGTAGGTTGATGTCAACCTAAAAGATTGATTCCATCACTCAAATCCACCATTGTGAGCATATGCACACAATCTTTCTACCTGACATGTCTGATACAGGAGCACCCGGGCACACACACAATCAACATCACAAAAAAAGAGTTTGCAATTTATTTTTAAATTTTGGTTTTGTTCGCATTTGGTTTCTCTTGCTTCAGTTCAACACCTAAACCTCTTAAATTTGATGCTTTAATGAGAGGTTTCATTTGCAATTTCCTTCTTCGACATATATGTGAAATGTAAAAGCATAGCCCAAGTACATGAATCATTCGACCCAATGCCACATACGATGTTGATTTGAACAAATGGATTTATCAAAGAAGTCTTAGAAAAATATTGGGAGGCATAAAGCCAAATAAAAGATTTGTTGGCCAATTCATCTTGTAAAATAACACTATAATATTGAATCTTGAAATAATGTTTTAAATTTCGATGGAAAAAAAAGTATCAAAGGAAGATTAAGGGGCCATTTAAAGATTTTAAATTGAAGTATACAAAAATACAGAATGGAAATGAAAGGGCGATGGTTTACTTTTGGTCTTTCAACTTAGAAAGATGCAGATTTAAAAAATGCAAAAAAGAGGAAAATAAGGGATTGGCTAGAGGTTGCGCCTCAGGGAGAGAGGAAAATAACACTGAAGAGAATCATGAACTGGTGAGTGGTTGCATTTGAAAGTTTTGGAGTTTAAAAAATTTAATCAAAAAAATGGTAGAGATAAAGAGAGGAGCATCGACCAAACAGAGGGAGGAGATAGCCTTGGGAAGTAGGCGATATCATGGGGAAGAAAGCTCACACCAGGAGCAGAGGAGAGATCCATGAATAAGAGAAGGGTCAACTAAAGGGTCCGTGTGAAGTTTGTAGGTTGGATGCTTGGTGGAGGAGAGAGCTGCACTAAGAAAGAAAGTTGAAGCAACTGCATATGAAATGAAGTTGTGTAAAATTGATATATATATTTTTTAAATGCACAAGTGTTAGGGGCTGTACGATGAGTTGAGGTAGCATGGAAGGAAAAATAGGGTCGCATGTAAGTGGAGAAGCTGAAGGTGTGGAATATGATAGATCACATAAGTAGTGTGGAATGGCATAAGATGCCAGTGAATGTAAAGGAAAACATTTTTGTAATGCAATTTTTTTTGTATTTGAATTGAAATTAGTAAAATTCAATTTTTTTGCAATTTTATATTGTATTTGGGTAGAGTTTGTCTATGAAACTTGTTTGGTGTTTTGAGGTGTTTGGAAGAGGGGAGAACCCTCTGCATCACAATACATTATAATCATGATAGTTGACAAATTTGTTTGACATTCTAGCTATGAGTCATCCAAAGGGGAACTTTGAATCTGAAGAACAAAGAAAAGAATATCAAAGAGAATACCAAAGAGAATATTGAAAATGATAGATGCACAAAGGGAAGAGCAAAGAAGGAAAATAAATGAATAAGATAGAGCAAGATATGCAAGATGACAACTAGAAACAACAACTGAACAATTAGATTTACAAACAAGAAGGGAAGAAAATACATACACATCAAATCCAAATGGCCTACTTGCCACAGATTTCAAAAGAATGCAATCGGTCTTTCGTAACCACTTAGAATCCTACAAATCACCACTAGTTTGTTATGTTTGTGAAGAAACATACATTGGAATCAACATTGTAACTACTATAGAAGGTACGAGCTATACAGAATATGTAAACAA
Source organism: Sequoia sempervirens (assembly GCA_007258455.2). Classification (NCBI taxonomy): domain Eukaryota; kingdom Viridiplantae; phylum Streptophyta; class Pinopsida; order Cupressales; family Cupressaceae; genus Sequoia; species Sequoia sempervirens. The sequence continues at coordinate 378,340,546 of VDFB02000003.1, read as the reverse complement.
GAAAGAGGAATAAATAGATTCTCAATGCAAAATAATATGAATCTAGGATCACAACCACTTGAACTAGAAAACCTCACACAAGTAGAGGAAATATTGATTGCACGTGTAAGCCCAATTTTACAAGTTACACGTGCAAGGGGTGGTCAATATAAATATCAAGGACACACGATAAGCTTCCCACAACATATTGAACAAATATCAAATACGTTGCCACATGCCATCACATATTTGGAAATTATTATACTAAAAAAGAAAGATTAATGTGGCACAACTTACCACTTCATAGTCAACAAAAATCATGTTTATAAAGAATTACAACACAAAATCACCCATGACAAATTCTATTCAGATGTCACTATAGATGGAAATGCTCTTGAAACTTTAACTAGAAATCAAGATTAAAATATTTTTGACCAGCTGAAGACTTTGCATATAGAATCTCAAGCAGATAAAAATTCAATATACAACATGTTGAAGTAGCAATCGAGAATAAAGAAGAAAATATTATTCAATATACGACATCGATGATTTCTCAACCGCCTAAGTCACAAAAAGAGATGGACCTGATCCATGCATGGATACAAAACCAAAACACGGATCTAATGACATTATTCGACAGGCCAAAAATTGGTGAATCTCTAATAAATGATTATGTCACACCAAGATTGCTTGATATGGCATTTGGGTATGTGCAGGATCATCATGGAAAAAATAGGCCCTTAAGTGGAAAAAAATTTAGAAAAATCAGAGTTAAGAAACTTGACGTAAAAATTTGAATAAGTTATCTATATTATTTCAAAAATATGTAAGAATAGAATATGTAGCAAATTGAATGTAGTTTCTAAACTACTAGGTTTATTTTTTTAAAAAAAAATCTATTTGGTGAAATTTTGAAATTTCAATCTAAATTTTAGGGAAAAATAAGAAGTAGGTGTCCGTCTAACCACCCTAACCACAATAAAATGATAATATTTTTTTATAAGATTTTAGACATAAGTAGAAGAATCATTTCCCAATGTGATGCATATTTTTTGTAATTTTTTTCTAAGTAAATAATTAAATATGAATTTTTATTACAACTTTTAAAAAATATAAAAATCGTATGTCTGACTACCTTAACTTGGTCAAAACTTCATGAAATTCAATTTTTAATCCTTAGTATGTGAAGCATAGAATGTGACGATGTTTTGGATTCAAAAAATGTGACACCGTTTGAAAGCTATAGATGTTTTTCTCAACCTATCAATCATGACTTTAGTCATAATTCAAATAGAAAATGAATAATAATTATTTATTAAATTCAAAGTAAAGCATAATTTATATTGGTGGAAACCTGAGAATCTTGTTTAAAAACCCTTTTTGTTTCGTCAATTTTGGGTAAAAAAAATCGTCAGCCACATACCCTACACATACCCATCATATCGCCACTTTTTGGCCCATCATGATCCTACACATACCCATTTCTAACATTATTTCCAAATGGTTTATGTGATTGTTTAGAACTACGCATCAAGAAAGTAAACCTGCATGAATATGTTAGGCACCTATATCGGTATAAAGACAATCGATTTGGTAAACATCCAAGATTTTGATATTATATATCAAACATGATAATGAGACACCGTGCACAATCATCAACAATAGTTTTTATGAAAAGAAATCTCCATGACATACCTATCATAATCAATGAGCTTCGTGAACATATTAACAATATGCCACAATCACAAATAGCAAATAGATTAATGCGATTCGGTACTTCTCTAAAAGGTACAAGGTCATACTGGACAAAATGTCGTGCAAAATTGACAGACATGTTGCATCAGATTGCTACACCCAAACTTTTCTTTACATTAAGTGCAACTGACTTATACTGGTTAGACTTACATGCTCTAATGCTAGGTACATCACCAACCACACCAAGAGAAGCACATCTTTGGTGAAAAAAAAATGTGATCAACTACCCTCATATAGTTGCACAATATGTATGCACTTATGACACTCAATTCAGATAAGAAATCCTCAAAAAATGGATGAATGTTGAAGACTATTGGTGTAGATATATATGAGTGGAAACATAGAGGATCACCACACATACATGGATTTCTATGGATCAAAGGAGCACCAAACATGGATACTATTGACTAGTCAAAAGAAGAAGAATGACTTGCTCCTGAAAGATATTTCAACTTGATTGTTCATGCATGGAATCCAAAACATCATACACAGGAAAAAAATGAACAAGTAATAAAAAAACTTGCCATTTCATGACTGTAATTATCTATCTTATACTATTTGAACTAATATATCAAATTAACATTAGATCTTGCATTTCATTAGTATTTCCAAGCCCTAGCTTGATGGTGAACCCCTCTTTAGTTATTGATCAGACCCTAGGACATCACTATTGTAGATCTCCCCTCTTTACATCCTTAGATTGAGATCTCTAGGGATTTCCTTGAGCGAAACTTTAGTGAAATAGGAGGATCCCTATCTCTTCAAGGATAACCACCTCCTCTTCCCATTTTTTGATGTTTCAACATGGTACAGGGACACCTAAACATATGATGTTCATTAATGGTGGTCAATAGGTCAAGAGTAGGGGTTGAGGTTATTTAGTATTAGACATAATATGTTTACATTAAATAAGGTCTAAAGAGACCATTCATTATGTATTTGAGAGGAGAGAGGTATTTGAGTCATATATGCCTAGGTGTCAAAATTTGCACAAAAATGCAAACATGTTGTTAAGCAAAAAGTCGTTAAAATGCGGTTTTAGGGAATATGAAGACAATTGTGAACGTTGGAGTAGTTACAAATTTGAATGCAAATGCTATAAAAGTCCTAAAAAATGCTCGAATAGGGATTGGAGAAGAATTGTATTGAATTTCCCATAAGAAACATATAACATTTTTTTTGCTATTTCCTATGTTTTTTGAACTTTCCAACTACTGTATGGCCCATACAGTCTGTAGCATGTTCTAAAATCCATTCCAATTTGTGGAGGAATGTTTTAAATCTTATTTGGAACAAGTTTGGGCTCCTTTTATAAATTTTGGTGAGAGTTCTCTGAACATCTTTGTAACTGCTCTGTTTCATAGTTTAAGGGTTGAGGGTCTTAAAAAATGCTTAAGTCACCCATTCCACTTGAACTGTTTCCACTGTTTCTCATGGAATGGGTGATAAAAATTTCAATTTAGTCATTCTAATGTTTGGGTAGGTTGAGAGAGAAATTTGTGTGAAGTTGGTTGATGCCCTAGGGCTGGGCAGAGCAAATTTTAATGTAAAATGAGTTACTACAGTAGGGTTTTGATGGATTGTTGAGGGAATTGAACCTGTGCGGGTTTGGAAAGTCTGTACAGACTTAATTGAAGGTGTTGGATGTAATTTTGAAGTATGAGAAGCTCAGGTATAGTGTTTTTCTGGAAACCCTAGAGTTTTTGAGTGTAAATGGAGGGTTTGGTGGATCAATGGGTTAGAGGCCCTAAATTTGAGAAGTGATTGAGGATTTTGTGGTTTTGTGTCACTACTTAACTTTGTCAAAAGTGTTTGGGTGAAAAACAAGTGTTTTGAAGGTACTTCATTTGAAAAATAGGGCCAATTTAGTAGCCTAATTTAGTGGTGATTTATTGAATCTCGGTATTGTTGTATAGAAGTCACTTGAAACCTTTTTCGAAGTTGTTTCATATCTGGTTGAGAGTCTTAAAAGGTATTTTTTTGGCCATTGTACGTCCTTCTCCAAAAGATAAGTCCATTTGTTGTGTTCTGGGGGCTAGAAGCATCTTGTTGAGTGTTTTTGAGAAAGTTGAGTGTTATTGTGATCAAAGGTAGGGTTCTTTGTTGGAGACTAGTCATTTTGTGTTGGAATGAGTGTTATCTCCACCTTGCTTGCAGTAGGTGGTATCAAATCTTAGGGATAAGGTCTCTTGTTGGTGATTTGTTTGATTTTTGTAGGCTTGAAGAAAGTTTATTGGTGAAGATTCCTCTGAAGGGTGTTGGTGTTGCTAGAGAGTTGTAGGATTTGAAAGAGAAGCATGCTAAGCTTTTGGAATCTCATAATGCAATTTTGGAAAGGCTTGCTGCCTTGGAGACAAAGAAAAGAAGAGATGAGAATGAAGAGAGTGAAACAAAAGAAGATGATGAAGAGTATGAGGATGTTGATGAAGAACTAGACCCTGAAGATCAGAGGATGGTGAAGATGCTCAAAGCAGTGAAATGTGAATCAATGAAGGTAAAAGTTGATCTTCCTGTGTATGGTGGTAATTTAAATAAAGAAGAATTGCTTGATTGGATTGCTGCTATGGATAATTACTTTGAAAGTGAAGAAATTTCAGTTGAGAAGATGGTGAAGGTGGCAAAAACAAAACTCAAAGGTCATGCTCTTTTATGGTGGGACTATGAGCAAGCAAAGAGAAGAAAACAAGGCAAATCAAGGATTACTTCTTGGGACAAGATGGTGCAAAAACTGAAAGGTAAGTTTCTTCCAAAAGATTATGAAGTTCAATTGTATAAGAAGTTGCAAGGTTTGAAACAAAAAGATCTTGATGTTAAGTCATACACTGATGAATTTTACAAACTAAGCATAAGATCAAGAAGGGATGAGGATGAGGCTGAAAAGGTGGCTAGATATCTAGGTGGTTTTGAGATTTAATATACAAGATGAACTTGTTGTTGCTAACCCAAATTCTATTGAGGAATGTTTTCAATTAGCAATTAGGGTGGAGGAAAAGCTTAAAATAAGGCAAGGAAAATTAGTCAGAGGAAGAGGTGCTACTAGTGCAAGAGGGAGAGGAACAATCCCTACACCAAAGCAACCATTGGAAGAACAAGAAGTGGTAAATAAGGGTAAGGATGAAGGTGTTGATAGAAGAGGAGGTTTTAGGGGTAGAGGGAGGTTTAGTGGTGGCAAAATTTTTAATGATTTTGTAGGGAGATGTTATAATTGCAATGAATATGGCCATCCATCTTGGAAGTGTTGTGAAAGGGTAGGTAGTTCATCTTGTGGTGAAAAGAGGATTGATAGGAGAGCACAAATCATTCAAGAAGAGGAGTGTGAGAGAAATCATCCTACAAGTTTGAGAGCTACTCCTGAAATAGGGGAAATGATGATGATGAGAAAGACAATGTTGAAGGTAGCTAAGGAAGTGGAACCATTGCAAAGAAAGGGCCTCTTCAAGACCACATGTAAGTGTAAGAATAAGGTATGTAGTTGTCATTGATTCTAGTTCAATAGAGAACATGGTGTCAAGTGAGATGATGAATAAGTTAAATTTGCAAAAAGTACCTCATGAATTGCCTTATAAAGTGTCATGGTTGAGTGATGGACAATCTTTGTTGGTTAATGAAAAAGCTATGGTAGATTTCTAGATTGGAGGCTATAAAGATAGTGCAGTTTGTGATATTATTCCCATGGATTGTTGTCACCTACTCCTAGGTAGACCTTGGAAATATGATAGGCAAGCCTTGTATGATGGAAGAAAGAACACCTATACAATAATGAAGGATGGGTGCATGTTTGTTTTGACTCCTTTTGTGGAAGATGAGAAAGGTAAGGGAGAAGTTATCATGTGTGGAAAGAAGTAAAGAATATAAAGGAAGACAAAGGGTTGGATACCAAAATTAGTATGAAGACTAATAATGCTTTGAAAACAATTGTGAAGGATGATATAGTAGTAAGAAAAGAGTTGGCAGTGGATTGGAATACAAATATTTTGGTGGGGACAATGGTATGCCCTATAGTTGAAGGTAAGGATATAAAGCCTGTGAAACCTGTAGGTACAGTGAGTATAGGGGTATGTGAGGATAGTAGGATGGGACAAAAAGATGATAAGATAATGGAAAGGATGACAGTTGTGAAAGGATAGAGTACACAAGGAGTTAGAGGCAATTATAAGCATGAATATGAAGCAAAAGGAAAGTCAGTTTAGGGAGTTGCTAATAAGTGTTTGTGTGTAGGTATAGATGAAGGACTACAATTAGGAATTGAACCAGGAACAAAGCAAAGACCATCATTAGGTTTGATGGCTAAGTTGAAGAAAATTTCATATGCCAACAATGTCAAAGATGCAGGGAAGATGGATATGTCAGTATATATGAATCAAAGGAATGTGTTTGCAGGTGTGTGGAGAAATGATGAAGCATGGACTAAACACCAACTCATGTAACATGAGTTCTTTTCGATGGGGGTGAATGGTGCAAGTGCACCTAAACATATGATGCTCATCAATGGTGGTCAATAGGTCAAGAGTAGGGGTTGAGGTCATTTAGTATTAGACATAATATGTTTACATTAAATAAGGTCTAAAGAGACCATTCATTATGTATTTGAGTCATTTATGCCTAGGTTTCAAAAGTTGCACAAAAATGCAAACATGTTGTTAAGCAAAAAGTTGTTAAAATGTTGTTTTAGGGAATATGAAGAGTTTAGGATTTTAAAGGAAGTTGTGAACATTGGAGTAGTTAAAGGTTTGAATTAAAATGCTATAAAAGGCCTCAAAAAGGCTTGAAGAGGGATTGGAGAAGAATTGTATTGAATTTCCCATAAGAAACATAACGTTTTTCTACTATTTCCTATGGTTTTTGAACTTTCTAACTACTGTACGGCCTGTACAGTATGTAGCATGTTTTGAAATCCATTCCAATTTGTGGAGGCATGTTTTAACTCTTATTTGGAACAATTTTGGGCTCCTTTTATAAAGTTTGGTGAGAGTTCTCTTAACATCTCTGTAACTGCTCTGTTCTCATAGTTTAAGGGTTGAGGGTCTTCACAAATGCTTAAGTGACCCATTCCACTTTCTGTTTCCATTATTTCTCATGGAATGGGTCATAAAAATTGCAATTTAGTCATTCTAATGTTTGGGTAGGCTGAGAGAGCAATTTGTGTGAAGTTGGTTGATGCCCTAGGGCTGGGCAGAGAAAATTTTCATTTAAAATGAGTTACTATAGTAGGGTTTTGATGGATTGTTGAGGGAATTGAACTTGTGTGGGTTTGGAAAGTCTGTATAGACTTAATTGAAGGTGTTGGATGTAATTTTTAGGTACGAGAAGCTTGGGTATAGTGTTTTTTTGGAAACCCTAGAGTTTTTGAGTGTAAATGGAGGGTTTGGTGGATCAGTGGGTTAGAGGCACTAAATTTGAGAAGTGATTGAGGATTTTATGGTTTTGTGTCACTAATTAACTCTATCAAAAGTGTTTGGGTGAAAACAAAGTGTTTTGAAGATACTTCATTTGAAAAACAAGTCCAATTTAGTAGCCTAATTTAGTGGTGATTTATTGAATCTCAGTATTTTTGTATAGAAGTCACTTGAAACCTTTTTGGAAGTTGTTTCATATTTGGTTGAGAGTCTTAAAAGGTGTTTTTTTGGCCATTGTACGACCTTCTACAAAAGATAAGTCCATTTGTTGTGTTTTGAGGGCTAGAAGCCTCTTGTTGAGTTTTTTTGAGAAAGTTGAGTGTTATTGTGATCAAAGGCAGGGTTCTTTGTTGGAGACTAGTCATTTTGTGTTGGAATAAGTGTTATCACCACCTTTCTTGCATCACAACATCAATGGCATCAATTTTGTTTTGCAAATTTTTCTTATGAGTTAAAGAATTGTAAGCTAAGTTATTTCTTACATTTAAATAAATTAACCAAAAGATTTGTGTTCAAACAATATCCTCACCATTGAATTCAAGAATTTTGATTTCTAAGAGGTAATACCTAGATGATCATTAATTACGTATATTCCTTTCAATCATGCAATGAACGTAGCTAGAAAATAAGATTGATGTACTAGTATAGATTATGGGAACTATGACAATCTCAACTTGCCTCCTGAGCTTGATCTTCTTTTGAATGTTCATGTTTGGGATGGCTTGGCACTATAAAATCAAGCATGTATATGTTTTTCAAAAGGAAAACATTTTTAGGGAAATGTTTGACCCACCTATGTCTACTTTTCCTGAATTAGTGATAGGTATGGATTACCCATTATTTGTTCTTTGGAACCACAACCTCTCAATCAAAGAATTTTTTTTCTGGCTAACCAAGATTATTTATTTTTTGAGGTTAGTGTTCAGTAATTTTGGTGTTCAAGTAATTGAAAGAAAAAAACACTAATATTTCCATACTATCCATCATCTTTTGATTGAAATAGTTTTGAAACATAAGAGGAAAATGGTTATGATAGATAAAGTTGTAGCTCAATAAACCAAATGGTGGGAAAAATAATTCATAAGCATAGAAGATTTATAATATTACTTTTTTAATTGGGACAAATTTATTTTTAGAATTATTTTAGTAAATGGTGATACCATTGAAAATATTGAGGTGTATCAAAGTTTGTGTACTTCTAGAAAGATCAAATTTAATAATATTCTACATATGTTTATGCTATTGAAAATTAGTATTACATTGTAATTTTTTTTTTAATTTGGACCTCATTTGGAATGACTTTTGCACTCATAAGAGTTTTGGTGGTGAGATCAACTTTCACCACCTTGGTACTAAGAATTAGTTCTATACCTACACTATCAAAATTTATATATCATCTATGTGATTCTATAATCCAAATAGTAAAATGATGGTGCAAATATTTGATTGATATATTGATTAGATGGTTCAATTAAAGATTGATCATATTGCATCTAAACACTTAAGTAGTGCCAAGTGACATAGAAATCTTGTTACATTATGCTTTGATGGATTTTTGTACCTTGTTTGTCAAAATTCCCCTATCAAAATTTGGTAGGAAATATGTTGCAATACAACTCTTATTTCTAATTATGTGCTTATTTACTTGTATTTTAATTATATGTGATGCAAAGAAAAAATCATAATATGAAAATATTCAAGTAACTTTTAAAATATGTAATATTGAAATGGGCCAAATTTTTAATAAAACAAAAATTAGACAAATATCAACATTCAATAAATCAAACCTGTAATTGAAGGATGAAGGAGAGACAAAAAATATAGAGATAAGATAAGAGGAGAATTCAATAAATTTGACCATTAAGATTATAGGCTCTTCCATTAAAATTTTACATAAACATACATTAAATTCAATACAAACTATAGAAAAGTGTTAGTTATGATATTTATTGTGGATAGGTGAGAGGATGCAACATGAATCCCATGAACAGTGTGAGGTGGTAGAAGTCGTCACTTGATTAGTTATGGACTACATCAATTCATTGGACTATGTCATATAATTAGTTTACTCCTATGTACCCCCATAAATTAATTATCCTAATTATTTTCAAATACACGCCCCCCTCCCCTGCCTCGCCATAATCTAGAAAAGATGGGCCCTATCCTAAATCTTTGTCAGGTATCCATTTGTAATCGCTTATTTATTAATACAATGGTAGCCATTCACTATAATCAAATTTTATCTTTGAAAAATTCTCCATTGTAAATTCTTTTGTCAACTTGCTTGCCAACATTCTACATGATTCCTTACAAGACACTATCTATCATCCTTCTCAAACCTTTGAACTTTGTTGAGTTCTCTTCAACACATGAATATTTATGCTTACACAATTTTTTGAATATACCTATAATCTTTTTCCAATGTGGTCCATAATTCCATCCATAATCCATTTGCATGCATTCCATAAAAGATTCCCTCTTCTATTCTTTATTCCAACATGTCTTTTTAGAATGGTTCTTCAAACCACATATACTACATGGATGTAGATCCCAACATATTTCTTTCCTATGTCCTTCCCTATTACAATGGGAACATTGTATACATTGCATTCCTTGAACTAATTTATTTGTATTGATAACATATGTAATATCATTTATAATTCTCTTATATCCAAGGCCTCATACTTTGGCCTCACAATTGGGTCAATGGGTTCTTTGATTCTTTTCCCATACTTTCCTAATCCTCTTCCTTCATAACCCATTTTCTACACGATTTTCAAGCTAACATTATTTTCAAAACATATTTTCTTATTCTCATCACATCTAACAAGATTCGTAGATTCAAACACATTATATTCTTCCTTAATTGATCAAATGATCAACACAAATATTTTGTTTGACATGAAACATCACAAGCCAGTGGCTTTAATTTCAAACACTCATTTTCCTTTTCCAACAACTTTAGCTTTTCTTTAAGATCTTTATTTATATTTTTGATTTCATAAAAAAAACTTTAGTCTTTCTTCTATTCTCTATATTTTGTCTTAACATTCTCCAATTTTTTTTTTTTAAGATTATCTTTTTGAAACAAAGATTCATAATTCTCTTTTGTTAACTCCTTTATTTTTTTTATAAATTTAGAATTATAATTTTTAGCTTTCATGAGTTCTTCCTCCAAAATTTCATTTTCTTTCTTAACACGTACACCGACTTTTCCCATTGAAACAAATAATTTAAACTTACTTGATTGTACATTGAACTATGATTCTACTACAATGAGTTAGATCTTCTTCTTCCGCAGCTTCACACGCCTTCTTTCTCTTCCACTTTTTCTTTTGTCACTACTATAACCGATCTTTCAACAACTGTAACTGTATCTTTTTCTTTTCAATTAACTTTCTTTCTAGAGATGATGACTTGAGAAAACCTCAAAAAGATTGTAACTTTTGTTTTTTTTGATGAATAGACACTAATCTATATTAATTGTAACCTTTTTAATTTCATTCATATTCTTCACTTCATTGTTAATGCTTCAACGATCACTCTGACTTTGGTGACAACAATCAAAACTAACTTCCCTTAATAGTGGATCTCTCTTTTCCTTCTTTGATGTCTCAGTTAACAACCACCTTCAAGTTGGATTTCAATCTTCCTTACTCTTTTCCTTCTCATCTCATCCAAATCGCAAACCAAACATAGCTCAACCACCTTCAAAGTCGCACAAGCTCCTTTGATCCTGGACTGAATTTACAAGCCATAGTTTCTCCTCAGTAGATTACATAACAAAAACTAATCTCCTTTTATGGATATTCATTCCAAAACTGATGACTTGTGTGACAGCTCAAAACATTATGATTTATTCTTAACCACCAACTTCAACTATTCCTTCAAGACTATGACTTCATATGATGGATGCAAGATCTTTAGTTTCTGTGAATTTCTTCAAATTTTGTCAATTAATGACTTTTGTTGACACATTTCGGACAGATCTGCACACCTTTCTTTCTTTGGCAGCAGCATAACCTTCACATTCAAACAGGTGATTCCTTTTTTCTACAAACTGGCGAGCTTCTCCTCTTCACCAATCACTAATCGATCTCCTTCCTTGTCTATTGGCCGATCCTAGTGGATATCTCCTTTTCATTTGGCAGCGATTTTACCTCTTTGATAGCTATCAATCTCTTTCACAGTTATCAACCTCTCTGGACGACTTCCTCAATGAAATGACATCCTCCAATATTTCTGTGATCTTCTTTTCTTCATCATACGATGACTCTACAAAATGCTACCATCAACTTCAAACAAAACTCTAAAATACTATGCCTCCTTGATTAATATTAAGCTGATGGCTTCGTGCACCTTCCTTCTTTATTCTGCAATCTTTTCACACTTGTTTGGCCTGCCAACAAGCTGCCTTCAGTGGGCTCTCTTTCTTTCGGCGGATTCAAAATCTCCAATCAGCGACCTCCGTAAGGCGTCTCGATTTTTCTTTCTTAGCCGCAACCTTGTAGCACCTTCAATTTCTCTCAGTGAAAGCTTCGAAATGGTTCAGTGGCATCTTCATGTGGCGGCAGTCTTTCTTGGCGTGGATTTGCGCCGTTTTCTTTTGGCAGCCTGAAATCTATGAATACTGACTTGTTTTCAAATAACAAAGAAACCAAAGATCAGCCTGGCTCTGATAGTCTGATGCCCATGTTATTTTCTCTGCACTGATACCAATTTGAAGGAGGAAGGAGAGAGAACAAAAATAGAGATAAGTTAAGATAGAAGAGAACTCAGTAAATGTAAGCGCTGAGATTACAGGCTCTTCCATTAAATTCATAGATAGACATGTATTAAATTCAATACAAATTATAGCAAAGTGTTAGCTATGTCATTTATTGTGGAGAGTGAAGGGAAATTGATTCATTCCAGAACAAACATCTGAAAGTGCCTTCGGTAAGCTATGTTTCTTCAAATAATCTCAAAAAACACGTACTACCATGTCATAAAGTGGAATCAGATATAATTTATTTTCCACTATTAATCCTTAAAAGAAAGTTCATGCAAGTTTAACCAGTTTCAACAACAAGCATTAAATAGATTCAATAAACAAAATTACTAAACATGAAAAATAGAACAGAAGACATGAACACAAAGATTTATGTGGGGAAAACCTTTTTGAGTAAAAAACCCCACCCTCCAAAAGCATAGATCCATTGTATTATTCAACAACAAAATACATAGTTACAATAAAATTGTAGGCTCTAAGCCTTTACATGGAGATTTACATCTTGTTCCATATGGAAAAAATCCAACAACATAACCCTTGTGAATTTAGTCTCACCTCTCACAACTCAAGCAAAAAACCATATTTATAGAGCTTACAATGCACAAATTAGACATTTCTAAATTGAATGTCAAAGACTAGAGATGCAACATAGAAAGTGCCAAAACCACTGCACACACATAACAGTAAGTTTCCAATTATCAACACATACTAGATTGCAAAATCTGCACTTACCAAAATAATTGCACCTCAAAAAGTCACATTCCATGTAAAATCAACACGAAAATAGAAAATGCCTTTATGGACAGCTCCACTTATAAAATCAACTTTCCAATGACTCCTCATCAAAATAGAAACTGCAAGTTGTAACTCACAAGACAATGTGATCAAATTAGCACATTCAATATTTAGAAAAAAACAATGCTATGGGAAAAATCAAAGGTTGAGACACCTTTTTCCTAAGAGGTAGGTGAGAGGATGCAACGTCAACAATATGAATGGTGTGGGGAGTAAGAGTCTACACTTGGTCAGCTATAGACGACATTGATCAATTGGACTATATTGTATAATTAATTTATTTCAATTATGAAACATCTGTCAATGAGTTTGACTATAAAACTACACAGTTGAATTCTGATAGCAATGTCACAATTTGACATGCTGTGGAAAATACCTCCTACTTATCAATTACTATGATGGACAACACTTAGATTGTAAAATGAAATCCACCAACCAAATTCCAACAACACCACTTAAGCAATTCTCACACGATAGTCCGTCCATATACTCTTTAACTATTGAAGAATACAATTTCGGGAAGGACTTAGATTGTCATGCATAAGTTTAGTGGGGATTCTGTTCGATTGCGAAGAAGATAATAAAATAACACAATAGAGTTTTATGTAAATTGTGAAATTCTATCACGTAATGACATGGTGTGATAATCAAATTGTAGTGTTGTGATTCTTGATTCTTGTCATCAAGGTTCAAACCTCTATTCAAATATTATTGTTTAGACTTCATATTAGAGATGAGATCTTCATCATTTATGACCTCACGTGTTCATAACTCCACTTAAAAAATCTTTATCCCAATTTTTAAAAATATAAAAATTCATGACTCCATCTAAAGAGGTCTAGGTATACCAACTTCATATAGACGGCTCCGAAAAAAAGGGAAGAATATTGTATAATTTATAATTATTTATTGTGTAGCATAGTAGAAACCAGGAATGCTGTTGAAAAGCTTGGAATCAAGTTACATAAGCTTTTAATCAAGCATACCATACTAAGTATTGTACTTCCATGCCGTATAAATAGATTTATTGCAGGCGGTCCCTAAATATAAAGGATAATTAAACAAGAGCAAAATCCTACGAGCAGATTTTTTGGAAACTATTTTTATTCGAAATAGAAATTCGTTTAAAGTAAAATATATGATCGTTTTTTCTTTAGATGTATGTTACCTCATCGTGTTATAATTAGCTTAGATGCAAATATTTATTTTATTTAATAAAATTTGCATTGCAAATTAAAAATCTAGAAAGAGTGAAATCACGTCTATGGCTGGAATTTGATGGTCTATTTGGTCGGTCTATTTGCTCGTTTTTTTGCATTTTAGATGGTATATTACAACTTTAAAATTTATTAGACCGTATAAATTGACTTGCTATATTTTAATATATATTGTTTATTATAAAAATATAATATAATTCCTTCTAATTTTTAAAATATTTTTAACAATAAATTTAAGATTTTGATTATTTTTAATATAAATTTAGAAACTTTAAATTAAAAATCTTTTCAAAATAGAATATAATTGTTTTTTAACTTTTAACATATTTTTAACAAGATTTATTTTTAATATAAATTTAGAAACTCAATAAATTTATGATTTTTAGATTTATTACTAATTATTACTGTTTTCTAATTTTACATTATTTTACCTATATATATATATATATATATATATATATATATATATATATATATATATATATATATATATATAAGTAACAACATAACAAGATTTTTTTTTTCAAGATTTAGAATTAAAATTGGAATTTGTGTTTTATAGGTGATTGGGAAGTTTCCAATTTTTTTGGTGAGCATTTATATGTTTTTGAATTTTTTTGAAATTTTATTTGACTTTTATAAATGATTTTTTATTTTTATTTATGATGACTATTTTTACTTATGACGATGACAAACATTTGGTTGAGGTTTTCAGGTATATGTTAAATGAAGTTGTTATGCTTCAAAATGTGATGAGTATGAATGAAAACAAAGAAAGAATTTACTTGTTTTTAAATCCATTTTAGAAATTTGATTGTTGTGTTTATTGTAATGAATTCTTTAGTTGCACAATAATATAATATTATTGGCTTATCTTCTAGGAATGTACAACACTTTGACATGTGTATGATATTGAATATAACTAAGAAGAATGAATATTGTCTAAACATGAGGACATTATATTGAATAGAGAAGTATATAATTTACATTAGTTGTATTATAAGGCTTGTAGCCTATGATTTATCTTAGAACCCTAACCCTAACCCTACCCCTATTGAAATTCAATCCTATTTGATTTATATCACTAAGGGTAACCTTAATCTATTAAAGTTAAACCCTAATTGAACCTAAACACTAACCTAACATTAATTCTAATTGTAACCCTAATTAAACCCTAACCTTAACCCTAATTGAACCCTAACCTTAAATTAACTTTAACCCTAACTATAGTTGAATCCCAATCCTAACCTTAGTTGAACCTTGACCTTAATTGAATATGAAACTTAACCATAACTCTAATTGTATATCTTAACCTCCTAATTGAATCTTAAATCCTAGTTGAATTCTAACCCCAACCCTAACCCTAACCCCTAACTCTATCCTAAAATCCTTACCCTAATTGAACATCAATTGAACCCTAACCCTAGCTCTAATTGAATCTTAACCCAAATTACCTTGACCCTTACTATAGTCCTAACCCTAATATTATCTTGGAAATCCTAACCCTAACCCTAATAGATATGTAACCTTAATTGAACGCAAACCCTAACCTTAGGATCTACCTTAAAATCCTAGCCCTAACCATAACCCTAATCTTGTTGAAATTCAACCTTAATTAAACCAGATCCCTAATACAAACCCATTGAAGTTCAACGGGCTAATTAAACTTAAACACTAACCCTAACCTTAATCCTAACTATAACCCTAATTAAACCCTAAAATTAATCCTAAACAAACTTAAACCTAACATTACTTTAACCCTAACTATAATTAAATATAATCCTAACCTTCGTTGAACCCTAAACCTAATTGAATATAAAACATAACCATAACCTTGATTAATTCCTAATTGAATCTTAACTATTACCATAATTGTAACCATAACTCTAATCCTAATTGAATTCTAACCCCAACCCTAAGCCTAACCCCAAAATTTATCTTAGAACCCTTACCCTAATTGAACATCAATTGAACCCCAACCCACCCTAATTGAATCTTGGCCCTAATTAAATCCTAACCCTAACACTAATTAATCATCTTAATTATAATTGAATCCTAATACAAATCCTAGTTGAACCCTAGTCCTAATTGAATCCTAACCCTAATTGAATTCTAATCCTAACTTAAACCTAATTGTAACTATAATTGAATTTTAATTTTAACTCTAATTCTAATATGAAGATTAATTATAACTATATTACTAACTAAAACCTAGCTCGAACCATAATTAAAACCTAACCCTAGGTGAACCCTTACCATAACCTAACATTAACCTTAACCCAAACCCTAATTGTGCCTAACTCTAACTCTAGTTGGGTCATAACCCTAATTCCAATCCTAATCCTAATCCTAACATTTAACCCAAGCTTTATCCTATAATCATAAACTTAATCGAACCCTACCATAACCCTAACCCTAATTAAACACTACCCTAATGCTAACCCTAACCATAGCCTAACCTCAACCATAATTGATCTCTAATTGAATCCTAATTGAAGCTTAATTCTAATTGATTTCTAACCCTAACCCTATCCCTAATTCAACCTTAATCCTAATTAATCATTAATCCTAACCCTAATTGTCACCCTAATCTAGCCTCAATCATCCAAACCCTAACTTCAAGCTTTATCTTAGAATTCTTATTGAACCCTAACCCTAATTTGATCCTAATCCTAATCATAACCAAATTCCAAATAATAAAAATTAAATAATAATGTTATATGAATTATTTTTAAATTATATGATAAAGTTAAGTGAAAATGTAATTAGAATTACATTAATTTTTTAAAGATAGATAAGCTAGTTTTAAATATATTATTTTAAAAAATTATTTTTATATGTAATAATAAATTTATTATATTTTATTTGTATTTAATTTTGTAATTTTAAATGGGTACTTATTATGAATTTTTTTTTTGTAAATGTATATTTAAGTTGCTATAATTTTGTACTATTAAATCTTTAGTAAAACCTTAAAATCTTAAGTTTATAATTATATTTCTATACGTACATATATTAATTTTGAATAAAATATAATATTAGTGATTTTTCCTTTGAAATATTTTCAATTTTTTTAAAAATATTGCTCTTTTTTAATGTTTTAAATATATTAATTTAGAAACATATTTTTATGTGTAATAATAAATTTAGAATATTTCCTTTTTATTTAAATTTTTTTTAAATTTTTTTTAAATACATTAATTTATTTTGAATTTTTAAAAAGAACAATTAGTTTTCATTCCTTATAATTTTATTTATATTCTAATATTAATGAACATTTTACAATGAATGAAATAATATTTTTCTTTTTTTAAAGATTTTTAATTTCTTTTTAATTTTAAGTATATTAATATAGAAACTTAGTTATATATGCAATAGTAAATTTAAGAAAGTTCTTTCATACTTTATCTTATAGATTTTAGAAACTTCTTTTTATGTGTAGTTCTTTATAAATAATAATAATTTTTATTAGAAAAGATTACTTAAATAAATCTAATATGTTGTTTTAAAAAGTTTTTTTTTAATTTTTTTTTAAATTTTAAATATATATTAATTTAGAATATTTTTTTTTAAAATTATTTTTTAAATTTTAGAAACTTCTTTTTATGTCTAATAATTTAACATATATTTTTTATACTTTATCTTTTTGAACATATTTGTTTCATACTTTATATTTATAAATAATTATTATTTTTGATTAGAAAATATTACTTAAATAAATATACTTAAAAAATATCAATTCATATATTCTTTTAGATGTAATGAATTGGATGAAACAAAAATTTTGTAAACCGAAATAGAAAGGAAATAATAGCAAACAGAAACTCATAAATAGAACTTTAAATGTCAGAAAATGTAGTGCAGAATCTGCATTGGGACCAATTTGCCCAAGGTGGCGAATGAGTCCCAAAGATAATTTTTTTTAGAATTTTAAAAAAAATTCAGTTGAATTTTATGCTTTTTATATTTTATGATCTGTATGTAAATGCAAATGCAGATTTTGTGTGATTTTTAGTGAAATGAGATGCAAAAATGCAAGCTATATGATCTTTCACTAATGCAAAAATTGAAAACCCTAGAATGCAAATTAACCAATGCAAATCCTAATGCAATGTTAATGCAAGCATGTTCTAGGATGATAATGCACTCCAAATTAGAATTTTAATGTTCTAAAAGTAGGTTCACCAAAATGTTGTGTATGAAATGTGGGATGGATTATCATATGACTTAGGGCATAGAGCATACCCACTTTTGACCTTGTGCCATAGAAAATTGGACCCTTTGCTTGATATGGATTAATTCATGATTAAATGGACTTAACAAGGTCTTAATCTAGTGTTGTAATACATTTCTATACTCTTCTATACTCTTTTTATTATAACTCATTTAAATATTCCTTCTTACTCATCAACAAGTCCTACATTAAAGTGTTGTAAAGTCTTGTAAAAAGATTTCACACTTTTCTAGGCACAATCTCCTTATTTACACCTTCCTTATGACTTAATTGACCCCTTTATTCCCTCACATGTCTTAATTAAGTGTATCTTTGAATGCAAACCTGACAAACAATATTAAATGCAAGATTACTCCCGACACCCACTTTTGAGTCCAAGGTGGGACCCATTCGCCATGGGTGGCGAATGAGTCCTTCTTGGTTCTAATTTCAAAATATTTTAAATTCTTTTTAGGTTTTTATTTAAAAATCATTTGATGTCAGCCTGTGATGAGATATGAATGGATAGTAAGACACAAGATTGTATAAATAGGTATCATAATAATCATCTCCTATCTTCTATCCTCTTCCATATTCTTATCATTATTCATCAATCTTCTATCAAGCAACTTAAGTTTCAAGGCATTTAAAGATCAATTTTTAGACTTTCAAGGGAATATTCTACATGTTCTAACTTAAAAAGGAATATTAAATGCAGAATATTGCAATGTAGGAGACAAAATTGCAGATCTAACTCCACAAAATCTTCCTCTGATTTTCTAGATTTTTGTAGGTGGACTGATTCACCACCCATGGTGAATGAGTCCCATCTGTAGGCCTAAAAAGTGATTTTCTCATATTTCAACTCCTTGCAGTCAGAAACAGGTTTATTATTCTAATTATTTAATTTAGAACATGTAGAATATTGCAATGTAGGAGACAAAATTGTAGATCTAACTCCATAGAATCTTCCTCTGATTTTCCAAATTTTTGTAGGTGGACTGATTCGCCACCCATGGTGAATGAGTCCCATATATAGGCCTGAAAAGTGATTTTCTCATATTTCAACTCCTGGTAGTCAGAAACAGGTTTCTGGAAGATTTCATCAGAAGCAGGACTAATTCACCATGCATGGCGAATAAGTCCCAATGGAAATTTATAAAAGTTTCTAACACATTCCAGAATATTCCAGTGACATCATTCTACCTCTAGGTGCACTTTGTTCAATCTTATTTATTTTTGTTTTCATTTACTTAAGTTTCTAGTTCATGCTTGCAATCAACACTGTGTTTTCTAGCACTTTTACATTAGATCAATTTACACTCTTTAGTTTGCATTTTCATTAAGTTCCCAACATTTAGATACATTCACACACTCCATATTTACTTTTCATTCTTCCATCCTTTAGTCTTGAGTGTTAACGAAGTGAACATTTTGGCCACAACATTCTCTCACCTTCTAGGTGAAATACCCTAGAAGGTGCATGAAGGATTTGAGTGCCAAAATCCTTCGTTCCATTTTGGTGAACCTACTTTTTGATCACTTTCTTATTTGATTCAAGGAGTCCTTTATCTAGTCTTACATTCATTTTGCATTTGGATTTGCATTAGTTTGTATGCTAGGTTTTAAAACTTGCATTCATAAAAAGTGCATTTAGGTTGCATTTGTTGCATCTAAATTCATTTAGATTTATTGAAATTCTACATTTTTCATTTAGGTCTGTGTATTGGCTCTCAGCATTCCTACCAATCAGTTTGAAATTTTTGCACATTTTGAAAAAAGTCCATACTGGGACTCATTTGCCACCTTGGGCGAATCAATCCCTTCTGACCCCTGAAACAACACTTTACAGATTTCAAAAATTTGTTTTTAGGCTTCTAATTGGTGCCTTAACCTGTATATATCAGTTATTTGCATTTCTGTAGCATGCATTTCACTAGATTTCACTTCAAATAGCTCATTTCATGCATTGTTTCATTTCACTTTTTTGCACTCACCACATTTCATTTTCAAATTGTAACATTGCATTGCATTGTACTTTCTTTCATTTTAACATGTTTTTTTCACAAGACGTGCTCTTGATTTGATTAAACATGGATTTAACATGCACGATACTCCCTTTTATGAGTTTCCTTTTGAGTACCATAATCAAAACTTTAAGAAACAATCCATTAATTCACTTCTTACTCTTACATTGCCCTTTGGAGAGAATGGTAATATTTACATTCCTAACACACACTCTTGTTCTTCTTTTGATACCTCTCTTACTAGTGACGAAGGTATTGAGATGCAAGAAGTCACAAGCTTTGAAAGTAGTGATTTTCCATCTCCTTATTCCCCTTTGGACAACCTTACACAATAGGAGCATGAAATCATAAACACATTCATAAATGTCACCTTACCAAATATCCATGGTCATGATACTCAATCTTGTTCATCTCCTCATACCCCTCCTTGATGTAAAGATGATGGGTTGGTGTTAGGAGATACTCCTATTACAAATCATGACACCCTTGATCCTCCATTCAATAATGTCCCTGTCCTTTGGGAGGATCTATTTGACAACCATAGTGGTTCTTCTCTTGATACCTCCTCCACTTGTGATGAAGCTCCTGTCCAAACCTCAAACTTAAATGAACTTATTACAAGCTCTCCCTGTAGGGTAGATAATATGGAACAAGAGAATGAGACCTCAATGGTAATTGACACTCACCTAACACACCCTCCTCCTCATACTTCCATTATTGATCATTCCCCTATTGGAAAAAAAATTATTGTAGAAGAACCAAGCCTTACTTGTCAAACACATGTGGTTTGTTGTTTTCCTCCAAAATATCCTCCTAAGGAGAATATCATGGCATTGGATTCTGATTACACTCATCATATTTCTTTTCCTCATCATATAGTTCTTTATTTCCCTTACATTGAGATATATCACAATAAGCATGTTGAGGATATGGATGCACAAGTGTCCATTGGGTCCCCTTTAATCAATGAACCTCATACATATCCCATAGGACATCCTAACAACTCCCTCATTCTTTCCCCACCTTCATCCACCATCAATAATTCATCCTACAAATTAGTGGTCTTGAATATCATCCTTCACACAATGTTCAAAATTTCATCTTGCAAAACACTTATGATTTGAATTCGTTAGATTTTGTGTCCTTCTATTTAATGAAGAAGACAATATCTTGCAATCTATAGAATCTTGTGTAAGTATGACACCTAAACAAGATACATCTTTGACCCCAATCACAAACCCATCTTCTCCTCTTGATCAAGAAAGTATCTTGTCAAGACTTCTCCATGATAACTTGATCACTCTCCCTCCACGATCACATAAGAAATGTTATGACAAGACTTCATTTTGTGCATATCATAGAGTTCACAGTCACACCACTAATGAATGTAATTCTTTGAGTCGTAATATACAAAATTTTTAGGAGTTTGGTATGCTACCCTCTATGGGGGTATCTAATTCCTCTAATTGCTATTAATTTTCACTCTAGCATGAATTTCATCAATCCTTTAGGCTCACCATTGTCCTACACTAAGTGGGGGGCAAAGAGTTAGAACGCCTTATCCCTTGTATGTCACTTGTCATTGTCTCTTTCGACTACTCATTAGCCTTTCATGAATACATATAAGAGCAAGCTTGGTATGTGGACGACATGTCTTAAGATTGATTCACCTGTGACATACTCCCTTTCTTTGTTTCCTTGACATGACATAGCTTATCAAAAACATATGACTTGGCATGGGGATTTTTGCATAAGCTCTCATGTATTCTTCTTTTCTTCTACTTTAAAGCAATTTCTCACAACAATGGTGTTAGCAACCACTTTAAAGTGGGGGCATACATCACCACTCACATTTCATTGTGTGATTTTCTTTTTCTTGTGATTCCCTCTCTTAGAAGCGTTAGGTATAATGTTTCCCATGATGAGATTATCCTCTCTTGGAGACATTGGGAATAATGTTGCCTAATATGGAAATTGCATGAATCAAACAAAATACCTTTGAATATCTTTTATATTTTCTTTACATTTTAGCATTTTACATTTTATTTGCATTTTTCCACCTTGCATAACGCAACTTGCATGACTGTGGTACTTTGTCTTTTTGATTCATAGAATTTGTTTCTTTGTGGCGCCTTGTTAAAGTTATCAATGAGCATAGAGATTTAACATGGTTGAGCGGGAAGCCCAACTAGCGGCATGACTTTTCCCCATAGCCACTTTTGTGTTTTGTGAGTGCATACCAACTAGCGGCACGACTTTTCCCCATAGCCACTTTTGTGTTTTGTGAGTGCATACCAACTAGCGTATGTTTCTCACCTTTTTCTTTTTGGGTCTTCTCACCCTGCGGAAAACTAGTTTTGTGGCCCTAGAGTGAGTACATCTTTTTCATCTTGTCTTCCTTTTTATCTTTCCTTTGCATGATTTTGCATCTTGGGGGCTTGGCGTACATGCGGATCTCTCTCTTGAATGTCTACTTTACTGTGAGTTTGAAGTATGTTCATTCTCTCACTAAAGTGGGGGCTAAATGTGCCATAGAAAATTGGATCCTTTGCTTGATATGGATTAAATCATGATTAAATGGACTTAACAAGGTCTTAATCTAGTGTTGTGAAGTATTTTATGCATCCACACTAGGTCTTGGAATTAAATAAAATACATTTAATGATGTCTTGTGAAGGTGTTGTGAAGTGTTGTAATACATTTCTACACTCTTCTAGACTCTTTTTATTATAATTCATTCAAATATTCCTTCTTACTCATCAAAAAGTCCTACATTAAAGTGTTGTAAAGTCTTGTAACAAGATTTCACACTTTTCTAGGCACAATCTCCTTATTCACACCTTCCTTATGACTTAATTAACCCCTTTATTCCCTCACATGTCTTAATTAAGTGTATCTTTGAATGTAAACCTGACAAACAATATTAAATGCAAGATTACTCCCGACACCCACTTTTGAGTCCAAGGTGGGACCCATTCGCCATGGGTGGCGAATGAGTCCTTCTTGGTTCTAATTTCAAAATATTTTAAATTCTTTTTAGGTTTTTATTTAAAAATCACTTGATGTCGGCCTGTGATGAGGTATGAACAGATAGTAAGACACAAGATTGTATAAATAGGTATCATAATAATCATCTCCTATCTTCTATCCTCTTCCATCTTCTTATCATTATTCATCAATCTTCTATCAAGCAACTTAAGTTTCAAGGCATTTAAAGATCAATTTTCAGACTTTCAAGGGCAGATTCTACATGTTATGTTGTAGAATTTCAAGATCAAATCATCATGAAAAGGTAATCAACTCCATTTTTTCACGTTTCATTCATTTCATTCATCAATTTGGTTTAATTACCTAAATGGGGTTTGACCAAGGCAAACCCCCATGCCTTAAAAATCAACATTTCTTCCCTTCTTCTTGTGTGTTTGTAGATTTAGGTCCTTTGGAACCTTGAAAATCATTGGAGATCAAATTGCAAAGTCATTCAAGTCCTCTCTTCATCATTCAAGTCAAATCATCAACAAAAAGTCATTTTCAGACCCAAATCCGACATTTTCAGAAGCGGAGACCTATAGGAAACAGAATTGTAGATCTAACTCCACAAAATCTTCCTATGATTTTCCAGATTTCTATAGGTGGACTGATTTTCCACCCATGGAAAATGAGTCCCATGTATAGGCTTAAAAAGTGATTTTCTTAGATTTCAACTCCCGGTAGTCAAAAATAGGTTTCCAGAAGATTTCATCAGAAGTAGGACTAATTCACCATGCATGGCGAATCAGTCCCAGTGGACATTTAAAAAAGTTTCTAACACATTCCAAAATATTCTAGTGACATCATTTTTCCTCCAACTTCACTTTGTTTAGTCTTATTTATTTCTGTTTTCATTTACTTAAGTTTCTAGTTCATGCTTGCAATCAACACTGTGTTTTCCAACACTTTTACATTAGATCAATTTACACTCAAGTTAGTTTGCATTTTAATTAAGTTCCTATCATTTAGATACATTCAAACACTCCATATTTTCTTTTCATTCTTCCATCCTTTCATCTTGAATGTTAACAAAGTGAACATTTTGGGCACAACATTCTCTCACCTTCTAGGTGAAATACCCTAGAAGGTGCACGAAGGATTTGAGTGCCAAAATCCTTCGTTCTAGAACTACTACATTCAAGGGTAACCCTAAAGATCTCAATGCAAAATGGAAAGAAATATTGCAATAGGGTTGTCCTAGGGGCTGAATACAAACTAATAAGGGGTTCACCACCAAGTTTAGACTTGGAAAGACAAACAAAATGTAAGATGCAACACTAAACCATAATTTAATGCAATGACCTAGAAAAGTGAAAGAAATGGAATAGAAAGCTATAGAAAGGAAGGTGTGCACCTAGAAATCTGGAAATGATTGGAAAGAGGTCTAGAAAACTAAAAATTCTACCTTTAATGTTGAATGAGACTCATTCACCAAGCTGGGTGAATCAGTCCAAGAATTGGGTTTCTATGCAGGAACATGAATCTTCCAAATGGGTATCTGAATTTGCAAAAAAATGAATTTTGATTGAAACTGGGACTCATTCGCTAGTAGTGGTGAATCAATCCAGTTAGGCTTTTCTGAAGCTTCAAAGGTTGATCCTGCTCTTCTTTGACTGCTCGATCCTTCCTGATTGGTTCTTAGATCTGAAACCCTAATTTGTAATCTGTAGGTCTTCTCCAAGGTTCTCCAAGGCTTGATGACAACTTTGACAACTTTGAGCTCTTAACAAATTTTCTCCAATCTTGCTCCTTAGGAAATTTGTAACCTAGACCCACAAATCACACACAAAGGAGAGGGAAAAATGTTGTTGGGTTAGTGAATAGGGGTTTTCCTTGGTCAAATCCCTTGTTGGGAATTAAACCTTGAAATAGGATGAAATATGAATGGAGAATGATGAATGAACAAAATGTGATGTTGCAACTCACCAAACCCTAGCAATAAGAGGCTGTAAACATGTATGAAGTGGCTCCAATGGATGTAGATCTTGAATTTTTCTTGAAGGTGATAGATCTTGAATGAAATGTTTGCTTGAATAATAAACCCTACATCACAATTATTAGCTCAAAAACAAAAATGATGCATGAAGTCCTTGACATGATGATTGATGCTTGAATGTTGCTCTAAAATGCTTGATAATATGCCCTTGAATGCTCTTGAATGCACTCTTGTGAACTCAAACTTGCTATAAGAATGCTCATTCAACTTGCTAGGTGAAAAATGAATGAAAGAAACTTGTATTTATACTTAATTATGCAATAATTCCCAAAATTACAACACTACAAGTTGACATCAGATCTAGGAGAATAAATATCACCAAAAATTTGAATTAATTTTGATTTTGGGCCACACGAGACTCATTCGCTCAAGGAAGTGAATGCGTCCCACATCACTAAATCTAGGCCATTCAATCTTGGAACATTTGAATTATGATTGGGTATTGATTGGTGTCAGGGTTATCCTCAAAAAGATGCATTAAATGAGGCTTTTGGATGCAAAATAAGGCTAATTAAAGCATAAGAAAGCCCAATTATTAATGCCAAGCTTAGAAAAGTGTGAAAGTTTGTTACAACACTCCAAGTAAGGCATGATTAAGGTTTATTTTGATTAAAAATAGGTTTATTAGGTTCAGTTAATTAATAAAACCTTAGAATTTAAGTGTGAAAGTGTGTTACAACACTTCACAACACTTTAGCAAGGTACCATTTATTTTCATTAATTGATAAGGGTCCAAGACCTAATGTGAATATGTCAAACACATTACAACATTAAATCAAGGCAATATTAAGCCTAGTTCACAAGGAGGGCCCAAACAAATAAGGGAAAAGTAGATGGGAATAATTTTTCTATTACCAAAAAATTTAACAACCTAGGATGAGTCAAAAGGATCATGTGACTATGAATGATGTTGTGTCCCTACCCGCCAAGATTGTGAAGATAGAGATCCTTGTGAGCATGATGTTTCTCATGGTGAGAGTATGATAGATCATCAAGATTGAGGAGGAGGAAAAGGTAGTTGACCTTACATCTCATCCATTATGACCGTGGAGAAGATATATGACTTCCATTGCTATGTTGGCCATTGGCATCTCTATTGAAAATATATAGAAAAATATCATTTTAAATATTTCACGTGCCTCTTGTGAGATGCTTCTTATGGTAACAGAGGGAGGAATCACAGTGCTCGAATGATGTGAATAAAATGGCTAACGTGAAGATAATATTTTTTGGCTTTAGATTTGGATAGGTGACACTAGGTTGTAGTGTAAGTACCTGATCACCACAAAAAAATGTTCAAACCACCATAAATTCCTTTCATTTACATGGTGTTGTCCTTCAAGACTTTGAACTTGAGTGTTGCAATGTCAGGAAATATATTTTTACTCTTTCTAATTTTGAATATGAATATGAATATAATGAAGTGACAAGATGGAAAGAGAATAGGAATGCAAATGAATGATGCATGTCACAGATTTGCACGTGGTATGTAATGTTTCTTTCTTGACAAAACTCAAGAATGGTAGATAGACAAAAATGGTTGTTAAATGTGGTATGCACTCCTTGGTCTTTGTATGCATCACTTTGGAGAGGAAAAATAAGTGAATGAAAGGCAAATAGAGAGGTCCAAAAAACCTTCTCTGATACCATATTGAAATTGAGAAAAAATAAAGAGCACTAGACTCAAACCCACAAATTCAATTATTCATCTCCAACACACTTAATTATTACATTCAATGGATTTATATAGCCATTCTACCTACTAACTTCCTAAAACCACCTAACAACTAACTAGTAACTAATATCTACTAATTGAATTGATTATTTCATAATCACTTACATTATTAATATTATTTATTAAATATTAATCTATGTTATGCACTATTTTCCAACACAATTGACTTTTTAAAGCCTTTATTTTCTCATGTAAACTACCCAAACTCCCTTACAAGAATAACTGACAACTAGCAATTATTTATTCTAACTACTAACTAAACTATATAAATTAACATTTGTATAATAATTGATTATTTATTATTATTCTAATATAGAGTAAAATCTAACTATGATGTAATATTCCATCATGAGGTTGATCTACCATTATTACACATGACACATGTAATATTAATACTAGTGATACTACTCCTATATATGTCATGATTTTCTTGTTTATGTGTTTAATACTAGTGATATTATTCATTTCATTCACACCTCATGCTAATTTGAGGATGATTAGGGATCTTTAGATTTCATGACATAATGTAAGGAAGAATATGACAAATTTGATAGACACTCTATTATTACTCCTTCACACATGGAACTTGCAATACATAAACAACCACCTTTGGATACCCATCAAGATACTTCTCACAATGAAGGTTTATGTATTCATGGTTCCAAACTAGTGTGTACTTAAATTTCTAATTTATCATTTTCTACACTAACTAATAAATATGCTAAAGGATTTTCTATCTTAAATAGAAATTAGGATATAATGTAAAAATGCTTAGATATAAAAAAGGAATAGTAGAACCCATTCAATCAACACAATGAAGACACCATGGGTAGAGATTATTTTTCTAAGTTAAAAATAAAAAATCTAAAGAATTATCAAAAGCAAACATTTCTAAATTTGAAACTAGGTTTATAATTTAAAAATTAAGGTTTGAAATATTTTATAATTTAGAAATTAGGGTTTTAAAGACATTTTAGGGTTTATAATCTAGAAATTAGGCTTTCAAATAAAAATATCTAAATTAGAAATTGGTGTTTGAAATAGACATTTTAGGGTTTATAATCTATAAATTAAGGATTTAAATATTTTGAATATTTATAAATTAGGGTTTGAAATAAATATTTTAGGGTTTATAATTTATAAATTAGGATTTTAAATAAATATTTTAGACTTTATAATTAGAAATTAGGGTTTGAAATAGATATTTTAAGGTTTAAAATTTAAAATTTAGGGTTTTAAAATAGTTTAGGGGTTTCAATTTGATATTTTAGGGCTTTAAAAATTGTTTTAGGATTTCAAATAGTTGTTTAGGGTTTCAATTGAAAATTTAGGGTTCAAAAATAGGCATTAGTATAAAAGGTAAAAATATCAATCAAAATCCATCATGTTTTAACAAATACCAAGGAAAAATGATAAATTGATTTATACGTTTGACCTATATATGTGCAAAACACTTGGAAACCTCTATTCAAAGCCACATAACATAATTGGGGGATAATTTGGGTTTTTTAGACAATCATGTCCTCAACTTCTTGTGTTGGTTGAAAATGATCAATCCACATGACTGTGAAAGTGAAATGACAAGCAAAAAAAATCAATTCATTAGCAAAAAAAAATCCTTTGTTCAAATATCTCCTTAATTTAAAGGCATTATTTTATTCTTTCTAAATCAATAAAATCATGTCTTTGAACAAAAGCAATCTTCAAATGAAGAAAACCTTCATTCAAACATTTTTTTGCAAAAAAATTGAACTAAATTTTCTTTATTTAAATAAATGTCTTCAAATGAAGATGTTTCCTACTTTTCACCCCCATCCAAATTGAAAAATCTAATGTCCCATTTTTTGGATTCAGTATTGTGGGTTTACCCTTGTTGGGGGGTATTCTATTGTGCTTTTTCATTTAGACCTACGCCCTTTGAGACATCTATGACTCTTTAGGGTATTGCATAGTCATAAGGATAAGGCACATGCATCTTCCTAAATGTTTGTTGTTGTACTACACTTTTATTTTTCAACACCATATTCTTTACAATGGTGCCATTCTTATTTTGATTATCTACCCTTTATTTTCCTTTGTGAACACCTACATAAACTCTTCTACCCTTTATTTTTCTTTGTGAACACCTACATCAACTCTGCTAGGAATATTGGCTACATTATCCCTTCCAAGTACTTTCTTACTTCTTAGTTTGTATTCATTTTAGACATGCCTTGCTATTGCATCTATGAGAGATTTTATTTCTTCAACTTATGGTTTAGTCCCTTTGTATGTTTACCTCATGATTTCCCTTATGTGCTCAAAATCATGAATAATTAATCATATTGCTTTGAATTGACACCATGATCACATTGGAAGGATTGATCAACCACATCATAGTTAGGATATTCAATTTATTCATGTTTGTGGATTCATATCCAAGTGCATCCAACTAATCAATTTCTTCATATGATAGTAATTTATATTTACATCCTCATTAGGGAGTTCTTCTTCCTTGTTGGATGATAAAGCAAGTGTAGAATTAATTGGATCATGTGGAAGGAAGAAACCATAAAAACATAATGAGGTTCCTTGTAAATTCACATCATCCCTTCATAAAGGATCAAGGATTTATTTTCTCTTATAGTAAAAGTTCCCTTTCCAAGGATTCATATATCTATCATGTTGTTGTGGTCTCTTAGACCAATCAATATTATATGGCCTATTGTGTTTAAGCATTTTCACCCATTAAAATGTGTAGTATTTGTAGGTGGAAATCATTTTTCACTCCTTTCTACTCGATAAAAAAAAATTCTTCACTACACCCATCAATATATCATTCTTATCTTTAATAGTAAGAGGTTTATTATCACTCTACTAGGTTATGAGATCTTAACATCCAACCTTTTGAAAATATTTTAAAATTACATCATATTGATTTTAATTCTTATTGCTATAGCATATGTTTCCCTCAATTTTTTTTTTTTTTTTTTATCTCTAATCTATATGTTGGTGATATGAGTTCTAGATCCCAAAACCCTAAGTTTGGATAGTCTTCTAGGTGTCATGGGTGTCAAAATTGGGAATAATACCCACAAAACCTATATTCAAGTTGGAAAACTAAGGAATAATTATTGATGTGGGTAAGACCTCCTTTACTTATGGATCTACTAAACCAAGGGGGGTTTCCTTAAGGTGCTACAATAGATATCACCATAGAATCATGAAACTTACCCTAATACAAACCATACCCACTACATAGTACACCCTTATTTTAGTTTTCACTTCATGCCAATATGTTGGTTTGCAATCTTAATCATCAAGAAAATAATCTGAACCATATGAGTGTATGAGAACGTGCTTTATGATTACTCCTTATGTTGTTATAAACATTCAAACATGGTAGTTGGAACACACTAGAAAGGATATAGTAATAGACCAATGCCTTTATCCAATTTTGAAATAGATTCTTTGAGTTCATACAAAATATGTGATAATTAAAACCAAGTTGATACCTTAATCAATACTCTACAATAGAATATTCCTTTCAAAATACAAAAAAAGTTGGGATTTATGCATACATTGAGAAAAATAATAAATTATTGTAGAATATTAAGTGATTCTACTTAATAATCCATTACAATACTCATACACTTCCTCTATTATGTTGAAAAGATACGTTACAAAGGTTTCACAAGGATTTTATTGTCATCTGGTTGTGCAACTAAACAACACACATCTATAAATATCTACCATACATAGAGAGACACTCAAATAAGGTTGATTCTATCTTTAATAATTTGATCCACAAAGTTAAAACAAATATTTATTACAAATTTGGGAAAGGTTGAGATCATTACAATACCAAAATATATTTACCTAGAATTAGAAATCAAACCCTAGGGATTCCTATAAATATCTACCATACATAAAGAGACACTCAAATATGCCTTAACCATTCCCTTATTGTACTAGTGGAGTATAGGAGTCTATCTCCTATCTCTAGGTGTTATTTTTGTCCATTAATGATGTCATAGGTCATACAAGAAGGTAGGTAGGGAATTTTGTTCAAACATGGAAGTTTTGAGACTTTGCATGCCAAAGGGGGAAGGAAAAAATGGGCCTCAAAGGTCTGATAGGCATGAAGATATGAGAAACTTTGAAATTTTTAAATAAAAAGAGAAACTTTTAGGGAATCAAGGAGGGAAGAGATGGTAGGAAGATAGGAGAAAACTTGAAACTCTAAAAGGCTAATAAATACTTAGTTGAATTTGAAGGACTTTGGCAGAGTTTTGGGTCATCAGGGGTGTATGGAAAGAGGTATCAAAATAGAGTATGGATGAAAGTTAGACTCTAATAGGATACATAGAGTAATTAGTGGAGTATCAAATTTTTGGGGTGTCTGGAAAGGGGTATCAGAATAGACCAAAAGTATGGATTCGATAGGATACATAGAGAAATTGGTGGAGTATTGGTATATTGGGGAAGCATGACTATGGTGACAAGTCCAATGGGGATGGAGGAATCAAAAACTTTGAAAGGCCAATAAACACTTAGGAAATTTTCAATAAATAATTTGGTGGAGTTTCAGACTATTGATGGTGAAGTGAACTTGTACCACAAGCCAAGTATTGGGGCATAAAATGATTTGGTAAATTAGGGGAACACGCACTAAGGGATGGATGGATATGGAAGTTAGAAATTCTAATGAATGTAAAGGACTCAAGAATTTTTTTACTCTTCCAACTTCAAGGATTGGGAATGCTTAAAAGGATGGTAATGAGGAATGTGAAACACCGAAACACTAAAAAAATGACACTTAGGAAATATTTTACCCTTCACACTTTGGTGATAGATAATTCTTAAAGGATGTAAAATATAGGAAACCTTGATAGATTGAAAGGTTGATAATATTGACACTTAACCACTTTCACAATGTTTCTAGGTAGGGTTTTGGGATCAATAAGAAGGGCATACAAGGATGGAAACCTTCAAAACTATGAAAAGGTGAAAAAAATTCTTTCTATTTTTTTAAACATTAGATTGGGGATTTAATATTGGCAGGGAAGGTATGAAAACATGAATGATCCCAAAATTTTGAAAAACCCAATACTTAGCCAATTTTTGGTTTTTCAACTTGGGCATTTGACTAAAACATGAAAGAGGGGATGAGTAATACATATAGAGGAAATTTTTTAAGTAAGATGACCCATTTAAAATTCCTCATATTAGTTATCAAAAACAAGACAAAAAAGATAAAATGCAGACATATAGAGCATAACAGAGAAAAATGAGACACAACAAAATGGGGTGCCAATAAGATATACCTAGTTTTGGCATCAAAAGCACCATAATACATGACAAGGCACATGGATTCATTTGGCCTAAGATTTGGTGGTACCTTTCTCATTATTATCATGAAATTTCTATTGAAGTCAACCATGATTCTATATGTTTAAATTGGAATTTATTCTATCCCCATAATGTAACCTAAAAATTCATTTGACCATATTATGACTAAATACTATAATTTGGGAGGCTCTTGTACCACTCTTTCAATTTCTCCAAAGACTATTCAAACAACTTCATTATTACATCCTCATCCTTAAATTCTTACTCACTTATGATATTGATGAAGTGTCTCAAATACTCCTCTCTTGTAATTGCATTGTTACCTTAAAATATTGGTGTGTGCAAGTGTTTTTTACTTCTAAATATGCAATACAAACTAAAAATGCAATTTAAAGAAGACAAGATCACCTCAAGATTAGCCTAAGTTAAGCACAAATAAAAGAGAGATGAAACAAAGAGTGATATAACTTTATTTTTGCTAATCTCCTTGGTTGGCCCTTTATTGAAGCTTGGTTGTGTGCTCCTTTGATGGCAATGTGATGGAAAATGGATGTAAGGTAGTTAATATGAAATGAAGATGGAAATGATAAAAGTGGATAAGTGACAAAGTAAGTAAGATAGATTTAAAATGATGAGTGCTAAGTATGAGATGAGCAAGTGTGTTAGAGCTTAATGATGGCTTGAGATTTTGAGAGCATAACGGTGTTATAAATGCATAAGGTAAATGAGTGAATGAGAAGGGGGGGTATTTATAGAAGAAATTGAATTCTCTGGTCAGGATTCAGCCACCATGGCCAAGATGGAGGTCTATGGTGAGTTGAGGACTCACAAGCCCTCACATCTTTCCATGTGGAGGATGAAGTGTCCAAAGGACATGGTGAGATGGAAAGGGTACAAATGATGTGGAAGAAGGACAAGTGACGTGGAGGTACTTGCAAGTACCTTCCCTTTGGAGTGATGTGACACATGAGATTCACATGAGGTAGAGGAGAACTTTTGGAGAATAAAAGTGAATTTTAAATTCACAATGATTGGGAGTATCCCAAGGATAAACAAGGGAGCTGAGAAGTACCTTGGATAAGACAAGGTGATTATAATAGAAGGTTCCTAACCCATGTGATTGATGTGACCTTTCAATGATCACATGGGGAAGAGGAGATTCCTTGAAAGAATAAAAGTGAATTTCAAATTCACATGATTGAGAATACCTCAAGGATAAAACAAGGAAGCTGAGAAGTACCTTGGATAAGAGAAGGTGCTTATAATAGAAGGTTCCTAACCCATGTGACTGATGTGACCTCTCAATGATCACATGGGGAAGAGGAGAACCTTGGAGGAATAAAATGGAATTTAAAATTCCATTTGGAAGGAAATGGTGATAATAAAAGGAATTTAATATTCCTTGGGGGATGAGGAGAGTTGACTAAGATGCTGATTGGACTTGACCGATGATTAAAAGACAGTTAGTGGTTAATGAAGATTATAAGCCAACTTGCAAAAGTTGGAGGATACGACACATCCTAATCAAGGATTAGACATGTGCACATCCCTAATTATGCAATTATGAGGTGGATTAGGATTAAGGACAAGTTATGGAGGATAGTACATGTGAGGGATTAAATAAATGTATTATTTATTTAATTATTTTGAGGAAAAGGGGAATAAAGGGTAAGGTATTTAATTATTAACTAAATACCTTAGGGATTTAGAAGAATTTAAGAATATTAATTAAATAATAGCAATATTACTTAATTAATGCAAATAAGAGGATGTTTAGATGACAAGGGATAAATTTGGACAAATGAAAGTGTCCAAATTTGGATGTCTACATTTTTCCCCTCTTTGAGATGGTGTTATGAAGTAGCATCATTTCAAAGAATATTAAAACATAGAACCCAAAAGAAGTTGGTTATGTTGGGAAAGATGCCCTAGTCATCAAAAGAGTGACTAGAAAGAAAGATAATGGGGATGAAGATGAAGGTTAAGGATTTAGGATGTCCCCTTCAGAGGACATGCTGGTTCAAGAGAACATGGGTGTGCTTTCGAAATGGATGAGACAATGCGAGAGTAGATGAGGAAGGCGATGCAAAGTGATGGATATAGAGGATGACATGAGATGAGGAGATAAAAAAAAGCAAAAATGGATTTAAGGACAAAGGTGATGTTGCCCTAGTCAAGCTACAAGCCAAAATGGGTTGTTGATGGGGGAATGAATATCCCAAAACAACACTAGGATGGGGAAGGATACATCCCAAAACAACATCAAAGGATAGGGAAGGATATCCCGAGGATAATGATGATGATGATGATGATGATGATTAGATCGAGGCTTATAGTGAGATGGGGAACAAGACCAAGGATGTGATTAGATGATTTGTGCTAGATTGAATTGATGAGGATTGGATTGAGATGTGAGATGGACTAAAATAATGGGGGATAAGATGCTTAGAATAACCAATCTATATCATTCTAAGAAGATGGAAGAGATGATGATAAGAGATTGGATGGATAGAGGAGGTAGAGTGATGAAGGCTGAATGGATGGGGGGGAGTTTGATAGATGAGAGGATGGGGGATGGGGAGATGAAATGAAATCCTAATGCAATTTTCCATTTTTAGAGCACTTATTTTTGCTATAGCATAAGACACAAGATGCCAAGGTATGAAGAACCAAGGTCGATTAGTGTATAATGCATAAAAAAAACATAGCAGACAAGAAGGCTATCCCAACACCCCAAAGTCACAAAGACCTTGGTCAGGCCAGGTATTGGGATAACCACAAGCACAAAAAGATGCCCCAGTGTAACAAAAAACCTCAGGGATCTTGGTGGGTACTATGTGGGACAACCAAGAAGACATCAACAAAAAGAATCAAGATATGATCCTATGTTGACCAGTAAAAAAACACCATAATATGATGGATCATGGCGGCCCTGACAAGTGATGATAGGGGGCTCAAATGATAAACAAAAACCAAAAGCATCAAAATATTACAATCAATTTCAGAACGTCCTTTGCCATAGGATCAAGGGGATGGATGGGGTTGATGAGGTCTATTGAGGAAGGATGCATCTTGTTGAGACCAAAGGTGGATACTAAACTAAAAGATTGATAAATGACGCAGGAAATTCTGAAACTGATTGAATCTCATGATACGAGTGGATCTCATTTGTGAAGAACCATCTAGATAAGGACATACTTGATGACACGAAATGAGACATGAGACACTAGATTGACACACCCTAAAGACCTAGGGGCTCGGGGGCCGATCAAAGATTAGCCTTGCCTACGTGAAAGCACAGAGCCCTTATAGTTCGATAAAAGACCATGGAAAAAAGCGGAAAGAGGACAATTAAGACCAATGATGGATGATGAAAGACATGATGGAAAAATGCCCCGAGTGTGGATCAAATGATCAACCTTTCCCACATGAAAGCACAGGGGCAACGTAGTTTGACAAAATACCAAAGATAAATGATGGATACAGGATGATGAGATGACCAATATAAGTGGATAAAATGATGGGACTGATACGATGAGACATGATAGATCTGGTGGATGGGATAGGATAATGGTAGTCAAATGAAGCTCAAGGATGGGATAGTTATCCAAATCATCAAAATGAATTGGGATGATGATGCAATGGAGAGATTAGTGATGAGAAATGATAGGAGATTGGAAAGATGTGCAAAAGAAGTAGGAGTGATGATGATGAGATAGATGGAATTGGATTGCATGGGGGGAAGCCTATAGCTAGATACCAATGACAAGGGATTATGAGATGGGAGGAGGATAAGGATGGGGGATGGAAGGGATGTTATGATAGATAGATACGAAGATCCGAAATGCAGATTGATGCGTCCGAGATATATGATGGATAGAGAGATAAGGAAGGGATGGATAGTCAGATAAGGATGGGGAGATGGAAGGGATCTATGATGGATGGATAGCAGGATAAGAAGGAGGGATAAAAGGGATTGTTTGGATGGATAGGAAGATAAGGATGGGGAGATGCAAATGGATGTTATGATGGATAGATAGATGAGGATGGGGAGATGAAAGGGATGCTATGATGGATAGAGGGAGGGGAATGAGGAAAAGGTGATTGACTATGCAGATGGATAGATAAGGACATGGATATGGAGGGGATGACACGATGGATGAATGATGTATCCAAGGACGTATGTCACAAAGGAAGATATAGGCCCCCACTCTAGATATTTCATGTGTGATGAGGTAGGAGGGATAGAAGATGAGTGGATGGGAAGATAAAGGAGATAACTATAGGAGGATAGGATGTGTGGATGTGGGATTTTGACAGTTGAAGGTAGGTTGTCGGGATAAGGAAGGGAGGTTGATGCTAGCATGATAGGTGGACAGGGAAGGTAGATGGATGTGGATAAGGATTAGGATAGCGTGTGGATGGAGGGAATGCATACCAAGAGGTGTCCAAAGCATGTATATATGTTTTCCCCTATCAATATCAAGATCACAAGGAGGGTGGAGGGATTGGGATAAATGTGATATGACAGGTAGGATGTGGAAGATATGTTGGATGGAGGAGATGGGTGAAGGGGATGCAGTTTTCCCCAAGTGTGGAAAGAGATGGATGGGGATTTATGCATGACACATATTTTCCAGGTTTTCATCATGGTACTTATCCAAGGAACTTGTTTTCCAAGTTTTCACCATTGGACAAATTATTTCTCTTTACCTTTTTTCTTTTTTTGGATTTTTTGGATATCATGTGGATGGAGATGGATAAGGATATGGATGTGGATATGTGGATTTAGAAGACATGCGATAGGGATATGGATGAAGGACTCAAGCATCAAGTTCCATATGAGGTATTAAGAGCCCATGTATGAAATGACTATTGGATAGATTATGGAAGAGAATGGATTAAAGGGATATGATGGGGGAGATATGTGGGATAATGGATGGGATGTTGGAAAGTCTATGGATGGAATGATGGAGTAGACGTGTGATGGGGTGATGAGTTCAGGATCAACATTGGCATATATGGTGGTGGATGTGAAATGGTAGGAGGATTAATGGATGGATGATGTGGGGATAATGGAGGAGATGGAATAGTGAATGTTGGGATACAAGGACCCAAAAAGATTTAGGAGATGGAAGGTGTGTATGATTATCTTTTGGATTAGCAACTTTAGATGGTGTTATTATAGATTTTTCATTTGAAGGAATTGCATATTTTTTATTTGGGATCCACATGGTTTTTATTTTTGTTTTGGTGGGCCTTTGTGGCCGGTGGGTTTGATTTGGATTTTGGATTTGATTGTGGATTGGATTTTTCTTCTTTTCAACATGTCTTTTAGAGGGGACATGAGGAGCTTTTGATTCATGTGGATGTTTAGATCTATGCATTGTTACTTTGACATCCAAAGTGCTTTTAGTAGCAATGGGATGGGTATGATGAGATGGGTGGTGTGGAGGAAACATGAATGGAGTGATGGAGGTAGGATTTTGAGGATGATATGTGGATGGAGGATGTGTAGGTATGTGCCTTTATTGATTTTGATTAGGGAACATGAGAGTGGGATGTTGATGATGGGTGACATGGAGGGGTGATGGATGGATGAAAGGATGAATAGGACGAGATGTAGGAGGTGATTTTGGGATATAAGAGCCTAAAATAGATGTAGTACCCGAAGGATGCGTGATAGCAGGTGGAGGGACATAACGACCCAAAATGGATGGAGTGGATGAAGGATGGGAGATGGTGGATGAAGGGATGTAAGGACCCAAAATGAATGGATCAGATGAAGGAGGAATATGGATGGTCATTTTGAGGTGATACGATGGAGGAGGAGGGATGTCAAAAAATGATCTGGTGGAGCGATGAGAAGAGCCTATATTTATTTTGGAAGAGACTCATTGAGGACATGTAGAATTTGTACCAACATCTTTAGATTGCAAGCCTTGAGAAATATGTCCAAGACCTTGCATACATATTTGTTCTTTGACCTCGATGGGCTCTAAAATACCTTGCTCATGAAGGCCTAAACCTTTTCCTTGATAGTTCATGTTCTTGAGCATTTGATCCATGATAGGATTTTTGTTATTCTGAAAGAATGATGCGAGTCCATTATTAGGTGGAGGATGATGGGTGGTATATATGCTTTTTTTTTCTTTTTCAAGGAGACCACCATGGAAGAATGTGAGAGTACCAAGGGGATATAAAAGCGGTGAGGGAATAGTAGGTTTAGGTGACGATGGAGGATCATGAGATGGCAATGATGGGATAGCAACATCTAGATGGGTGGTATCAGGAGAGGGATTAGGTGTTATGATAGGATCTAGATTTGTGGTAGTAGGCGATAAGGGATCATGTGATGGAGTGATTGGATCTTGAGTATCAAGGGGATCATGGGATGGAATGGATGGGGGATTGTGATCTTGAGATGGACTAGATGGGATGACAAGATCCTGATGTGGAGAAGGGGATATGTTGGTATGCTTTGGATCAAGCTCTTGGCACAACTCATCTTGTGTGGGTGGCATGGTGATAGAGTCTTCGAGGGACTCTTCAAGTGGGGAAGATGGAAGGATAGAGGATTCAAGGCATTCATGGGAATGGATTTCAGTGATACTAGGAGTGGGAGAAGTGGATTGAATTTGTGTGTCTTTGTTGTATTAGGTGGATCTAGGTGTAGGAGGAGTGGATTGAATTTGGTTATCTTCGATGGGCTCGGTGGATCTCAGAGTAGGAGATGGGGACTTAATGGATTCAGTGGGTTTGATGATTTCAATGGTTTGAGTGGTGCTAGGGGTGGTAACATCAATGATAGGTGTGCGGAGAAGGGTCTCATCACTAGTGACCATAGATGATGGATTGGGATAGAATGGTTCCATGACTACAATGTGTGGAGTGGGGGATGTCTTCTTTGTCATAAGTCCTTGGAGAACTTCTAGGGTGAGAATGGTGCATACTCTACATTTAGCTAGGGTGATGGGCATAGATGAAGGATTAGGGATTGGTGAAGGATTAGGATTATGGAGTGATGGAATAGGATTGGACAAAGGAATCAGATTGGATGGGAGACTAATAGTAGATGGAGGATTAGGATTGGAGGGGGGATTGGGATTAGATGGAGGGTTAAGGTAAGAATATCGTGATAACATACTAGAATAGGAAGCCACAGGTGGTTGGTTGATGTTGGTGGAAGTAGACGAGGAATTAAGATAGGAATATTGGGATGGTGGATTAGGATAGGAAGATGTGGATATTGGATTAGGATAGGTTGATGGGGGTGTAGGATTAAGATAAGAAGGTGTGGACGTAGGAATATAATGGGTAGAATGGTAAGGAGGATTAAGATAGGGGGAGATGGATGGGGAATTGTAATAGGAGTATTGGGATGGTAGATTAGGATGGGAAGATTAGGAGGATATATTGGGATAAGAGAGTTTGGGTGGTGGATAAGAAAATGATGTAGAGGAAGGATATGATGGAGATGTAGGTGAGGAAGATAATGGATATCACTTGTCAAAGGTAGCATAAGGAGCATTATTAAGTGTGGATGGAGACGTAATAGGATAGATCAGAGAGGTGATTGGATTTTGAATGAAACTTGGGGAAACCTTGCTAGCAATGATAGCGTCAAGGGGATCTATGTCATATACATCTTGATCAACAAGACTTTCGTTATCATTGTCAATGTAATTAGGATTCCCCTTGACTATTATTTTTGGTTGCATTGATGGAGGATAAGGATTCATGATGTCAGATGGGATGAATACGAGTTGAAAAGATGTGAATAGACGATTAGAAGGAAAGAAAATATAATGAAAAGTTAAAGATTTGTTTCGATATCAGAAGATTTTGGATGTAGGTGGACTAAAGCTCATATTGGAATTTAAGCTCAGATTAGGATGATTGGAGGATGTGATGGGATTAGACTGGATAAGATCGATTGATGAGACAATTTGATAAGATTAGATGATGGATTAGATAGGATGATGGAAGGGATTCTAAACCACATTCAGAGATGACTTAAGGCATTGATTGATCGGATAAAAGGATAAATAGATGATTATGGCACCGAATCCACCTTGAGATTGAAAGTGGATTGATTGGGCCGAAGATGATAACTGACTCAAGATGGATGAAAATCCTGAGTAGATGTGAGTGATGCTGATCGAATGCAGACACCTAATTCAATTTGGATAATAACCTCTAAAATGAAGTTTAGGGGATTTGGATCAAGAAAATGATGATGGATACGTAACTTAGAGTCGTTCTAAGATGTACCTATTTGATTTAGATGATGAATGGATAACCTGCAGATGGACTAAAGTGAAGATCACTAGTGAATGGAAGATGCAAATGGACTGGAGGGCAAGGTCACCTACCTATGTCTGGGGCGTGGTCGCCTATCGAGTTTCTGGACTCTCGGACCCTCAAAACAGGTAGATAGATTTGCATAACAGGTAGACATATACTCAAAATGAGGAGATGAATGCTCAGAATGAGAGAATGGATGCTCAAAATGAGGAAAGGGATGCTCGAAAGGGTAGATTGACTCTCAGAATGAGGAGATGAAAGCTCATAATGGATGAGTAGATACTTGAAATGAGGAAACAAACACTTGAAAGGGGAGACTGACTCTCAGAATGAGGAGATAGATGCACATAATGGATGAATGGATTAACTAAATGAGAGGAAAGATTAGTTATTTAGGGAAAAAAATTTCCCAAACTTATGGAAAAATTACTCAAGAAGGTGGAACACACCTATTCACTGAAAATGGGTGAAAACGATGGAAGATGACATAAAATGACTAACAGAACGACTTGGATGGAAGACGGGATTGGCTATTTTTAGAGCTAAATTACCCATCTAAGGGCCACATTTTCCCAGCTAGAGGGTGAGGTCACCCAAATTAAGGGCACTATTTCCTATTCTAAAGAATGGGCAAGAACAATAGAAAATGACAAAGAACGACTGACAAAACAGTTGAAAAAGCAAGCAAAAATGCCCGTTTTAGGGTTAGGGATGCCTATTTGAGGGCAGGAACACCTTGTTGAGGGCATGGTTGCCCAACTAGGGGGAAAATCCACCTATTCTAGGGAATGAGTGAGAACGATTGAAAACAACAAAGAACGACTGACAAAACAGTCAAAAAAGCAAGCAAAGACACTTGTTTCAGGGCCTAGTCGCCCATCTACAGGTCTTGGATGCCCTTCTTGAGGAAATGGTCACCCAAATAGGGGGGAGGCTTCCTATTCTAGGGAATAGGTGAGAACAATAAAAAATGAGAAAGAATGATTGACAAAATAGTCAAAAAAGTAAGCAAAAATGCTCGTTTTAGGGCCTGGTCGCCCGTCTGCAGGTCCTAGTTGCCCCTGTTGAGGGTGTAGTTTCTCCTCTAGGGGAAAGGATTCCTATTCTAGGGAACAGGCAATAAAAAATGAAAATGACAAAGAACGACTGACAAAACAGTCAAAAAAGCAAGCAAAAACTCCTATTTTAGGGTCTGGTCGCCCCTCTACAGGTCTTGGACACCCTTGTTGAGGGTGTGGTCACCCCTCTAGGGAAAGGCCACCTATTCTAGGGAATGGGTGAGAAAAATAAAAAATGATAAAGAATGACTGACAAAATGGTTGAAAAAGCAAGTAAAAATGCCCGTTTCAGGGCCTGGTCGCCCATCTATAGGTCTTGGCCACCCCTGTTGAGGGAGTGGTCACCCAACTAAGGGGAAAGGCCACCTATTCTAGGGAATGGGTGAGAATGATAAAAAAATACAAAGAAAAATGAAAAAAAGGAACAAAAAGTAAGCCAAAAATGCCCGTTTCAAGGCCTGGTAGCCCCTCTATAGGTCCTGGCCACCCTTGTACAGGTTTTGGCTGCCCCTTTGAGGTCTTGGCTGCCCCTCTGAGGTCTTGGCCGCCCCTCTGAGTGAAATATGAACAATTTTGACTCAAAATGACTGAGATGGAGGGAAAGGTCGCCCCTCTTGAGGTCGGGCTCGCCCCTGGTTAGGGTGTGGTCACCTCTGTCAACAAACCTAAACTTGACTTAGGAAAAATGACTATGGAAAAGGACAAAAAACACCTCAAATAACAAGCAAAAGGAAAGACTAACTTGACTAGTAAGATATGCACTATTTTTTCATAGGAAAGATAGTTCAAGCAACACAATCCCATGATTAGTATGAGGGGTATGACCAACACAATCCTCTAACTAGGCTTAAACAAGGCAATCTAGGGAGTTCCCGATATAAGCTCGGTACGTGAGGCACAACTGTGAACGCCAGCCATCACAAGCATGAGTCAAGAACCCCAACGAGATACTAAAGGCTCGGACCAACTCTTTACGTTTATCTAGGTATCACCCTACCTTCGATGCTCTGCCAGACACGATGTGACTGGATTTGGGTACAACTTTGGCTCTCCCCCTTTTATATACCCCACTAGTACACATGGTTGGGATCGTCCCTTGGGGTGATGAAATCACCAAGAAGGCCCACTAAGAAGAGAACACTAACTATTTTTTCGGCTACTCCCCAAGCTTACACAAAGTGGAAGGGGAAAGTTTGAATGATGTAACACCCCTTTGGGTAACACAAATGACTTAAGTAAGCTATGATTTCTATTCACCTAGGATTGCCAAATGGTGCAAGGGGATTGGATACGTCAATAGATTACTTAAAAACAAAGCATACAATATATTGACTCCCCTACTTAGACTATGTGCCTAATTAGTGCGAAAATGAAAGAAAACAACTAACTAAATGTCTTAGTCCTTTTGTTCTGCAATAAACGTGTTAGTAGTTTAACCTCCAATCTTCATTAAGCATGAAATAACTACACAGATGTTAGTAAAAACCACCACACTCACCAACAAAATGAGTTAGGGGGTCAGTATTAATCAAAACGATAGAAAATGGGCCCCGAAAATGACTTAAAACATTATTTTTACTTCAAACAGCTCTATTTGGGCCTGACCGCCCCTTTGCTAGTCCTGGCCACTCTTGTACAGGTCCTAGCCACCCCTTTGAGGTCCTAGCCACCCCTCTTAGGTCTTGGCCACCCCTCTGCAGGTCTTGGTTTCCTATCTAAGGGCTTGGTCGCCTCTGTCAGGGCCTAGTCGCTCCTCTGTAGGGCTTGGTCACCCCTGTCAGGGCCTGGTCACCCTTTTGCAGGGCTTGGTCATCTCTGTTAGGGCCTGGTTTCCCTTCTGTGTCACCTAAACCTATAAAATGTCAAAAAAAAAAAACATGAGAGTAAAAAGGACCCGTTTGTGGGTCCCACCTGGGATGCCAGAAATGTATGCAAGTATTTTTTACTTCTAAATATGTAATACAAACTAAAAATGCAATGTAAAGAACACAAGACCACCTCAAGATTAGCCTAAGTTAAGCACAAATAAAAGAGAGATGAAACAAAGAGTTATATACCTTTATCTATGCTGATCTCCTTGGTTGGCCCTTGATTGAAGCTTGGTTGTGTGCTCCTTTGATGGCAATGTGATGGAAAATGCATGTAAGGTAGTTAATATGCAATGAAGATGGAAATGATAAAAGTGGATAAGTGAAAAAGTAAGTAAGATGGATGCAAAAGGATGAGTGCTAAGTATGAAATGAGCAAGTGTGTTAGAGCTTAATGATGGCTTGAGAGTTTGAGAGCATAAGGGTGTTACAAATTCATAAGGTAAATGAATGAATGAGAAGGGGGGGTATTTATAAAAGAAATTGAATTCTCTAAAGAATTCAACAGTCATGATTGAGCCACCATGGCCAAGATGGAGGGCTATGGTGAGTTGAGGACTCACAATCCCTCACATCTTTCCATGTGGAGGATGAAGTGTCCAAAGGACATGGTGAGATGGAAAGGGTACAAATGATGTGGAAGAAGGTCAAGTTATGTAGAGGTACTTGCAAGTACCTTCCCATGTGAGTGATGTGACACATGAGATTCACATGGTGAAGAGGAGAACTTTGAGAGAATAAAAGTGAATTTTAAATTCACAATGATTGGGAGTATCCCAAGGATAAGACAAGGGAGCTGAGAAGTACCTTGGATAAGACAAGGTGTTTATAATAGAAGGTTCCTAACCTATGTGACTAATGTGACCTTTCAATGATCACATGGGGAAGAGGAGATTCCTTGGAAGAATAAACGTGAATTTCAAATTCACATGATTAGGAATACCTCAAGGATAAGACAAGGAAGCTGAGAAGTACATTGGATAAGACAAGGTACTTATAATAGAAGGTTCCTAACCCATGTGACTGATGTGACCTCTCAATGATCACATGGGGAAGAGGAGAACCTTGGAGGAATAAAATGGAATTTAAAATTCCATTTAGAAGGACATGAAGATAATAAAAGGAATTTAATATTCCTTGGGGGATGAGGAGAGTTGACTAAGATGCTGATTGGACTTGACCAATGATTAGAAGATAGTTAGTGGTTAATGAAGATTAGAAGCCAACTTGCAAAAGTTGGAGGATACGACACATCCTAATCAAGGATTAGACATGTGCACATCCCTAATTATGGAATTAGGAGGTGGATTAGGATTAAGGACAAGTTATGGAGGATAGGACATGTGAGGGATTAAATAAATGTATTATTTATTTAATTATTTTGAGGAAAAGGG
Organism: Sequoia sempervirens; assembly: GCA_007258455.2. Classification (NCBI taxonomy): domain Eukaryota; kingdom Viridiplantae; phylum Streptophyta; class Pinopsida; order Cupressales; family Cupressaceae; genus Sequoia; species Sequoia sempervirens. The sequence goes on along the minus strand of VDFB02000003.1, from coordinate 378,295,674 downwards.
GAATAAAGGGTAAGGTATTTAATTATTAACTAAATACCTTAGAGATTTAGAAGAATTTAAGGTTATTAATTAAATAATAGGAATATTACTTAATTAATGCAAATAAGAGGATGTTTAGATGACAAGGGATAAATTTGGAAAAATGGAAGTGTCCAAATTTGGATGTCTACAATTGGTATCTTCCTTGTTATTTGATTTGGAATTACAATTGGGAAGCCAAGGATACAAAATAATTTTAATTGTTTATATCTTTTAGCTCCTAGAGGCTATCTAACTAGAATAAATCTTAGAGCATGCCTTCCAAATGGAGGTATCATATTTAGTAGATCATTGACCTATTGATTATGAAGATGTGAGGCATAGTTTTTATCTAATTATTGTAAATTTTGAGCATGTTGATTCTAATATAAATTCTAGTGTTTTGTGCAAGTTGTGCTTGTTGCAACTCAATTTGAGCCTAAATTTCTTGTTTCTTATGCCTAAGATGATTAATTAAATCTATCCTTTCATAAATTTCTCTATATGTGTGCTCATTTTTAGATTGTATGTTTGTATCAAAATCATGACACGTTATATTTCACATGGTTAGTTCTATGGGAGGATGTAGGTGAGTTAGGATACAAATCCACTATTTTCATTCTTGTATGTGGAGGACTAAATATTTTTATATTTTGGGTATTCATAATAAGGGAGACATTTATATTTCCTTCACTCATAGTTATTTTCATTTAAATAAAAATACCATGTTCAATACTGTTGGAAATACAAGGGTAGACAACTGAGAGGGGGGGTTGAATCAGTTGTCATAGAAATTCTAACTTATTAACCTTAATCTCAGATCTGATAATTAGCCATGAAAGCATGAATCAACAACACATCAGAAACACACATAACACCAAGATTTTTTACGTGGAAAACATATTAGGGGAAAAACCATGGTGGAGGTTAGTACACAAGATTATACCCTATTGAAAGTATAAGATAATGAAATATGGGGAATGCACGTGCATTCAGGCGCACTGCCTAGAGCTCACTGCTCAATTACAAAGGAAGACAAACTGTCTTACAAATAGATTTGAATTATAGCCATCTGCAAGGATTTGAACTGATAAAATAGCATCTGCTAATGCCTAATCACAATTTCGGTTAAGCACATGAACAACTCTTCACTCTTCTTCACTTTTATTCACACTCTGCTCTACCTTTGAATGATTAGGGCATTATTCATACACACACACACATTCAACATACTCCAATTCAAACAAAAAACCACTCTTATATATCTGCAACAAGAAATTTCACAGTTCCAAGTTGGCCACAAAGAAATAATAAAGTGAATATAATTGTCGGCCCAAAACAATAGATAATCTTTAATGCAAATCAACCAAATTTGGCCACAACTTAGGACCTAAATGAACATCTTCAACATGAAAAATATTCAATTAATTACATCTCAAAGATCCACAACACGCTTCAATACCATGTCATCCAGGAACATGAAAAACATGAACATGCAAGAGAAAATTGCCAACCACGAGCATAATGATCAATGCAGATGTGCAACAAAGATAGAGCATGATATAGAAGCATCCAAAAACATTAAGAACCAATATAGAAGCATCCATAGCAACTAAGCTAATTGAAATAGCCTCATCTTCAATTAGGAACACCTACTAGAGAAACATAAAAATTGTTAGAATAAAAATATTCATAACTCTATCAAATCTTCACGCGGATCTCTGAAACTCGACGTGGATAAACTAGATACACTCAGAAAAAAACCCTTTTAGTCCACAACCTATAATCACTAACATACAAAACATACCACCATACAAAACATCAATTCACCATTGACAACCTGTAACTCATTTCTTTATAATTTTCTCAATATCCTCAACATATACAACTTCAAATGCATGAATGCTAATAGTGTTGAAACCAATGACAACCACATATTAGCAACACAACCAAAACATCCAACAATCTCCCCATTTGGAATTGATGGTAGCACATGATGTGAAAAGCACCATCAACGCAACTAATTCTTGACACTTACTCCTCCTTAGGATCTGACTCATTTTCTCCTCAATTCATTCTCATGACTCTTCTCCCACATAACTCTTCTCCCTAGATAATCACTAGTTTTTCACATGACTCTTCTCCCCATTTGACATCAATGACAAAGATTACTAAGCTCTAAACCACATATCTAAATTTTTGAACATCTGAACATTTGACTACTCCCCCTGAGTAGTAGCAACCACAACATCAATCTGGATCAAAATATGATCATGAAATGCATGGATTGATGCAAATCAATGCATCCTTAGTTCTGATTAGGAGGGGTAATTACACCTAACTTCCCTTTGAGATAATCAAAAGTATTCTTAGACAACGACTTAGTAAATATGTCTGCAATCTGCTCCTTAGTAGGAACATAATCCAATATTACTTCTTTTTCACTTACTTTCTCCCTCAAAAAGTGAAACTTGATAGATATATTATTTGTTTTTGAATGCAACACCAGATTCTTGGAAATATTAATAGCACTTGAATTACAATAGAATATAGCAATAGGCTCATCATATACAACTCTAATATCCTTCAACATCTACTTCATCCATAGGACTTGAGTACAATTGTTAGTAGCAACAATGTATTCAACCTCTGTAGTAGATAAAGAAATAACATTGTGCTTAACCATGAAATTAGCTTTTTACTCAAGAAAAATGCTCCACCACTAGTACTTTTCCTGTCATTCACATCTTTCGCCCAATGAAATCCAATAAAGACAATCAAAGTAAGATCATCATCTTTAGGATACCATAGGCCACGATCAACAGTTCCCTTCAAATATCTAAAAATTATCTTCACAACAGTGACATGAGATTCCTTTGGATCAACTTTGAATATTCCATACCAAACTTCTTCAACAATTCCTTCACATACTTGGACTGAGATATAAATATCCCTTTATCTAACTGAGTAATTTGCAATCCCAAAAATAATTTCATCTCACAAATCATTGACATCTCAAATTCATTTTGCATCTTATTAGCAAACTTCATGCACAAACCATCATCTCCTCCAAAAATGATATCATCAACAAAGACTTCAATAATCAGATCTTTATCATCATTCTTGAAATACAAATTACTATCAACAAAACCTTTGTTAAATCCAAGGTTCAACAAATACTTATCCAATCTTGCATACCATGCTCTGGGGGCTTGCTTGAGTCCATACAATGCTTTCTTCAATTGACACACCATATCTTCCTTATTAGTTAACTGCAATCCATCAGGTTGCTCAACATACACTTCTTCCAATTCGCCATTTAGAAAAGATGATTTGACATCCATCTGATAAACTTTGTAGTCCTTGTGAGCAACATAGGCAAGAAATAATCTTACAACTTCAATTCTAGCAACAGGGGAAAAGGTCTCTTCAAAATCAATTCCTTCCATTTGTGAATATTCCTTACATACTAGTCTTGCTTTGTTTCTAATCACACCTTGCTCATCTAGTTTGTTTCCTAAAACCTATTTAGTTCCAATAACATTCTTATCCTTAGGTTTGGGAATAAGAATCCATGTATCATTATTTTCAATCTGTTTTATCTCTTCTTTCATTGCTTCAACCCAATGCTCATCTTTACATGCTTCATTCACACTAGTAGGCTCAGTCTTAGAAATCAAGCAATATTCTTCTGCAATATTTCTCTTAGTCTAGACACCTTTATTCTTATCACCTATAATCTAATCTTCTGAATGATTCAATCTTACATACCTCAGAGTCTTCTTAGAATGTTCTTCAACTTCAGGTTCCTCTGATCTCTCTTTTGCATTTCCACAAGTTTCTCCTTCATTCTCTTGATTTACCAGATTGATTTGCACTTGATTTTTAGTTTTATCTTTCTTTCCTTGATTTGTACTATCATCCTGATCATCAGAGTCATATCCATAGGTTTTGGATGGTGTACCTAAGTCTTCATCAACTTTAACATTTGCACTTTCAACCATTTTCTTCAATCTTTTATTGTAACACTGATAGGCCTTACTATTAGTAGCATAACCTAGAAAGATACCTTAATCACTCCTAGCATCAAACTTTCCTATGTCTTCATCTCTCTTAATGTAACATCTGCTTCCAAATATCTTGAAGTATTTAACAATAGGATTTTGACCAGTCCATAGCTCAAAAGGGGTCTTACTAGTATCACCTTTGATTTGTACCTGGTTAAGTGTGTACACAGTAGTACTCATAGCTTCTCTCCAATAGATATGAGGGACATTTCCTTCCAACATCATTGTTCTAGCAACATCTTCAACTATTCTATTCTTCCTTTCCACAACTCCATTTTGTTGAGGGGTCCATGGTGAAGATAATTGTCTCCTTATTCCATGTTCTTCACAAAAAGAATTAAATTCATCAGAAGTGAATTCACCATCTCTATCTGATCTCAAACATTTAATTTTCAAACCTGTCTTGTTCTTGACCATAGCTTTAAAGATCTTGAAATTTTCTAGTGATTCATATTTCTCTCTTAAGAAGGTAACCCATACCATTCTAGAATAATCATCAATGATTAACAAGAAATACCTGTAACCTTGTAAACTTCTGACCTTAGAGGGACCACATAGATCAGTATGCACTAGCTCTAACAATTCATTTGAACAATGTTATTTACTCCGAAATGAAATCTTGGTTTTCTTTCCCAACTGACATTCCTTGCATGTTGCATTAGTAGGTTTCACCAACTTAGGTAGATCTCTCAAAACCTTTGTATAACTTATCTTGACAATATTATCAAAGTTAACATGACACAATCTCCTATGCCATAACTGACTTTCATCAACTTGAGCAATCAAACAACTTTTACTAGTAGCACTCAAGTGTAAGATATTACCTTTTGTTTTTTGTACCTGAGGCAATTACATTTCCTAAACTCAATATTCTACACTTTCCATCCTTGAACTGAAGATTGTATCCCTTATCAACCATTTGTCCAAAACTCAAAAGATTATGCTTCAAGCCTTCCACATGCAGAACATCATTAGTATTATGCTTACCATTAAGAGAAATGAATCCTCTTCCATGGATCACATCAACTGTATTATCACCAAATATCACAACACCACCATCATACTTTTCAAAGCTTACAAACTTACTTTTGTCTCCTGTCATATGATGTGAACATCCACTACCAATTACCCATTCATCTTTTTCTTCAATTTGAGCAAATAGGGCTTTCTCCACACTTGTACAACTAGCAGATTCAGTAGATACATAATTATTTTCTCTGACAACAATAAATACCCATTCATCATCATCTCTATCAGATTCATCATCTATTACACTTTCATCAACAACATAGTAACATTTCTTTTGAAATATAGGCTTGTTATGTCTTCGTTTAGCAGCTCTTTCTGGACACCTTGATGCAAAATGACTTATCTTATTGCAAGAAAAAAATTTAAGAGGAAACTTACCTTCATACTTACCTTTTCCTCTCAGTACTCTTTTGAAAATAAGTGCTTCTAGTTCTTCCATCTCTCTTTTTTCTTCTTCAATTTGTTTGATTTCATCCTCATACTTGAATTTATTTCTAGATGAACTCTCACTTGGATCATATCTCTTTCTATCTCTTTTGAAAGTAGTAGCCTTAAATGCAGATTCAACTTTAGGAAGGGCATCACCAAATTCACTCAACTCAAAAGTAGTCAACTTACCAACCAATGTATCTCTAGTTATGTTTGTTATGGTCTTGAGTTCTTCAATAACACTAACTTTGACTTTGTAAGAATCAAGAAAGGATCTAAGCTCTTTAGCAACAATCTTAGATTCATCTATCTTTCCACCAGCACATCTAATACCACACACAAGTTCATTCACTCTTTGCATGAAACTATTAATATTCTCATAATCACCCATTCTCAAAGTTTCATATTTCCCTTTCAAATTCTGCAACTTAGCAATCTTCACATTGGCATCACCTTCATACAAGGTTTCCAACTTTTTCTAGATCTCATAAGCAATCTTCAGATCCATAACATTTGTCATCTCTGAATCAGTTAAAGCACTCAACAAAGCTTCCTTAGCCTAGATATAATAATCAATATCTCTGATCTTAGCAGAAGTAGTAGGACCATTATGTGGAATAAAATACATATTACTAGTAATTCTCCAGTAGGGTTCACCAATGCATCTTAGATGGCACTTGGTGCAGGAGCACCCAAAATACAAGTATCAAAATACAAGCATAAATTTTAATGTAATGTTTTTAATCATTTTGTTTTGTTGTGTACAGTCTAATACACCATTGATAAGGTGTAAGGGGACCTTCTTGAAGCTTAGGTATAATTTTGAATAAATTAGGAATCATTTGGTAGGCGTTTCCTTAGGTTTTGGGAAAATCGCAAAACACAGTGTGTTTTCCAACACACTTCTTTTAATCACTTTGGAGCCCGATATGAAAACCTAACTGATTTCTTTCAGTTTGAAAAGCAAGCCTCGACCATTTTCTTGGTTGGTTGAATGTTTTTACAGTGGCAGCCTTTTGGAGAATAGAAAAAATAACAACTTTCTACGTAAAAGTTACAGTTTTCCCTGTTTCCTTTATTGCGTTCTGCAAGATTATGTATTGATTATTAATATTTAATTGTTTAGCACGTAATGTGGTTGTTTTAAACATTGTATCAATGTAGGAACTATGTTATCTTCACTGCAGAGTTAGTATTTGCTGTGTCTTTTCCTTAAGTTTCAGTTTTGACTGGTAAAAGAAAGAACAATGGAGTCTTAGCTGCATTGCCTTTGTACTCAGCACGAGTTCATTGGAAATGGAGCTTGACTCCACTACTGTACATAGAATAGGCATAGGAATTTGTTGGTATTTAAAAAGCATGCAAAAAGATTAATCCCTAGGCGAGCTATCCATGCCCGGCTAGGGAAAGAAATTGTTTTACTTTGTTCCAACGCAGGGGTGTTGAAATCTGTTCAATGTGGGTTGAATAAAGATTGCAGGGATCTTTTAAGGGTCTGACAGGAGGCATGAGTCCTTAGAATTTCCATTTTGGTGAGTGTTGGATGAGGACAGATCAATGCATGTTCAAGAAAAGGCTTGGAAGTCCCTACAATCCCATGAAATCAGCATCAGAAACTATGCACAGCCTGAGAGGGCTAGAAGTCACAAGAACTTTGAAGAATGCCAAATTTGAGTTAGGGAACCTTCCTTGAGTTCCAGGTGTCCACCAAGCTGAAGGGTGAGATAATTTAATAAGAAACCAAATAAGCTTATAGTTTCAAGCCCTCCTAAAACCCTAGGGTTTTGAGGCAGCAATAGAGGAGAGAGTGATTGTGCAAGGACAAGAATACTATTGCTAGTGATTTTTAAGACAACTAAACAAATTCACACCCCTGCAACAAAGTTGGGTAGAATGGAAGATTGACTGGTTTTTAGTTGATTAAGGCTAGTTAGAGCAGAGAGGAAAAGAAGCATCAAGAAATGCTTGATTCAGGCTTAATGAACGTTTTGGGATATTGATAGCAGGGTTGGCAGCAAAGACCAGGGGTGCCAAATTATTTTGGGAACCTATAGGTTTGGTGGAGGCAGCAACTCCAGGGGTTATTGAAAGTGAGACCTAGAGCATTGAGTCAGTGAATGATTCAAGCCAATCCTTGTTCTATCAGCACTCCATTTGAGTCTTCCACAAAGAGTAATTTGTTCCATCAAATCTCAGACTATCCTTCTTGTAACTTTCCATCCCGGATCACCTTAAGCTGTTAAACTTCTTCGAAGGAACTTAGATCTTATACCAATTGTTGGCAATACAAGGCTAGACAACTGGGGGGGGGGGTGAATCAGTTGTCACAAAAATTCTAACTTATTCAACTTATTAACCTTAATCTCAGATCTAATAATCAACCATGAAAGCATGAATCAACAACACATAAAAAACACACATAACACCAAGATTTCTTTATGTGGAAACCCTATTAGGGGAAAAACCACGATGGAGGTTAGTCCACAAGATTATATCCTGTTAAAAGTATAAGAGAATGAAATATGGGGAATGCACTTGCATTCAGGCACACTTCCTAGTGCTCACTACTCAATTACAAAGTAAGACACACTGTCTTACAAATAGATTCAGATTATAGCCATTCGTAGGGATTTGAATTGATAAAATAGCATCTGCTAATGCCTGATCACGATTCTGGTTAAGTGCATGAACAACTCTTCACTCTTCTTCACTCTTCTTCACCATCTGCTTTGCCTCTGAATGATTAGGATGTTATTCACACACACACACACACATTCGACATACTTCAATTCAAACAAACAACCACTCTTATATATCCACAACAATAAATTTCACTGCTACAAGTCGGCCACAAAGAAATAATAAAGTGAATATAATTGTCAGCCCAAAACAATAGATAATATTTAATGTGAATCAACCAAAGTCAGCCACAACTTAGTGAGGACCTAAATCAACATCTTCAACACAAAAAAAATTCAATTAATTACACCTTGAAGATCCACAACACGCTTCAACACCATGTTGACTAGGAACATGAAAAACATCAACACGCAAGAGAAAATTGCCAACCACGAGAACAATGATCAATGCAGATATGCAAAAAATATAGAGCATGATATAGAAGCATACACAAACATTAAGAACCAATAGAGAAGCATCTGCAACAACTGAGCTAACTAAAATAGCCTCATCTTCAATTAGGAACACCAACTGAAGAAACAAAAAAACTATCAGAATGAAAATATTCATAACTTGATCAAATCTTCATGCAGATCTCCAAAACTCGATGTTGATAAACTAGATACACTCAGGAAAAAAAAACCCTTTAGTCCACAACCTTTGATCACCAACGTACAAAACATACCACCATACTGAACATCACTTCACCATTGACAACCTGCAACTCATTTCTTTATAATTTTCTCAATATCCTAGACATATACAACTTCAAATGCATTAATGCTAATAGTGTTGACATAAATGACAACCAAATATCAGAAACACAACCACAACATCCAACAAATACTACTACTCTTATTTTTTCTTATAATTTCATCACTTTAGTCATCTAAAGGATAAATTAATATTTCAAATCAAACATGTTATCTCTACTTGAATTACCAACTTCATTATTTTAAGGAAGAGCTATAGTAGACATACTTTTATTCCTAACTTTCCATGAAACATGTTTCCTTCTTACTTGTATTATCATATCTTCATATTTTTGGGGATCCATTGAATAATCGAATCTTTCCATTTCACTTATTTTGACCTACTTGGTGGTTATAGCTTTTATCTTGGAAAATTTTGTCTCTCTTCACCTTAGAAGAGATAATCTTCCTTCTTCCATAGATGTCTACTATATAAACCAAGAACTTATTTCATTAATGTCTATGTTACTAGAGTTTTCAAAATGTGAACTAGGGAATCACATACCCAACAATGACACCATTCCATTAATGTAAGTTGATCAAAAATCAATTTATCTAGATGAAAAATTATAGTACTTGTGAATTGTTAGGGTTTTGAAGATGTATTTCACTCACCTGGAAATATCTAATTCATCCTTGGAAATGATGCCATTATTTTGGGTCCCAAAATTATTGCTTGCAATTCTAGAGGGATCAATGCACTTCAAGACTAGTGACATACCATTCATGAAGGTGGATAAACCAATTCATCAACAAAGATTGAGTGATGAATGGCCAATTTTTGAGAGTGAATAATCTATCCTTTACTTTGGCCTTAATTAGACCTAAGAGGGTGTTCCTAGAGTTACTATCTAACTTGTTTTAATAATAAATAAAGATAAAAAATAGACTATCTTGTTGTACTATCTAATGTATTCCTATCCCTAAAATTTATCACTGCAATGAGGCCTAACCTACTACTCATATTACCTATATTAATTTGATGAGAATATTATTCCAACACTACAAGATGTGGATATGTAAAACATAATTCTCTAAGGATATAAATTCACAAAAGCTTTTTATAGATGTTTCCCTAGTTAAAAAATAAAATCATGACATACACACAAATCTACTTCCTAGTCCAACACTATCAATTAATTACAAATTTTTGTTTAAGGTGCATAGAGGGCAAAAATATTCTAGCACCAATTCCTTACATTAGTTTACAAAGTTAGAACTAACCAAAAGACACAACACATAGAAATGATAAAAGAGATAGGATACCACTAACTGAACATGCTTAATAATCATTCTCCAAACTCTAGAAATCCATATGCAATAATTAGATCATAAAAATAACCTTTGTAATGCATTAAATTATTGTAACACTTATCAAATTATTACTATATTCTCATATAGGAAGAACTTGTCACACTTTGTTGCTTGGAAGTTTTCTTGAAGATCTACAAATAGCTAAATAGATACATTCAATTAAAAATATCTACTACACAATAGCTACCTCTTTGTGATTTACAAAATGATGTACTCTAATCGAAAATGGATGTGCAAGGATTGAAACCCTAGATCTTTCTTAGCATTGTAGCCATGTGAAATAATAAAATTACCAACCTCTATTCTAGAAAATGAATTGGTAGATACAATATTTAATTGGTTACCATGTCATTTTGGGAATCAGGGAAGAACTATAGGTCAAAAAATTTGTATGGAACAAGTCAAAATCCCATGAAATATACTAGACTAGTGGCTTGGATATTGCATGGAAACCATATTTATCAAGAACTCAACCTATTGGATATTTCTGATATGTGGTTGTCATTGATGTCAACACTATTGGCCTTTAAGACATTAGAAGCTATATATGTCAAGGATATTGAGAAAATTGTAATAAAATGAGTTGTAGGTTGTCAGTGATGAAGTGAAGTTCAGTCTATTGGTTAACTCAGTACATTGATGATTAGAGGTTGTGGATTAAAGGGTTTTTTGTTTAGTATATCTAGTTTATCCACATTAATTTTTAGAGATCTGCATGAAGATTTGATCGAGTTGTGAGCAATTGTGTTCTGAAATTTTTTCTGTTGCTTCAGTTGGTGTTCCTAAATGAAGATGATGTGATTCTAGTAAGTTTAGTTGTTTTAGATGCTTCTCTGGTGATTCATGATGTTTATGGATGTTTCTAGATTGTTCTCTATCTATGTTGCATGTCTGCATTGATCGTTGTGCTTGTGATTGGTGATATTCTCTTGTGTGTTCATATTTTTTATGTTCATGGCCGAAAGGGTAATGGTAGCATGTTGTGGATCTTCGTGGAATAATTTTTGAAGGTCTTTCATGTTTGAGGATTTTGTTTTGGGTCTTAATTATGTTGTGGCCGACATTGGTCAATTCGCATTGAAAATTATTTATTGTTTTGGGCCGACAGTTTGTATATGTTTTATTATTTTGCTGAAGTTGACATGTAACAATGTAATCTCTTGTTGCGGATATATATAAGCGATTGTTTATTCCATTTGAAGACATGCGTGTGTATGAGATGTGTGAATAATGTCCTAATCATTTGAAGGTAGAAGGAGAGTGTGAAGAAGAGTGAGCAGAGTGTGAAGAAGTGTTCATGTGCTTAACCGGAACTGTAATAAGGCATTAGCAGATGCTATTTTCTCAATTCAAAACCCTACAGATGTAATACGAATGTTTCTATAAGACAATGTGTCTTCCTTTGGGTAGTAAGCCTTGTTTTATTTGAGTAGTGAGCTCTAGGCAGGGTGCCTGAATGCATGTGCATTCCCCATTTATTATTCTTTATACTTTTAATAGGGTATAATCTTGTGGACTGACCTCCACCGTGGTTTTTCCCCTAACAGGGTTTCCACGTAAAAATCTTGGTGTTATGTGTGTTTCTTATGTGTTGATGATTTATGCTTTCATGGTTATTAATCAGATCTAAGAATAAGGTTAATAAGTTTAATAAGTTTAAATTTATGTGACAACTGATTCACCCCCCCTCTCAGTTGTCTTCCCTTGTGTTGCCAACAATTGGTATTAAAGTAGGTTCCTTGGAAGAAGTTTAATAGCTTGAGATTATTTGAGATGGTGAAATATAAGAAGGATAGTCTGAGATTTGATGGAACAAATTATTCTCTATGGAAGAATCGAATGGAGTGTCATCTAAGATGCATTGGTGAACCCTACTAGAACATTACAAGGAATAGGTATGTTATCCCACAAAATGGTCCTTCTACTATTGCTGAGAATGAGGATGTTGTGTACAATATTAGGGCTAAGGAAGCATTGTTGAGTGCTTTGACTGATTTTGAGATGACAAATGTTATGGATCTGAAGATTGCTTATGAGATTTGGAAAAAGTTGGAAGCTTTGTATGAAGGTGATGCTAATGTGAAGATTCCTAAGTTGCAAAGTTTGAAAGGGAAATATGAAATGTTGAGAATGGGTGATGATGAGAACATTACTTATTTCATGCAAAGAGTGAATGAACTTGTGTGTGGTATCAAATGTGCTGGTGGAAAATTGGAAGAATGAAATATTGTTGCTAAAGTGCTCAGATCCTTGCCTATTGCATACAAAGTCAAAGCTACTACTTTTGAGGAGCTTTAGATAGTAACAAATGTAACTAGAGATATGTTGATTGCTAAGCTTACTACTTTTGAGTTGAGTGAATTTGGTGATGCTCTTCCTAAGACAAAATCTGCATTCAAAGCTACTACTTCCAGAAGGGATAAACAAAGATATGATCCAGGAGAAAGTTCTTCTAGAAAGATATTCAAGTATGAGGAGGAAACGAGAGAGTTTGAAGAAGAAGAGAGAAAATTGGACGATCTTGAAGCACTTATTGTCAAGAGAGAAGCTAGAGGAGAAGGTAAGTATAAAGGGAAGTTTCCTATTAAATGTTTTTCTTGCAAAAAGATAGGTAATTTTGCATCAAGGTTTCTGGAAAGAGTTCCTAAGTCAAGACCTAACAAGCCTAGATTTCAAAGGAAGTGTTATTATGCTACTAATGAAGGTGTGATAGATGATGAATTTGATAAAGGGAATGTAAGTGAGGATGAATGGGTATTTATTGCTATCAAGGAAAATAATCATCTATCTACTGAATCTGCTAATTGTACAAATGTGGAGAAATCCCTAGCTGCTCGAGTTGAAGAGAAAGATGAATGGGTGATTGACAGTGGATGCTCTCATCACATGATAGGTGATAAAAGTAATTTTGTGAGCTTGGAAAAGTATGATGGTGGTGTTGTAAGATTTGGTGATGACAAAGTAGGTGTAATCCATGGCAAAGGATGCATTTCTATTGATGGTAAGTCTAATATTGATGATGTCATGTATGTGGAAGGATTGAAGCATAATCTTTTAAGTGTTGGAAAGATGGTTGACAAGGGATACAATCTTCAATTCAAGGATGGAAAGTGCAGAATATTGGGAAGTTCCAGAAATGTGATTGCATCAGGTACAAAAACAAAAGGTAATATCTTTCACCTGAGTGCTACTAGTAAAAGTTGTCTAATTGCTCAAGTTGATGAAAGTTGGTTGTGACATAGGAGAATGTGTCATGTAAAATTTGATACTATTATCAAGATAAGTTCTACTCAAGCTATGAGAGATCTTCCTAAGTTGATAAAACCTACTAATGCTAGATGCAAGGAATGTCAGTTAGGGAAGCAAACTAGAGTTTCATTTTGGAGCAAACAACATTGTTCAAATGAAGTGTTGGAACTTGTGCATACTGACTTGTGTGGTCCTTCTAGAGTTAGAAGTTTACAAGGATACAGGTATTTCATGTTACTCATTGATGATTATTCTAGAATGATGTGGGTTACTTTCTTAAGGAAAAAATATGAAGCTCTGAAGAAGTTCAAGATCTTTAAGGCTATGGTTGAGATAGAGACAGGTTTGAAGATTAAATGTCTGAGATCAAATAGAGGTGGTGAATTCACTTTCAATGAGTTTAATTCTTTTTGTGAAGAACATGGAATAAAGAGACAATTATTTGCCTCGTGGACCCCTCAACAAAATGGAGTTGTGGAAAGGAAGAACAGGACAATTGAAGAAGCTGCTAGAACTATGATGCTAGAAGGAAATTTTCCTCATATCTACTGGAGAGAAGCTGTGAGTACTGTTGATTGCACACTCAACCGAGTACAAGTCAAAGGTGATACTGGTAAGACTCCTTATGAGCTATGGTATGGTCATAAACCTACTAGTAGATACTTTAAAATCTTTGGGAGTAGATGCTATATTAAAAGAGATGAAGATATAGGAAAGTTTGATGCTAAGAGTGATGAAGGAATCTTTCTTGGTTATTCTACTAAAAGCAAGGCCTACCGATGCTACAATAAGAGATTGAGGAAAGTAGTTGAAAGTGAGAATGTCAAGGTTGATGAAGACATAGCTAGACCATCCAAAACCTGTGGATATGATTCAAATTCAAATAAAGGAAAGAAAGTTCAAACTTCAAATCAAGTTCAAATCATTCCGGTGAATTAAGAAAATCAAAAGGAAGGAACTAGTGAAAGTACAGAAAAGAGATCACAAGAGCCAAAAGTTAAAGAACATCCTAAGACTCCAAGGTATGTAAGACTAAATCATTCAGAAGATCAGATCATAGGTGATAAGAACAAAGGTGTTCAGACTAGGAGAAAAATTGCAGAAGAATACTATTTGATTTCAAAGATTGAGCCTAATAGTGTCAATGAAGCATACACAGATGAACATTAGGTGGAAGCAATGAAAGATGAACTACAAGAAATTGAGAATAATGATAGATGGATTCTTGTTTGTAGACCTAAGGACAAAAATGTAATTGGAACTAAATGGGTCTTTAGGAACAAACTGAATGAGAAAGGTGAAGTTGTTAGAAACAAATCAAGACTGGTGTGTAGAGGATATTCTCAGATGGAAGGAATTGACTTTGAAGAAACTTTTTCCCCTATTGCTAGGATTGAAGTTGTGAGACTATTTCTTGCTTATGCTGCTTACAAAAACTTCAAGGTTTATTAGATGGATGTCAAGTTAGCATTTCTAAATGGTGAATTGGAAGAAGTGTATGTTGAGCAACCTGATGGATTTCAATTAGCTGATCAAGGAGATATGATTTGTCAGTTGAAGAAAGCACTGTATGGACTCAAGCAAGCCCCAAGAGCATGGTATACCAGATTGGACAAGTATTTGTTGAAGCTTGGATTTAACAAAGGTACTACTGATAGTAATTTTTATTTCAAGATTGATCATGATAAAGATTTGATTGTTGAAGTCTTTGTTGATGATATCATTTTGGGGGAGATGATGGCTTGTGTATGAAGTTTTTTGATGAGATGCAAAGTGAGTTTGAGATGTCTATGATTGGAGAGATGAAATTATTTTTAGGATTGAAAATTACTTAGTTAGATAAAGGGATCTTTATATCTCAGTCCAAGTATGTGAAAGAATTGCTAAAGAATTTTGGTATGGAAGATTCAAAGTTGGTTGGTACACCTATGGTGACTAGATGTAACTTGACACAAGATGATGATTCTCCGAAAGCAAATCAGACTAGATACAAATTCGATGATTGGTGGATTGCTTTATTTAACTCAAACTAGACCTGATATCATGAATGTTGTATGCATTATTGCAATATTTCAAGCTGATCCTAAGGAATCTCATGTGACTATTGTGAAGAAGATTTTTAGATACTTGAAGGGGACAATTGATTTTGGCCTATGGTATCCTAAAGATGATGATCTTACTTTGAGTGATTTTACTAATGCTGATTGGGTAGGAGATGTGAATTATAGAAAAAGTACTAGTGGTGGTGCATTTTTCTTGGGAAAGAAGCCGATTCCATGGTTAAGTAAGAAGCAGAATTCCATTTCTTTATCTACTGTAGAGGTAGAATACATTGTTGTTGCTAACAATTGTACTCAAGTATGTGTATGAAGTAGATGTTGAAAGATATTAGAGTTGTGTATGATGAACCTATTGCTATATTATGTGATAATTCAAGTGCAATTAACATTTCTAAGAATCTAGTACTTCATTCAAAGACCAAGCATATATCTATCAAATTTCACTTTTTGAGAGAGAAGGTGAATGAAAAGGAAGCCAGATTGGAGTATGTGCTTACTAAGGAACAAATTGTAGATATCTTTATCATGCCTTTTCCTAAGGATACTTTTGAGTATCTCAAATGGAATCTAGGGGTGATTACCCCTCCTAATCAGAACTAAGATGCATTGACTAGCATCAGTCAGTGCATTTCAAAGTCATATCTTGATCGAGATTGATGTTGTGGTGGTTGCTACTCAGGGGGAGTAGTTAGATGTTTAGATATTTGGTTTAGATATTGTATCTTTTTCATTGATGTCAAAGGGGGAGAAGAGTCATGTGAAAAACTTTGTGGGGAGAAGAGTCATATGAAAGAGTTGAGGAGAAAAGAGTCAAAATCCAAGGGGGAGAAAGGGCTAAGAGATAGTTGCATTGATGGTGTTTTTAACATCATGTGTTTCCATCAATGCAAAAGGGGGATATTGTTTGATGTTGCTGATATGTGGTTGTCATTGATGTCAAAAATATTGGCCTTTAAGACATTAGAAGCTGTATATGTTGAGGATATTGAGAAAATTGTAATAAAATGAGTTATAGGTTGTCAATGATGAAGTGAAGTTCAGTCTGTTGGTTAAATTAGTATGTTGATGATTAGAGGTTTTGGATTAAAGTATTTTTTATTGAGTATATCTAGTTTATCCACATTAAGTTTCAGAGATCCACATGAAGATTTGATTAAGCTATGAGTAGTTGTGTTCTCACAATTTTTCTGTTGCTTTAGTTGGTGTTCCTAAAAGAAGATGATGTGATTCTAGTAAGTTCAATTGTTGCAGATGCTTCTCTAGTGATTAATGATTTTTTTGGATGTTTCTAGATCGCGCTCTATCTATGTTGCATATTTGCATTGATCTTTGTGCTCGTGATTGGTGATTTCTCTTGCGTGTTCATGTTTTTTATGTTCATGGTTGACAGGGTAATGGTAGCATGTTCTAGATCTTCGTGGAATAATTTTTGAAGGTGTTTCATGTTTGAGGACTTTGTTTTGGGTTTTCATTGTGTTGTGGCTAAAATTGATCGATTCACATTGAAAATGATTTATTGTTTTGGGCTGACGGTTTGTATATGTTTTATTATTTTGTTGAAGCCAACATGTAACAATGTAATCTCTTGTTGCGAATATATATAAGAAATTGTTTATTCCATTTGAAGGCATGTGTGTGTATGAGCTATGCGAATAATGTCCTAATCATTTGAAGGTAGAAGCAAAGTGTGAAGAATAGTGAGCAGAGTGTGAATAAGTGTTCATGTGCTTAACTGAAACTATAATTAGGCATTAGCATATGCTATTTTCTCATTTCAAAATCCTACAGATGTAATTTGAATATTTCTGTAAGATAGTGTGTCTTCCTTTGGGGAGTAAGCCTTGTTGTATTTGAGCAGTGAGCTCTAGGAAGTGTGCTTGAATGTATGTGCATTCCCCATTTATTCTTTATTATACTTTTAATGGGGTATAATCTTGTGGACTGACCTCCACTGTGGTTTTTCCCCTAACAGGGTTTCCACGTAAAAAATCTTGGAGTTATGTGTGTTTCTGATGTGTTGATGATTTATGCTTTCATGGTTATTAATCAAATCTGAGAATAAGGTTAATAAGTTTAATAAGTTTAAATTTCTGTGACAACTGATTCACCTCCCCCTCTTAGTTGTCTGCCCTTGTGTTGCCAACACAACCATCAAATTAATGGTAGCATGGTATTCATATTTTCCATTATTGAACTTATGGGTGAATTCATTCCATTAAAATGAAAAACTATTTAGCCCTAGAAAACCTCCTTGGATTAGTTGCAATATCAAATCTAGTATTAATGACAATGTAGGTTGTGCAGAGAGGTAGGTAGGGATTAATAAAGAAAAATGTGGGAGTTTCAAGATTTTGAGCATGTCAAAGATTAGGTATTGTGAACCCTCAATCTAGGTACCTACAAAACAACATGATAAACAAGTTAAACAAGGAAATGCAAGCCTAAACATGGATTCCCCATGAGATTCATTAACATAGCTCAAATTAGGAAGGAAATGATGAAAAATACAATGAAATCACAAAAACAAGATTGAATCCTAATTAAGCAAGCAAACTCTTAATCCCATGGGAGAATTGGTGCCAATTTGATGTGAAAATTGGACCTTTCCCAATCCCTAAGATGCAAGTTGATGATTGTTGAGGAATGTTGATCCACTTTGATGATGAATGTGAGAGCTCCAAGCCAAATCTGCAAAAAAGGCTAACTAAGAACTCAAATGATGAATGAGAATTGCTAAGTATTTTAGCATGGTAACTTTGCTTGGAATGTGGATGATGAAATAAGGATATAAGCTCTTTATTTATAGATTGATAAGTTGAAGAGATGTCCAAATTTGATCAATGTGGGACAAAGATTCAACCAATGATATGATGCCACTTGTCAACATGTGAGAGGATGAAGGTTGAGCAAGTTTTGAGGATTGTGCCAATAAATGCATAAATTTGAAATTCAAATTTGTTGAAATGACTTGAAAGGGGGGAAGAAAGAAAGCATTAAATGCCACTTGGCTCAAGGCAAAGGACATGTAAGAGATCTTAAATGCCTTGTTGGAAGGACTTATTCCCACTTGGATTTTGAATTCAAATTAGGGGAATATTCCTTAAAAGATGCCTTGTTGAAGGAAAATAGAAATTTAATAAATCAAATAAGTCTATTTTCATGTGCAAGTTGCAAAATCTAGAGGATTTGAGTGATTAGGATTAGCATTGATCATGATGTGATTAATTTAAATGATGTTAGTTGATTTGACCATTTTGACTTAGATTTTAGGATTTAAATAACTCAAAATGAGAAAAGAATGATTTAGACTTAGTTAAATAAATATTTTTGATTTATTTAACCAAAAGGGGTGATGTTAGATTAAATTAGATAAATGTTTGATTTATTTAATTTAATTAGATGAATTTTGAGATTTAATCAAATAATATGGATTATTTAATTAAATAAAGATAGGAAGATGAAATGACCTAACTAATTACACAGAGATGATTTAATTAAATTGAGGGATTTATTTAATTAAAGGGAGAATTATGAAGACTTTAATCAAATAAGGCTATTTGATTAAATGGTTAGATAGAGGGATAATTCAGGATGAAGTGATGTTAGTAGATCAGGATCGAGTGTGCGATATCAATTTGTATATTTTTGATGTCTACATTTTGCCCCTCTTTGAAGCGATGCACTTGTTGCGTTGGTTCAAAGAATAATCTTGCCATGATCAAAATTCAAAATTTCTCTGATTTTTTCGGATGCCCCACTAT
Source organism: Sequoia sempervirens (assembly GCA_007258455.2). Classification (NCBI taxonomy): domain Eukaryota; kingdom Viridiplantae; phylum Streptophyta; class Pinopsida; order Cupressales; family Cupressaceae; genus Sequoia; species Sequoia sempervirens. Next base: position 378,276,316 of record VDFB02000003.1, on the reverse strand, counting down.
TGCCCCAGTGAATGAAGAATTACGCCGGTATACTACCCCCTCGAGAGATTGGGCGAAGAGGTTTGATTTGAGGGTCGATCTCTCGAAAAAAAAAAGGTTCAAGATCAGTTCAACTCAAATATTTGATGTAGATAGATTTGATGATGTAGACAGTCATCAACCATGGGTAGTCTCATGCCTATTTTGATATATTACACACACTTGATCCTGATTTGTAGCATGATAGTTACATTATTGATGATATAAATAAGATGATTATGATGTTTGGGTGATATGATGATGCATGGATGATATGGATGCACGTGATATGATATGATGATGATTTTATGATTATGCAAATAGATGATAAATGTATGGTTTATGAGATGTTTAGAATAACTAATCTATATTATGCAATGATGGGGATAAATGCATGTGGTATGATTAATGTTTTCTATATGGTATTATATGCATTATATAGTATGTTGATGGTTTGTGGATGCAAGATGGATGCAATGGTGATGATTTATGATTAATTGTCATGGTACCATGTTAGCGTGATTAGCAAGAAAAGAAGAAGTCATTTCAACAAGACGCATGATGACACAAATGCAGATGATGATGATGATGATGATGATGATGATGATGATGATGATGATGATGATTACCTGCCAAGGAATTGGGATTTTCAAAGGGCCAAATTTTCTTATGTTTGAGAACACACGTAGTACGAGGCATCAAGGTATAGTAAACCAGGATGGCGTGGTACCTAGTGTGATGGAATTTGACTCAACAAACAGATAGGAGTATTCTTGTTCACACCTGACATACGAAAACCTTGCTAGGATGCACTTTAGAAGTTTCAAACACCTCAGACCAAAACATGGAAAGGTAAACCTATCCCTGTAATAGTCAACAAGTTGCCCTAGACCTCTTCCATACATACCTAACAAAGCAAGTATTCGCCAAGGTTATATTACAAGAGCATCCAACAAGCACAACAGACAAAAGATAATGATCATTGCCCCATTCCTATTTCTCTAAATCCTCTATTTTGGGATATCATCGAGACACCCTTGGAATAAGCGCAAGTAAGATAAGTTAAAAGATAAAGACCAAGTAAACAAAAAAATTGATGCTCTTCAATACCGCTAACGGAAAGATGATGTGTTTTCTAAGATGATGAACGAAACTTATTGCCAAAAGATAATGCCCATTGTAGGAAGGATTCATCCTAGGACATGTTAGTGGATGGTTGCACGTCATTTCTTTTATAAGGGATGATTGATATGGGAAAAATTCAGATGATGAGTTACCAATACGAAGAGATAACCAACTTGCTTATTTACTAACTTAGGCTTTAGACCTGACATTTTGAGTTCTGCATTTAAACTGCTAGACTTGTTTCTGACTTTTTCACCAAAGGTTGATGATGACGATCAGTTTATTATGGATGGTGCTTATTGCCAGTGCAAGCGAGATGAGGCAGATAGATTTTTCAAATATTTGGATGTTTTTGATGTTTTTGGAATATTTTGAGGTTGTTTTTGGTATTTTTTGATGTTTTCAAATGTTTTGATTTTCAAAATTTTCAATGTTTTTTGGGATTTTCTGAGATTTTGACCAAGAAACTAACCTAAACACCTATCCTAAGGGTCTTGAGGGCTGATCAACAGATTAGCCTTGCCTATGTTATACATGCAGAGACCACATAGTTTGACTAACGACTTGACCGATTTACAAATGATGATATACATGATGAGATGTCAGTTTATTATGACAGACTCCTATAGGACTGACCTAAATATCTCGGGGGATGATCAATGATCAATCCTTGCCTATGTTCAAGCTCAGAGATGACGTAGTTCGACAAGACGACCTTTTTTTTGGCTTTTTGAATGACTTTATGACCTATTTTTGGATTTTGATATGTTTTGAATGTTTTTGGATTTTCTAATTATTTGATGTTTTTGGATTTTCTGATATTTTGATGTTTTTGGATTTTCTGATATTGAGGACTTTAAGACCATACACGAATCCAATCCGATGAGAACATGCCCCTAGTGTGATGCAATAGACTACCCCAATAAAGGCTGGACAAACTAACCTTGAGGATGGGCCGAGTAGTACTAGGAGGGATCATGATACGAACACAAGACCAAGCTATGGTGAGGATGCAAGTGGATGTGTGATGGATGGAGACCTGAATGCTATGGATGATGGAAGTGAAATGGATGGATGATGCAGATCAAGCCATAAAGATCCTGGTGGATGGAAAGTGCTTATTTAGGCAAGGCACCTGTTTTCCAGGTTTTCACCAAGGTACTTGCCCAAAGTGCCACCAAAGTGGTTTTCACTAGAGGACAATTTTTTTTTTTATCCTTTTTCTAATTTTTTTTGGATTTTTGCTTTTTTGTTTTTTGTTGTCACCAAGACGCCTATTTGCCAGGTTTTTGCCTAAGTAACCATTTTTTTAGGACTTTTTCTGATTGATTTTTTTTTTGGATTTTTTTTGGTTCTATACCTTGAAAGATTTAGGCATAAACTTTTTGAGATGGGAGCTATTCATGGGCTCCTGCAGAGGTTCCCCTTCAAGTGTTGATAGCTGATATGCCCCTGATTTGTAACTTGCTGTTATGATGAAAGGTCCTAACCAATTAGGTTCGAACTTGCCTTTGCTGCTGGGATTCAGGACATTCTTTTGATTTTCTTTTAAGACCAGTTCTCCAACTTGGAAAGTCCTTCTTCTGATTCTCTTGTTGTAGCTTCGTTTGAGTCTATTTTGATAGACTTGTAGATGATTCAAAGCATATATTCGTCTCTCATCTAGTAACTCTAGCTCGTTTAATCTTGACACCCAGTAGTCCTCATCAGTGATGAGGTTTTGCAGTGATATTCTGAGGGATGGGAGCTCAATCTCACGGGGAGTATGGCTTCATCCATAGACCAGGAGAGAATGGGGTGGCACCAAAGTGGGTGTGCGATGTCGTTTGATAGTTTGCAGGGCTAGATTGTCAGATGCCATGCCACAAATGTCATTGACTATTTTCTTAATTTTGAGGATGGTTTTGTTTGTGGCTTCTGCTTGGCCATTGCCTTGGGGATAGTACGGGGTGGAGAAGCGATGTTGGATTTTAAATTTCTCACACAAGTCACGAACCTCCTGGTTCTTGAATGGTGTCCCATTATCCGAGATAATGGCTTGTGGAACCGTAACGATATATGAGATAGTTTAGGATGAATTTTGAGATCTGCTTCCCAGTGATATACATCATAGGTATGGCTTCCACCCACTTTGTGAAGTACTCAGTTGTAGTTATAATGAATTTGTGGCCATTGGATGAGGTGGGTGAGATTTTCCCAATGAGATCGAGTCCCCACTGCGAAAAGGGCCATGGTGTGATAATCGGGTGAAGCTATTGAGCTGGAGCATGGATGAGGTCCCCATGTTGCTAACATTGTAAACATCTTTAGCATGATCATGTGTTTCTCGCCCATTGTGGGCCAATAGTAACCACCTCAATTAGCTTCTATGGTTATTTCGCCGAGGTGAGCCACAGATACCGCTATGAACCCTATAGAGCAATTAATGCCTCCTTAGCATTTAGACAGTGCAAAAGTACCCTCTATGTTTCTATGGTATAAGGTGTCACCTAGGATGACAAATTTGGATGCCTTTTTGATAAAGGTTCGTTTTAGGCTCGATGGTATGTTAGCGGGTATGACTCCTATGCGAAGATATGTGTAGATGTCGTGATACCAAGGATCTCCAGGACCAATGATTTGACACACATATTTGATTCGGTACCTCGAATGTGGGAATGAGAAGCTGCTCAATCAAAAATTTGTATTTCGCACATTGTGAGGGATGTCTACTAGAGACCCCATTGCAGCCATGGTGTCAGCGGCTCGTTGTTGGTTCTTGGAATCTGCTCAAATGTTATGTCAATGAAGGATTCCTTTAGAGTCTCCACCAATTTCTTGTATGGGGTTAGCTTTTCATCCTTTGTCTGATATTCATTATTGAATTGATTTATGATCAACTATGAGTCACCGTAGACCTTGAGAGCTATGATATTCCATTGCACTGTTGTCCTAAGACCTATAGTCAAAGCCTCGTATTCTGCGATGTTGTTAGTGCAAGGAAATGCTAGTTTGTATGATCTTGGTATGCAGTCCCCCTATGGGGTGATGAAGAAGACACCAGCTCCTGATCCATGTTGAGTATATGAGCCGTCAAAGTATAGTTTCCAGTGATAAGCAACGTTGAGGTTAGAAATAGACTCATCTGGAAACTCTGAGACAAGGGGATTCTCAGAATACATGGGTGCTTTTGCTAATTGGTCTACAATAACTTGACCCTTGATGGCTTTTCTTTCAACATACTCGATGTCATATTCTGATAATATCATGACCCATTTTGCCATTCTGCCAATTAACATTGCCTTTGATAAGAGATATTTAAGGGGGTCAATTTTGGCAATAAGCTTGATCTTGTGTGCCAACATGTAGTGTCTAAATTTTTGGGATGCAAACACTACTGTGAGGCATGCTTTCTCAATGAATGAGTAATTTAGCTCATGACCCACCATTGTCCTGCTAATATAGTAGATGGCCCTCTCTGTTCCATTTTCATCATGTTGGGCTAGTAGGGCTCCAAGGGCTACTGCTGTTGCTGATACATATAAGATCAATGGCTTCTTGGGGATGGGTGGCATTAATACTGGCGGTGTCAATAGATATTCCTTTATTTTGTTGAATGCCTCTTCACATTTTGTATCCCATTTGTATGATACCATTTTATGGAGTAGGCGGGAATATGGGTTATGCTTGTCTACCAGTTGTGCTATGAATCATCAGATGGATTGAAGTCTGCCTTGGAGACCTCTTAATTGTTTTAAATTCCTTGGTGCTTCCATCTCGAGGATTGCTTTGACTTTTGCTGGATCCACTTCGATACCCCTCATAGACACTATGTATCCTAACAGTTTACCTGATTGTACGCCGAAGATGCACTTCTTGGGATTTAGTCTGACTTTGTATTCCTCCAATCTATCAAAGATAGCACTTAAGGTTGCTATATGATCTTTTCTTTTTCTTGATTTGGCTAGGATGTCATCAACATAGTCTTCAATTGTCTTGTGAATCATGTCATGGAAGATCAATGTCATGGCTCATTGATATGTTGCTCCTGCATTCTTGAGGCCGAATGGCATCATGTTCCAGCAATAGGTCCCCCACGGACAAGTAAAAGTTGTCTTATATTGGTCTTCTTTTGCTATCATAATCTGGTTGTATCTTGAAAATCCATCCATTAGTGATAGCATCTCATGCCCTGCTGTCATGTCCACTATCATATCGATATTGGGAAGTGGAAAGTCATCCTTGGGACATGCTTTGTTCAAATCTCTGAAGTCCATATAGATTCTGATGGCTCCGTCAGGTTTTGAAACAGGTACCAAATTTGACACCCATTCTGGATAATCAATTGGTCATATGAATCCTACATCTAACAATTTTTTGAGCTCCATTTTGACTAACAAAGCGATTTGAGGATGCATTTTGTGAAGCTTCTATTTGACAGGTTTTGCATCTAGATACACTGCTAAGTGGTGGACCACAGTCTTTGGATCAAGCCCTGGCATATTAGCATAACTCCATGCAAAGTTTATTTGTCTTTCCTTTAGGAATGCTGCTAGGAGTTCTTGTTCTTCTGATAATAGTGATTCCACATAGAATGTGATATGCGGGGTCTCCTCTATTCCTAAGTTGACTGGGTTACATTTTTCAGCCAAGACTACTGACTTCTCTTGATGAATTGCTCTTAGGGGAAGATTGAATCCTTCATCCTCAGGCACCTTAGAGAGGTTTTCACCATTGGATACATCCTTTCTTTTTACTATTTTCTTGTTAGAGAGTGCCACGGTGTGGTTTTCACTCAAGGACTTGGATATGATTCTTAGTTTCTCACTTTTGTGACTGAAAGATTCAATCATTTCCCCATAACAGGCGTGTGTTTCCAACTCCATTATAAAGCCTGCTTTATGATCTCCATCTGGAATGTTATCTCTCAATCCCATGAATTCTGAGAGCGCTTCATCATTTCAGAACTGGTCCTCGTTGGTCATAGAATCGATCAGTTGGGGGTAGACTAAATGAATCTCATGATTTTGACTATCTGGTTCAAAGGATATGGTACTAATCATACACAGGGTGGTATCTTCAAATAGCCTAGGTAGATTGGATAAAGTATCTTCGTCATTGCTACTAATATAGGACTCAGTTATAAAATTATGTGTATCCCTACCTGTGACTATTGGTGAGTGTACTTGTACTAGTACTGGCTGAGGAGAAACATTAGCGGCTCTAACCGGAGGACTTCGGCCACGTATGGTTATTCTCGGAGTGGCACATGCAAGACCAAGATTTGTTATGGGTCACATCTCTGGCATGATAGGTATTATAAGCCCATTGTCATTTTGTCCTAGTCTTTGATTTCGGTCATAACCCATTGCAAGCATCATGTGTAGGCCTTTGCTTCTTTCGTCCATTGGTAGATTAACTGTCTGTCTTTCATCTTGATACAACATGTGAGATGGATCTGCTTCAATGACCTCATGACCAAGGTCTCCCCATCTTGTGAATTCGGGATAATCCTCAGGATACATTTGTGATGTGGAAGCTTGATTTTCTTGTGGGTGTCCGCAAGTGATCTAGGAGATTATAAGTAACTCTCCTCCACAAAGCATTGGGAGCCCACCATAGCTACCAACCGTCCTCACGGATGATGGAGCTTGATGTCGAGATATAGTGGAATGACAAATTAATCTCACGGTAATCCTGAAGTGGGCGTGAGTGGCCCGAGGATCGATGTATGATGGATAGCCCCTCATCATTTTGGCACTTAGAGTTTGTAATATAGTTGGCTTGAGGGTTCTTGCGCGGTATGAAAGCGGCTTAGGATCTCCATGGATGGTAACCTCTGTCCATTGTAATGAATTTCACGCATTAATTGGAAGGATTGATCTGTATTTCATCGCATGCATCCATGGTCGTCCCAGGAGGATATTGTATGGCAATTCAAGGTCCAAGACCTGACATGTGGTTTCCATGAGTGTTAGCCCTACTTGGATAGGGAGCTTAATTGTGCCCTGAGACACTCTTTCTTGGTCATCATATGCTCTGATTGTGATGCCTTTGGCTTTGTCGATGGAATCTTCTGATATTTTCCACTGCTTGATGAGGCTAAGAGAACAGATGTTCAAACCTGCACCTCCATCCACCAAGACCCTTTTGATTTTGCTCTTGTTCACAATGGATTCCAAGTGAAGTGCACGGTTGTGAGATGGTTGGGCAGGAAAATCTTGGTCAGAGAAAGTAAGGAGATTAGGTTTTATGATGTTTCTGACCATAGCTTGGAATTGTTCCGCATTGAGGTCTACAGGGACGGTAGATGAGGCTAATGCTTCCTCGAGGATCTTCTTATGGGCTGATGATATTTTTAACAACTCCATGATGGAGATGTGTGCTGGTGTTCTCTTGAGTTGTTCTACAACATTGCTATCTCTGAAGTGTCTCTCTTGATGAAGGGTCTATTAGGTTGGGATGATCTGTGATAGTAACTTTTCTGCCTCTTGTAAGGTGACTCCACAGGTCTTACGGCATGGCGCATCCTTGATGGTATTGTCATCACGATCTTCATTTAGAGAGGAGAGCAGTAGTACATTTAGGTATGCATGATTTGCACTGCAGCTTCCTTTATCCTTGTTATTCCCTTTGTTCCCCATGATTTGGCATTGGATTACGTGTAGATTTTTAAGATCACAGTTGATAGAATTGACTACATTATGGATTCTTTTATCGATGAGATCTTGGATGAGAGTATTTCTTGAGTCTCATACAATTGTTGTGGTGTGGCCTTTGATTTTGTGGAACTCACCGCAGTTGATTTTCATTGTACCAAGGAAGGTTGTATCAGGTTCTTGATAGTCCTCAAATGCTAGGAGAGATTGGATGATGAGTTTTATTAGGTCAAGCTTTTCCTTGATGTCCTCAAGTGGTTCCCCAAAATTAGTGTAATTTTTGTTTGGGGTATATTTTTACGTGGGTGGTCCTCTTTAGTCATTGACGTTATTGATGGTGGGATTATTGTTGGGTTGATATGTTGTGTGCTAAGTGTTTTGGCGTTGTGGTTGGATTTGCAGTGCGGGTGTATTTTGGCGTGGACCACTAATGAAATACTACCTTAACATCATGGCATGCATCATTAGTGATGTTCTTGTTTCTCACCCATGTACGAGGTTTATCACTGTAATTAGATGATGGGCAGTTGCTTTGCGGTTCGTGATATGATATTGATTCTGCAGGTTGAGTCACGAGGGCTCTTTCGATGCTAAGTGCCTTGGAGATTAATTGCTCATATGTGTTGATTCCCTGAACCTTGAGATGAAATGACAGGCGGCTTTCAAGGTTGGCTATGATCGTGCAGACTTCTTGTTCTTCTGGCATGGTCCACTTGCTCCGATTGGCCTTGGATCGCCATCATTGAATGAATGAGGTGAAAGACTCATTCTTTCCTTATTTTAGAGTGGAGAGTTCTTCGAGACTAACATCCATTATAATATTACATGCGTAATTCCTAATGAATTCATCTCCGACTTCTTGGAATGTTCTAATGCTTGTGGGTGGCAGAACCATTCTATGGTGGGACACACTTAAACTCCTAGGGCCAACCATATCCGGATCGTGTCGTCATATGTGACTTCCATACAATGAACCTGGAATTCCCTAATGTGATCTTTAGGGTTTCCCATCCCTTGATATTTGTCAAATTTGGGGATTTCAAATCCCTGAGGGAATGGTTTCATGTCTAGGCTCCTATCAAATGGATAGGGACACAAGTTACTTGATGTTTTGGTTGTTCGCCCTGACTGAAGGTTGAGCACTTGTTGTGATAACAACTTGAGTTGTGTTGTTACATCACTTTGCGGATCAAGGGGTGGGATGAATGTGTTTTGAGGTGTTGCAATCATGGTTTGGATGGATGGATTGGTTGGTGCGTTGTTCAATGGTATTGGTATGTTGTGGCGGGCGAAGTAGGATTCTACTTGCTTTTGGATGAACAATGCTTGTTGTTGATCTTGTTGTTGTTGCGCTAGGATTTGTGCTTGTTGTTGCACTTGTTGTTCCAAAAATGCTTGTTGTTGTGCTTGCTGTTGCGCTTGTTGTTGTTCTAACAACGCTTGTTGTTTTGCTTGTTGTTGTTCCCACAACACTTGTTGTTGGGCTGCCAATTTTGCTGCTTCTTGCTACTCTTGGTATTGCTTCAATGCTTGTTGATATGCCTACAATTGTGCTGCTTGTGCAAGAAGTTGTGCTTGGGATTGCGCTTGTTGTGCTTGTGCGGCTTGTTGCTGCAATAATAGTTGTGCTTGAGCGACCCTTTGTGCTTGCAATGCTTGCATAGCTTGGGCAGCTTCTTGTTGTTGTTGTTGCAATAATGCCTGGGCTTGTTGTGCTTGTTGCATTTGTATTGCGGCTTGTGCAACTTTGGTAGCTTGTGCAACTCGAGCAGCTTGTTGCATGGCTTTTTGTTTCTGGACTTGTTGGTATCCTCTTTGGAAAGCAGCTTGCAATGCTGCATCATATTGAGTTGATGTGGTGAACATTGGTGGTGGATTTGGAATGGTGGTAGGTGGTGATGTTTAATTGATGTTTTGCATGTTGGATAATGGTATTGGTGTGATGGGTCCTTGAGAGACGATGTTTTGTGATGTTAAGGGTGTGTTTGATGGTGTTGCCATTGCTTGTGTATTTATCGTTTGTTGTTGCGATATCAACGATAAATTTTGAGTGTTTGGTTCAATGCTTTGATTGATGGTTGGGATGTAGGTTTGATTGATACTTGGTAGGGGAGGCAACCCCAAACCAAGGAGTGGTGTGAATGTTAATGGAAATGGCGGAAGAGGTGGAAATGTAAGGGGCGTGAGTTGTTGTGAAAATGTCATGGTGTCGAATAAGCTCCCTAGTCTGAACGTATCTCCCTCTTCTTGTGAATTTGTGAGAAGAGGTGTTTGTGTTGCGTGAAGGAATGTTGATGATGGATCGTGATGGAATGCGAGAGGAGCATTTTTGTGTAATGGGTTTTGAGGTATGCTTTGTTCCAATGTGGTGTTTGCATCCAAACTTTGATTATTAACAAGGGGATGTGATTGAAGAGTATTGAGAAATGCGTTTCCATTGTTGACATTTGGTTGGGTTGGAGCAATCGATGTCGTGATTTGTGAGATGTTTTGAGTGATATTTTGGGATGGAGGTGTAGATGAGATGGGTATGGTGGATGAGATAGGTGGAAAGGATGTCTCCACTATAGTACTTACATCAAAATCTGAAGGCAACTTGGCCCCTTGTTTTTCTAGTTCAAGCATGTACAACGAAGGGTTGAGTCTCATCATGACATTGATGATTCGATGGTTATCCGAATTTTGGAGCATTTCTGTCATTTCCTTGTGAGACATTCCAAAAGTAGGGTCCTCTCCTTGATTTTCTTCTTGGGGATTTTGTGATGATGAGAGGGTCAATGGATTGCTTGATTTTGCTGGATTCATTTTTGCATTGGTTTGGCTAAGATCACTTGAAGTGGGAGTTTCTTTGTTGGCTTCCATACTCTTCTTGTATTGATATCTTGTTTGAACCATAAAACAAGGATCAATCTTTGAGAATATGAGAGATGAATCTCTTGATTCTTTGGATCAATCGTTATTTTATGTCCCAAAGTATAAAGTTTTAGGATGCTTTTGAGGATCAAATGTGATGATATGATGATGATGTTAAGGATGGATGATATGGATGTTTTTGAATTTTGATCAATCTTGAATGAGACACTAGGCTTTTAGGACTTTGGATTTTGATTTGTTTTGAGATTTTTGAGATTTGGTCCTTGATTTTGATTTTGATTTTGTTTTGATTTTGAACAAAAGGACCCTAAGATGTTTGATAATGATCTAAGGGATAGCTTTGTTCAAAGGATGATAATTTGAATATGTGTGAGGAGAAGGATGCATCTACCCACACCTATTCAAACAAGATGATTGTTTCACTAAGCATATGAAGAAGGATTCATCTACATACACCAAGCTAGACAATATGATTTTGATAATTTTGACTAAGTATATGCAAAAGGATGCATCTACACATACCTAGCAAATGATGTTTTTGCTAATGTTCTCAATGATATTGATGATTTTGATTTTACCACAAAGCCTAGTATCAAGGATGATTTCAAGATTTTCCAAAAGGTGATAGTGAGATGGATTTTTGTTTTGATGTTTTGATGGATGGGTGAAAAATGATTTTGATATGTTTTGATCCTAAGAAGAACCTAAAAAACACACTTTTTTTTGCTTAGACCTAGGTATTGAAGAGCATGCAAATGCTTCATAATGACCTTTGTAACCAAGAAATGATTTGAACATTTAGATTTCCAATCAATGATTTTGTGCTTTTGGGATTTGTGAGTCTTCAACACATGTGAAAGTTCATTTTGTTTAGCTTTGCTTAATGTCTTTATTTTACCAAAAACACTTTCTTCAATTAGGTTTTCAAACTAAGATGTCCAATGTCTTAATTTCTTCAAACCCCCACAAGATATGTGATGTGGAAATTTAATGAACTCAAGGCAAGGGTTTCCTATTGTTTACTTGAGAAGACAAATTGAGATTTAATCCAATGCTTAGAAACCTCTAAGGATGTGAATCCCAAGGGAAAGCAATAACATATGGATTGAGTCAATGGTATTTGTCTTCAAAAGGGTTTGAAATTTGGATGATGTTAAGTGTTTGTTTCTATGATGTTTTCAATCAAGCAATGCATTTTGTAACCTAAGAATAAGTACAATCCTATGGATGTGTAAGACAATATTTATTGGATTCCCACTTGGAAAAGTCCAGCTACGCTTATCTCTAGTGAATGGTTAGATACTTGACCCCACTGGCTCCCCTCCACGGCACTCACTTATACGGGGCAGCCAAGCACCAACACCCATGAAACTCCCATGGCATGCTTTCCATCTCTACTAAAAGCCGTAAAATTGTGGGGCGGCTTCAGAACGACCGCTCTTGCACCAACAAACAGATTAAGCGGGATTTTGAAAGTACCCCAGCAGCACATGGCTTTAGAACTTTTGTCTGTGTTGACCTTAATCGGTAAGAGTCCCTTCGATCCATCTCGGCCTGAGTCAACTGCTGATACATGCTTCCAATATCCACATTTATATCCCTACCGGAAATACTCTTGGCTTTTAGAGTGTTACCGGTTGAGCCGTTCCCTTGGGTGATTACTTCTTCCCACAAGGTGGGCCCTCTAAGATAAAAAAAAAGTGAATGAAGAACAAAATTCGTAACTCGATCAATCTTTGATAGCAACAAAGAGAGAATATACGCAAAAATGCCCCCACTCACACTCGCACAATAGTTTGTCTCAATTTTAAGCCCAAATCATGTAAGGGATTGCTTTGTCTTAACCCAAAGTCATGGAAAAAGACCTTTGATTCTCAAGACGCTTATAAAGCACGCAGAGAAGCGATACGCCCTTTCCAATGGCTTTAGTCTAAGTAAGCCTTCACAAACAAACAAAGCTACACTTATTCTTTTTAAACCCTCAAAGCAATGTGTGAGTTCATTTTAGAGCACCAAATCACAAGTGAAAAGACATTTGTTCAATTGTTTAATCCATAAACAAAATCTAGTAAGTTGTTGATCCTAAGGTTCTTTTTAATCCTTTTGCAAGAAATAAACAAAAAGAATCCTTTTTAAACCCAAATGAAAGCTAGTGTCCTAAAGAAAGAAAAGGATGACAAATTCTTGAAGAAGTGTTAAACAAACACTTAAGTGTTAAAAAACACTTTGATTAGACAAAATATCATCCCCATGCTCCTCTTTCTTTTTATTTTGATTCCCAACCTACAAAAGTGATCAAAACATTAGATGAGATAAAAAAACAAAAGGATATAGGGGTTAGATGAATCATTTACCAAAACACCCTAAAACTTAGCCAAGTTATCATGTGTTTTTAATTTAGATGCAAATTTGAAAATTTTAACTCATTAATAGTTAAGAAACAACTACACCATTGGATAGCTTATGGAATTCTACCCTATTTCAAAAAAAAAAAAGCATAAAAAAAGACCTTCGTATGACCAAGATATGGTCATTTGAAAACTGACTCATGGGCGCTAAAACAGTGATCATGGGAGCTATAACAGTGATCATGGGCGCTAAAAGAATAATCATGGGAACTAAAAGAATGATCATGGGCACTATAACAGTGATCATGGGTGCTATAACAGTGATCACGGGTGCTATAACAGTGATTATGGGTGCTATAACAGTGATCACAGGCACTAAAATGGGGATTTATGAACAAAATTGTGAAAAACGGCAAATTTTTTAAAAAACGTGTTAGAATCTGTCGATCAACCCTCCTTCTAGCGCCAGAATGTGAACCCTCAATCTAAGTACCTGCAAAAAAACATGATTAAACAAGTTAAACAAGGAAATGCAAGCTTAAACATGGATTCCCCATGAGATTCATTAACATAGCTCAAATTAGGAAGGAAACGATGAAAAATACAATGAAATCACAAAAACAAGATTGAATCCTAATTAAACAAGCAAACTCTTAATCCAATGGGGGAATTGGTGCCAATTTGATGTGAAAATTGGCCCTTTCCCAATCCCTAAGATGCAAGTTGATGATTGTTGAGGAATGTTGATCCACTTTGATGATGAATGTGAGAGCTCCAAGCCAAATCTGCAAAAAAGCCTAACTAAGAACTCAAATGATGGATGAGAATTGCTAAGTATTTTAGCATGGTAACTTTGCTTGGAATGTGGATGATGAAATAAGGATATAATCTCTTTATTTATAGATTGATAAGTTGAAGAGATGTCCAAATTTGATCAATGTGGGACAAAGATTCAACCAATGATATGATGCCACTTGTCAACATGTGAGAGGATGAAGGTTGAGCAAGTTTTGAGGATTGTGCCAATAAATGCATAAATTTGAAATTCAAATTTGTTGAAATGACTTGTGAGAGGGAAGGGAAAAGTGCAATAAATTCCACTTGGCTCAAGACAAAGGACATGTAAGATGGAGTTATTGCCTTGTTGGAAGGACATGTCAACTCACATTTTTGAATTCAAATTTGGGAATATTCCTTCAAAGATGCCTTTTTTTGAATGAAAATAGGGAATTATTAAATCAAATAAATGATTTAATTGTGCAAGTTGCAAAATCTAGAGGATTTGAGGATTAGGATTAAATTAATCAGATTTGATTAATTTAAGGATATTTACGATTTGACAATTTGATTTAGATTTTGGATTAATTTAAATAAAAAGAGAGGAATATGATAAGAGGCCAATTAAATAAAGATTTTGATTTATTTAATTAAAATGGATGGTGTTAGATTAAATAAAATAAGGTTTTAATTTATTTAATTTAATGAATAGACTTTAGAGATTTAATCAAATAAATTGAATTATTTAATTAAATAGGGATAATTAGATAAGATGAATTGATTTAATTAACAAGGGAAAGTGACTTAATTAGATAATTTATTTAATTAAGAGATGAATATTGATGAATTTAATCGATAAGGAATTTGATTAAACAGTTAGACCGAGGGATGATTTAGGAAGAAATGATGTTAGTAGATCGTGAGGTGATATCAATCAGATATTTTCGGGATGTCTCTGCTTTATATGGCCTCCCTTAAATTGAGTGTGAGATGGAATCATATAGTTGAATTACAAAGAGATAAGAGATGCAATGTAGTAATGTAATGGTTGAAACATTAGTGTAGTGGCCTCGGATATTGTTCATATGATTTTTTTAATTATAGATTAAATGGTGGGCATATTAGTGCTTCTAATTTGTTACACACAAGGAGGGGTAGTCATATATCTAAAATATGTGGCCATGTGTCAGATTTTATCATGCGAGAATAGTGTAAGGAGTGTCATATAAGATATCATCCTGTAAGACTAATATAAATAATTTCACATGATGATAATATAAGGAGTATCACATAATATTTCATTGTGTAAGAATAGTATAAATAATATTGTATAATGAGTCACCATGTAAGAATAATATGAGGAACATATTATAGGATATCATCATGTAAGATCAATGCAAGGAAATTTATATGAGATGTTGGTGCATACAAATAATGTAAGGCAAGCTATATGAGGTATCATCATGTAAGAATAATGTAGGAAATTTTGTATAAATGTCATCATGTAGAATAATATAAGGAGTATTTTGTATGATGTCATCATATTAGGACAATGCAAATAATGTGTCATGTATGAGAATGATGTTATAAGAAGTATGTCATCATGTGAGAAGATGTTATAAGGTGACATCATGTGAGATAAATCTTATCAGTTGTCATTATGTGAGATGATGTTGCAAGGTTTCATGTGAGAACAATGTTATATGTCATTGTGTGAGAACAATGTTATTAGGTACCATTATGTGAGAATAATTTCATAATATATCATGTGGTAATAATGCTATAAGATGTCATCATGCAAGAATATTGTGACAAGGTATCATCACTTGAAAACAATATAAGAATGTTAGATAAGATACCATAATAAAAGAATGATAAAAGGGATATTGTATTAGTTATCATTATGTAAGAAAAATATAAGAAATGTATTATAACATGTCATCATGTAAGAATGATATAAAAAAAATAGTGAATAATATGATCATGTACCCCTAGTGTCATGATGTCACATGCGAGTGATGGTTTATAGATTTGTTTTTGTTATCTTAGTGAGGATGCACTTAACCTATATAATAAAGTCTAACAAATTCCCCCCAAGTGGGGAAGTCAATTAATGTGGTTTATTTGGTGATGTAAAGGCCATTGAGTCAAGGAATGAAAAAGGGTAAATAAACCAAGATAAATCAATAAGAAAACAAGGGCTATAATTTTTTTAAGGAATATGTGAAACATAAAGTTAGAGCTATAAAAATTGTAGTGTAGAACAAAGTAAACAAATAATGAGCTAAAAGCAAATGGATATATGTTTTTTTATTAATATGAATAAAGTGTTTTAATGAAAAATTTAATTTCTTAACATTATCCTAAATGCATGGGGGAAAATATGAAGGTAAGTGGAAAATGAATTGAAAAAGTGTTAAAAGGAGGAAATAAAAAGTTGCATGAGTAAAAAAATGGAATGTTCATGGCCTTTTGTGTCAACATGCATCATAAAGGTGTCTTTAAATCATTTAAAACTTATATAAATAAAGATAAGCAACCCAATAGTAATATAATTAAAGTTATGTATTATAGTGTAATCATTTGATAAAACATGTCAAGCATTGATCAAACTACAAAATGAGTAAAAATGTCATCACCTAGGAGGGTAAAGTTGTGTCAAGATTAGCCATATGATTTGAACACGTGAATAAGATCATTTTTCTTCATTAATTGTTGGCCCTTTCACAAATATTTATTCTCTAGGAGGTGTTTCCATTTTGGTTTGAGAATCCATATTTCTTTGGATTTTTGTTCTTTGTTGACAAAATTATTATCTTGATTTATATTTCATAAATTTACATTAATCTCTTAAAATCTACTTGTTGAGTTGATACTTATGTTACAATGAAATTGTTTGCTTTAAGCTAAGGAGCATGCACTCAATCCATTCTTATATCCAATGGAATAAGAGATAAAGGACCATTCAAATTGAGTTGAGATGTCTATAAAAGGTTTTTGATAAGTTAATGATTGAACAATTAGCTCTTGGATTTATTAATAATTGAATAATTTGTATGAAAAATTAGTCATTTATCAAGGAACCTCTTTCTATTTTTCAACAAATGTATCAACTATAAAATTTGTATTATTTGAGGGAGGTTCATAACTATCTGTTGAGGTGATTTTCTCTTGTGAATAAATTTAACACTTTGATGTAATATAGAGGGGATAACTCTATATTTTTTGACACAAGGATGTACCAACTATCATGTTAAATATATCAGATTTGGGTATAATGTGAAATAATGTAGGCTCCTTCCTTGTATCTATTTAAAAATTCAATTTTACACATCCTAACATGTCTTGCATTTAAACCATTAGAGAATTTTAAAGCTATACTTAAGTGAGTATAAGTATCTTAAAGTAAATGAGTATTATAAAAAAATTATCCTATGTAAATATTAAATGCAGATGTAAAGGTAATATTATAAAGAAATAAGAGGAGTGAACACTAGGTTGATCTTTGATGAATTCTATAAAATTTTGACGAGTCATATAATAAAGTGTTATCTTGAGATTCTTCATTGCTAATGAATTATACATAGCTTGATTAGTTGTGTTGGGGGGAAGGGGTTAGTATAGATCTATAAATTTTAGTTTGGAGCAACACTACATTTTTACTCCTTCAATTTGGATCATGTTGTTGTCATTCAACTCTCGAGTCTTGTTCTTAAAATTTAAAGCATTTGTTAGTAGCATGTCTAACTACTTTATGATAAATTCACAATAACTACAACTGTCAAATGGGTGAAAAAGTGGCAAGATTGGCCCCTAAAAGCTATTGTAGTGTGACATGGATGGGAACATGCAAATTTGTAAAAAGTTATTTTAACTTAGGCTTAATGGAAAGGAAATTGAAAACCTTACCAAACTAATAGACATGGTTGAATTTAGGTTTGGCCTCTTGGATAGTTTCATTAACAACTCATCTAATTCCTTTAAGCATTCCAAGCCATAATATTCTATCACAAGGTAAAGAATCTCATCAAACAAGAAAGATGGTTGCATAACATTATTGAAAGCTATAACTTCATTCTTTAGAAGTGATAATTTGGCAAGCATGTTACTCTTCTTTTGAGTTTAGACCAAATCTAAATGAGAATAATATATGAAATTATCTAGGTTTTCAACAATGATAACGTTGGAGGAAACCATCAAATTGGAAGAGTTTAACCAGGGACTTCACCAAATCTAGTTGTAATAGGGTACTAAGATGATTTAAAATTCACAAAAATTGGAAATGGAAGCACATTATTATATATCTAGAAGTTAAAAACCAACAAAGGATTGTGTTAATTCCTAAGTGTTGTAAGCAATGTTAGGGCTCAATTGATATCATGTTGACAAAAATGTGAGGAAATGAACACTTCCCTGACATAGTGTGATCTAGATCTTATCAAATATTCAAATGGTATGGATAATTTAATTGGATGTAAGAGCTAAGTAATTGAGCATCCAAAGAATGATAAGGATTCTTATCTAGTTTTGATGAGATGGTGACTTTAATTTTGTAATTGAGTTATTGGTGCACTACAATAGGTAATCAAAATAGGAAATTAAAATCTTGGATCAATGAATCATAAACTTGGGGTAGCTATGCTACACTTTGGTACAACACATATGGATTTAAAACTAGATTCTTATCAACTAATTTGTATTCACTTAAAGACCTATAATGGTTTCCTATGAGATCTACAATAAAGGACCAAAAATAAGAAACATCTAAAATATAGAAAATAAACTACTTGCATCACACACAATATACATGCAACACAATTATACTTTGGATAAACTATTAAACAAGTAGAAAAATCCATAAAGGAGTTGTGATCCTAATGCCAATAATCCATAATCATACATATTTACATTCTCTTATGGGATTTTACAAAATCTCTACTTCTTGTATTGAGATCCATCACATCTATAAGCCAACTTAAAGATGATAATGACTTGCATCTTCTCACAATATTGGAAATAAGAGGATCTCTACCTTCATATGTATATAGGCTATATTATCAATGTGCAACAATTAAAAATATGTCACATCAATCACAATGGCTCAACATGCAACCTCTATTGAAATGAGATACCTATAGTAGCTGCATGCATGCTCCTCCATTTTCAACACCTACTACCTTAGCCAGCCATGCATTTGGTTGGATATAAACATTTTTAGCTCACATTACTTTGGTCTCAAACAACTTATTCACCAAAATTTACCAATTATAAAAGCTTAGTTAGGACCAAATTCAAAACCCACTACTTGTATGGCTTCCAAGATCATATAATAGTCAAGTTCTTTCTCCATTCCCTTAATCTTCAAAATTTCCCTTTTTCTTTGAATATTTTAGCATGCCCCTTTAAATTCCTAATTGTTGATACCTAGCAATGATGGATGCTACTCTAACTATTGCAACCAATACCCAGTCAATAATGATATATTGATGACCAACATAGAAATAAATGGTGATGCCAACAAATAATAATAACTAATCAAGAAAGTAAAATTGCACACATAGTAAGATGGAGATCTAGCATGTGCAAGCAATATGTAACTACCTACGGAATTCATGAAGAATATATATGAAATAATCACTAAAAAACAAATCAAATATTACAAAAAACCAACAATTGCACCACCTCACTAGAAAAGGTTAAATCAAATGATAACCACACTCCTCAAGGAAAACACTTGTTGCCATAAAGGAGAATATTTTCCACTTGTTAAAACAAATAGATGGACAAAAACCCAAAGGAAAATATATCAACTATTAGGAATCAAGCATCACCCCACTAAATTTCTTTTCAACCTCTTCTCTATCACCTCAAATCTCCTTACACTAATTACACACTTACACATGACACTCTATCCTCTTGTAGTTGTTGGACAATACCAAAACCTAATCTATCAACCATACCATTCCATTTCTTTCATACATACAACACTTTCTATAAGCTTTAATAAAGGCTTGGGCCATGCTTACACAACATTGCTATAGTAATACTATTGAGTTGCCACATATATTCTTGTTTGGTCACTATAAGTAAATACAACTTTAGAGTGAAGCTTATCACTCCTACTATTGTTATAGGTAACTTCTACAATTGTTTGAATGCTTGTGGCATTTGCTTTAGGTGAATGTGCAACCCCAAAAAGCTTTAACAAGATGCCATCGATGACTTGTACTCTTATTACATGTATCTTTCCATTTTTCTATGAATGACTTGCAACTTGTTATAGGTACACTGTAGACACCTAAAATTATCTCTCAACAATTTTGTTGTTAACAATTCACTTCACATCATCTCTTCTAAATTAATTAAATAAATAATATTTATTTGATCAATTGTCCTAATTTGTTTGCCAATATTAATTAAATAATTTCAATTATTAAATTAATTGATTTAACCATCCTTCTAGCATTAATTGAATAAATTATGACTATTTATTTAATTAATAAATCATTTTTCTAATGTCCAACCTATTTATTTAAGCCCATCATGTGCATTCCAAAATATATATATATATATTTATTTAATTCCCACTTTTCCTCTCACATCACATTAGTACATTAAAATAAATTATTTAATCTACCGAACCATTTACACAAGTCAAATCATGATTAATCAAGATAATTCTTGCTCAAGTTTCTATAATGCTCTCAAAAGGAGTTTGCATGTACATTGACACATGCTTCCTAGTTCTCCAAAAATATTTTCATGCAAATCTCATCCATTTTGTTAAGAAGATCTTGACCCTTCAAATAAAAAAAAAATAGCCAAAAAAGACCTTTTAGTCTTAAAAAATGTCATTTTTTATCCAAACCCATCCTTTTCCAATAAGATTCCATCCATCAAATCTCTTAGAATCATGGAGCTCCTTTTGTGCATCGATTATAAGGTGCCACATGGAGCTCTCTCATGAATCTAAACCTCTCAAACAATCTCCACCCTCAATCTTGAAAATAAATTTATATATTGATCAACACTCCCTTGAATCTATAAATAGCCCCTCATGCAAACTATTTTTAGGATACTTCATGAATGCAAGGTTATGTTGCTAGTGTGAGCATCAACATACCAATATTCTCTCATCCAATATCTTAACCAAAACCACTCTCTTAGCACTACAACAAATCCCTATGATTTGCTCCATTTTTTGCTCTATTTTTGGCTTCCACCCACTGTTTTAATGTATTTTTTTCCAATTTTTTGAAAATTTTGGCACTATTTATCGAGATGGTGCTATTTTTGGCATTTATTTGCGCCAATTAGGACAAGTCAGCGCTAGTTTTGGAACTACTTTGCACCGAAATTAGCACCAATTTTAGCGTCAATATTAGCTTCAAGTGTGGTGCTGCCTTTGGCTCGAGTTTAGCTTTGAGTTTAGCGCCACTTTTAGTTCCGACTTTAGCTTTGAGTTTAGCTTTGGGTTTAGCGTTGGTTTAGACACCCCTATGTTGAAGAGACTTATTTATATGTCTCATCGACGATGTAAAACAGTGAAATGTCAACAAGATACGAGCATATCGAGGAGAGAATCACTTACGTCACATCGACAAGGTATATCTACAAGTGCTCGGCGAAACACAACTCTTGGATATAACAAAGTAATGTCGATGAGACATTGAGATATTGGTAAGACAAATAAGATTGTCTCATCGACACTCTTCAAGTAATGATCAAAAGCATACACTGCTAGATCGTCAGGAAGGTGAGAAACATATGTGGTAGAGCGGTATACACCGCAACCCTGCAGCAAGAAGCCTTGAGCAAGGCGGTAGTGCGGTAAACAACAAAAGGGAAGGGAAAAACACCGCCATACCACAACAGGTATAATAAGAGACGACAATAGTACGGTAATTGTGGCATCATTAAAATTTACAACACTAAATGCAACAAATCACATCAATCACAATCCATTTGAATAAATCATTTAAGGAATCAAGAATATAGCCCACCAAAATACTCTAAAACTCTAATAAATATACTCTAAAATTTTCGTTGAAATCTTATTTTCAGGCATAGCTTGTCAGAATGGAGTTTTCATTTTAATAAACATACAATAAAACCTTTGTTGAAACCTTATTTTCAGGCGTAGCTCGCCAAAATGGAGAATTGTTTCAGTAAAGAATGACAGAGAATGGTAAGGAGATGTGCATGATAGGAGGCATAGGATCCATTGTTTTTTATCTCATTCCTACTCTAATCAATAAGGGTTACAATGTTCGCGCTACTGTTTGTAATCTAGGTATTTAATTGACATATGTTTGCATAATCTCAAATTCCTTCAGATGCTTTTGAAGTATCAATGTATCCTATATAGGGTTTAGAATGACTTCTTTTAATTTAAAAAAATAAATTAGATGCTTTTGAAGTATCAATGTGTCATATATAGGGTTGAAAATAATTTCTTTTAATTTTAAAAAATAAATAAATGATGTATTTTCCTGTGATTAGATAATGTGGAGATCTCCTAAATCTACCCTAGCATACTGTCCTCTTTCGCACTGTGTTCATTACTCTAGCTGTTAGGGTTTTGCATTTGACATCTTTGATATCTTCATGATAGTGGCTTTTAAATAGATCTCAGTCTTTGCTTTAATCTTTATCACGGTAACCCTTGAGTTCCATAATACACCTTCAATCTCTTCTAAGAATGTTGTCTTAAGCTAGACTGCATGGTATGCATATAAAGCAAGTCCTTCATACTTGCCATTGTTCCAAACCACCACTCACCGCCTTGCTTAAAATGTTGCCTCCATAAGCACAATAGCATGTTTTAAAATAATGGTTGTCAGTGATTGACCATTAAGGTCACTACTTTCATTAAGATAAAATGAGATTTTTGTCTTCAAACTTAAGGCATTATGCAAGATAACATTGTGAATTATTTGTTGTGTACAATTTTATTTTCTTGCATATTTATTGCTTTGCTAACTGTCTTTAAGACTAGCTATTGCACCATCAGCTGCAATCTCAAACAACTCACTCATTGTCACTTGAAGATTCCTTTCATGAGCATCCTTGTATAAAATCAAACTATGCCCTATAGACTGCCTACTTACTTACTAATATAGGGGACTCATTGTTTCATGGTATTTTGAGTTTTATTTAGAATGGGTTAATATGTGGCATTTTTATGTGCAAGAAGAATAGATTGTGATGCAACATTCGGGTATGGACGGTTCAGGAAAAATTGGATTGCTATCGGTGTCATAACCAAGTTGGATTGTGCCTTGAGCCCGTGTGAAACACTTCCGGGTGTTTTCACTCTGAAGCAGAACTTGTGTCTAGGAATTTCCAAATATCTGACAAAGGAAGTTCCTACATTCTAAAGATAAAATCATAAATCTGCTTATCTAGTTTATGATCCAACCTGAGATCTTTAATATCCTATAGAGAAAGTTTGTACATTCTAAAGATAAAATCATAAATTTGCTTATCCAACTTCTGATCTAATTTGAGGTCGTGAATATCAAATAAAGAAGGTTCCTATATTCTAAAGATAAAATCATAAATTTTATCGGTCCAATTGGAGATCCAATTTCAGGTCGTGAAGCTCCGACAGAGAAAGTTCCTACATTCTAAACATAAAATCATAAATCTGTTTGGTCCAATTTGAGGTCTAATTGTAAGGATTTGTCTTTTTAATTATATTTTCTGACATTTGTCTTGATACAAATTGTTACTTTAGAATTATGGTATTTCTTTTCTTCTAATGTTTTCAACCCTCATTTCAAGGAAGAGCTCTGAAGATGGTTCCTTCAGATGGAGACTACACTTTTCCGCTATAGGTTCCATCTAGAAACACCAGAAGCTCAAGTTCTGCCATACTTAGGTACAACAGAGTTTGAGGTTACCTTGTTCTTCTTGATACAAAATGTTGTCCTTCAATCCCTCTTAAGCAACATTCACTATTATGGACTTCATCATTGTACCTTTCATGCATTTGATTTAATTTTTTATGTGGAAACATGTCTCTATCTTTGCAAGTGATGACTATTTGTAAGCTTATAATCTACATGACTTCCCCTCATGTTCAATTCTTGTGACTGTTATGATGCTCGGGGCTGCTTACTTTTAACCAAACTGTTAATGAAAACTATCTTGGAATCCTTGATGATCAATTTTGTCAGAATCATGGCTATGTTGATAGTGGAATGTTCTTATTAGTAAGGATAAATCTTTATCAATAAGGAGATTACCCCTTACCAACATACTCCACTATCCTTGCAAAGATTGATCTTTAATGCTTCATGTATGGTTTACTTGTGATTATCCTTCTCAAATGAAACAATAGGGCAGCAGGTTGGGCTCAGCCCTTGTGGGAGCCACATTTCACCCCACATGTTGTCACTAGATAAACAAAACAACCTAATTTTATCTATACCTGCACAATCAGAAAACATGTTAGATAAAACCGAGCATATGATAGATATGTTTGGTAACTTTCTTGTTTTCCTCGACATCTATGGTATGCAAGTTATTTGAATGCACATGATGATCAAATTATATGTTTATAGATGTATGCACATATTTTGACTGGTGATCCTTCATTGCTCTAACAACACTCTTCTCACTGAAATGCAAGGAACCTAGGAGTAGCAAGGAAGACATCAACTTGGAGGCTTAGACAAGCAGGAATATTGAAGATGATGTAGAACAAAGCAACCAGGATTCGTCATTGAGGCAATGATGGGTCCCCTTTCTCTTTATGTGCATTTTTCTCTTTTGTATCTATAAATGTATAGTTTTTTTATTATATGCATTCAAATAGTCAGTTCCACGGCTTGTTTGGAACAACATGCATTTACACTATCAATAAAGACTACATTTTTGAAAGGATTGTGCAATCTTTCCTATATTATATGCATCTGCATAAGTGCAATCTAGTAATGTAATCTTTTGATTTTGTTTATGCACATGAATGTAATGTAGTAGAAATAAAAATGTACCTTACTCTTCATTTAAAAATCACAAAAGCTCTACCTAATTGAGCTATTAACTTTTGTGTCTTCACGAACACATGTTGATACAAAATGAATGGAAGAAGCATCCAAGTAATCCTATTTTTTTCTGCCAACAATTCATACCAAAGATTGAACAATTTAAGGATATTGCAATAGGTAATTTGTATCGACACAAATAATATTACTGAAGCATTTCAAAGTTTAGGCCATAAGAATCATCCTTTTTTAAACAAGGATTGTGTTGTAGCCAAAATTCCATCCTAATTATTTTTGCATACTTCCATTTTCACTCATCTCTTACATCCACCATATGCATAGAATTCCTGTCATAATAACTTAAATTTAATAAAATCCCTCACATGAGCTTCCAAATAAAACCCTTGATCACAGCATCAAAGTGTATTCCTCCTTTGAAATACTCTTATGATTGCTCATAACATAACGCCAAGACAACACCATGTCGATGAGAGTCCCTCCAAAGTCTCCCTGACATTAGCACAAAGCACAGATCAAAAATGTAGATAAGACACCCCTATGTCGAAGAGACTTATTCATATGTCTCATCGACAATGTAAAACAGTGAAATGTTAACAAGATACGGGCATATCGAGGAGAGAATCACTTATGTCACATTGACAAGGTATATCTACAAGTGCTCGGCGAAACACAACTCTTGGATATAACGAAGTAATTTTCGATGAGACAGTGGCATATTGGCAAGAGACATTACTTGTCTTATCGACACCAACAACCAACATCGGAGGAACATAAGATTTAATGTCGATGAGACATTGAGATATCTGTAAGACAAATAAGATTGTCTCATCGACACTCTTCAAGTAATGATCAAAAGCATACACCACTATACCACTGGGAAGGTGAGAAACATATGCGGTAGAGCGGTATACACCACAACCTCGCAGCAAGAAGCCTTGAGCAAGGCAGTAGTGCGGTAAACAACAAAAGGGAAGGGAAAAACACCGCCATACCAGTATATCAAAGAAACAATAGGCATTTTAATTAAAAGTCTCTTCGACAGTTATGAAATGATGATTAGTCTAATTGATGTGACTAACAAAAATATCGATGAGACTAATGCTATTAATGAAGAAATTGATCACAAAGGTGGCACGAGCGCCATTTATGAACCAGGGATAGATGAAGTGTCCTGAAATTTGATAAATACAACCTCAAAGAAGTTGAAATCACTGTGAATTGTAATTGAAGGATTTGGAGAACCAAGTTGGACAGCAGTAGGTAGCTGGAAATTTGCAACATTTATCCAAGTAAATGGTCTAGACTTAGCTCAAAGTATTTTCGCAGTAAGTAGATGAAAGCATTGCATGAGTAGGGTTGAGATGGAAAAAAACCCAGGTAAACAAAAAGCAAAAAGACAGAAAACTGAAGCTAGGCAATTGAATCAAGACTTAATCAATTAGTGTCCTGGGTTTGGGCCAAAATCCAGAAGAATAGCACAACTTAACCCATCGTGTGTGACATTAGAAGATAAAAAAAAAAAATTGGCAGATGTATGGACTCCGTGTAGGGGTTACAACCTCTTTATTTATCATTATAGGAAGAAATTTTGGCATAGCCCAGTGTCAAACCCGTGGAATTTGAATTTGTGTAAACTTGTAGTATCCAACGTCTTTGTGAATGTAGAGTTAATCAAGGTGTTGGAAAAGAACTACAATCCAAAGACGAGAGCAATTCATTTGCCTAATGGGTCACAGTTCATGGTCATAAATCCAGATTATATTTCCATGATTTTTCAGCTAGACACTTCCCTAAAAACAAAATTACGAATCAGAGACTTGTTAGAGGAATACCACACCATGGACACAAGTTACAAGAGGTGTAAATTTCCTCTACATAGGGTTAAAGGTGCGGGTAACCAAACTATGAGGTTCTCTAGTGAAGATAAGCCCCCATTCTCTGTGGCTTTGTTTGAAGAATACTTTCAATACACTTATTACTCAGCTGGTCAAGTACTAGGAATTGATGTTCCTAAGAACATGACAATTGCTCCCATGGTTTTAGCCATAGACATCCAGAGCCATAATGCCCAAACCTATGATTATGTAGAGTATTTATCAGAGGCCATCAATAATGCCCTCAATATCATCAAGAATAACAGTGAAGGCATTAATTTCAAGCACTATTCTCTTTTCATGCACATGATATTATACGAAGGGCAGGTGATGGGGATATGGGGTGAGGAATTAAGAATAAAAGACTTAGATAATGATGGAAATTCAAGGTCTGTACAAATGTGGACGTCTGTGTGGGACAACAAGTGTGGGAGGTCCCACTACATATATTTTGAGGAATATTTTGTCAAACCACTATACAAGATGCTAGGCCACAAATGTGACTACAACCTCTCCCCAAAGATCTTAAGATTTCTTTGACCAAAAGATATGGGTCATGAAGCAGGGATAAATCACAATTGAGGGGATTGGTACATGTTTGGGGATTGTACTGTTATTAGGGTTTATGGATTTTAAGTTGCACCTTATTTGCTGCCTAAGACTATGCCAGACAAAGTTGCTTATTTAGAGATCATAAGGCAATTATCATTTTCAGCTTTCATGCATTTAAAGAGCTATGGGAGGTAGAATTTCATGCCTTCCACTTTATGCTATGGTGATTTCACTATTATCTTTGATTCGGGCTATGACTTGGTTAGTGGTAAATTGGATTATTATGGCTTGCTGATTGGAAACAAAAGGGAAAAGTTTTATCCTGAACACTTCATTTGTGATGCCAAAATTTTAAAAAAATTGAAAGGGTATGAGCATAGTTTCCTTTTAGAAGATGTCATCAGAAATTGTGAAGAAAAAAAAACATTATAAAAATGAATGCCTACAGTAGGGTTATGATGGTTGAGGCTTGGAAGGTGAATAATAACCCAGGCTACGTAGGGGCTTTCCCTAAGGTACATGATCCCATAGAAAGAATTGAACAATTAATCCTCCATGAAGAAGAACTGATAAGAGATGTGCCACTTGTGGCATTTGAAAGAGGAAGGGGCATCAGTCCTAGGAGGCAAGTAGAAAATATCACACCACTAGATCACTTATCACCTTAGCCTACTCCTGAAGTGAGCTTTTCAGTTGGTTCCCCATCCATGGAAGAAGATAACACTGAGGAGAAAGAAGAAGTCTCACAGTTTAATGCTCCTGTTAAACCCCAATATGAGATGCCATTGGAAAGAAGTGTGATCACCTTTGAAGCCTCTAATGAGCTATTAAATGATGTGAGGCGTCGTGCAAGTTAGGAATTTTTTGCAGATGATACTTTTGTGCAAACCCCTAAATTTAAGTCCTTTGTATATGAGTATAAAGGAAGACTAATAAGAGAAAGGTTAAAGGACATTGACCCTGAGAAATAGGCTTATGCCTTGAAAGAGTTGCAACATGAATTTGATAGGGAAGTGAGAAACATGACTGTTGAGAGAGGAAAAGCATTATTGCAAGAAGCTGGAGTTATGCTCCTTCTTGGGTGGGATATTAGTTCAACCATTATGTTTGAAATTTTTTTGAAGAGAGAATAAAACTTTGCAAATAACGGATGAAGCAGGTGACAGGGTCTATATAGGGTTAGGGTACAATCCTGATAATACCACTTTGAAAATTTGGGCTCTTTACCCCCCAAGCAAGAAGCCTTCTCTCATTGACCATGATTAGATTCTTGGACATCTCCTGGTGCAAAGAGTAGGCGAGACAGATCCCTTGGAGACTATTGACTTGAATGTGAATGTAGCCAAATTCACCAAAGCTCATATCCAAAAGCTAGTAAGAGATAACCAATGGATGATAGAGGAAAATGACAAGTTGAAACAAGAATTAACCAACTACAAAGATAGGTTGCCTGCTTCTCCAAGGCTTTACTCTCCTTTAATTGAACATGAAAGAAAAGTGTTAGAGGCCATGTTTGAGACTGCTCAATGGAAGCATAAATTTGAAAAGGCTCAAAAGGAACATGAAGAACTAAAAAGAAAATTGAAGGCTACTACTTTTGAAGTAGCATTAGGGATAATTTGTATGAAATTCAAAGATATGTGCCAACATGCAAATGGTGTCGGGCGTGCTCATAGTGGAACATACAAGGCCCTCATGGAGCATGTAAGACTACTTGATAGGATGAAGGAAATGGAATCCCATATCAAGGCAAAAGATGGAAATAATAATGCTTTTCTCCAAGAATGTTAGAGCCTCATGAATACACATGAAAACTTCTAGAATATCTTGACACAGGAATTGAATGACTTCAACCAGCCACTATGTATGACCATGCCAAATTTCTTTGAAGAAACGGATTTGAAGGATTAGGAAACTTGGAAAAATGAGATATCAAAATATTTTTCAAGCATCCTTGATGACATCAATGATGAGGATGAGGACTCGGGAAAATGCATAAGCAGCTCAGGAGGATTGTTGGATTGGAGAATGCAATGATAGACACTCTACAAAATGCAAACACTTATGCCCAGGAGAAATACATTGATCACATGTGAAAGGTTAATTTGTTCCTTGCATGAGTTGTATGAGGAGGTAGTCAGAGTTTGGTTGTTGTGGATGCATTAACATGGTGCTTGAGCCTTGAATAGATCTTAGGTGGTCATAGGTGCTTGTTGATGATTAATGGACTATGGTGCATCCAACAATAAACTCTTTTTAAGTTTCTATGTTATGTTAATTATGCTTTAGTTAAGAAACAATGTAACTTTTGTGAATGGACCTAAAGCTTGTCGCTTCCTTACAAATAGGGAAACCAAGGTCCAATTTTTATCATCATATCATCATCATTTAAATCCATTAGAATAGATACTAGACCATCTCATCCACTTATTCATATCAAAAGAGCTCATGTTATGTATGTTTATATTTTGAGCAATATAATGGAGCAGATACATTATAACTCGTAATCCATTTTCAGTGTTCAATTGTTGTGTCGATTTTCATGCTTATTTATTGCTTTGTTGTCTCCAAAGTGGTCTTTTCAAGTTGTTTAAATCTGCAAGATTTATCAGGGCACATTTGTTGTTACTGTGTGGATGCTTTGATTGGTTTCTGGTTAGGTGTGAATTAAAGTCCTTTCAAATAATTTACTTTAATTGGTTCGTATTAAGGATTAAATTCCTCGTAGAGATTGGCACCCTCTTATGGTCTAAAAACCTCTATTTTTGAAACCCAACAGATTGCAAATAACTCTAAAATTTTAGAAGTCTATGAAAAAGTGTATATATTCTATGAAATAGTGTATATATTCTTGTACTTGTAAATATTCTTGTATATATTCTTGTACTTGTATATTCTATGAAACTTTCCTTATTTTATATGAAACAGTGTATATATTCTTGTACTTGTAAATATTATTTTATTGTTATGTCTATTAAAGAAAACAAAGTTTGAATAAAAAATGCTTCACCCTTTTTTGTAAGTGAGTATGTGAATTATTGTTTAAGGAAAAATCTTACAGTGTTTACATTTTCAGTTTACTAGTTTCAAATCTTCATTTTCTATGTATATAAAATTGTATGTGCTCTTTATCTCTAATGACATAAAACAATAATATCATCAGAATCAGGGTTTTCAATTTCAACACCATCATTGTCCACACTTTTCATATCCTGTTCACTTTTAAGTACAATCATAAAAAAAAAAATTTTTATTTCTTGTCCTAGTTAATCTTTATTCCTTTCAGCACAACACAGTAGGTTGCATGTTAAATTTCAAACATTTTCTTTGCATTTTTTTGTATATATTATTTCTCAGTGCATCATTATGTAACAACAATTTCACTTTTGAGATATACAGTAAAAATAAATGAAAGCACATGTTTGCTTTGTCAAGGGAAATGTATGGCGAATACCCTATGTCTTTCAAATAAGTGTGCAAGCAAAATAAGACATAACTAATTGAATCTGATTTTCTACTGTACAATTGTTTTTTTATGTGCTTTTTACTTTTTGCGTGTGGATTACCCTCAAAAAGAGACTACTTATCTTTTCTTAAATGAAGCCTTTACATTTCTTGTCTATGAAAGGAATTTACTACTTGACAACAGGTTCGTGAACTTCATACAAATTAAGATTGGTGTAAAAGGCCATCCCCGCAAATGTTGTTTGGTCTAGAATTATAATGGAAAATAAAAAAAGCTTGCTAGGAGAATAAAATAGGTTTTCAATTGTCCAAGTACAACATAATATTACTGAAGCATTTCAAAGTTTAGGCCATAAGAATCATCCTTTTTTAAACATGGATTGCAAATAATTCTGAAAATTTAGAAGTCTTGGTCATTAACATTATTGTCTACTACATGTCATCCAATGTATCATTGTCAATGTTCATATGTTCTTTCAAGTATCTAATATTATCATCATCCTCATCTTGACCTGCATCATCTTCATCATCATTGAAATTTGACTGTAGACCATCTATATTGTTACTAGATGTATTTGGATGATTTTCTATACCATCCATATTGTTGTCTTCCATAACATCATCTAACTCTGGATTGTTGTCTTCTTGTGCTTGAATATAACCATCTTCAACATCATCATGGATGTCAATTTATTTGATGTTCTCTAATCCCTCTGTCTCATTTTGTTGGCCATCATTGTTTTTCTCAGTATCCACTAATGCATCATCAAATACATGCCTTAATCTTGGATCATAATGTATGACAAATATCCATTTCGGGTCCAAAATATCTTCATAGAAAAATACCTGCACATGAACGACATACATATATTAGACGTATGTCATAACAATTTTATTGATTAATAAACACATGTATATATTCACAATAAGCTATGAATTAATAGATTAATGATCACTACCGCTTCTTGTTTGAGTTAAAGAAATACCTGCTCACAATAAATTGGTAGAACATAAGGCTCCTTATCCTCCGGTAGGAACAATGAGGAATCTATAGAAAACAATCCACTATGGGTATCATGTCTTTGTGTCCTCTCAAATGCTTCATACCATCTACACTTCAAAATACAACATTTAAAAGAGTGGTAATCCAACTCAATAATTTCTTGTATTTTCCCAACATATTGTAGATTCCCTTCAATTATATTCTTATCTTTTGAGCTTGATCGATTGGATTTCTTGAAGTCAACCATGATGCCACAATCGAAGGATCATCTCTTTACGTCTACACTTTCTACACAATAATGTCGACCATATGCCCACATTGTTGGATATTTCCTCACCTGTGAAAGACCATTTATTTCAGTGAAAACAAATATAATGACAAATATTAAAATAGTTAATATTGTCAAAACTATAAGGAAATAACATTTTGTAAAATTCCAACTGTATCTTTCTTTCACATCATCTAGACATGTTGATTTCATCTTCTGTTATGTTTGAATTTGTACCTGCATCTTCTATTTTATTTTGAATTTGTTCAGTAACCCATTCTAGTGTGCAATATTTTCCCCATTCCCCAAGCAGATGAATGGGAAGTGGAGTATTCCTTGGGTTCAATCTCTTAAACTGTCTCCTTGCTTCTAACACTTCTCTCTTTTTATCATATAGATCAATCCATTTTTTCATAAAGTCCATGTGGTACAGAATGAAATTTTCAAGTATAGAACTTTCATCTACACCTATTACATATCAACATGTTTATTTCAAACTCCAAATTTCATGTTGTTAATTTGACAAATAAATTACAGAGTAAATTAATGATTGCAAGAAAAACAACCACACTGATCGTGAATTTACTTACTAATTTCTACTTCAACACCATTAGATTGTGGTTTTTCTCCATCAATAATATCTGATGCTCATTCTTCATCCTAGACGTGTGGGCCATCTTCAAAATCCTTACCAAGGAATTCACACAGGAATAAAAATGCTTCATTCAATACATACCCTTCAGCCATGCAACCATCTGGATGTGCCTTTTATCAGACATATCTTTTAAGAGTTTTCATATACCTCTCAAAGAAAAACATCAACCTCGTTGATACGACACCCACCAATTCAATGTCATCGACTAGGTGTATAAGTAAATGGACTTGTAGGTCCATGAAACTTGTAAGGAGCTCCTTCTCAAATACACATACAATTTTTGCAATTTCCTTCTTCCACTTTGGCACTTCAAATTCATGGACCCTCCTTGGAGGTCACCCACCCAATATAAGAATAGTAAATTAGTATGAACCTTTAGTCATAAATTAAAATGCAATATAATATCTCTATGTCTCTCACACATGAACATTTCATATAACCACATACCTTGTAAATGTTGACAATTGACTTATGGCATTCCTTAAGTCAACTGTAAGACAGGAATCCCCCCTAATTGCCAATGGCATGATATGCTATCAAACACATTTATGAAAAGGTCATTACTAATTTTTTCTCACACAAAAAAATATCAAAATAAATTTAGTGCTTAATCAATGTTATGAGTAAATGTTAAATGCTGATATATAATACCTTCATTAAATTATGAAAATCATTTGTTTTAAATCATGTGATATGTCCATCAACTGTAAAAGATTTAGCCAATGATGACCCATAGCCAGTAGGTGTCCTTACTGAATGGATGACATTTTTTAGTTGGTCTAGCTCTTTTTTTTTCAAAATCCATGGAGTTTCGGCATATGTTTCATTTTCCCTGTTTGGCCACAAATGTTTTCTATCAAATTTGGTACACAAAAGAGCAATATCTCTCCTCGAAGACAAGGTGTCCTTCTCTTTGCCTAATATATGTCGAAATATAGAATCTGGGACATTTTTGAAGATGTGCAGAGGATCTAATAGGTGAGATATTAATAGATCCTTCCAGTAAAGGAGCTCATAAAATATGGATTTCCTTTTCATTCCTTTAGGCATATTAACTACAACTTGTTCTGGTTCTTCAATTGAATCACCCCGATCAAAAAAATCCACCCAAGCTTTCAATTCAACATCTTCATACTTCTTAAGCCAATCACCTGGACGCATAATCATGGGAGGGCCTCTATTTTCAACTTTTTCATCAAATTGATTCTTTAGGCGATTTCTAAACCTATGATCTAGTGGTAGAAAAACCTAGTTGTTTGCGTAAATAAATTTATGTAGATCTTTAGAATACCGCCCTTAAAATTGTTTTGCACATCTTGGACATGCAAATATCCCCTTTTTTTGAAGCCCTACAATTCAATAAGTAATGTTAATAACATAAAAAAATAAGTATAAAACTAAGTATGAAAGTTGGGATGAAAATAAATTATGAGTGTAAATATGTAAATATTTTATCTTACCAGAACAAACACCAAGTCCTGGGAAATCATGAATAGTCCAACATAGCACACCATACAACATGAAGGACCTATTTGATGGAGGATGTGATATGTCATACATTCTTATGCCTTCCCATAGCAGTTGCATCTCATCAATAAAAGGTGAAAGATAAACATCCATGCTTTTAACTTGATGTTTTCTTGGAACAATGAGAGTCAACATAAGGTGCTCCTTTCTAACACTCATCCATGGGGGAATATTGTATACTATCAATCCGACTGACCAAACACTATAATTTGAGTTCATGAAAGAGAATGGGCACACTCCAATTGCAAGACCAAACCTAATACTATGGGGTTCATCTTTGAATTTTGTTGGCCATTTTTCCTCTGTGTTTCATTGCTTTGGAGTTGGCCAAAATTCGCATGAATCCATCTTTATTCCTATTCTTTGCATGCCAGTCCATCAATTGTGCTAGTGAATTGCAACGAAACATTCGTTGAAGTCTAGGTATAATTGACATGTGACGTAAAACCTTCTTTGGAACTGTAGGACCTTGTACATCTGTACGATATCTCTTCTCTTTGCATACAGGACATTCTACCTTGTTTTGATATTCATCTCTATATAAAATGCAATCATTTTTACATGAATGAATTTTCTTATATTCAATCCCCAACTCAACCAACAACAGACGCACCTCTCTGCAAGTTGATGGCAACACATTCTCTTCAGGGAATATTTTAGTTTTTAGTGCCCTATAAGATTGCTAGAGATTAAATCAATTAAATGTTTGACTTATGATGAACATCTTTGATATGAGATTAAATCAATTGAATGTTTATGAATTATGTACACCAATTGACAATGCAAAGTAAAAAATAGATTTCAACTCACTTTAGTAGGGTAGTGAATCCTTTGTCTGACCAACCAAATAGTGACTTGATTTCTAATAATAGTAATGTGCATGCCAGTTTTGAGGTTCTACTTGCACCCAATTTGAACACAGGTGTCTTTGCTACTTGCTTGATGGAGTCTTCGATGTTGTTATCATCAACATTACATTAGTGGTAATTACCCCTACTATCATCGTTATTGTCAATCATATCATCATTATTGTCATCATTGTTTCCATCCCCAAAGAAACATGTAAGCATTTTATTCAATCCTTCTTCATGCACTGCATTTTCACTATCATGATCATCATCATTAAGGCTAGGTGGCATGTCATTAGTGTATGCGACTCTCATCGGCTCTTCAAATTTCTCAGGTGGTAGTGTTCTCTTCAATCTTGCTCTTCCCACCCTGGTATGGTTTAAAGGATGGTTTGGATCATCCCGTCCAAATCTTAATAACCCAGTTGGATCTTGGGTAGTAGTATAATCAAATATGGCTTAAAAAATAAAAATAAAAATTGTATGAACATATATACATCAATTGAATGATGGAACATTATTTTATAGACTACCTTCTTTATACAATAATTTAAATAAAACACAATTTTGACAATATAGTTTATAAAACATCAGTCCACACTCATTTATTATTCTTTGGTTTTAATCGATTGTAGGAGGTATACTACCGACTGGAAGCTCATCATATATGTAATGTCTTTGTACAATCACTTGTTTGAATTTTTTCTTTCCATGACATACAAAACATCCAAAAACAACAATTTTCTCAAAGTATTCATCCCATGTACTATAGTCCTGACCTACCTCTTCTTCAGTGCAATCATTTGTTGTGTCTGCAGTATCCATTGTCATATCCTCTTCCACTCACTGTCGTCTACGTGATTTAACAGTTTTAGGTCCACGCACATATCTTCTTCTTTTGCTAGTTGAACGCTCAGGCTCTACATTTGCTCCAATCTCCATCTAAAATAATCAACAACATGCATTAATTTATGTTAAGATTGGATAATACATTATAAATTTCAATAATACTGTGAAAAAAGATGGACGTATCACAAAATTCCATCAGATCATTTTTTCCTAAGTTAAGTCAAAATTTGAGTACCTGATTTGATATGACACGATTTGTTGCCATGGCCTTGTCTCACCCCTATAATACACAACATAGTAAATAATGTTTAGTACACCAATTATATCATTTCAATGAGTATGTTGTCCAACACAAAACCTCACTTTAGTCATATATTTGACATATTGATATTTCCTCTATGTTGTAGCATTTGTGAATTCATAAACACCTTCCTCCTTTGGTTGAGGTTGCTTTCTCTTCTTACCTCTATTGTATCTATAGATTTCGTTGTCTCATCTATTTCCACCCACTTTCCTCTCAGCGATTTAGTATTTCTATGTCATCCACGTCCTCTCTCCATGGCCTCCTCTATGAATAAAAATGCTTCCACAAAAGCTTTCACCGCACTACCGCCGAGAAGGAAGAAGCAACTTGCGGGACCGCGGTAAAAACCACTCTACCGCACTGAGCTGATGAAGGAGTCGAGGGACAATGATGGTCACCACACTACAACACGCCAATGGTAGAAGACTTGTGGGAGTCACCGCAACACTTCCAGGAACAGAAGGAAGACTCGCGTTCCACCACTGAAGCTTTCATCGCACTACCGCCGAGGAGGATGAAGCACCTTGTGGGACCGAGGTAAAAACTGTTCTACCACACCGAGTTGATGAAGGAGCTACGGGACAACGATGGTCACAAAAAAAAGGCAGGAGTTGGAATTATTTCCAACACTTTGGATCCTGTGATACACAACAATGAAAATAGTCACTATACAACAATGATAGGCGCCCAATTAGGCGCACTTGGCGGCGCCTTAGGTGCCCCAAATAGATTACATTAACAGCCAAAATTTGGCATTAAAGTTGGTGTTAACTAACGCCGACTATTGAATCAAAATCAAAAATTTAAAAATTTCCTGCGTGAAGGAAGAAATCAGACGACAAAAAGGGGAAAAATGCCGCGTGAAGGAAGAGAGCAGGGTGCAACCAACAACTGATGAGAAATTTGATTTAGTTTGTGACACCATAGGTAAGGTTACAATTTTATTTTTCTTGGTTGAATTCGTGATTGTTTACTACTCTTTGTATTGCATTTGAATTCGTGATTGTTTACTGGTTTGTGGCCTAACCTGTCCATGCAACCTCTAAATTTTCCCATCATTATAAATTGTAAAACCTTTGAGAAACCAACAAAAAAATTTACCCTACCCATTTGAGCTTTGGCTCAAAATATTATAGCACGAAGCTAGGATGCCTCTGTATTCTTTCCCTAACTTGGGTATCAAGGAAATAGTGAACTGTTTGGAAAATTTAGGAATTGGGTTGGTCACTACTGAGCAACTGCTGAAAATAAACACAAAACTGCTTGGTTTTGCCCAGTCGTGCCATAATCACCAATGCCATGACAAATTCGTGTAAGATTGCATTATGAAAGAGTTTTCATGATAAGGTTATCAACACTAAGCAAACCCAATGAACACATTTTCCCTAGGTTATCAACACTAAGCAAACCCAATGAACATATTTGCCCACAAAACAAAACTTTCATACCACAAACTCGACAAAAACATTCATACCTGACAGTGTGTACTTCATTTTCCTCCACAGACTAGACGAAAATAATTTTCCCTGGGTCGCCTCAAAATGTCAAGCAATAGAAGGAAGGGAGCATTGTCAGCAGACTCTGACCACAATGAGGTAGTTCATTATCAATTTATAGATTTGTAAATGTTTCCATTGTTTCTTTGACTTTGAATTTTTAGTTTTTTATTTCTAAATTTAAAAGAAGAAGTATAATTTAAAAATAAAAAAATAAAATAAAATATATATATAGGGACATGAGACTGACAAAGATAAAGAGGAATTGGATTCCATATTGGGGGTAGAGGTAGTGAACAAATTGGTTAATGTGGACTAGACAATGCTTGCCAGATACATAGAAAAATAATCTGGTAACACCCCTCAAACATTGCAAACAAATCAATTGTGTCAAAGGGAATCAATTGATTCCCCAACTAGTCCTGGATCGAGCAAAAGATCCAAGAGGAAATCATTGACAGTAAACTCTAAGAATGTGGAACATGGAGTAGAGACTTCCAATGTCCGACCCACTCCCGGGACACAAACTTCTTCCACCACGCCATGTTATCAATCTTGCATTGGTAGCTACAATACGAAGATAGAATACGAGGTGGTTTCAAGGGAAGTCCGAATGACGGATGTTGGGAAAACGTTTATGAAGAGGTTGAAGGAATCATGCCTTCAATGGTTCAAATACCATCTACATTTTCCATTCTCACAAATACCCATGCATATGAAAAAAGTAGTTATCCATGACATGGAGACTGATTTTGGCACAAGTTGGTCTGTAAAGAAGATAAAGCTATGAATGTCTCAAAATTGCAAGAGATTTCGGTGCAACCAAACAAAGAAGATAAAAAAAATCTCTCTTGAGCTAAGGAAGAAAAGAAGGCCAATTGATGTAAGTGTGAAAGTATGGAAAGAGCTTGTAAAAGCACATAAGAAGTACAATGCATGGAGGAAGTCTGATGAGGAGAGTATGCAGGTATTTGAATTTGCTCATAAGATTATATCAAATTTATTAAATGATATTTAAATTTTATTTGTGCATAGTTAAATTGAATTAGTATATGTTTTAGGACAAGGCCTCTAAGGCTAGGCTTGAGAAACTTTGTGCCACGCATCACAGTGGCCAGAAAGGTTTACAGGCCTTGATTTGTACATTTGTAAGTATATTTAATATGTTAAATGATATATATTTTTTATTTCCTTGGAAAAAGTAAATGATTGCATATTAATTAGTTTAACTAGTCCA
The DNA here is from genome assembly GCA_007258455.2 of Sequoia sempervirens. Classification (NCBI taxonomy): domain Eukaryota; kingdom Viridiplantae; phylum Streptophyta; class Pinopsida; order Cupressales; family Cupressaceae; genus Sequoia; species Sequoia sempervirens. The sequence continues at coordinate 378,237,446 of VDFB02000003.1, read as the reverse complement.
TGTGCCATGTTTTGATAGGAGGAGAAATATGGCCGCCATCCAAATCAATTTGAAAAGAATGTTACAAAACAAAAAGTGGAAAGATTTTGTAATCTGGATGGAGAACGAGGTATCAATAGTTGAGTTTCAATAACTTAGTTGGATATTGTTGTGTTAATATGTCAATTTTCATCTCTTGTGTTGATTAGTTTATTGATGCGTAGGATGAGTAAATAGAGCTCAAATCTTATGATTACAAGATGACCGTTTATGTGCATGAATAAATATTAGAAGGATGTACATGAACTCAATTCATCTGAATTTATGCATCTTGGCAGACATTCCTCTTGAATCTTTAATATCAAGTGCTTGAGACTTCCCTGTAGCTTTTACCTTTCATTGTCGCCTTTCCTCTTCACTGTCAGACTCATCTCCTTTTTCCTTATCTACATTTTTGGCTTCGACTTCTAATTCATCCCATGTTTTACCTTCCTCCTCTTTAGAATCTTCTTCTTCTTCTTTGTCCTCCTCTGACTTCACAAGAGATTCATCTTCTAAACCTTCCTCGTCTGATTCTAATTCCTCTTCTACATCAGAGGGTTCATATCCTTGATTTGACTCTTTTGAATTATCAGAATCAAAATCAATAGCTTCCATATTCAAAAATTCCCAACCACCATCTTTAATAAATTTATCTGGATCATCAATAATAATCTTCAAAATTGGTCGTCAGTTCAAGTTCATTCTGCTTTCATAATACTTTATATCCATGGAGTTCAACCATTCCTTGATGCCATCAAGCGAAGATTGAGGAATGGCGTACATGTAGAGTACATCCCACTTGAAGTCTTTGAAAATAATAGCCATATCAAATGCCTTTTTCCCAAGTCCTACTCTCTCAAGGTTAACAATTCTCAATCTCACTAATAGCAATTACTAAGAAAGGTAATTCCACCAAATCTACCAAACAATTTATCGTAGGAACAATAAAAGCAGAGGCTTTGGAAGGAACTCCATGAAAACCAAGCTCTCTAAATGGTATATCAAAATCTAGTTCAAAATCTTTTAGATGAGGTTGCTCCCATAGCTCTCTTACTCGCTTGACAAATCCTTGAAACTTTGACTTCTTAACATTCAAAAGATAAATGGAATGTCCTCAACACCCAGTAGAGCTATCCAAAAAAGCTAACTAAAAACATAAGTGTGCTCTCGCACACAATGGCCTAATGGCTGGTTGTCATAGAAGTCAAATTATCAAAGTAACAACACTGATCGAGTTAACATATATGCATCATTTGCATAAACAACTGAAATGCATAACAAATGTTAATCAATACATTTAATTTTGAGATGCGTTGAAATAATAAAAAAAAACATGTTTTGGGGAAAATATCAGCAGTGTGGGGGAAGAAAGCATTAACCCTAATAAAACCATTTTTTGTTGTTCTTGATACACCATCTATAAGTTTTCCTTGGATGACAGTACTGAATTTCTATATGTTGTACCCCTTAAATGTACTACATGTTACAAATATGGAATAACAATGCACAACTTTGTATCGAGTCCAAAGGCCAAGGTATTCTGAATATGGGTAGCCAAACTTGATAAGGATGCAGTCACTATTACATGTATTGACAATCCAAAATAGTCATGTAAAGACAATTGCTTGTGAAAATCATAATCAATCAAATTATGCACATTCAAATCTAAGTTTGAAAGCTTGCATTTCAGTCCATGCATCTAAGTCCTTGTTGAAGATTGAGGGTGTCAACAACAAAGCTAGAATAGCTCTCCTTAAACCATAGCTAGTTTTAAAGTGTAGTATTTCCAAATTCAATTCCACTTCTCAGCTAAGGAAAGGAGGTAGGATTGTAGACCATAGATAATCAGAATTATTGCAATGCATAGATGCTTGTGATACAAACAAAAGGTGCTTACACATTGGCTGAATATATCCTCATCAAAATGACCAGAAAGAAATTTCAAATTTGTAAGTAAACTTTGACGGTCAAGAAAAATAGTCATAAAAATTGGAAGTAAACTTTGGAAGACATGTAAGTGAACTTAATTCATCTGACTTTATGCCTCTTGGTAGACATCAAGATCTCCCCTCCTAAAGTTTGGGCCACATCCATTACCTCCACATAAAACTGGACATCCTTGGTCTTCTTGGTTCCCACGCCATGATATGGTTATGAAAATGAAAATGAAGCAAAGTAGGCTGGAAGAATGCATGGTTAATGTTTTGATACATGATATCAACTCTCTCTTCTGCTCTCATGGTTGAATATAGAAATCCATTATGGTGGGCCTCCAGAGTTCCAGTCATCTTTCGTCCTCTTCCACCAAATGCTAGCCTGATCCACACATCTGCCGGCCTAATTGGCTTTGTTTTTGAAAGCTGAAGTTTCTCTTGAGTCACCAGTGTAGCTCTCTTTGCCTTTTTAGACTCTTTCATTACTATAGATCGTCTCTGAGATTTAATCATTTGTACCACATGGTTGATGTGCTTTGAATCCTTGCATCTAAAGGAAATTTCCTTAACATAAATACTGCTAGGGAATTTCAATGTTGCCATTGTAGTTGGCATTAAAGCCGGTACCTGCAACATTGAAAATTATCCTTATATAAGAATTCCCTCCATCTTGTTGGCTTGTAACACTCTTGATGGTGGCTTCATGAAATTTGATTATGATTCCTCTTCTACATTAGAGGGTTCATATCCTTGATCCAACTCTTCTAAATTATTAGAATCAGAATCACTAGCTTCCATATTAAAAATTTCCCAACCACCATCTTCAATAAATTTATCTGGATCATCAGTAATACTCTTCAAAATTAGCCGCTAGTTTAAGTTCATTCTGCTTTCATAATACTTTGTATCCATGGAGTCTAGCCATTCCTTGATGCCATCAAGTGAAGATTGAGGAATGGCGTCAATGTGGAGTACATCTCTCTTGTAGTCTTTGAAAACAATAGCCATATCAAATGCCTTTTTCCCAAGTCCTACTCTCTCAAGGTTGACAATCTCAATCTCACTAATAGTGATTACTAAGAAAGGTAATTCCACCAACTCTACCAAACAATTTACCGTAGGAACAATAAAAGTAAAGGCTTTGAAAGGAACTCCATGAAAACAAAGCTCTCTAAATGGTATATCAAACTCTAGTTCACAATCTTTTAGATGAGGTTGCTCCCATAGCTCTCTTACTCTCTTGACAAATCCTTGAAACTCTGTATTGATTTTATTTTTCCCGTCCCTCTCTTGCTGTTATTCCTCAATTTCATTAGGATCATACATTGACCTTCTTGCCCCTCCTAAAGTTTGGACCACATCCATTACCTCCACATAAAACTGAACATTCTTGGTCTTCTTGGTTCCCACGTTGTGATATGGTTATGCAAATGAAAATGAAGCAAAGTAATCATCTCCTTCTCTGCTGGTTGGAAGAATGCATGCTTAATGTTTTGATACATGACATTAGCTCTCTCTTATGCTCTCATGGTTGAATACTGAAATCCATTATGGTTGGCCTCCAGAGTTCCAATCATCTTTCTTCCTCTTCTACCAAATGTTGGCCTGATCCACAAGTCTGCCTGCCTAATTGGCTTTGTTTTTGAAAGCCGAAGTTTCTCCTAACTCGCTAGTATTAACTATAACTTTTTTGAAATTTTATTATGGTATGTGCACTTTGATACAATGTAATATGATTATGGTTTCATCTCATATGTTGTAATATTAGATATATAACAGAAAAATAAATTATTGCATGAAATAAATAATAACTTTTCATTTTATCCACTGCACAAACCATGAATACCATGGTGGAGAACCTGGAAAAATCCCATAAGGTAAAGACTGTTGTGTTTCTTGATTTGGACAAAGAGGAAGGGCAGTCAGATAGTGGGGGGCCGAGTAATAGGACCAGAGAAAATTTGAAAAGGAAGGCAGACCAAGCTTTAGTAAACATCCAGGAGATCAAGAAGTTTGCACTTAATATGAACAGTTTGGAGCAGGAAGCGACAAAGATCCTTAGGAACCTGGCCTAGGGGCTGGCTGTTTTGTGGTTTTTTGGCTATGTTGCCCTAGTTTTTAGTGTTTTCTTCTTAGTGGGCAGCTTCTTGTTTTTTTTTGTGCTATGTTAATGTTATATCCTTCACTATTTGACTGTTAAGGGTTTTAGGACCCCTTTAAAACCTGTTTGTTCCTTAATAAAAAAAAAATCATTTTAAATGTTTTTTTTGGCAGAACACAGGTCTTCCAAAAGATCAAGATGATCCTCAACATGATATAGATCCACAAAATATTGGTTCTACTGGTACAGATCGCATGGTAGAGGATGATGACGATGCAGATACGAAAGACACTGAGGCTGATGACAATGATGACGACGACGATGATCATCACGATGGTGATGATGATGATGAGACAGTTGGTGATAGTAACCAGTGACATTCATGATCATATAGACTAGATCATGGATCATTGCTGATATATCGTTATGATGACTCTTTTCATGGTTACTATCATATGTATCATTTTCACGGCCTACAGTACTATATCGTTAAGTTGTATCATATTGACATGTATCATTTTCACTATATCATTTGGGCATGTATCATCTTGACTTGTATCAATTTGAGTTACATAATTTATCAATTTTATTTATATCATTTGTACATGTATCATTTTCACTTATGTTGACTATTGGACATGTATCATTTTGACATGTTTTTGATGTACTAGCATATTTGACTTTCACTTGTTTTAGTTATATATGATGATGATCTTATCAATATTGACTTGTCAATTTTTATATATTAAAAGTGGTTGATGATTTTTTGATGAATATTTATTAAGTATGATGATTTTAATTTATTGCTCAAGATGGATGTCAAATTCAATTAAATTATAGATATTTGACTCACTTGTTTTAATTGTAAATGATGATCATGTTTCAATAATTATATTATATTTTAATCATATGAGTTAAATAATTAAATTACTTACTCTACAATCATACGAGTTATTTAAGAGACACGATATATTTAACTAATTAAATTGAAATAAAACATATTAAATTAATAAATAGAAGCAAAACAAGAAGCATTTTTAGAAGCAAAAAAGGAAGCAACAATGGAAGCCAAACTAGAAGCAATCTTGGAAGCAAAATTGGAAGCAAACCTGGAAGCAAACCTGGAAGCAAAACTGGAAGCAAATTTGGAAGCAAAATTGGAAGCAAATTTGGAAGCAAAACTAGAAGCAAACCTGGAAGCAAACCTGGAAGCAAAACTAGAAGCAAAATTGGAAGCAAAGCTGGAAGCAAAACCATAAGCAAAACTAGAAGCAAACCTGGAAGTAAAATCGAAAGGAAAATTGGAAGCAAAACCGAAAGCAAAATTGGAAGCAAAACCAGAAGCAAAACTAGAAGCAAAACCAGAAGCAAAACTGGAAGCAAAACCAGAAGCAAATTTGGAAGCAAAACTAGAAGCAAAACTGGAAGCAAAACCATAAGCAAAACCAGAAGCAAAATCGGAAGCAAAACCAGAAGCAAAACCAGAAGCAAAACTGGAAGCAAAACTCGAAACAAACCTGGAAGCAAAATTTGAAGCAAACTTGGAAGCAAAATTGGAAGCAAACTTGGAAGCAAAATTGGAAGCAAACCTGGAGGCAAAACTGGTAGCAAAACTAGACATAAAATTGGAAGCAAAACTAGAAGCAAAAATGGGAGTAGACATTGAAGCAAAATCGGAAGCCAAATTGGGCGCCAATTTTGGCGCAATTTTCGTCGTTACTTCTTGACGCTATTTTGGGCACTAATGACGACGCTCTGATTTTCTGATGCTAAAATCGGTGCTAAATCTGGTGCCAAATCCAACGGCAAAGTTGGTGAAAAATACAGCGCCGAGCTGACCATGCCTGTTTGCGCCAAGTTTAGCACCAACCAAATTGTTCAATTCATGTACTCAAAATACACTAAAATCCGGCGCTAATTGCCTGTTGTGCTGTTGTGTAGTGTGCAACAAGAGGCCTTTCAAAGACTAGTCTTGAGTCTTTCATTTTGGGTGCAGTCTCCTCTTAATTTCAAACAAAGATATCAATTGAGTATGAGATAAAGGTTTGAATTCTTTCATCTAAGTTTTTTTTTATGTGTTTCATGCTTGCTTGATCATAGGTGTCCTACAACGTGACCTCTAATATCCATTATAATTGATCCTTAAATATCATAATCTTGGATAAGAGATTAGAAGGTTGCGAAAAGACTATGAAAATTTGCACTATTGCTATTAAGTTTATAATGTGTGGCCCAGTCATAGAGAGGGCTACATTATGCGATTTAGTCCACCCACTACAATTTGTTCTAATCTTGATGTACCCTTATAAATTTGTTGGCCTTTGTTGTAACCTATTTAACCTAAAGATGTTTAAAAATCATATTATAGATCCACCTAATTTCACGTTCATAATAACCTAAAATATAATGCATAGTTTATTGATTATTAGAAAAAGACCAATTTCAAGATACATAATTTTTAATGTGATAGGCTTAAAATATAAATAGTTCATAATAACCTAGTGGGCAAATAAGATTTGTTGTTTATGCTCTTCGGGTTTAGAGGAGACAAAGTGACACTACATAATGCAGTGTAAGGCTTATAAGGACATCTAGTATAGTTACTCGGATTTGCTAGAAGTCAAATCGTTAGTGACCTTGTTTGAAGAGGAGAAAATTGCTAAAACAACAAGTTACTTGATCAAAATACACAACAAAAGAAACAAAATCAACAAAGAGTTAGAAAACAACAAGAAGTAATTAGTGGGTCCAACGGTTGCTTTGTTGTTTGGTAAAGGCAATTTCAGTTTCATTTCGTGGGTCATATAGACTAGCTAGTCTCGTGGACGTAATTAAAAACATTCATTCATTCTTTCAATCACATTTGAATTGAGGGAAAAAATATTTTAAAAAACACTCGACTTGACGGGAGGGGGTGGGGTTATAACATATCTTGTCCCTACCAACATCTCATTGACTATTAAACCACTACTCGTAAAACATGATTTTAACTCATAAAACTACATAGTTGAATTGTGATAGCAATATCACAATCCCCCCTCTCCCACCTAAAGAATAAAAGGTTGGGAAAAATGGCTGAGCTTAAGGATTTCCCAACCCTCCCTAGGTGGCGTGAGCAAATGAAGAATACCCACGCGCTTAATTGAGCTTGAATCTTAAATAAAATTTAGTTCGTATGTAAAATTTTTTCTGTTTCTTGTCGAGTTCCAAAGGTTGCTTAGCTTTCCATCTCGGCCACGGAAGTTCGGGTTTTTTTCCTTTTTGAGTGTGGTTAAATACAAGATTTGAATTTGTCTTCTGTCGAGCTGTAAAAGGGATGATGAGTTTCTGTTTTTCTTTTATTTGAGAATGGCAGCATATATTTAAATAGGGAGTTTCACAGGCACCGTTACCTATAAATGGCAGATGAAAACAAAAGAATTGGTTGGAAGTTGTCTTGGTGCACATCAGCATGAATTGTGGTAGGCATTTTTTTCTCTATTTCCAAATTACTTCCTTTAAATTTTGTCCAAACTCAGTTAGGCATTACTCTCTCTGTTGGACTACAGTAATCAATACATCTTGGTTTGATATGCTTGCTGTCTTGCATTCTTGTTTTTAATGTTGAAATATGAAGTATAAAAACCCTGGCTATTTATATTTGGGTAATTCTATAATGATTGTTAATTTATTGTATTTCTGATTTTTTTCGAGGTTTATTGTGACTGAGTTTGGTGATTTTAAACCAGGTGATTTGTTGGTAAGATTATGACTGGCAAAATGATTCTACAGACATGTTTTGTTGAAGAGCGTTGAGCAAAGGAGAAGCGTATTGGTATCTCTATTTGATATTTGAAAATGGAAGTTGAGGTGAGAAGAGTTGCCTCAATGCAAACATGTTTTGTTGCTCTTCCTCTGCATCTCATTCAGGCATTACAGACCACGTACTCGGGATATTTGCCTCCTCTGCTTCCTCTGGAGCTGCGACCTCTTAGTCGCCCGGCAACCAAGGCATCCTCTTGGTACCTTGCCTGGATAGGTGCTGCTTCACAGTCAACTGCCATTGAGGTACACACATTCCACTTTTAGATTCAAAACGCTACTAGAAAGAATAAGGAAAATCTGCGCTTTTTCACAATGGTCCCAAGTTTACCTATACCGTTTTCGCCCTTTGCAGTAAAACTATTGTTTTAAATTATTTTGTATCAACATTTAAAGGATGTTCTATTTAATTTCCTCTTGATTTTTGTTTTTGTCGATATTTTAAGAACTTTCTATTTAATATCTTCTGCCCATTAGTCTTCCTCATTTGACTTCTCTTCATTACAGTGGGCAGGTTTCTTCGCGCTTCAACATTCTATACTGAGTGACATTACTAGTTCGATGACCTTACCACTCTGCTTTCTCCATTCTAAGCTTGTACCTGGAGTTTGCTCCTTGTTTGCGATTACTTCATTTTATGCCACTGTTGGAGCTTCCATATTTGCCTTCCTATCATCAGAGTTGTTGTGTCTGAGTCACCTAGTCAGCATTTGCCCTATATAAAAATACAAAAACCCAAGCCAAGTTATCTTTTGCGTGGGGATCCTTTGAGTGAAACACCAATGTCAATATAAATTGCTTCCATTTTCTATTCGATATGAAGCCATTGATGGTACCGATATTTTTGTTGTAGAAGCAAATATCGTTCTTTGGAATATCTGGGCAAACCAAAAGATAAAGATATTTTCAATTTCTTGAGATATTGTGGAAAAACTGGGCAAATATCAGGAACCCAAAAACCACAGAAAAATTCAAAAAACAAGAGAAATAACTGATGTTTTTTTACAGTTAAAGCCATCCTAATTGCATAGAGAGCAAGAAAGCAAAAGTAAACAAGAGTGTACACCATGAATATTGAAATATGGATTTTCCTCATTAATTTTGAGATTACCGATTACAGTGCAACTCTATAGGGAAATGCTACATAGTTCAACCACAAAATCCAAACCTTGAAAATCAATTATGCACTACAAAGTACAAATGTCAAGCTACAACAAAGTAACACAAAGTGGGCGGAGCCAATGAGGCTAGCTGCCACGAAGTATTATCAACTATGAGGCTGCAGTTCCTGATGTTTTGCAATGGGTTATACATAATGAAGTGATGCTAGATCATCACACTTTTTTAACTGAAAAAGCTAAATAGATTAGATTGCCTTATGCTAACTGGTTGTGATCATATGCAATATAAACTGGATTGCTTATCATTATTTATTGCTAAATAATACAATACAAAGGGCCTTCATCCTCCTATTTTGATGTAAAGCCAGTACAAAGGGATCTGTTGATGTTTACTCAATCCTCATGCTATGGTTCAAATTGTCAACTGGTAGATAGGAGGAATAGCAAGGTACCATGTTTCTCATGAAGACCAAACACACCACCATCTCCATATCCTAAACTGTTGCTTACAAAAAAGATCTGGTTTCAATAGTGCTTAAAACATTCTATATTCCACGTGAGGCTTTTGGGGACCAAAAGCATTAGGACACAATCAAATGGGGGAACTTCTTACCCACATCTTGATGAGATATTCATTTAGCCTTAACCATGTTTCACTTTCTTGTCAAGAACAATATCTTCCTTCAACTCATCCATCTCCTAAGGTGCAAAATCATCCAAGGAAAGAAGAATAACATCCTCTTGCTCTTCATCTAACATAGGAGGCTCAAATGAGCATAATTGATCCACATTAATTACTGAAAGTATCTTCATTTATTTGGGCAATTCCAATTGAAAGACATTCTGTCCAACCTACTCTATGATCTAAAATGAAATATACTGCAAATGTTTTGTAATGCTCAATTCCTCATTATTCCACAAAAAGGGTACTCTTACCCTTGGGTACTCATACCCACTTTCCCACAGCTGCAAACACCAAATTTTCACATGGAAATATGTATATGCTCTCATGGGGATCTCTGCCCCCTCTATCCCCCACATGGGTTGCTCACTACCAATGCTGGGAACCAACCCAACAACATACACAAATTCTAAAACACTATACAAACAAAAACCCAACCAAAACAGCCAAATAAACAAGGCACAACATAGATTTAACACACATATACAATCAACCAAATGAGAGGGTGAAGATCCTACCTTTAAACCATGAAAAGAGTTTGTTGTTTGCTCTCTCCTAGTCCTTCTTACCACTTCTTCCAGCTCTTCCTATTTCCTCTCCCTAGCCAAAAAAATAGAATGAATGAAACCTTTTTGCAAACAAATCTCTTTCAATTTTTTTCTCCCAAGTAACCCCAACCACCATGTCCTCCTTTCATTTATGAGGAATGGTCTTCACATGGGCTGGCATACACCAATTTTCGTCACCCCTCTTATAAGCATAAATGAAAGAGGGGTCATAAATGAAATATGACCATGATTATAGCCTAAAAAAGACCCCCCAACCCTTAGGTCATAGACCTAGGGTGTATAATAAGCAACCATTAACTAAAATCAAGACAAAATTGACCCCTAAAACTACATTAAATAAGAAATCCGAATTTACCATTTTCTTTTTGAGATCACATTTGGTTTCCAACATTCAACATTTACACCCTTACCCCAACATGCATATCACAAAATACACAACTTTTAACACCAAACATAAGACTCTAGCCCTTCCATGTGGCCGAGTCAGGCTTAACCGGGTAACACAACAAGGTCTGTTTGGTAGCCTCCAATTCCCATGGCTAAGGGAAATTAACCTGCACACTTCATGAAAGCATTAGTCCAACTGCCAATGAAATTAAATCAAAACACATAATATAGTGGAGTACAATACATATCACATTCATTTGTACACACGAGCATATGCATAATTTACATTTTCCTTTTAAAAAATTCATGTGCATGTTACAATTCAAAGCAATATCTTTTTCACTTATACCACATTAATCCACAATGCTCGTAGTCATTTGCATAGCCGTTCCAATATTCACTTATAATCACATAATATCATATATGCATTCACATTGCATGGTAATTCAAAAATTCATCAGATTAACACAATATCGCATATTCTACTCTAAGAATGTTATTTCAATTCTCGTATCATTCAAGATATCAGTATAACCAACTAATAAGCATACTCATTAAATTTACGGTCCATAAAAGTAATTAATCTAACATGCATCATAATAGATAAGTTCAATGTTCACAACCATCCATCATAAATATAAGATGAAAGTATAATGTATCAAAGTACAATCATGCAAATAACAACAAAACATAGTGTTTATAGATCCAACTGACGATGGGCCTCACATCTTCCGCCCCTAGGAATGAACTTCCTCTTGGAAGTCATTAAGGAGGAAAGGCCACAACCTGATTCCAGGGTTAGAGATTTCACCTTGAAGGCAAGGAATTCTTCGATCTAGATATTCCAATTTAACAAGGCTTGGTACTTCCTCCATCATAGGAAGCAAACACTATCATAAAATTAATACTCAAGTTAGGACAATGTGATTAATCCTAGTATATGAAAGGCTCATTTAGAGGAAATTTTTTCTAACATTATAATCCAAACACCTTTCAAACTATGGCCTACCACAAAAGTTAGGTGAAAATCCCATTTTTTTTTTTTTAATTTAGTTATCAAGATGATGAACACTCCAGATTCCAATGACATACTAGAGAACTATTCTTAAGCAATAGGGTACAACCCAATTTAATTCCCTTTAGTATGACCATTTAAACTTATTATCGCTTATTATTATTGTTTTAGCCTATTCAAGCTTATAAACCTTCTATGAAAGTAAGGAAATGCCTCATATTCATACACATTCGAGTAGGGAATTCATTGAAAATTTTAACAAGTCTTTGAATGCACAGAATCGACCAAGACTTGGGGAGTTACATGGGTGTAGAGTTAACCTGTAATCATAAAGTGGTTCATCTCAGTTTCAAGAGTGATAAGAGAATCCAAATTCTACTCTTAGCTAATGATTTTAAAGACCACAACGCTCTATACCAATCCCCCCCAACCACCTTCTTCCCTTTTTATATAAACTATTGAGGTGCCCTTCACAACCACGATTACAACAATATCTTCGAAATACGAAGAGAAATGAAGAATATAAGGCCTCTGAAAAATATAAGTCTCAATAAATCAAGGAATCATCAATCAATTTCCAAAAGAATAAAAAAAATGCAGAAAAATATAAATGTGGCCACCAATACAACAAATTTAAGTTAACCAAAGTTCAAGCAAAAATGTCTTTGAGGCTAGGGACCATATAAAAAAAACTAATTGGCCAGATAGCCCAAAATATTCAATTTTATTGGTAATACAATTCCCAAAATTTGCAATCTAAACAAAACCCAAATTTAAGTCAATAAATTCCATAATCGAAGAAATTAATCAGATCAACACTAAGAAAAAGTTGCACCTCAGCACCACATTATGGATTAATCAACTACTAGGAGGGAAAGAAGATGATTGGTGGGTCCCTCTTTATGGATGTAATCTAGAATCGATTCTTAGCTAAAAAGGTCATTTGTTACATAGAATCTAAGATAGGGCCAAGGCCCATAAATGATAGTCCTAGAGATACTGATAATTTACCAACAATTTAATCTTGAGAACACCACAATCACATGAATAGGAACTTAATGAGTCCATCCAGGGTTGCACATCATTATCTTCAATTCCCACATTTTTACCTCACCAAGAGTCATTTCTAACAAGCAAGGACTCCCTATATTAGGGTTATTAAAGGATCATCTTGAATAGTTGGTATGTTAAGTTTCATTCTCAATTCCTTTTTACATTTTAACAAGGTTTAAATTTTCATATGAGCTTGAAGTCTTGCTAGATTATAGAACTGCTTAACATATACATACATATTTATCAAGACAATTATTTCTTTGGAAGGAGTTATAACTTAAGATGGAATTCACCTAATAACTATAGCTCTCTTAGAAGGAATGACAAGTATAGCATTTAATTCATTATATAATAATTACAACCTAACAATCATACTTTTCAAATGGACTACAAAAACAAGGAGGCATTAGAAATTCTAACAAAGGTACAAAACATAACTATGCTTGAAAATTCCACTCTGGTCTTAGAAATTCTTACATACTAACCCATTATTCTATACATAAGCCTCACTCATTCCCATCAACTCGTAATCAATATGGTTGCATTTAGATTTAGTGCTCGCTGATTCAAATCTATAGGAATATAGCTAGCTAATTTTTCAATCATGCAACAATATCTCTTGAGTATAATTTGGTTTTCAAATCAAACTTTTGTTACACATAAATATTACGTTTACTGTGTTAATCTCACTCCACTAAATTTTATTCATCTAAGTCTGACTACCCTTCCATTTTATTGAATCAAAAGAAGTAGTTATTGTTTTTATACATTTTTTTTTCTCATTTTCCTTTTCCTTTCAAACATATCTATGTTATGACATTATCAAATTAAATTTACATCAAATGAGATCTTTTGGGTGTACAAAATGTTAAGCGAGGATGATCAACCTTCTTATTAAATTTCAACCCTTTTGTAAATGGAGGGAACACACATATTTTCTTGAACAAGAATCTTATTAGCATATAAGGTTTACGCAAAGATCATAAATCAACACTAATTTTATCTTATTTCAAATACTCAAATTATAGATCACCTGTTCTTAGTGTTTCATGAAATTCTTATATACAAGAGGATCCTTCTACACTTGGATAAGGAGTCATATCACACAATGCTTAAAAGCATCACAACACTTATATTAATAAGTTATATGCATGATTATATGGAAATATCTCAAAGTAACACCTAAGGTGTCACAAGGTTTCTAAGAGAATGGATGAGTTTCAATTTCACTTATTATCTCTCTTTTTTTTTAACTTTAACTATTGGAATGGATATGGTGACAACCTTTAATATAAATCTTTAAATAATAAACACCCAAAACACATAGTAGTCTATGCCTAAATCAAGGTAGAACGACTACAATGCACACCTCAGTAGGTCACCATCTACTTTCCTCACTAGGTATAAATTCAGTCAAAAGGAGTGCCCTTCACTATTATGCTAGCAAGTTATACCATTCAACATCTTGATGTCTCAACAATGAGTTTGATAAAGTAGAGCACTAACTCTCATTTGAGGTTTGACCAAAACATTAACATTGTTAGTGTAAGTTTTAATGATCAGATAAATGCACAGAAAATTAATTCAAATCAGATGCAAAGACACAGCAGATACCCTGGGAAAACCCTCCTCTTGAGGGAGAAAAACCCAGCAACAATATATCACTTATATATTGAATTGTCACAAAATGATCTTCTTACAAGAGGCCAAGATTCAGGCCCAAATACAAGCACCAATAGTTGATGCAA
>VDFB02000003.1:378170169-378222914 GCA_007258455.2 Sequoia sempervirens | reverse complement strand
TGCAAATAGATGATAAATGTATGGTTTATGAGATGTTTAGAATAACTAATCTATATTATGCAATGATGGGGATAAATGCATGTGGTATGATTAATGTTTTCTATATGGTATTATATGCATTATATAGTATGTTGATGGTTTGTGGATGCAAGATGGATGCAATGGTGATGATTTATGATTAATTGTCATGGTACCATGTTAGCGTGATTAGCAAGAAAAGAAGAAGTCATTTCAACAAGACGCATGATGACACAAATGCAGATGATGATGATGATGATGATGATGATGATGATGATGATGATGATGATGATTACCTGCCAAGGAATTGGGATTTTCAAAGGGCCAAATTTTCTTATGTTTGAGAACACACGTAGTACGAGGCATCAAGGTATAGTAAACCAGGATGGCGTGGTACCTAGTGTGATGGAATTTGACTCAACAAACAGATAGGAGTATTCTTGTTCACACCTGACATACGAAAACCTTGCTAGGATGCACTTTAGAAGTTTCAAACACCTCAGACCAAAACATGGAAAGGTAAACCTATCCCTGTAATAGTCAACAAGTTGCCCTAGACCTCTTCCATACATACCTAACAAAGCAAGTATTCGCCAAGGTTATATTACAAGAGCATCCAACAAGCACAACAGACAAAAGATAATGATCATTGCCCCATTCCTATTTCTCTAAATCCTCTATTTTGGGATATCATCGAGACACCCTTGGAATAAGCGCAAGTAAGATAAGTTAAAAGATAAAGACCAAGTAAACAAAAAAATTGATGCTCTTCAATACCGCTAACGGAAAGATGATGTGTTTTCTAAGATGATGAACGAAACTTATTGCCAAAAGATAATGCCCATTGTAGGAAGGATTCATCCTAGGACATGTTAGTGGATGGTTGCACGTCATTTCTTTTATAAGGGATGATTGATATGGGAAAAATTCAGATGATGAGTTACCAATACGAAGAGATAACCAACTTGCTTATTTACTAACTTAGGCTTTAGACCTGACATTTTGAGTTCTGCATTTAAACTGCTAGACTTGTTTCTGACTTTTTCACCAAAGGTTGATGATGACGATCAGTTTATTATGGATGGTGCTTATTGCCAGTGCAAGCGAGATGAGGCAGATAGATTTTTCAAATATTTGGATGTTTTTGATGTTTTTGGAATATTTTGAGGTTGTTTTTGGTATTTTTTGATGTTTTCAAATGTTTTGATTTTCAAAATTTTCAATGTTTTTTGGGATTTTCTGAGATTTTGACCAAGAAACTAACCTAAACACCTATCCTAAGGGTCTTGAGGGCTGATCAACAGATTAGCCTTGCCTATGTTATACATGCAGAGACCACATAGTTTGACTAACGACTTGACCGATTTACAAATGATGATATACATGATGAGATGTCAGTTTATTATGACAGACTCCTATAGGACTGACCTAAATATCTCGGGGGATGATCAATGATCAATCCTTGCCTATGTTCAAGCTCAGAGATGACGTAGTTCGACAAGACGACCTTTTTTTTGGCTTTTTGAATGACTTTATGACCTATTTTTGGATTTTGATATGTTTTGAATGTTTTTGGATTTTCTAATTATTTGATGTTTTTGGATTTTCTGATATTTTGATGTTTTTGGATTTTCTGATATTGAGGACTTTAAGACCATACACGAATCCAATCCGATGAGAACATGCCCCTAGTGTGATGCAATAGACTACCCCAATAAAGGCTGGACAAACTAACCTTGAGGATGGGCCGAGTAGTACTAGGAGGGATCATGATACGAACACAAGACCAAGCTATGGTGAGGATGCAAGTGGATGTGTGATGGATGGAGACCTGAATGCTATGGATGATGGAAGTGAAATGGATGGATGATGCAGATCAAGCCATAAAGATCCTGGTGGATGGAAAGTGCTTATTTAGGCAAGGCACCTGTTTTCCAGGTTTTCACCAAGGTACTTGCCCAAAGTGCCACCAAAGTGGTTTTCACTAGAGGACAATTTTTTTTTTTATCCTTTTTCTAATTTTTTTTGGATTTTTTTGCTTTTTTTGTTGTTACCAAGACGCCTATTTGCGAGGTTTTTGCCTAAGTAACCATTTTTTTAGGACTTTTTCTGATTGATTTTTTTTTTGGATTTTTTTTGGTTCTATACCTTGAAAGATTTAGGCATAAATTTTTTTGAGATGAGAGCTATTCATGGGCTCCTGCAGAGGTTCCCCTTCAAGTGTTGATAGCTGATATGCCCCTGATTTGTAACTTGCTGTTATGATGAAAGGTCCTAACCAATTAGGTTCGAACTTGCCTTTGCTGCTGGGATTCAGGACATTCTTTTGATTTTCTTTTAAGACCAGTTCTCCAACTTGGAAAGTCCTTCTTCTGATTCTCTTGTTGTAGCTTCGTTTGAGTCTATTTTGATAGACTTGTAGATGATTCAAAGCATATATTCGTCTCTCATCTAGTAACTCTAGCTCGTTTAATCTTGACACCCAGTAGTCCTCATCAGTGATGAGGTTTTGCAGTGATATTCTGAGGGATGGGAGCTCAATCTCAATGGGGAGTATGGCTTCTGATCCATAGACCAAGGAGAATGGGGTGGCACCAGTGGGTGTGCGGATGCTGGTTTGATAAGCCCAGAGGGCGAGATTAAGCTGTAGATGCCAGTCACAACCTATGTCATTGACTATTTTCTTAAGGATTTTGAGGATGGTTTTGTTTGTGGCTTCTGCTTGGCCATTGCCTTGGGGATAGTACGGGGTGGAGAAGCGATTCTGGATTTTGAATTTCTCGCACAAGTCACGGACATCCTGATTCTTGAATGGTGTCCCATTATCTGAGATAATGGCTTGTGGGACACCGTAACGACATATGAGATAGTTTAGGATGAATTTTGAGATCTGCTTCCCAGTGATATACATCATAGGTATGGCTTCCACCCACTTTGTGAAGTACTCAGTTGTAGTTATAATGAATTTGTGGCCATTGGATGAGGTGGGTGAGATTTTCCCAATGAGATCGAGTCCCCACTGCGAAAAGGGCCATGGTGTGATAATCGGGTGAAGCTATTGAGCTGGAGCATGGATGAGGTCCCCATGTTGCTAACATTGTAAACATCTTTTAGCATGATCATGTGTTTCTCGCTCCATTGTGGGCCAATAGTACCCCGACCTCAGCAGTTTCTTGGCTATGGTTATTTCGCTCGAGTGTGAGCCACAGATACCGTTATGAACCTCGGTTAGAGCAATTAATGCCTCCTTAGCATTTAGACAGTGCAGTAAAGTACCCTCTATGCTTCTATGGTATAAGGTGTCACCTAGGATGACAAATTTGGATGCCTTTTTGATAAAGGTTCGTTTTAGGCTCGATGGTATGTTAGCGGGTATGACTCCTATGCGAAGATATGTGTAGATGTCGTGATACCAAGGATCGCCAGGACCAACGATTTGACACACATATTCTAATTTTGGTACCTCGAATGTGGGAACGAGAAGCTGCTCAATCAAAAATTTGTATTTCGGCACATTGTGAGGGATGTCTACTAGAGACCCCATTGTAGCCATGGTGTCAGCGGCTCTGTTGTTGGTTCTTGGAATCTGCTCAAATGTTATGTCAATGAAGGATTCCTTTAGAGTCTCCACCAATTTCTTGTATGGGGTTAGCTTGTCATCCTTTGTCTGATATTCATTATTGAATTGATTTATGATCAACTATGAGTCACCGTAGACCTTGAGAGCTATGATATTCCATTGCACTGTTGTCCTAAGACCTATAGTCAAAGCCTCGTATTCTGCGATGTTGTTAGTGCAAGGAAATGCTAGTTTGTATGATCTTGGTATGCAGTCCCCCTATGGGGTGATGAAGAAGACACCAGCTCCTGATCCATGTTGAGTATATGAGCCGTCAAAGTATAGTTTCCAGTGATAAGCAACGTTGAGGTTAGAAATAGACTCATCTGGAAACTCTGAGACAAGGGGATTCTCAGAATACATGGGTGCTTTTGCTAATTGGTCTACAATAACTTGACCCTTGATGGCTTTTCTTTCAACATACTCGATGTCATATTCTGATAATATCATGACCCATTTTGCCATTCTGCCAATTAACATTGCCTTTGATAAGAGATATTTAAGGGGGTCAATTTTGGCAATAAGCTTGATCTTGTGTGCCAACATGTAGTGTCTAAATTTTTGGGATGCAAACACTACTGTGAGGCATGCTTTCTCAATGAATGAGTAATTTAGCTCATGACCCACCATTGTCCTGCTAATATAGTAGATGGCCCTCTCTGTTCCATTTTCATCATGTTGGGCTAGTAGGGCTCCAAGGGCTACTGCTGTTGCTGATACATATAAGATCAATGGCTTCTTGGGGATGGGTGGCATTAATACTGGCGGTGTCAATAGATATTCCTTTATTTTGTTGAATGCCTCTTCACATTTTGTATCCCATTTGTATGATACCATTTTATGGAGTAGGCGGGAATATGGGTTATGCTTGTCTACCAGTTGTGCTATGAATCATCAGATGGATTGAAGTCTGCCTTGGAGACCTCTTAATTGTTTTAAATTCCTTGGTGCTTCCATCTCGAGGATTGCTTTGACTTTTGCTGGATCCACTTCGATACCCCTCATAGACACTATGTATCCTAACAGTTTACCTGATTGTACGCCGAAGATGCACTTCTTGGGATTTAGTCTGACTTTGTATTCCTCCAATCTATCAAAGATAGCACTTAAGGTTGCTATATGATCTTTTCTTTTTCTTGATTTGGCTAGGATGTCATCAACATAGTCTTCAATTGTCTTGTGAATCATGTCATGGAAGATCAATGTCATGGCTCATTGATATGTTGCTCCTGCATTCTTGAGGCCGAATGGCATCATGTTCCAGCAATAGGTCCCCCACGGACAAGTAAAAGTTGTCTTATATTGGTCTTCTTTTGCTATCATAATCTGGTTGTATCTTGAAAATCCATCCATTAGTGATAGCATCTCATGCCCTGCTGTCATGTCCACTATCATATCGATATTGGGAAGTGGAAAGTCATCCTTGGGACATGCTTTGTTCAAATCTCTGAAGTCCATATAGATTCTGATGGCTCCGTCAGGTTTTGAAACAGGTACCAAATTTGACACCCATTCTGGATAATCAATTGGTCATATGAATCCTACATCTAACAATTTTTTGAGCTCCATTTTGACTAACAAAGCGATTTGAGGATGCATTTTGTGAAGCTTCTATTTGACAGGTTTTGCATCTAGATACACTGCTAAGTGGTGGACCACAGTCTTTGGATCAAGCCCTGGCATATTAGCATAACTCCATGCAAAGTTTATTTGTCTTTCCTTTAGGAATGCTGCTAGGAGTTCTTGTTCTTCTGATAATAGTGATTCCACATAGAATGTGATATGCGGGGTCTCCTCTATTCCTAAGTTGACTGGGTTACATTTTTCAGCCAAGACTACTGACTTCTCTTGATGAATTGCTCTTAGGGGAAGATTGAATCCTTCATCCTCAGGCACCTTAGAGAGGTTTTCACCATTGGATACATCCTTTCTTTTTACTATTTTCTTGTTAGAGAGTGCCACGGTGTGGTTTTCACTCAAGGACTTGGATATGATTCTTAGTTTCTCACTTTTGTGACTGAAAGATTCAATCATTTCCCCATAACAGGCGTGTGTTTCCAACTCCATTATAAAGCCTGCTTTATGATCTCCATCTGGAATGTTATCTCTCAATCCCATGAATTCTGAGAGCGCTTCATCATTTTTGAATGTATCGAGAACTGGTGGTCCTCGTTGGTCATAGTCGATCAGTTGGGGGTAGACTAAATGAATCTCATGATTTTGACTATCTGGTTCAAAGGATATGGTACTAATCATACACAGGGTGGTATCTTCAAATAGCCTAGGTAGATTGGATAAAGTATCTTCGTCATTGCTACTAATATAGGACTCAGTTATAAAATTATGTGTATCCCTACCTGTGACTATTGGTGAGTGTACTTGTACTAGTACTGGCTGAGGAGAAACATTAGCGGCTCTAACCGGAGGACTTCGGCCACGTATGGTTATTCTCGGAGTGGCACATGCAAGACCAAGATTTGTTATGGGTCACATCTCTGGCATGATAGGTATTATAAGCCCATTGTCATTTTGTCCTAGTCTTTGATTTCGGTCATAACCCATTGCAAGCATCATGTGTAGGCCTTTGCTTCTTTCGTCCATTGGTAGATTAACTGTCTGTCTTTCATCTTGATACAACATGTGAGATGGATCTGCTTCAATGACCTCATGACCAAGGTCTCCCCATCTTGTGAATTCGGGATAATCCTCAGGATACATTTGTGATGTGGAAGCTTGATTTTCTTGTGGGTGTCCTCGTGATCTAGGAGATTGTGGTAACTCTCCTATCACAAAAGCATTGTTAGGGAGCCTATAACTTCCACAACCGTCCTCCTGGATGATGAGCTTGATATCAGATATGGTGGGAATGACAAGTGTCTCTGTCACGTAAGTGGACGTGAGAGTGGCAGGATCGATGTATGATGTGGATGGCCCCTCATCATTTTTCGGCACTTGGGGGATTTTGTAATAGTTGGCTTCAAGGTTCTTGCAGTATGAAAACGGCTTAGGATCTCCATGGATGGTAACCTCTTGTCCATTATGTGTGAATTTCACACATTGGTGGAAGGTTGATGCTATGACTTTCATCGCATGAATCCATGGGCGTCCCAGGAGGATATTGTATGGCAATTCGAGGTCCAAGACCTGACATGTGGTTTCCATGAGTGTTGGCCCTACTTGGATAGGGAGCTTAATTGTGCCCTGAGACACTCTTTCTTGGTCATCATATGCTCTGATTGTGATGCCTTTGGCTTTGTCGATGGAATCTTCTGATATTTTCCACTGCTTGATGAGGCTAAGAGAACAGATGTTCAAACCTGCACCTCCATCCACCAAGACCCTTTTGATTTTGCTCTTGTTCACAATGGATTCCAAGTGAAGTGCACGGTTGTGAGATGGTTGGGCAGGAAAATCTTGGTCAGAGAAAGTAAGGAGATTAGGTTTTATGATGTTTCTGACCATAGCTTGGAATTGTTCCGCATTGAGGTCTACAGGGACGGTAGATGAGGCTAATGCTTCCTCGAGGATCTTCTTATGGGCTGATGATATTTTTAACAACTCCATGATGGAGATGTGTGCTGGTGTTCTCTTGAGTTGTTCTACAACATTGTAGCTATGCAGAATGTCTCTTGATGAAGGGATTCTATTGGGTTGGGATGATCCTGTGATGGTGACTTTTCTGCCTCTTGTGGTGACTCCACAGTCTTCGGCATGAGCGCCCTTGATGGTGATGACCATGCAGTCTTCATTTAGGGAGGCAATGACTGTTTCGTATACATGATTTACACTACCTTTTCCTTTATCCTTGTTATTCCCTTTGTTCCCATGATTTGGCATTGGATTCGTGTAGATTTTAAGATCCTGATTCCCAGTAGGTGTTTCCACATTTATGATTCTTTTGTCGATGAGATCTTGGATGATGTTCTTGAGTCTCATACAATTGTTTGTGGTGTGGCCTTTGATTTTGTGGAACTCACACAGTTGATTTTCATTGTACCAAGGAGGTTTGACATCAGGTTCTTGATAATTCTCAAATGTAGGAGATTGGATGAGTTTTTTGTCGATTAGCTTTTTCATGATGTCCTCAAGTGGTTCCCCCAAAGTAGTGTATTTTTGTTTGGGGTATGTTTTGCATTGAGGTGGTCCTCTTTGGTCATTGAGGTTATTGATGGTGGGATTATTGGGTTGGTATGTTGTGTGATGAGTGTTTTGGCGTTGTGGTTGGATTTGCGGTGCAGGTGTATTTTGGCATGGACCACTAATGACCACCTTGGCATCGACGACGCCATCATTAGTGATGTTCTTGTTTCTTGCCCATGTATGAGGTTTATCATTGTAATTAGATGATAGGAGGTTGTTTTGTGGTTCATGATATGATGTTGATTTGGCGGGTTGGGTCACAAGGGCTCTTTCGATGCTAAGCGCCTTGGAGATTAATTGCTCATATGTGGTGATTCCCTAAGCCTTGAGATGAAATGACAGGCAACTTTCAAGGTTGGCTATGATCGTACAGACTTTTTGTTCTTCTGGCATGGTCCACTTGCTCCGATTGGCCTTGGATCGCCATCATTGAAGGAATGAGGCGAAAGACTCATTCTTTCCTTGTTTGAGAGCAAAGAGTTCTTCAAGACTGACATCCATTGTAATGTTACATGCGTAATTCCTAATGAATTCATCTCTAATTTCTTGGAATGTTCTAATGCCTGTGGGTAAGCGAGAGAACCATTCTATGGTGGGACCTGCCAAGCTCCTAGGGAATAGCCGCATCAGATACGTATCGTCATATGTGACTTCCATACAATGAACCTGGAATTCCCTAATGTGATCTTTAGGGTTTCCCATCCCTTGATATTTGTCAAATTTGGGGATTTCAAATCCCTGAGGGAATGGTTTCATGTCTAGGCTCCTATCAAATGGATAGGGACACAAGTTACTTGATGTTTTGGTTGTTCGCCCTGACTGAAGGTTGAGCACTTGTTGTGATAACAACTTGAGTTGTGTTGTTACATCACTTTGCGGATCAAGGGGTGGGATGAATGTGTTTTGAGGTGTTGCAATCATGGTTTGGATGGATGGATTGGTTGGTGCGTTGTTCAATGGTATTGGTATGTTGTGGCGGGCGAAGTAGGATTCTACTTGCTTTTGGATGAACAATGCTTGTTGTTGATCTTGTTGTTGTTGCGCTAGGATTTGTGCTTGTTGTTGCACTTGTTGTTCCAAAAATGCTTGTTGTTGTGCTTGCTGTTGCGCTTGTTGTTGTTCTAACAACGCTTGTTGTTTTGCTTGTTGTTGTTCCCACAACACTTGTTGTTGGGCTGCCAATTTTGCTGCTTCTTGCTACTCTTGGTATTGCTTCAATGCTTGTTGATATGCCTACAATTGTGCTGCTTGTGCAAGAAGTTGTGCTTGGGATTGCGCTTGTTGTGCTTGTGCGGCTTGTTGCTGCAATAATAGTTGTGCTTGAGCGACCCTTTGTGCTTGCAATGCTTGCATAGCTTGGGCAGCTTCTTGTTGTTGTTGTTGCAATAATGCCTGGGCTTGTTGTGCTTGTTGCATTTGTATTGCGGCTTGTGCAACTTTGGTAGCTTGTGCAACTCGAGCAGCTTGTTGCATGGCTTTTTGTTTCTGGACTTGTTGGTATCCTCTTTGGAAAGCAGCTTGCAATGCTGCATCATATTGAGTTGATGTGGTGAACATTGGTGGTGGATTTGGAATGGTGGTAGGTGGTGATGTTTAATTGATGTTTTGCATGTTGGATAATGGTATTGGTGTGATGGGTCCTTGAGAGACGATGTTTTGTGATGTTAAGGGTGTGTTTGATGGTGTTGCCATTGCTTGTGTATTTATCGTTTGTTGTTGCGATATCAACGATAAATTTTGAGTGTTTGGTTCAATGCTTTGATTGATGGTTGGGATGTAGGTTTGATTGATACTTGGTAGGGGAGGCAACCCCAAACCAAGGAGTGGTGTGAATGTTAATGGAAATGGCGGAAGAGGTGGAAATGTAAGGGGCGTGAGTTGTTGTGAAAATGTCATGGTGTCGAATAAGCTCCCTAGTCTGAACGTATCTCCCTCTTCTTGTGAATTTGTGAGAAGAGGTGTTTGTGTTGCGTGAAGGAATGTTGATGATGGATCGTGATGGAATGCGAGAGGAGCATTTTTGTGTAATGGGTTTTGAGGTATGCTTTGTTCCAATGTGGTGTTTGCATCCAAACTTTGATTATTAACAAGGGGATGTGATTGAAGAGTATTGAGAAATGCGTTTCCATTGTTGACATTTGGTTGGGTTGGAGCAATCGATGTCGTGATTTGTGAGATGTTTTGAGTGATATTTTGGGATGGAGGTGTAGATGAGATGGGTATGGTGGATGAGATAGGTGGAAAGGATGTCTCCACTATAGTACTTACATCAAAATCTGAAGGCAACTTGGCCCCTTGTTTTTCTAGTTCAAGCATGTACAACGAAGGGTTGAGTCTCATCATGACATTGATGATTCGATGGTTATCCGAATTTTGGAGCATTTCTGTCATTTCCTTGTGAGACATTCCAAAAGTAGGGTCCTCTCCTTGATTTTCTTCTTGGGGATTTTGTGATGATGAGAGGGTCAATGGATTGCTTGATTTTGCTGGATTCATTTTTGCATTGGTTTGGCTAAGATCACTTGAAGTGGGAGTTTCTTTGTTGGCTTCCATACTCTTCTTGTATTGATATCTTGTTTGAACCATAAAACAAGGATCAATCTTTGAGAATATGAGAGATGAATCTCTTGATTCTTTGGATCAATCGTTATTTTATGTCCCAAAGTATAAAGTTTTAGGATGCTTTTGAGGATCAAATGTGATGATATGATGATGATGTTAAGGATGGATGATATGGATGTTTTTGAATTTTGATCAATCTTGAATGAGACACTAGGCTTTTAGGACTTTGGATTTTGATTTGTTTTGAGATTTTTGAGATTTGGTCCTTGATTTTGATTTTGATTTTGTTTTGATTTTGAACAAAAGGACCCTAAGATGTTTGATAATGATCTAAGGGATAGCTTTGTTCAAAGGATGATAATTTGAATATGTGTGAGGAGAAGGATGCATCTACCCACACCTATTCAAACAAGATGATTGTTTCACTAAGCATATGAAGAAGGATTCATCTACATACACCAAGCTAGACAATATGATTTTGATAATTTTGACTAAGTATATGCAAAAGGATGCATCTACACATACCTAGCAAATGATGTTTTTGCTAATGTTCTCAATGATATTGATGATTTTGATTTTACCACAAAGCCTAGTATCAAGGATGATTTCAAGATTTTCCAAAAGGTGATAGTGAGATGGATTTTTGTTTTGATGTTTTGATGGATGGGTGAAAAATGATTTTGATATGTTTTGATCCTAAGAAGAACCTAAAAAACACACTTTTTTTTGCTTAGACCTAGGTATTGAAGAGCATGCAAATGCTTCATAATGACCTTTGTAACCAAGAAATGATTTGAACATTTAGATTTCCAATCAATGATTTTGTGCTTTTGGGATTTGTGAGTCTTCAACACATGTGAAAGTTCATTTTGTTTAGCTTTGCTTAATGTCTTTATTTTACCAAAAACACTTTCTTCAATTAGGTTTTCAAACTAAGATGTCCAATGTCTTAATTTCTTCAAACCCCCACAAGATATGTTATGTGGAAATTTAATGAACTCAAGGCAAGGGTTTCCTATTGCTTACTTGATAAGACAAATTGAGATTTAATCCAATGCTTAGAAACCTCTAAGGATGTGAATCCCAAGGGAAAGAAATAACATATGGATTGAGTCAATGGTATTTGTCTTCAAAAGGGTTTGAAATTTGGATGATGTTAAGTGTTTGTTTCCATGATGTTTTTGATCAAGCAATGCATTTTGTAACCCAAGAATAAGTACAATCCTATGGATTTGTAAGACAATATTTGTTGGATTCCCACTTGGAAAAGTCCAGCTACGCTTATCTCTAGTAGATGGTTAGATGCTTGACCCCACTGGCTCCCCTCCACGACTCATTAACGTCAATCGGGGTAGCCAAGCATCAACACCCATGAAACTCCCATGGCATGCTTTCCATCTCTACTAGAAGACTGTAAAAGTGTGGAGTGGCTTCAAAACAACCGTTCTTGCACCAACAAATAGATTAAGGATTTTGGAAAATTCTAGCACATGGGTTTTAGTAAGGACTTTCCGTTCGTAGGAGTTGACCCAATGTGGTAAGAGTCCCCTTTCGGATCCATCTTGTCGGAGTCAACCGTGTGATATTGGCGTTTCTTCCAATATCCACATTTATATCCCGGTTGGAAATACTCTTGGCTTTAGAGTGTTACCAGTTGAGTCGTTCCCTTGGGTGATTACTTTTTCCCCAAGGCAGGCCCTCTAAGATAAACAAAAGCAAATGAGGAAAAAAATCCGTAACTCGATCAATCTTTGATAGCAACAAAGAGAGAGAATGTACGCGAAAATGCCCCCACTCACACTCGCACAATAGTTTGTTCAATTTTAAGCCCAAATCAAAGTGTGGAGGTGATTGCTTTGTCTTAACCAAAAGTCATGGAAAAGACCTTTTGATTCTCAAGATCACTATAAAGCGTGAGAGAAGCGCATACGTCCTTTTCCAATTGCTTTAGTCTAAGTAAGCCCTCACAAACAAACAAAGCTACACTTGTTCTTTTTAAACCCTCAAAGCAATGTGTGAGTTCATTTTAGAGCACCAAATCACAAGTGAAAAGACATTTGTTCAATTGTTTAATCCATAAATGAAATATAGTAAGTTGTTGATCCTAAGGTTCTTTTTAATCCTTTTTAAACCCAAATGAAAGCTAGTGTCCTAAAGAAAGAAAAGGATGACAAATTTTTGAAGAAGTGTTAAACAAACACTTAAGTGTTAAAAAACACTTTGATTAGAAAAAATATCATCCCCATGCTCCTCTTTCTTTTGATTTTGATTCCCAACCTACAAAAGTGATCAAAACATTAGATGAGATGAAAAACAAAAGGATATAGGGGTTAGATGAATCATTTACCAAAACACCTTAAAACTTAGCCAAGTTATCATGTGTTTTTACTTTAGATGCAAATTTGAAAATTTTAACTCATTAATAGTTAAGAAACAATTACACCATTGGATGTTTTGCGAATTCTACCCTATTTAAAAAAAAAAAGCATCAAAAAAGACCTTCGTATGACCAAGATATGGTAATTTTAAAACTGACTCATGGGCGCTAAAACAGTGATCATAGGCGCTATAACAGTGATCATGGGCACTAAAAGAATGATCATTGGCACTAAAAGAATGATCATGGGCGCTATAAAAGTGATCACAGGTGCTATAACAGTGATCACAGACGCTAAAAGAACATTAAAGAGTGCTACAAGAACTGTAAAGAGTGCTAAAACGACGAATTTTTTTAAGAAACGTGTTAGATTTGTAATTCTTGCCCTCCTTCTAGTGCCAAAATGTGAACCCTCAATCTAGGTACCTGCAAAACAACATGATTAAACAAGTTAAACAAGGAAATGCAAGCCTAAACATGGATTCTGCATGAGATTCATTAACATAGCTCAAATTAGGAAGGAAATGATGAAAAATACAATGAAATCACAAAAACAAGATTGAATCTTAATTAAGCAAGCAAACTCTTAATCCCATGGGGGAATTGGTGCCAATTTGATGTAAAAATTGGCCCTTTCCCAATCCATAAGATGCAAGTTGATGATTGTTGAGGAATGTTGATCCACTTTGATGATGAATGTGAGAGCTCCAAGCCAAATCTGCAAAAAAGCCTAACTAAGGACTCAAATGATGGATGAGAATTGCTAAGTATTTTAGCATGGTAACTTTGCTTGGAATGTGAATGATGAAATAAGGATATAAGATCTTTATTTATAGATTGATAAGTTGAAGAGATGTCCAAATATGATCAATGTGGGACAAAGATTCAACCAATGATATGATGCCACTTGTCAACATGTGAGAGGATGAAGGTTGAGCAAGTTTTGAGGATTGTGCCAATAAATGCATAAATTTGAAATTCAAATTTGTTGAAATGACTTGAAAGGGGGAAAGAAAGAAAGCATTTAGGACATGTAAGAGATCTTAAATGCCTTGTTGGAAGGACTTATTCCCACTTGGATTTTGAATTCAAATTAGGGGAATATTTCTTAAAAGATGCCTTGTTGAAGGAAAATAGAAATTTAATAAATCAAATAAGTCTATTTTCATGTGCAAGTTGCAAAATCTAGAGGATTTGAGTGATTAGGATTAGCATTGATCATGATGTGATTAATTTAAATGATGTTAGTTGATTTGACCTTTTTGATTTAGATTTTAGGATTTAAATAAGTCAAAATGAGAAAAGAATGATTTAGACTTAGTTAAATAAATATTTTTGATTTATTTAACCAAAAGGGGTGATGTTAGATTAAATTAGATAAATGTTTGATTTATTTAATTTAATTAGATGAATTTTGAGATTTAATCAAATAATATGGATTATTTAATTAAATAAAGATAGGAAGATGAAATGACCTAACTAATTACATAGAGATGATGATTTAATTAAATCGAGGGATTTATTTAATTAAAGGGAGAATTATGAAGACTTTAATCAAATAAGGCTATTTGATTAAATGGTTAGATAGAGGGACAATTCAGGATGAAGTGATGTTAGTAGATTAGGATCGAGTGTGCGATATCAATCTATATTTTTTTTATGTCTACAGGTATAATTTGTAACATGTTACAAACAATAAAATCAAAATACCTCCACATCACTTAATGGATATAAAAAATATGTCATACCTTACACCCAAAGCAAAAAAATAAAGGTATCTCCAAATCACTGACTTCAAAAAGAAACATGATGAAATTATCAAGAGTCAAGGATCTCGGTTACCAGCTAATTCAATCCCAAGGAAATCAAATAAGGATAGGTCTAAACTTGAAAACTCAATAAGGTAATGAAAAGAATAAAATTGTGTTCTCTCTTTTACTTCTAGGGTTTTGGACCTAAAAGTAGAGAGGCAATTTCCTTACTCTTAACTCAAGAACAAACCCTTAAGATTTCAATGCAAATGAGATTGAAATATTGCAAAGGGATGTCCTAGGGGATGAATGAAATCTAATGAGGGGTTCATCACCAAGTGTAAACTTGGAAAAGATAATGAAATGTAACATGAAATGAAAAAAACAATGTAAAACCCTAATTGAATGCAAACTAACTCTAAATGACCTAGAAAAGTGAACATGTAATAGAAAGCTATGAAACTGAAAGTGTGCACCTAGAAGATTGAAGAAGGAAAAATGGAGGTCTGGATCACTAAAAAATTTATTGCTAATTTTGACTAGGATTCATTCACCAAGTTGGGCGAATCAGTCTAGTTTTTGGGAAAATGTGCAAGAGCAAGTTTCAGCCAAAAGGGTATCCAGATCTGTAAAAATCTCTGTCAAGCTTGTACAGTGGGAATCATTCACCAATAGTTGCAGATCAATCCACTTTTTCTGTTCTAGAAGTTCTAAACTAGATTATGTGCCTCTTGGTTTTCTCTGCTCTTTTTGACTGGTTTCTAGATTTGAAACTATAGATTGGCACCTGTAGACCTTCTCCAAGATTCTCCAAGGTTTGATGACAAATTTAGGGATTTTGATGACTTGACAACTTTTCTCCAATTTTTCTTCTTGAAAAATCTACAACCTAGCCCAAACCCTTGCAATAAGGTGCTACAAGTATGCTTGAAATGGCTACAATGGATGTGGTTCTTGACTCTATCTTGAATGATGTTGATCTTGCTTGAAACACTAGCTTAAATCATCAACTCTACATCACAAATGTTAGAACAATAACAAACATGAAGAATGGAATCTTTGACATGATGATTGGAACTTGAAGAATGCTCTTAAATTCTTGATAATCTACTCTTGAAATGCCTTGAATTATCTTGTGAATGCTTAAATGCTCTTGTGAACTCTTGAATGCTAGGATCACTTGATTTCCTGTTAGGAGAAAATGAGTGAAAAAATCTTAAAATTATACTTAATTATGCAAGAATTCTCAAAATTACAACACTACAAGCTGATATCAGATCTAGGAGAATAAAAACCTGCTGAAAATTTGAATTAAATTTGAATTTTGGTCACACGAGACTCATTCACCCATGGTGGCGAATGAGTCCCATCATACATAATGTATGGGACCAAAAATGAAAAGTGCTAAGAAATGTGTGAAACCTACATTGGGGCCAAAAATACTTAGGTGGGACTCATTCGACCAAGGTGGAGAATGAGTCCCAGACACTAAATTTGGGCCACACAAGTGAGGAACACCTAAATTATGATTGGTTACTGATTGGTGTCAAGATTATCCTCAAAAAGATGCAATAAATGAGGCTTGTGGATGCAAATAGGGCCAATTAAAGCATAAGAAAGCCCAATTATTAATGACAAGCCTAGAGAAGTGTGAAAGTGTGTTACAACACTTTACAACACTCTAAATGAGGTAAGATTAATGTTGATTATGATTAAAATTATATTAATTATGCTTAGTTAATTGATAAAAGAAAGTGTGTAACAACACTTCACAACAATTTAGCAAGACACCATTAAATTTTATTAGTTCGCAAGGTCCCAAGACCTAATGTGAATGTGTTATCCACATTAGAACACTAAATCAAGGAAAAATTAAGCCAAAATCCACAAGGGCCCAAACGAGTGTGAAAATGTCAAGGGACATCGACACTACATTTAGCCCCCACTTTAGTGAGAGGATGAACCTGCTTCAAACTCACACTAACGTAGACAAACACACACCAAGAGGGGTTCCAATGAACCAATGCTAGCAAGATGGGATGACAACAATCAAGAGGGGTGTTCAAGCCCCCAAGATCAAGATCCCATGGCAAACCAACATAAGCACAAAGGAACACACATGAAAATGATATAAAGAGAAAAAAAAAGGCCAAGCATACACTACCAAAGATGAATAAGAGAAAAGGTGAAAAAAAAGAATCAAATCAAGCTTTGACCATTTTTCCATCATGATGTGGATCAGATCTAGGTTGTGTGTCCGAAAAACACATACTCACTCTAAGGCGATAGAACTCCTAGATGTCCACTAGGTGAGAAGTCCTAATGGGTGAGACACATACACTCATGGTTGGTATGAACTCACACACATGCAAGTGGCTATGGGTAAAGTCATGCCTCAAATCAGGCTTCCTGCTCAAATCATACCAAAGTTATACTTCCTGATAACTTTAATAAGGTGCCACACAAAAATGATTTTTGAGCTTCATAAGGAAAGAAAAACTTCATATGCTTGGAGCTCGTGAACAAACAGGATGGATCTACAGGCATGCAAGCTGTGTTATGCAAGGTGGCCATATATCAAAAAAATGCAAAATGCAACATGCAAAGAATGTTCAAAGGATTCTTTCTTAGTTCATGCAAGGTATTTAACTTAGGGAACGTTGTGCCTAATGTCTCCAAGAGAGGACCAATCAAAGAATAGAAGATTCACAACTTAGGGGATGCAATTCATTGCATCAAGCCACTAAGAGGAATGCAATATGCTGAGATAGATCATGCTCTTGAAGAACATCACACCCAATGTCATCCACAAAGAAAAAAATGCATCATATAAAGTAATAAGACTACACTAAGAACCAAGAAAAAGGAAAATGCAAAAGAATAATGCCAATGTATGCCCCCACTTTAAAGAAATTTCCACACACCATACTGTGAGAAATTACTTTAAAGTAGCAAATGAAAAATGCTAACAAGAAGGAAGACATGAGAGCTAACTTGGAAAGCCCTATGCCAAGTCATATTTTTTTGAGTAAAGATGCATCATGCAAGAGTAAAAGAAAAGAGAGGGGGTTTCCCCCAAAATGAAAACACCAAACACATAAGGGATCTATGGATTTGGGATCAGTATGTTCTTTGCTACAATGTTTTTAGAGAGCTTGGAAATATCATCATCCCACAAATATACATAGAACTGGAAGAATGACACAAAGTGTGTGAAAAAAAGAAAAACCTCTTGGGGAAACATGGAAGAGATATGAATGTCTCGACACCTTGTGTCATCCCCAAGAGGAAAACACAAGACAAAAATGAGAAAGATAAATGAAAAGGTGGAAGAAAAAAAATTCTTTTGGGTCAACATGGAAGAGACATGCATGTATCGACACCTTGCATCATCCCCAAAAGGAAAACATAAGACAAAAAAGAAAATGAAAAGGAAAATGAAAAAGAAAGCCTTTTGGGTCAACATGGAAGAGACATAGGGTGTCTCGATGCCTTGCATCATCCCCAAAAGGAAAAGACAAGACAAAAGAGAAAATGAAAATGAAAAAGAAAAATAAAGCCTTTTGGGTCAACATGGAAGAGATATAGGGTGTCTCGACACCTTACATCATCCCCAAAAGGAAAACACAAGATAAAAAGAAAAAGAGATGCATGACATAGAGAAGAATGAAGGTACAAATAAAGGAATGTCACAAAGATAGAGATAGCGTCAAATAGAACATCACAGGGGATCACATTACACACATGCAATCACACACAAAAGAAAATGAAAAAGAAATAATGCAAAAGACTAGTAAGGAAAATGCTAGTCAACCTATGCGCAAGTCATTTGTCCCCCAATATTAGTCTGTATAAGTAGAAGGTGAATAACGAACCTAAGGGACAATGAAAAATTCATTACTAGGACAAGGTTATCAAATTCTTTCCCCCACTGAGTGCGAGACAAGAATGATCCAAGGTAGGTGATGGGAAAGGTCATGTAATAGTGAGAGTACAATGTTCTACAACTATTACATGACAATGGGTTGGGAAAAGGGGTCCCACTTTAAGGGATTATTTCTATAATGTCAAATTGAAGGATCCTTATTACCGTTCAACACACTCATTAGTAATATGCCCAAGAATCTTGCGGTATGCACAATAATTTGTGTTATCTTTAGGGAATTTGCTTCTAGTATGAGGTAGAAGTTTAAGTCGACCTGTGTCTATAAGATATTGCAATTGTTGTTCAATTTATATTTGAGTGTGTGAGGGCTTCTAAGGTGTTTTTTTTTTGGTAGATTCACCTACTTCCCTAGATGGGATTAGGGAAAGAGGTCCTAAGATGATCTTATCTTTATCCTTGTTATTGTTATGATCTATTGGTTGTTCTTTAGGAAGAAGGATATTCAGATCGGGAGGGGAATTCAAGATCACTGTACCATCACGTCAAAGCCATAGATATTCTCTAGGAGGTTTTTCATTATGAGAGGGATCTTGATATCCTAATCCCTTTGTTTTTTCATCAGTTGGTATTTTCTCTAGGAGTTGATGAATTTCATGCTCACTTGTTGTATCACATCCTTGTTTACTCAAGATTGTGAATCCTTTTCCATATGTTTCTTCAAGATTGATGGGAGTGTCGGTTACTTTATGTAGACATGGAAAATATATCGATTGACATTGCACATCTGATTCCAATTACTAATACCATTTCATCCTAAATTATACCTCGGTCTAACCATTTAATCAAATTTCCTTATTTGATTAAATTCATCAATTTCCTTCCCTTAATTAAATAAATCATTTTATCTAATTAAGTCTCTCTCTTTTGTTAATTAAATCAATCAATCTGATCTAATTATCCCTATTTAATTAAATAATTAAATTTATTTAATTAAATCTCTAAAGTCTATCTATTAAATTAAATAAATTAAAACCTTATTTAGTTTAATCTAACTTCATCCCCTCAGTTAAATAAATCAAAAATCTTTATTTAATTAAATCTTTAAATCACATCTTTCTCATATTTGATTTAAATAAATCCACAAATCTAAGTCAAATAGGTCACATCACTTAACCCCCTTCATTAAATTAATTAAATTTGATTAATTTAATCTCTTTTCATGTCCCATCCTCCAGCTTTTCCCACTTGCACATGAAAAATAGATTTAATTCATTTATTAAATCTCCATTTTCCTCACAAGGCATCTTTTAAGGAATATTCCCCAAATTTGAATTCAAAATCCAAGTTGACATGTACATCCAACAAGGAATTTACTCCATCTTACATGTCCTTTGCCTTGAGCCAAGTGGCATTCAATGTATTTTTCCTTCCCTCTTGCATGCCATTTCAACAAATTCAAAATTCAAAAATAGGCATTTATTGTCACAATCCTCAAAACTTGCACATCCTCCATCCACTCATAGGTTGAAAAGTGGCATCTTGCCATTGGATGAATGTTAGTCCCAGATTATTCTATTTTGGACATTCATCCTTCAATCTCATCTATAAATAAGAGGCTAATCTCCTCATTTCATCATCCACAACTTGAGTAAACTTACTATACTCAAATCTTTAGCAATCTTTATCCATAATTTTGAGTTATAGGTAGGTTATGCAGGTTTTTATCTTGGAGCATTCAACACTCTTCAACAAAGTGGATCACTCTTCATCAATCTTCAGCACTACATCATAGGAGTTGGGAAAGGGCCAATTTTCACATCAAAAATTCCCCCATGGGATCAAGAGTTTGCTTGTTATAATAGGATTTAATCTATTTCATTATGTTCTTCATTCTTCTTTCCTATTTTAAGCATTGCAAATGGATTTCATGGGGAACCTAGATTCTAACTTGTATTTCAATCTTATAATGTGTTTATTTCTTGTGTTGTGTAGGTTTTAGAGAGATCTTGGTTCACATATTGGTGCTAGAGGGAGGGCTTTTGAACTTGAAAATTTTCAAAGTTTTAGAGTGCTGGAATTTAAAATAATTCCGGGTTTTGCTCAGAAGGACTCAATCCTCTTGCTGTCCAAATTTCAAGCAAAACGGAGCTGATTTGTCAAATATATGAAGTTTTTTATTTTATAGCTAAAGCATAATGTTGGAATAGATGCATTTAAAATTTGTATGCAAATTTTTTTATTTTCTAAAAAGCTAGAAACTTAGATGTCGTGGCTTTCCCAAGTTTTATAACCTATGTTGCAGGTTTCCCAAGTTTTATAACCTATGTCGCAGGTTTCCCAAGTTTTATAACCTATGTCGCGGAATTTTCAAGTTTCATAACCTTGTCGCGGGTTTCTCAAGTTTTATAACTTATGTCGTGGGTTTCCCAAGTTTCATAACCTTGTCGCGAAATTTTCAAGTTTCATAACCTTGTCACAACTTTCCCAAGTTTTATAACCTATGTCACGGGTTTCCCAAGTTTTATAACCTATGTCGTGGAATTTTCAAGTTTCATAACTTTGTCGCGGGTTTCCCAAGTTTTATAACCTATGTCGCGGCTTTCCCAAGTTTTATAACCTTGTCGCGGGTTTCTCAAGTTTCATAACCTATGTCGCGGCTTTTCCAAGTTTCATAACCTTGTCGCGGGTTTCTCAAGTTTCATAACCTTGTCGCAAAATTTTCAAGTTTCATAACCTCCTCATTTAATGATTGTAACAAGTGTTTTTAAACACTTTGGGGGAAATTATAATTCCATTCTTAAGGCTTTGCTATCTTCAAAGATTTTAGGACTAACTAAATTTCATTTGAACTCTAAAAAGAATATTTTAATTTCTTGCTACAAAGGGCTAAAATGAACTTTAGGACAAACTTACTAGATTTGGTTTGAGGATTAACAATTGAACAAGGAAAATATTCACACTTCATTTGGTGCTTTAAAAAGAACTCACAATTTCTTTGTGGCCTTAAAATGAACAAGTGCAACTTTGTCTTCGTGATGGCTTACTTAAACTAACTTCATTGGAAAAGGACGTATGAGCTTCTATCGCGTTTTATAGCAATCTTGAGAATCAAAAGGCCTTTTTTGTGATTTTAGGTTGAGATAAAGCAATCACCTCCACACTTAATTTTTGGGTTTAAAATTGAAAAAAATCTTGTGCGAGTGTGAATGAACTAATTGCATGTGTTCTCCCTTTGTTTCTAAACAAGGTTCGATCGAACTATGAATATGTTTATTTTCTTTTGTTTATCTTAGAGGGCCTGCCTTGGGGAAAAAGTACTCACCCAAGGGAACGACTCAATCGGTAACACTCTAAAGCCAAGAGTATTTCCAATTGGGATATAAATGTGGGTATTGGAATAAACACCAATATCATGCGATTGTCTCCGACGAGATGGATCTGAAAAGGGACTCTCACTGTATGGGTCAATCTCCATGAACAGAAAGTCCTAATTAAAACCCATGTTTTAGAATTTCCAAAATCCTTGATCTATTTGTTGGTGCAAGAACGATCGTTCTAAAGCCATCCCACACTTTTATGGTCTTTTAGTAGAAATGGAAAGCATGCCATGGGAGTTTCATGGGTGTTGATGCTTGGCTGCCCTGTATAAGTGAGTGCCATGAAGGGCATCCAGTGGGGTCAAGCATCTAACCATTCGCTAAAGATAAGCGTAGTTGGACTTGTCCAAGTGGGGACTCAACAAATATTGCCTTTCATATCCATGGGGTTGTGCTTATTCTTGGTGACAAAACACTTTGCTTGTTCGAAAACATTTGGAAACAAACACTTAACATCATCATGAAAATTTCAAACCCTTTAGGAGGCAAATATAATTGACCAAATTCATGTGTTATTGCTTGCCCTTGGGATTCACATCGTTAGAGGTTTCTAAACACTTGAACTTACATCTCAATTTTCCTACCAAGGTAAACATTAGGTAACCATTGCCTTGATTTCCTTGAATTCCACATAGCACTTTGTGGGATGAAATTTTTTTATGACATTGGACATCTAGTTTGGAAAACCTAATCAATGAAGTGTTTGTGGTAAAAGCAATTCACTAATCAAGATGAAATAAAATTGAACCCCACACATGTGCTTGTTTATCTATTGTCTTATGGTCTTTTGAGAAAACATTGATCTTTTGGTTTGAAGGGAAAAGCATGTTCTTCAAAACCTTGGCCTTGTAAAAAAATCCTTCTTAGGTTCATTTAGGATCAAAATCAAACACTTCATCCATTTCAAAAATTTATCATCCCATTACCAAAATAACTTTAGAGCTTTGGAAACATCATTACCTAGACTTGGGAACATCCTTAAACCAAATCAAATCACCTTGTTTAATTAAGCGTATGGGAATGCATCCTTTCTCATACCTTTAGTTAAAATCAACACACCTTTGAACAAGTTTATCCTAAAGATCACATCCAACATTGTAGGGTTTACAAAATCATTATCCAATCAAAACCAATAAAAATCAAATCCTAAAGTCTAGCATTGATCCAAAGTTCCTAAGAAAAACAACACTCATATCATTCACCCCTTTTCATCCTTCATCTCATCATTGGTCCTAAACACCTTAGAGGTCACTTTTACAACAAGGTCAAAACACAAGAGGAACATGGAATATAAACTTGATCCATACATCATGAGTAATCCAAGTAAACCAAACTATCAAAGCCTTACAATGCTAATTGATTTTCAAAACTCACATTTATACAATCCATACATGGGATCATTATCTTCTGCAAACCTCAATTGTACAACAAATGTGAGTATGCCTAGTCAAAATTTTGGAACACCTTTTCTAATGGTAGATTTAAATCCAAGTCCAAACCTACAAATCTATCAACCAAACACTCAATGCACGAGCCTTCAAATGAACAACATCATCCCATAAAATCCCTACATGCCAAATGTGAATGTACCAAGTACAACTTTACAAAACATGAACATTTTGAATCCAAACTTGGTAAACTTTGGGATGGATATGTTTGCAAATCATACGAATATTGTTCAAAGTCCAAACAACATGTTAATGACTCCAAGTCAAGGTAACACCATACAAAATCAAAGTTACCTAAATCAAGGCAATGTGATTCCCAACATCAACAATGTTCAATTTCAACCCATAATGCCAAATCTGAACATCATCCCAAGTCAGAACATTGTCCAAAATCAATTTTTCCATGATCCCATGCAAACACCACAAGTGTACATCCCAAATCTAATTAAACAAAAGCCAAATCAAGGGAGTCAAATTCAAAATCAAGATCAAATTTCGCTAGAACAACTTGCTTCACATGCCAAAATAATTGAATTATTGAGCCAAGAGATATCTTCACTCCAAAATCAGTACACTCTTCCTTTGGTTGAACCATGCCATCAAAGCATTGAGTTATGTCCACAAGGGTATCAAGAAAAAAATCTCCAATGTCAAGAGGTTAGATATCAAGATCAACATCAACAACAAACCCAATTACCTCATCTCGAAGATCAATAGCCACATTTCAAAGATCAATCACCACATCTCCAAAATCAATCACCACAAGGTCAAGTACAAATATCACAAAGTAACAAACGAAAATACACACCACTTGGGAGACCAATCAAATCAATCTTGCAACAATTGGTACAAGAAAATCTCATCAAGCTCCCAATCTATGGAAACTATCAAGACCCCTAGTTAAACTACTAGGGTATAATGAGGAGCACCATTGTGATTTCCACAAAACAAAGGGACACACAACATCAAGTTGTATTTGACTCAAAAATATCATCCAAGACCTTATTGATCAAAAGATAATCACTATTCGGGACAATGATCAAGATCTATCCATCAATGAACACCTTGAAGATGTTTCCACCTCATCCAATGATCAAATTAACATACATCAAAAATCACTTTTCAATCATGATCAAAATCCACCAACAATACCCAACAATGATCCAATTCAAGAAATGTCAACATCATTTGACCCTATGGTTGAAGACATTGAAAATCCCTCCACCTCAATTGTTGAAAACAATGATCAAGATCTCTCCATCAATGAACACCTTGAAGATGTTTCCACCTCATATGATGATCAACTCATCAGACATCAATATCCACTCTTTAGTGATCTATTTCAAGGAGTGTTAGAATTATTTGATCCCATGGACATAATCTACGATCCATCGACCAATGATCATATTGAAAATGTCTCTACATTGCCTTATGAGTTAGAGGACATATCTCAAGAATTTATTCCAAAGCATGGTCAAAATCTTTCACCAAGGTCTAGCAATGGTCCTTTCCAAGACATGTTGACCCCCTTTGAACTCATGATTACAGATACTGAAGGAATCCTCAACTCGAAACTTGATCCAAGCCCACTCAAAAATCAAGAGGATAATGAACCACTTTCCGTTCCTAATGAAGATATCCTAGAACCCTTTGTAAGCAATCCATCCTTTGAAACTGACCCATGTCAAGAATTTGATCCAAAGCATGTCGAAAGCAATTCTGAAATCATCCAAGATCAAGAGTTTGTATATCCATGCTGCTACAATGGTCGAATGGATACTCTCCTATCTATACAAGATGATCATATCCACATAGCACATACTCCTCCATATACCCATGAGATGATTTCTTTGGATGGACACATAGATGATCTTCATTCAGAACAAGATTCCTTTACTCTTGACATTACTAAACAAAAAGAGAAAGTTAGTGATTCCTATAGTCAAACTGAGTTTTCAACATCAGGATAAGATATATCCCAAATTCAAATTGAGGACATCATGTATGAAGATATCCAACATTATCCACTCAAGGAAATAGGTCAGATAGAATAGGATATACCAGAGTCAGCAGAGCAACAAATCAAAATAACATCATTTGCAGTGGTTATCTATCAGAGAATGCGTACCGAAAAAGACATCTCAAAAGAAGTAGAATCAAGGAATGAAGATGCCACTACCACCATACTGGGGGCAACTATGTCTCAGGAAAACATCAACATAGGGAGCACGAAGAGTCCTTATGATGAAACCGATGCCAATACTACAACTAGCGACATCATGAATCTTCATCCACCCATCACCCCATCCACAAATTGGGACCAATGTCAAAAGAAATATTTGAATCAAAGCACAAGGAACACTATTAAAGAAAAAGAAGCAAAGAATAATAATGGACAAATCAAATACAAGTGGATACCAAAGAATACAAAGAAAGATTATCCCTATCAAACCCCATTAGTCAAAGAAACTATGGGGCAAAATAAAAAAGGGAAAAGTATCCATCAAGGATGTCCACAAAAGAAAAAGTAGGCTTTTCAAGTGGTGTACAAAGTGTATCAAGCAATTGGTCCTAATTCCATGCACACTTTTGTATCCACCCATCATTGCTCATCTTCCCAAGTTTGGAGAGTCAAAGGTTCCAAACTGTCAACCAATCCATCTCTTATCCATAAACACACTCCATCCACACCTCCACACATGATATCTAATTCTCAAATTAGCCATGTATTGGCAATGAACCTTCATCATAAGGATTCCAAAGGCACTCTATTGCGATGTGCACATAGAGATAGAGTTAACCCTGATATCAATGAAGCAGATCAAGAATCCCAAAAGTTGCATTCAAGTGCATGTATCTTAGCAAAGCAGCTTCTTCAAGCAAGATATCGATGAAACATTATGACAGGGGCATCTACATCAGCGACACCTTGTGATTTTGCATGAGCTTAAAATCTTTCAAAAAAACCAAAAAAATTAAAAATATAAAAATCCAAAAAAAAATTAGAAAAAGGATTGAAAGCAGTAAAGAAAAAAATCACCCTCTAGTGAAAACGACTACGGTGGCGCTTTGGGCAAGTACCATTATGAAAACCTGGAAAATAGGCATCGTGTGTAGAATTGAGCATCCACGTGCACCATTTTAGGTAGAAGCATCTCATCCCATCCATAATAAATCCAACATTCCATCCATCTCATCCATAATAAATCCATTCATCCATGAACCATTTATCCAATTCATTTTCATCCATCAACATCCATCTTCCAAATTATCTTGATCTTGATGAAACTTTGGTCCACACTTTACACTTGCTTATGGTAAACATCTCGACATGAGTCATTTTAATTGATCCTATCCTATCCAAAATTTTCCAAGCCATGAAACATTATCCAAATGAGCATTCTTTATTTGAGCACCTTATCTTATCACAAGATAATCCATATCCCTCCATCCCTATCCAAGCATCCACCCATGGTATTCCATACATTGCTAAACACTGGGGGCAGATATTTACATCTTTCTTTGGGAATAAATCTTGATCTATATCCTCCAACTTATGAGGTGAGCCGAACATTGATAAACGTAAAATCAAATTGGTTAAAACATTTGTGAGAAAGAATCCAAATCACTAACCCATGGCATATTTTGATGAGAAGATATTCCTTATCAGTCTTCATCTTTCATTGAACGTCAATCCAAACAATCACTATCATTTGCATGTAATTTTCACTTCAAACGTTACATCAAATCATACACAAATTTTGTTCCAAACCAAGCACCATCAATCCTAATCAATCAAATCCAATAAAAAAATCATCATCTCAGGATATCCTTGTGTTGCTTAACACTATCCTTGCATTGTTGTGTATCCTTAACAATGTTATCATCATCAATCCCTCATCATCTTGGGATATCCATCCTAATCCTTGTGTTGCGTAACACTATCTTGCATTGTTGTGCATCCTCGACAATGTTATGATCATCAATCCATCGATGCGATCAATCAACCTTAGCTTGTTTTTCAAAAAAATACCCAATAGAGCACTGATATCATCACACACATCCATATCCAAATTGTCAAAATCATGCAAAAAATCCAAAAACATTCAAAAAACCAAGAAAATCCAAAAAACATTCAAAACATATCAAAAATCCAAAAACACTCAAAAAATCCCAAAACAAATCAAAAGCATGGTTATCCAAACTACGTAATCTCTGAGCTTAAACATAGGCAAGGCTTATCTTTGATCAGCCCCTGAGACATCAAAATCCAAAAACATTCAAAAAAATATTAAAATCAAAAACATTCAAAAACACAAAATCCAAAACATTCATAAAATCTCACAAAACCCAAAAACGTTTAAAAATTTGGAAAATCAAAACATTTGCAAAATCTTCAAAAATACCAAAAATAGCCTCAAAAAATTTCAAAAAGATCAAAAACATTCAAAAAACCCAAAAAATCCATCCATCCCATTTCACTTTCACCCACGATAATCAATCATCACACTCATCCTTTGGCAAAACAAACAGAAACAACCACAACAATCAACAAAAAAGCAAGCTTCAAATGCAAAATCAAAATCAAAGCAACAAACCATTAAATTCAAAATCAAAATCTTGATCATTTTCAAACATGTCAATCAACCTTATATCAATAGCCTATCAATCAACTTATCAAACCATCATCATCCTATACAATGCATGTCCTAGGATATATCGTTTCGACAATGGGCATCATTTTGGATATCACCTTGGATTCTTATCCTATCAAAACAAACCCCTTTGGCTAGAGGTATGAAGAACATTGGCTTGTTTGCATACTTGATCTCTTCTTTTTATTTATCTTATTGTGCTCATTCCAAGGACCTCTCGATGATATCCGAATGAAGGATTTAGAGAGATAGGAATGGGGCAATGATCATTATCTTTTGTCTGTTGTGCTTGTTGAATGTTCTTGTAATATAAATTGGCGAATACTTGCTTTGTTAGGTATGTCCTAGCAAGGTTTCCGTA
Organism: Sequoia sempervirens; assembly: GCA_007258455.2. Classification (NCBI taxonomy): domain Eukaryota; kingdom Viridiplantae; phylum Streptophyta; class Pinopsida; order Cupressales; family Cupressaceae; genus Sequoia; species Sequoia sempervirens. The sequence goes on along the minus strand of VDFB02000003.1, from coordinate 378,194,720 downwards.
TGTCAAGTGTGAACAAGAATACTCCTATCTGTTTGTCAAGTCAAAGTCCATCGCACTAGGTACAACACCATCCTGGTTCTTTATACCTTGATGCATCGTATCTATGTGTTTTATCAAACATAAGAAAATTGGCCCTTTAAAAATCCCAACTCCTCGGCAAGTAATCATCATGATTTTCATATTTATCATCTTGTGTCTTGTTGAAATGACTTCTTCTCTTGTTTCTTCAATCTCTTGCTTTTTGCACTAACATGGTACCATGACAGTTAATCATAAATCATCGCCATTGCATCTATCTTGCATCCACAAAACCATCACCATACTGCATAATGCATATCATATCATATAGAAAGCATTAATCATACCACATGCATTCATCCCCATTATTGCATAATATAGATTGGTTATTCTAAACATAGAATAAAGCATACATTTATCATCTATTTGCATAATCATAAAAGCATCATCATATCATATCATGTGCATCCATATCATCCATGCATCATCATATCATCCAAGCATCATAATCATCACATTTATATCATCAATAATGTAACTGTCATGGTACAAATTAGGATCAAGTGTGTGTAATATATCAAAATAGGCATGAAGCTACCCATGGCCAATGACTGTCTACATCATCAAATATGTCTACATCAAACATACGAGCTGAACTAATCTTGAACCTCTTTGTCGAGAGATCAACCCTCAATTCAAACCTCTTCACCCGATCTCTCGAGGGGGCAATATACCAATGTAATTCTTCACACTGGGGAAATAGTGGGGCATCATAAAATCAGAGAATTTTTAACTTTGATCTCAACAAGATTATTCTTTGAACCAATGCAACAAGTGCATCGCTTCAAAGAGGGGCTAAATGTAGACATGGAAAATATACCGATTGACATTGTGCATCTGATTCCAATTACTAATACCATTTCATCCTAAATTATCCCTCAGTCTAACCATTTAATCAAATTTCCTTATTTGATTAAATTCATCAATTTCCTTCCCTTAATTAAATAAATCATTTTATCTAATTAAGTCTCTCTCTTTTGTTAATTAAATCAATAAATCTGATCTAATTATCCCTATTTAATTAAATAATTAATTTTATTTAATTAAATCTCTAAAGTCTATCTAATAAATTAAATAAATTAAAACCTTATTTAGTTTAATCTAACTTCATCCCCTCAGTTAAATAAATCAAAAATCTTTATTTAATTAAATCTTTAAATCACATCTTTCTCATATTTGATTTAAATAAATCCACAAATCTAAGTCAAATAGGTCACATCACTTAACCCCCTTCATTAAATTAATTAACTTTGATTAATTTAATCTCTTTTCATGTCCCATCCTCCAGCTTTTCCCACTTGCACATGAAAATAGATTTAATTCATTTATTAAATCTCCATTTTCCTCACAAGGCATCTTTTAAGGAATATTCCCCAAATTTGAATTCAAAATCTAAGTTGACATGTACATCCAACAAGGCATTTACTCCATCTTACATGTCCTTTGCCTTGAGCCAAGTGGCATTCAATGCATTTTTCCTTCACTCTTGCATGTCATTTAAACAAATTCAAAATTTAAAAATAGGCATTTATTGGCACAATCCTCAAAACTTGCACATCCTCCATCCACTCATAGGTTGAAAAGTGGCATCTTGCCATTGGATGAATGTTAGTCCCACATTGTTCTATTTTGGACATTCATCCTTCAATCTCATCTATAAATAAGAGGCTAATCTCCTTGTTTCATCATCCACAACTTGAGTAAACTTACTATACTCAAATCTTTAGCAATCTTTATCCATACTTTTGAGTTATAGGTAGGTTATGCAAGTTTTTATCTTGGAGCATTCATCACTCTTCAACAAAGTGGATCACTCTTCATCAATCTTCAACACTGCATCATAGGAGTTGGGAAAGGGCCAATTTTCACATCAATTTTGCACCAATTCCCCCATGGGATTAAGAGTTTGCTTGTTTTAATAGGATTTAATCTATTTCATTATGTTCTTCATTCTTCTTTCCTATTTTAAGCATTGTAAATGGATTTCATGGGGAATTTAGATTCTAACTTGCATTTCAATTTTATAATGTGTTTATCTCTTGTGTTTTGCAGGTTTTAGAGGGATCTTGGTTCACACTTTATTATCATAAAATGGTTGAGTGTTTGCTTGTCTAAAGGAACTAGATTCACTTGTTTTAGGGATCTTAGGTTCAAATTTTGTTTCAGGATGTAAGTAACCAAACATCTCAAGAGGTGTTATTGTAGGAAGATCTTGTTGTTTCATAGATGGATAAAAGGATGCATTAGCTTCAAGGTTGTTAAGACACTCATTTAGGAACCCATTCATGTTGTCATCATCTTCTCCAATGATGTCAAAATCAGGAGGATCACATGCATTAGGAGTTGAGTGAGCATGAGTAAGGTTAATGTCATTAGGGTTATTTCCAAAAGCACATCTTGACACATCCACTAAGGACTTTAATGACATCCAAAGCTTGTTAAAGCACATATCCATTATGGAAATTTTAGATTGTAAACTATGCAACAATGTTGTAAATGCAATTTTGATTTTAAGCAATGCAAAAGATGAATGAATTTAAGCTCAATGCAATGAAAGAGAAAGTATGTAGACTAAAACAAAGAGATAACAATAACAAACAAAAACTCAAAAAATGAGGTTTAAATCATAGAAAATGCAATGAAAAATATGCAGAGGGACTGATTCGCCCAAGGTGGAGAATGAGTCCAGGTATTAATTTTTTTGAAAATTTTCATAAATTTTGAATTGAATTTTATACTTTTTATGTTTTCTGATGCAAATGCATAATTTTACTGATTTTCAATGAAATTAGATGCAACAATGCAAGCTATATGAGCTTTCACTAATGTAAGAATTGAAAGCCTAGAATACAAATTAACCAATGCAAAACCTAATGCAATGTTAATGCAAGCTAAATATAGGATGTAAATGCACTCCAAATCAGAATTATGATGGTTTAAATGTAGGTTCACCAAAATGAAAAGAAGAAAATTGTGTTCTCTCTTTCGCTTCTAGGGTTTTGGACCTAAAAGTAGAGGCAATTTCCTTACTCTTTAATCAAGAACAAACCCTTGGGATTTCAACGCAAAGGAGATTTAAATATTGCAAAGGGATGTCCTAGGGGTTGAATGGGATCTAATGAGGGGTTCACCACTAAGTGTAAACTTGGAAAAGACAATGAAATGTAACATGAAATGCAAAACACAATGTAAAACCCTAATTGAATCCAAACTAACTCTAAATAACCTAGAAAAGTGAACAAAGTGTAACATGAAGCTATGAAACTGAAAGTGTGCACCTAAAAGACTGAAGAAGGTAGAATGGAGGCCTGGATCACTGAAAAATCTGCTACTAATGATGACTAGGACTCATTCACCAAGCTGGACAAATTAGTCCAGTTTTTAGGAAAATGTGTGGGAATAGGTTTTAGCCAAAAGGGTATCCAAATCTATAAAAATCTCTGTCAGGCATGTACAGTGGGACTCATTCGCCAATAGTAGTGAATCAGTCCACTTTTGATTTTCTAGAAGTTCTGAACTAGATTATGTGCCTCTCAGTCTACTCTACTCTTTTTGACTGGTTTTTGGATCTGAAACTGAAAATTGCCACCTGTAGACCTTCTCCAAGCTTCTCCAAGGTTTGATGAAAACTTTAGGGATTTTGATGACTTGACAAATTTTCTTCAACTTTTCTTCTTGAAAAATCTGCAACCTAACCCAAACCCTCGCAATAAGGTGCTGCAAGTATGCTTGAAATGGCTACAATGGATGTGGTTCTTGACTCTAGCTTGAAAGATGTGTATCTTGCTTGAAAAACTTGCTTGAATCATCAACTCTACATCACAAATGTTAGCATAATAACAAAAATGAAGAATGCAATCTTTGACATGATGATTGGCACTTGAAGAATTATCTTAAATGCTTGATAATCTGCCCTTGAAATTCCTTGAATGCTCTTGTTAATGCTTAAATGCTCTTGTGAACTCTTGAATGCTAGGATAACTTGATTTACTATTAGGAGACAATGAGTGAATGAACCTTGTATTTATACTTAATTATGTAAGAATTCCCTAAATAGCAACACTACAAGTTGACATCAAATCTAGGAGAATAAAATACCGCTGAAAATTTGAATCAAATTTGAATTTTGGTCACACGGGACTCATTCACCCAAGGTGGTGAATGAGTCCCATCATACATAATGTATGGGACCAAAAATGAAAAGTGCTTAGAAATGTGTGAAACTTGCATCGGGGCCAAAAAGACTTAGGTGGACTCATTCACCCAAGGTAGTGAATGAGTCCTAGACACTAAATCTGGGCCACACAAGCCAGGAACACCTAAATTATGATTGGTTACTGATTGGTGTCAAGATTATCCTTGAAAATATATAATAAATGAGGCTTGTGGATGAAAAATAAGGCCAATTAAAGCATAAGAAAGCCCAATTATTAATGACAAGCCTAGAGAAGTGTGAAATTGTGTTATAACACTTTACAATAGTCCAAATTAGGAAAGATTAATGTTAATTATGATTAACATTATATTAATTATGCTTAGTTAATTGATAAAACCCTAGAAAAGTGTGAAAGTGTGTTAGAATACTTCACAAAAATTTAGCAAGGCACCATTAAATTCCATTATGTCACAAGGGCCCAAGACCTAATGTGAATGCGTTATCCACATTACAACACTAAATCAAGGCAACATTAAGCCAAAATCCACAAGGAGGACCCAAACGAGTGTGAAAATGTCAAGGGACCCATTTTTTGACACTATAGGTAATACAATAAAAAATGGAAAGGCTTAAAACCTTTATAAGCCATACCTAAGATTATGAAGTTAGAGGTATTCTTGCATCTTCAAATCCAATGTGTTTTAGGATGGGAAATATTAGAATTCAGAGATTGGGGATACCAAGGAACTCATGTCACAAAAGGTGTAGGTAAGGAAAGTATTAAAACTATGAATTTGTAAGATAAATTAGTGTAAAACATCAAAGCATAGTGTGAGTCCCACCGTCAATTGGACACCTAGACTCATGTTCTGTTGTTATTCACATGAATATGTATGGATACATTACACTTTTACCCTATATTTTATGATGGATAATTTTATTGTATGTATTATATTAGTTATCTTATGAATTGTAATTTTATGAGTGTTCTTGTTAATTAAACTAATATCTTGAATGTTATGGGATTTGAAATAATATGCTTAGAATAGAATATGAGATATCATTTTAATCAAAGTGAATTTTGTGAATTTCCATGCAATGAGATGCACATGTGATATTATTGTGATTTAAAAAGCAATCATATGAATTAATATCCAAGTGATTTTAGACATTGTGGATTAATGTTGTAGAAGTGAAATTTTTATTGTTTTGAATTGTGAACAACAAATATGCTTATATGTATATTAAATGTGACAAACATGTATGTTTATTATGCTTCATGATATTTATGTGCTTTGATTTAATTGCATTGGTGGTTGGACTAATGTTTACATGGAGTGTACAAGTTAACCTTCCATAGCCATGGAAATTAGAGGAAACGAAAAAGACCCTTGTGTTTACTTTGTAAAGCCTGACTCAGCCCATATAAAAGGGTTAGAGTCTTATGTTGTTGTGTAAAGTGCTATGTGTCTTATGACATGCATATTGGGGTTAAGGGTTTAAATGTTTTGAATTGTTTGAAGATAAATGTGACCCTAAAATGTAAAATTAGGATTTATTGTTTAATGTAATTTAGAAGGGTCAATTATGTCTTAGTTTTTGTTATTTTTTTATTTTTAGAGACCCTAGGCATATGACCTAAGGGTTGGGGGTAATTTTTAGGCCATATGCTTGGCCATGCTTCATTTATGACCCCTCTTAAATTTCTTGTAAGGAGGGTGACGAAAATGGAGTGAGCGGATGGACTTGACCCATCCCCAATCCCATTTAGTCTCCCAATATCATTATGAGAAGGGATGAGAGTCCATGTAGGCACCATGCCTCTTAAATGAAAAATAAGACATGGTGGTAGGAGAGTTTTCTTGAGAAATTTTTGAGAGAAAGTTTGGTAAGTCATTATCTTTTCATCTTTTTTTTGGGATAAGGGTGGAGAAGTTGCAGCAAGAGTTGGAAGAAGTTGAGAAGGGATTAAGGAAGACAACAATTGATTTCTTTGGAAATTTTGAGGTAGGATATTCATCCTCCTATTTTTGTTTTGAATGTACGTGTTAATTTAAGGTTGTGATGTGTTATTCCTTGTTGCCTTGTTTGAAATTTTGTTTATGCAAGTGCATTGGGTGTGTTCATTTTATTGGGTTGGCTCCCCAATTTTGGTTGTGAGCAACCCATGTAGGGGATGGAGGGGGAGAAAATTCTATGGGGGGCTTGTATCTTAGTTGTGAAAATTAATGTGTTTTAGTTGTGGGAATTATGGGTATGAGTACTCTTTTTGCATAAAATGGGAAGTTTTGGGTGAAAGAATGAATGGAGGAAGTTGTTTGTTGAAAAATTTAAAGGAAGTAAATGATGTTAAGACTACCCCCATAGCTATGATCCTCCTAGCTCTCCCCATAAAAACCATTAGATGGTTATTGTGTTGTGTTTTATCTTGCCTAAACCAATGTTTGTAATGTGTGGAGTTTTGTGAAGAATATGTTTTTTTTATGTTAGGAAGGATTGCTATGTGTTACTCAGTCATTTTGGTAGCCTCCCAACTTGAAGGTGGTTGGTTTTCTAGCCTACGGTTGGGTGGTGAGCAAGTTGAATAGAGTTCTATGAGAGTAATTTTGTGAAGTGTGGCATAGGATGTGTGGATTCATGCTTGGATACATGAGAGTTTATAAAAGGTTGTGAAAAAGAACTGTTGAAGGAAAAAGAAGCATCTCAAGCAAGGATTGATATAGTGTTATTGTAATATTATTCTAAGGTTAAATAATAGAAGCACTATTGATTCTGGTGGTGGAGTTTTTTCCCGAAAGGGTTTCTCCATGGTATATGTTATGTCACTTTTATCTTCTAGTCTTATTCTTCTACAATCTTCTGTCTATTTCTACAATTGGTAAAATTAATCTAAACAAATAATCATACATAAAGAATTTGTAACAAAGAAAACTTAATTATATCTACAATCTCATAATTTTTACAAAGTATTAAGCTACATAATTACCTTCATTCTCAACACATGACAGGATTGAGTGAACAGTAATCCACATCCTTGTTGTGGATTATGGAGCTGTGACATGGAGATGAGGTGGAAAGGTGACATCATCAAGAGTATTCATCAAAGAGATAGAGTGGTGTCAATAGAACTCTGAAGGATGTCTATTCAAAAACCAGATGACCTACTCATCGGTGAGACATTGGCATATCGCCAAGACCTTGAAGAAGGTTTCTTTAACAAGGTGATGAGAGTATGATGCCAACTACGGGACCCAGTAAGGTTGATGTGCATTGATGGTACAGTCAGAGGGCGAATGTAAAGATGAAATGTGGTAGAAAGTGAAAATGGATAGTTACATGTGGTGACACAATGATGTGGGGACCACTTGTCTATAGTATCAAATGGTATCGATGTGACAATTCCATATCAATGAGAGTGGATTGAATGTCTCTTCGATAGCTCGATGGTTATCTCATCGATGTGACTTTGGTGTATCGATAGGAATGTGAAGCATGTCTCTTTGAAATGGAAATAAGGAGGAACATTCACTCATCAGAGTGACATGATGGTTTCGGTGGGAGTTATTCAAATGTCTCTTCGATGGGAAATAAGGTGACAAGCAAAGTGGGACCTGATAAGAAGATGACAATGTTGGATAGTGATGTATGCTGACAGATGGTGACCAAAATATGCTCGATAGGGAATTCACATCCTCATGAATTGCATGGAATATGGGCCCATGTTTCTTCTCATGTGTTTGAAGGTGATTCATATTGAAGAGAATGGTGGACGTCAAAGAGAACATAGTGATTATCTCCTCGATAGAGCGACATGTGATGCAAATTGTAATTGAACCCTATGATCAACAAAGGAGATTTGAATGACCACTTATCCAATGATAAGGATTTAAAGGCATGACAGTGAATGAGGATCACAGGATCAAGGCACAAAAGGAGAAGATCGATGACTAGAATTCAAATGCAGAGATCTATAATGGATCAACAATGTAAACAAGAGTTCTTGACTGGGAACCAACACAAAGGAAGGATTTAATTGGTCCAACTGTACCCAACGACCAATGCAAATGAGATTTGATCAGCTAGGAAGTGGAATAGATTAGAGAAGTGATTAAGATTGAATATGATCTTACTGGAAAGAGAATACATTTAATGTGTATCAGATTCTAGGGTCAATAGAGAGCTAATTTGGGTAATTTCTCTGCAACTAAATTAAATGTAGAATCAACTCAATGTTGAGGTAGAGTGACAATAAAGATATCTGATAGACCTTATCAGATGAATTGATGATGAGCTAGATAGTGGTGTGTGGCTTGAGGAAAAGGTAGCTTGTTGGTGAAGTTTGCAAGCTAAGGAAACCCTAGCAGAAGGTTTGAGATGATTTGAATCGTAGAGAGAATCTCGAGGTAGAGATTGTAGGTTGGTGGAGATAAAAGACAATTGGATATTGTAAATGTTATATGGCTGAAGTAAGTGTGCATGAATAGAGGGAACAACCTGTAGTTTTATGTAGTGTTGAATAGTGTAACATCTTGTAGAAGCATGATGTTGAGATAGGAAGCATTTTTTATGTGTCTGTGAGAAAGAGAGAAATGTGTAGAAAAAAAAGAATGCATTTGTAAAGTCCTAGATTGTAAAATAGAACATAATCTAGGTTGGAATTCAAGAGAGTGCAGATGTGTGAGACACTACAAAAAGGGAAGAAAGTGTACAGTGCACAGTAGAGGTATGTGTTGTTGAGTGAGTAGCTTCAAGCAGTAGATTATGTGTTGCAATGAAAGAAACAATGTACTAAATGTAATGATGCATTATAGGTTGTGTAGAACCAAATTATATGCATATATGAGCTTTTAATGTTGTACTAATTTGTGGCTCAGATCAGGGGATTGTAGTCTCCTTGAAGTTGTGGCTTCTAAATTAGGCTGTTGTTGCATCCTTGGGGTTGTAGCTCCTAAAATAGGGTGTTGTTACATCCTTGAAGTGGTTGATTCTAAATTAGGTAGTTGATACTTCCTTGGGTTGTAGCCCTAAAACATTGTAACAAATATTTGGATTGTGATGCTGGATTTGAGCAGTAGACTCAAGTAGCCTTAGTCTCCGTAGTTTTCCCATATCGGGTTCTCCACGTATATCTGGTGTTATGTGATTTTTTTTTGTGCATGCATATTTCTGTGTCACATGATTAATAACTACACATTAAGGGTTAAAGAAAGTAGTTTGCACAAAAGGTTTTAAGAGCTAATTTTTTAATATCTACTAATTCACCCCCCTCTCAATAGATCATCACGTTCCAACAAAAACCCAAGGGCTTAAAGGATCAAGCCCCCTACCAATACAAAATGAATTTATTTGTATTATCATGCCTTGATGTTGGCCTTCTTATGAACCAAAAAAAAAGAATTTTGCAAATTTGTGACTTACAAACATGAAGGATATTTTTATCAATCTCTTCACTTCAACAAGAATTGTCAAATATGACAATTTTAGCTTCCCTTTAAAGAAAAATAATAATATTTTTTTAAAATTCATCGGATTGATTTTTCAAAGATGAACAAAATACATGACATAGAATTCCCACGTGAGATCATGACAAATTCATGTGTTGAGAAACTTCCAACACACAAGGGTGACAACCTCTATTCATGCAAGCCTCTCCACATACGCCTTAATACTATTCACAAAGCAAACCAAAGATTAAGAGAAAAGGTCCATAAAAAAGAAAATGTCGACTTGATCTTCTATTGCACAACCTTCACTCCTGTACCAACAACAAATCTCTAAAAAAAAATCAGCTTCTAGCTCAGGTTCCAGTTTCTCATTCTCTACTAAGTAAAAGGCCAATTGTAATAGCTTTATGGCTTCCTAGCTGCTACAATCAACATCAATAGAAGTAGTATCAATGGTATCCTCTGCTCCATAACAATCACCACTGAATAATGATATATAGTATCCTCTTCCCTGTTGGTTGTTTTTAACAACTAAACAATTAGGTCTCAATAGGTATCTATGAGCTTGCCAGGCCCAATTGTCAAATATTTGCTAGAAAAGTGGCCAACTGACGAGATATGGCATCAATTGCTTTATCTCCTACACTTTTGGCTCTGCAAAACCCGGGAGGGTAATCCCACAATGTATATTATACTATTATTTGAGACAATTCATGTGTACATTGTATAATTAAGTAGACATATTCTCATCCATAGCTAATAAGCTGTAATTCATCAAGAAGTTGGAAATTCCTTGAACAAACTACACACATTAAGCCAAGAATACCAAGACAACAAAAACACCATAAATTCAAGATAGGTCAATGATTATTTTAAAAGATTATTCTCAGGTTGGATGAATGGGATCATGAAAATATTGAAATGATGTATGATCAGTGCCATTATCTATGGGATAGGAGTTTGAGAAAATTGAAATATAACGGACATTTAATTCTGGACATTCAAGATCTATGCAATATCACTTAGCAATTCACAAATCAGTAACCAAATTCTAAAGACTACTTATCATATCCCTAGATCCTACATAGGAATTCATGATTTGATTCAAGCGATTTAACTTCTTCTATGAACAAGAGCTAAAATCAAAACACATATCAAAGTATGAAATGATATCTGATCAATATTTTCATTAATAATTCATATACTGAATCAAAGTGGAGAGACTATAGACTTGGAAAATCTCCATTATCATTCTGATATGTCTAGAAACCATACATTTGATGAAATATGCTACCTAGACTCAAAACATTCTATAAAGACTAAACATATTATCTCTGTGTTCTTAATTCTCACAATATAGCTCCACTATTCAACAAAAGACCCGTAGAAATGGCCTTGAATTCCCTTTTATGGAATAAGGGAGCAAAACAAGCCAAAGACCAATTGTACACATGTCACAATAGAATTGGACCGCAAGAAGACAAATTCCCCAATTCATTTATATTTACATTTATCAAAGTGGAGGGAATTCATACAAGACAAAGTTCATTTACACTCGTTATGAGGATCAACTTTGTCCTTCAAAAGCACATGTCAAAAAGGATAAAAATCTTCATAGCAACACCTTGATTTCATTGAACAAAATGACAAACTGAAGTGGATAAAAAATGAGTGAGTATTTCAGTCAGCATTCCACATCACTAACAATTTACTATCATTATGTGAAACATATGTTTTATACACTTGTAACTTCTATGGCCAGACCTATACAATACTTGACCAAGTGTATGTTTCACATTTCAATTCATAAACCAAATTCTCCAACATACACCCTCCCCCATTCTTCATATTCTTCCTCAAATGGCCAATCAAACTCCATAATTTCACCCATGGATTTTCTGTAAGGGGCATACTTAGTTACCACTGCGAAAACTAATAAGAAATTTCAACCTCTCCAAGGTGTCATTGAAGAGATTAATATTAACCTCCTTGCATATTTCATTTACCTGAGAATGAATAACCTCATCTAGTTGCTTTTTCCACTCATGCAATGGCTTCAGTTCATAATTATTGACTTCAACATCTGGTAATGGTGATAGATCAGTATGACTATATTGAGATAACAATTCTATTATCCTCTGCTCAAGCGGGGTTGCATACCCTTGAAACTTTTGCTCACTCAATCTACATACAAAATCATAAACTGGTTGCACCAGTGGGTACTTATCTTCATGCTGACCAACTCTCACTAATATTAATGTCAATTTCTTGGATCTTGCAACCCATTTATTTAAGGTTGGTATGGCCAACAACTTATCCTTTTTAGATAATCTCATTGCACACAACATCAGAGCATAGTTGTCATGCATGCCATTGAGTCTAGCTTGAATCTTCTCATTTAGATGTTTTAATGCAGTGTAGACAACTTTTGATATATTCTCATACATTACATCTTGGGATTTTTCCAAGAACTTGTATGTTTCAATTTGCAAAAAGAAATTTCTCTCTACCAAATGAGTTAGAACCAGGTCCACTTGGCTCTTCCACTGCAACTAATTGTTGTTCCTAACTATACAGTACTATTTGCAAGGCTTGGCTATGAAATGAATGCTACACAAATGTCATTAGAGAAGTTGAAGGTGGGTGACTTGAGTTAGGATGACCCCGCTCTCTCTGTACCTCCTCTCTTTGTTTATATAGAGCCAATTCAGTTTCTAATGTGGCTACTTTCTGTTGGCTTTTATTGTAATCACCCAAGAGTTCTTTGTATTTAGTTACGAGGTTATCACTTTCTAGGGTGAGACCTTCAATAGTTGATCGAGTAAACTTGGCCACATTCACAACCATGTTTGTAGCATCCAAAGCTAGAGTATTAGCAACCCTTTTTACAAGCAATTGTCCACTGAAATATGATGTTTCTGCCAAAATTGGTTTCCTAGATCCCGAAGATAATGACCATATCACCAATGCATCCCAATCTTCATTGAAATTTGAGCCTCTAAGTGGATTATTGGTAAATGTGCCTCAATTCTTACTGGAATGTAACTCCTGAAGGGAAAATTCGGTGTGACATTATTGATGTTTGGCCGACTAGCTGTTCTGAATCTTTGTGAAAAGTTCTGGTCACCGAGACCTTGTTGATGTCTTATCGATTGAAGTCATCGGAGTAACATAAGGGTTTCAGTATGTAGTCTTACCAATATGAAATGTCTCACTGATAAAGCCACATGTGCTTGTTATCGGGTGCCTAGTGATGTCAGAGAGACTCATAGCGACTGGAGTCATCAGTGTAACACAGTTGCTTCGACATGAAGTCTTAGTGATGGAGGGTTATCTCGCTAAAAGCGTTTCATTAGGAGTCATCAGGGAGAGTCTTGAACACTCGGTAAGACCTCTCAGCGACTGTTGAAATCTTGCCAATTGTGTATGGTCTTTGGGGTAACGTAAGGCTTCAGTGTGAAGTCTTGGCGATGGGTGCTGGTCTCACCAAATGCTGACCTCGGGGAGACTTGGATGTTCAATAAGAAGTCTTGCCGATGGTGGGTTCTCTCGCCGATAGGTGTGAACTTTGCTATGACCTCTTGGCGATAGCGGTATGTCTTACCGACTGATGAACACTTTAGAATAACATGGTGGCTTGGTGTGATGTCTTGGCAAAAGATGGTAGTCTTGTCGACAGTAGGACATTTTGATGTGACTTTGGAGCTTTGGTATGATGTCTCACCGATAGCGATAAGGTGATGATCATCGGTATGAAGTCTTGGTGACAAGGCGAAGTCTTAGCGTTAGCTTTCTGGACTCAGTGTAACCTCTTGCTGATAGTAAGGACTCTTGGTGATATCAAATGCTGGTTGTGTTGGCATCGGGGAGACACAGTTAGTGTCTCACCAACATGCCAACATAGGTTGAACACCCTTGATCGATTGATGACTATCCTATGTGGTGTCTCGTGGACCAATCAAAGGAAGCAAAATTCAAATGGTTGGCAGTTGGATTTTTTCAATAGTTGTGACGTTGGAGCTGAACTGTATGCAAGGAAAAATCTACACAGGAATGGAAACTTTCTATGATGGGAAATTGCAGATAAGGATGAACAAGAGGATAAATTAGCGGGTGGTAAGATTCAAAGAAAATCATTTTGAGTTGGATTGGCATTGAATCTGACAAAGCATTTTCTGTAATAGGTTGAACAGTGAATGAAGCAACTGTAAGAACTAATACCAGAGAGTTGTATCTCTGCATTGTATGTAATTTGTTGATTACTAAAATACAAAGAGATTCGGCTTGGTGTGGTGAGTTTTTTCCCGAAAGGGTTTTCCCACATAAATCTGTTGTTCATTTGTCTTTGTGGATTTTTTCTGTTTTTGTAAATCTTTCATGTGTGTCTTAATTGGATTGTAATTTGGAAATTAAAAGTATTTTCTGCATTCTTCCTTGTGGTTTTGACATTAGGAAAGTTTCTTCCTCACCTCTGCTTTCCTTACAAGTGGTATCAGAGCCTGGCCAGTTGTGTTATCCTTGTGAGTGGGTTGGGTTTTTTGTGTCAATTCTTTTTTAGTGGGAGTTTGGTAGAGGTCTGATAATTTAGTTACAGATTAAGATGGAAAGCACATCCAGAAAGATGGAAATAGAGAAATTCAATGGTAGCAATTTTGAGTTGTGGAAATGCAAAATGGAAGATTTGTTAGTGGATCGTGATCTGTGGCTTGATGTGTCTGGAATGATGCCTCAAGGCATGAAGCAAGAGGATTGGGACCTTGCAGATAGAAAGTCTAAGGGGATGATAAGGCTCTGTTTGGCAGACTTTGTTCTTCTGAATCTACATGAAGAAAAGACTGCATCTTCCTTGTGGAAAATACTGGCATCTGTTTATCAGGGCAAGTCCTTGGTGAACAAATTGTTCTTGAGGAAGAAGTTGTACTCTTTGAGAATGCAGGAGGGAGGATCTACTACTGATCACTTGAATGATTTCAACATGTTGATTGCTTAGTTAACATCTACTAGTGTGAAGATTGAAGATGAAGATCGTTGTATGCTCTTATTGTGTTCTTTGCCAGATTCTTGGGATCACCTGGTGATGGCTATTGGGAGTACGACATCCACTTTCAAGATGGAAGATGTTGTTGCTTCTTTGTTGTTAGAAGAGATGAGAAGGAAATATTCTGAGATGGTGAAGGAGGCTCTGGCTGTTAGAGGCAGATCGAAAGAAAAAGGCAAGAAGGACAAGAAATCTAGATCAAAATCAGAAGGGAGATCAAAGTCTCCTAGCAAGAAGTCCAAGGTGAAGTGCTAGAATTGTGGGAAACCTGGTCATGTCCGAAAGGATTGCAAGGAGGAGAAAAAGAAGAAGAAGAAGACCTCTTCTAACAATGATTCTTCTCAGAGTGATGCAGACGCCTTCATTGCGCCTTGGCTACACGGGCATCTGATGATGTCTGGCTGATTGATTTTGGAGCATCTTTCCACATGACATCTCATAGAGATTGGTTCATGAAGTATGAAAACTATGATGGTGGAAAGGTGTATTTGGCAAGTGATTCATCTTTGGAAATTGTTGGCCGTGGAAGAGTCAAAATTCAATTCCTTGATGGAAGAATGAAGGGAATCAATGATGTGATGCATATACCAGGTCTGGCTCGTAATTTACTTTCTGTAAGTAAGCTAAATGATATTGGAGTGCATGTCACGTTCTCTGGAAATGGCTGCAAGATGACTAGAGGCTCTATGGTGCTAGCAAGGGGTGCTCGTATTGGTACCTTGTATAAGCTAGATGCACAAGCTATTCAATGCAATAGTGTCTCTGCGAAGTCACAAAAAGCTACTCATGGAGGAAAAGAGGGAAACGTTCCTGATGGTGTAAACTCCATGGAGGTTAAACTTCCAGTAGAAAAGACAATGCTCTGGCATCATAGGCTAGGCCACATTGGTGAGAAAGGTTTAAAAACCTTGAAAAATAAAAACCTAGTTGAGGGGCTTGAAGATTGTAACCTCAAATTCAAGTTTTGTGAACATTGTAGATATGGTAAATAGCACTGTGTTTCATTTTACTCCAGTCCTCACAAATCTTCTGGTTTGCTTAATTATATTCATTCTAATGTTTTTGGTCCAGTAAATGTTCCTTCTCTGTCTAAATCAAGATACTATGTATCGTTTATTGTTGATTATTCAAGAAGACCATTTGTATATTTTCTGAAAAGTAAATCAAAAGTGTTCAGTCGGTTTAAGGAATTTAAAAATCTTGTTGAAAATCAGACTGGTAAGAAAATAAAATGTTTAAGGACTGAAAATGGCAGTGAGTTTTGTTCAGATGAATTCAAAAGGTACTATAAAGATCATGGGATTAAAATACATAAGGCTAGCACTCCACAACAAAATGGAGTTCTTGAAAGGTTCAATAGGACAGTCATGGAAAGACCGAAGTATCTTGGCAGTCTTTGCTTGGAGGAGAGTTTGGGCTAAAGTAGTCTCTATAGCATGTTACTTGGTAAATCATTCTCCTAACTATGCTCTTGTTGAGAAGATGCCTTTGGAAGCATGGTCTAGAAAGAAGCCCTCTCTGAGACATATTCATCTCTTTGGCTGTGAGGCATATGCATATGTGCCATTTGAAAAAGATCTCAGTTGGAAAATAAAGGTGAAGTGTATTTTTATTGGCTATAGTGCTGGCATAAAAGGATACAAGCTTTGGAATTCCGAGAAAGGTTTTGTACCAGAACGTTATCTTTAGTGGGCCTTTACTTTGGATCGTAGTTAGAGAAATCAGAAAATGAAAAGGATGTAGCAGATATTCCTTCGACACCAGATAAAGAGGAATTGAAAAATCAAAATGTACGATACTGAGGAAAGCTAAAGTAGCTCTGAAAGTTTGAAGAAGATGAAGAATCACCTTAGCCTCAACGTGAGGAGGTCAACTCATGAAAGAAATCAACCGATAGGTATGGGTTTTCTTTGATAGAGTCTACTTGTGCCTATGCTTTAATTTCTAGTCTGATGAACCTAGGATTGTGAAAGAGGCATTTAAAATGTCTAATTCAAACTCTTGGTTAGAAGCCATGAATGAAGAAATGGCATCATTAGAAAAGAATGATACACGAGTTTGGTGCCATTGCCTAAAGCGCAGAAAAAGCTGTGGGCTACAAAATGGGTATTTAAAAAGAAAATTGGTTTAGAAGGCGCAAAAAAAAATAGCGAGGCGGTTAAAAGGTTATTCCTTGAGGGAATTGATTATGGAGAAATCTTTTCTCCTGTAGCTAAGCTGACATCTATTAAATTTCTTTTGTCACTTGCAGCAGCGTATGACTTAGAGATTGAACAGATGGATGTGAAGACAACGTTTCTTCATGGTGATCTTGAAGAAGAAATTTATATGTCCCAGCCGGAGCATTTTGTGGAAAAAGGTAAAGAAAGACTAGTTTACAAGTTGAAGAAATCTCTATATGGGTTAAAACAGTCTCCTAGAATGTGGTACCAAAAGTTTGAAACGTTTGTTTTTCATTGGGATTTGTAAGATCAAAATCTAATCATTATGTATATTACAAAGCTGAAAGTGATCAAGTCCTTATTATTGCTCTCTATGTTGATGATATGTTGTTCATAGGCAATAGTAAGCTAATGATTTCTAATCTTAAGTCTCAATTGTCTGCAAAGTTTGAAATGAAAGATCTTGGTGCAGCAAGGTATATTCTGGGAATGGAAATAACCAGGGATAGGAAAAATAGAAAACTTTGGCTTAGTCAGAGTAAGTACATCATGACTGTTCTAGAGAGATTTTGTATGACTGATTGCAAGCAGCTAGTTGCTCCAGTTTTGTAGGGAATGAAGCTATTGGTTGAAGAGTGTCCAAAATATCCTACTGAGATGGAGGACATGACCAGTGTGACGTATGCTAGTGCGTTTGGCGGTCTAATGTATGCAATGGTTTGTACAAGGCCAGACATTACCCAAGCAGTGGGATTTTTTAGTCATTTTATGGCTAATCCTGGAAGGACACATTGGGATGCTATGAAGAGAGTGTTTAGATATCTGAAGGAAACTTTAGACTATGCTTTGTATTACCATGGAAACTTGGTTGAATCACAGAGGATTCTCAGCATTCGAGGTTATGTGGATTTTGATTGGGTAGGGGACATTGACAACAGGAGATCCACCAGTGGATATATTTTCATGATGAATGGTGGTGCAGTGAGTTGGATGAGCAAGCGGTAGGATGTAGTCACTTTGTCCACTATAAAGGAAGAATACATGGCAGCTACACATGCCTATAAAGAAGCAATTTGGTTAAAACGTTTGTGTTCTAACATTGGTTTTGATGCAAAAAAAATTACTATTTTATGTGACAGTCAGAGTGCAATTTGTCTAGAAAAGAATCCTACTTTCCATGCCAGGATGAAACATATAGATGTACAGTATCACTTTGTATGAGATATGGTGGAGGATGGGAAGGTCTCGTTGGAGAATGTTGTAGATGCATTGACGAAGCCAGTGAGCACAAACAAGTTTCGGTGGTGTGCCGATTCGATGGGCCTCAAGGCCCATGAATTTTAGTAGTTTTATTATGCCCTGGACGTGTCAGTAAGATCTTCGTCAAGTGGGAGATTGTTGGAAAATGTTCCTCAATTCTTACTGGCATGTAACTCCTGAAGGGAAAAGTTAGTGTGACATTATTGATGTCTGGCCGACTAGCTATTCTGAATCTTTGTGAAAAGTTCTAGTCATCGAGACCTTGCTGATGTCTTATCAACTGAAGTCATTGGAGTAACACAAGGGTTTTGGTATGTAGTCTTACCGATATGAAATGTCTCACCGACAGAGCCACATGTGTTTGTTATCGGGTGCCTAGCGGATTTCAGAGAGACTCATAGCGACTAGAGTCATCGATGTAACACATTTGCTTCGACATGAAGTCTTAGTGATGGAGGGTTGTCTCATTGAAAATGTTTCATTACGAGTCATCGGGGAGAGTCTTGAACACTCGATAAGGCCTCTCAGTGACTTTTTGAAGTCTTGCCGATTGTGTATGGTCTTTGGGTTAATGTAAGGCTTCGGTGTGAAGTCCTGGTGATGAGTGCTGGTCTCACCGAATGTTATCCTTAGGGAGACTTGGATGTTCGGTAAGAAGTCTTGCCGATGGTGGGTTCTCTCGCCAATAGGTGTGAACTTTGCTATGACCTCTTGGCGATAGCGGTTTGTCTTGTCGATTGATGAACACTTCAGAATAACATGGTGGCTTGGTGTGATGTCTTGGCAAAAGATGGTAGTCTTGCTGACGATAGGACATTTCAATGTGACTTTGGAGCTTCGGTATGATGTCTCACTGATAGCGATAAGTCCTGGTGATAGCAATACAAGTGATGATCATCGGTATGAAGTCTTGGCGACAAGGTGAAGTCTTAGCGATAGCTTTTTGGACTCGATGTAACCTCTTGCCGATAGTAAGGACACTTGGCAATATCGAATGCTGGCTATGTTGGCATCACGGAGACACGGTTAATCTGTCACCGACATGCCAACACAGGTTGAACGCCCTTGACCGATTGATGACTATCCTATGTGGTGTCTTGTGGACCAATCAGAGGAAGCGAAATTCAAATGGTTGGTGGTTGGATTTTTTCAACAGTTGCGACGTTGGAGCTAAACTATATGCAAGGAAAAATTTACACAGGAATGGAAACTTTCTACGATGGGAAATTGCAGATAAGGATGAACAAGAGGATAAATCGGCAGGTGGTAAGATTTGAAGAAAATCATTTTGAGTTGGATTGGCATCAAATCTGACAGAGCATTTTCTATAATAGGTTGAAGAGTGAATGAAGCAACTGTAAGAACTGATACCAGAGAGTTGTATCTCTGCATTGTATGTAATTTGTTGATTATTGAAATACAAAGAGATTCAGCTTGGTGTGGTGGGTTTTTTCCCGAAAGGGTTTTCCCATGTAAATTTGTTGTTCATTTTTATTTGTGGATTTTTTCTGTTTCTATAAATCTTTCATGTGTGTCTCAATTGGATTGTAATTTTGAAATTAAAAGTACTGTCTGCATTCTTCCCTGTGGTTTTGACGTTAGGAAAGTTGCTTCTGCACCTCTGCTTTCCTTACAACATTTCCAGTTCTTCTTCATTTATTACAAGATTCCTTTCAGCCCTTCTCAAGGAATCTAGTACAATAGCATCAACAATATTCCATTCGAGAAACAACAACACACCACTCTTCTTTACCAGTTCCCTACCCTCCTGGGAATTAATCCTTTTAAACTCATTTCTCATAATGCTTCTTACATTTTCTTAGATAATGTTTTTAGGAAATTCAGGATGCAAGCTTCTTTCAATGGAAACCTTTTCTGCGTACTTCGCAGTCTTGGATTTCCAGCAGAAATCTTGAAATGTTGAGGTTTCAATGAAAGAATCATCTTCCATGACCTCTTTGCTTGCCTCTACCCTCAAGTCATCTGTAGTATTCAATCCACAAATTTCAAGCTTCCCTAGCCTGAGGATACTCTGTCCTGAACTTGAACCAATTACTCTTTCGGGAGGAGGCATTCCTATTTGCATTTCCTCAGGGGTGACAAAAATATCATCCTCATTTGTGTCTAAATAATCAACCACTCCTTTTTCTCCTATCATTTGCTTATTTTGAGGTGGTTGCTCAGGAGGAGCATAACTTTCAGGATGTGAATCAAGATCAATTATAGGCAAAGAGGCCTATGTAGAAGGAATTGGCACTGTACTCTTAGGAGAGTCTACCTTTGGCCCTTTAGATGTGACAAGGGCTGATAAAATTCTTTCCTTGCTTGATACTTTCTTCCTCCTAGAATAAATTCTCTTCTATTTGGGTGGTTGATATGAGGGTCTTTCTTCTAATGTCATCTCAACATTTTCTTCAACCACCATTTCCTTTCCTTTATCTAGAACTTCCCGCCATTCCCTCAAGACACCAACAACATCCTCAAAATTATCCATAACATACATAACTTTATTGAAATCACCATGTATATTTTGCAGGGGATCATATTGGGGATCATTCTTCATCTTAGATTCTACCATTTTTCTATAAGCCATGTATTTGGCTTTCTTTTCATCTTGTTCCCTAGTGTTAAAGACATTCCTAAGAATATCCTTAGGATAATCAAAAGCATGTATATAAGTACCCATTTCTTATCTATTTTGATCTTACTAATGAACCCTTTAGGGTCATGATTCCTTGGGCTCATGGTCATTAGTCTATAAGGAGCTAGCAGATTATCTAATTTCTTCCATGTCCCTTTTGTCATAATGTAATCTGTAAATATAGTCCATTCTGGGAAGAATGACCCCTTCCTTGCTGATTCAGGTAAATGTGCTTTCTATGAGGCTCCTAATTGCCTCATAATCTCAAGGAATGCTATCGTCAAAGGAACATCTATAGGTAATACATATGGACCCAAACCACTACCATATACTCTAAAAATTGTCTTATCAGGATACAAGTTCAAGTTTCACCAATTATGACTAAAATTTAGGTCAGGCCTCATCTCCTTAGGTCTCAAGAATTCATGGATTTCTTTGGGGATTCTAGGTGGCTCACGTACTAAAGCCTTCCTTATCCTAGATGAAAAAGAATTTATGAACATCACAAAGTTATACCTTTTATCATGGGTATGTGCAGGATCATGGTATGCCAAAAAGTGGCAATATTTGTAGGGTATGTGGCTGACGGTTTTTTTTTCACCCAAAATTAATGAAACGAAAAGGGTTTTTAGAGGAGATTCTCAACTTTCCAAAAATATAAATTATTATTTAATTTGAATTTAATAAATAATTATTATTCATTTTCTATTAGAATTAAGACTAAAGTCCTGATCGATAGGCTGATTGAAAAACATCTATAACTTTCAAACGGTATCATATTTTTTGAATCCAAAACATGCGTCACATTCTATGCTTTACATAATATAGGATTAAAAAAGAAAAATTAAATTTCATGAATTTTTGACCAAGTTAAGGTGGTCAGGACAAACGAGTTTTTATTTTTCTAAAAGTTGTAATAAAAATTCATAATTAATTATTTACTTGGAAAAAATTACCAAAAATATGCATCACATCCGGACATGAGTCCTCTACTTATATATAAAATCTTCTAAAAAAATATTATCATTTTATTATGGTTAGGGTGGTGAATGATACACCACTTCTTATTTTTTCCCAAATTTAAGTACTCTTGCATTGAAATTTTAAATTTTCACCAAATAGATTTTATTTATTTTAAATAAACCTAGTATTTTAGAAACTACATTCAATTTTCTACAAATTCTATTCTTACATATTTTTGAAATAATATAGATAACTTATTCAAATATTTACGTCAAGTTGCCTAACACTGATTTTTCTGATTTTTTTGCCACTTAAGGGCTTGTTTGGCATACCATGATCCTGCACATGCCCTCATCTTTATCCAAGATTCTGGTCGAACATTGGACAGGCAAGTCAACTCCATCCTTCTTTCTTTCCAGAGTGATTTCCTTCTCAAAGTCTCATTGTACTTTGTACAAGAACATATGCATTAACAATGAGTACCACCAAAATTTCACCCATTGTTTCCCATCTTTCAATTCAACTAAGCCTTTATGAATATGTTCAACCAGATGGGTTCCATAATCATAAACAATACTATACGGTGGATGTTGCAATTGTGTAGCCATATAACTATATTGCTTTTGCAATGTGTCAGGTGGATCGACACCAATAATATGATATAGAGAGTGCACAATATTTTTGAAATAGTTGGAAAAATAGTTCATTGGGAAACATTCTAGCTCTCTATCATCTATCCTAACCTTTCTTTTGTGTTTCCCTTCACTAGTTACTGCATTATGTGTAGGCAACATCTTTGTTCTGATGAACACTTTAGTATTGTTGTATTGTGTTCTAAAAGTATCCATGTTTAACTGAACCATGTCTTCACTCCATGGATGCAAATCAAAGACTTGTTCAATTTTTTCCCTGGTTATTTCTACCATAACCACCCCATCAAAAGCTATGACTACCCTAGAAACTGGGTCGTATTTGGATGCGATATCTTTAAGGAGATCCACATCCATGTACACATTGGGAACAACCATTTTCCCCATATCCAACCTCCATGGGTTACTGAAAGGAGACCCAAGGTTCCTATTCCCAAACGAGTGTCGAAACATCTGCCATCCTATGTAAGGTACTTCGTAATCCTTGATGAAGCAAGCCTTGTCTATCAACCCCTTCATCACTGTCATCCCACGAAACAAAACCCTTCCCTCTAGTTTCTTATTTGTAGATTGGGGTAGTAGGTCAATAACATCCTGAGACAGGGATCTAGGCTGGGTAGAAGAAGAAGAAGAAGAAGCACCTTATGTTTTGGGAGCCATGGGTTTGTGTGCACAAAAATTATAACAAAGGAATTTTGATGACTCAACCTCCTAATTGTAGTTTATAACTCGGGACAATCACTAATTTTGTACAATTTATAGGGCTACGGCTTTCCAAGACAGAGATTAACCCTAATTTTAAAGCAGTGAAAGAAAAATGAATAAACACATTCATTTTAAAGCAGACAAAAGTAAACCCTAACTCAGAAAATTGAAAAAGGCATGAAATTACGTTTATGGTACTTACTGCTTTCAACTGTGTCAAACCCTGATGCCAACTGGTACAATCTCTACAATTCACTTATCAACTCTTCATATTGCCTAGGACATATCTCTGAATCTCAAATAAGCAAGAATCAGCTACACACAAATTTTAATAGGGACTAAATAGGCCTACGGGACAATTCTACCATTAATGCTCACTCATGCAAAGAAAAAGAATTGCAACAAGCGTACTTTGTAGTTTTGAATATAAGCCGTTTATTTATAGCTAAGCTAGGCCTCTTGAATGACTCTGATCAAGTCAATATTGTTTGAATTTTCCTCACTGCTCCAACTTAGATGAATGGCCAATAGGAATTCACTGACAAGACCTTCCCCATGTACTTGTGGGCTCCACTTTCCTTCAACTGTAGAGTGTATGTGGCAGCTTCTCATGGGTCTCTTCATGAGTTGGTGGGGAATGGTGGTGATCACTTTTCATCGCTTGATTGGCACCGTTGATCTCAAAGCTTTGGGAGTTGAGATGGGACATTACGGGTGGGCCCACTCACATGTGAAATTTTGCTAGCCTCACAACATTTAAATTGCATTCGCTTTAGATGGACGAGCTAGCAAGGAATGGTTCAGATGAAACCCCACGATCTGGTAACTGCTTAACTTGTACATCAATCGAAGTTATTCATAAAAAAGGGGCCTTGACTAGGCTGACGAGAAAACACCCTCATGAGTTAATGAATTAGACTTAAGTCATTCATAAATCAAAAATTAAAATATGACATAAGGATAGATTAAAATTATCAACAATTTCAAGGCTTCGCGACCGGTAATGGATGTATGTGGATGGCTTAAAAGACAACTAATAAGACTAGCAACCGAGAAAACTAGTCAACGCAGAATTAGAACATTCAAGGATAAAACTCAAACCAATTGAATGAAATATTAACTAAATAAAACCCTTGAACCCTATTGATGGGGACATTTGACATGTGAATAACAAGCACACAAGACTCAAAATGTCAAGCATTTTTGAGGGATCTATTAGCAGCTCATGCTCGGGGATGCATACCCCTGGTGGGTATGGCGAGAAATAGATTTCATGGTGGAGCAGATCAAACACAGAGGAACCCAAAAAGAAATCAGGAGCTTGCCTAGACAAGGCAAGCAGACACAACTGAAAATAAACACACGAAACTCTATATACAAAATTTCAAGAATATACAATGTACATGGATATATAGCCTATTTAAGGAGAAATAGTGTTTCAAGAATTGTCCATG
>VDFB02000003.1:378060165-378170069 GCA_007258455.2 Sequoia sempervirens | reverse complement strand
CAGCATTCCATAGTTGTAACACTTCTCCTGTGGTTGATCATATTTCCTGGCTCAACGGTCCTCCATCGAAGACTGCAGCTTCAAGGACTGTGCATCCATAATCTCAACAATAAGTTCTCATTTGAACATGTATAGGGTTACAAGTGAACTTGAAAACCATGGATATAATCTAAGTCAAAGATTCTGGTTCAGCCCGCTCTTCAATAACATGTAGAATTTTTTGATGATCATCACTATCTAGTCTCTATTTTCTTTGACCATGTGCATGTGGAACTGCATGAAGATGTAGAGTGGCAAAAATTATTAAGTGACTAT
Organism: Sequoia sempervirens; assembly: GCA_007258455.2. Lineage (NCBI taxonomy): Eukaryota > Viridiplantae > Streptophyta > Pinopsida > Cupressales > Cupressaceae > Sequoia > Sequoia sempervirens. The sequence continues at coordinate 378,169,754 of VDFB02000003.1, read as the reverse complement.
ATTGATATACCTTGTTATCAAGTTGATAGTCAACAAAATGAATCCCATGCTAAACAAATTTGACTTGTTTTAGATATGTCCCTTGTACTACAACAGAACTTGCATGGTAAACATGAACCTAAGGTAAGACATATGACCGTGTGTGCAATATTTTAATGCACAAGGTTTTTACAATATATATTTAATGTTTATAATGTAATGTGCACATGTGAATACACTGTATATAAAATTTTAAATTCAAACTCACTTGTGGGAAATAACATTCCATCACTTGTTTCAGGTCCTGTTAGCTTATTCCTCTCTTCTGTGCAACGCAATAAATAATATCTAACACCTTCGATGTTTTCAGGCTCTCCTATGACTACAAAAACATATCCTATACACCAAATTTACACAAAAAAAATCTAAAAAAATTAGAAATTATGTCTCTAAAGATCATTAACTAGATATATATATAATAATTAAATTATTGAAAACTTACACGTGTACCTTTTCTAACCAATCCTGAAATATGATCATAATCAATTGAAATCAAAGGAATGTCTTCAAATATTTCTTCCTCATCTTCATCATATGTTTCTGAAACAACTAGTGGCATTGTATCCCATTTACCAACATATCCAAGTTCTTGATTGTTGCATGCATAATCAAAGTTTCCCTCAATGCACTTAGTGCAAAAACAAGAGTAATCCCTTGTGTCTAATATACATCCATGGTGACTATCTGAACTCCTAACACAATGCAAAGATCTTGTTTTTTCTACCCTCTTGCATCCATGCATCAATCTTCTATCCACACCTAGATACATATGTACAACAAAAAAATTATGTGAACAAATATGTATATATATATTTTAAATTTAAATAAATTCAAATTTTTGATTTAATGTAATTTATACGCACCTGATATCTCCCAAAACACTTTATGTGGAATGTATCGGTTTGTTCTTGAAGATGTGTCGACCACATTTGAGGCAAAGTGTTTCTTGCACCATTCAACAAAATCATGTGCATTGTCTAGATGATCTTCTGGATAACTCATTTGATGCTCTCTTAAAGCTCATTCGATGCAAGCTCTTGCTCCATCATGCTCACCCTTTCCATGCCCACTCTGAAAAAAAATCCAAACATGTGGTATTTTGTAGATTTTATGATATCTACAAAGTGCATAGAATGGCCGTGAAGATTTGAATTGTGCCACACATCCATTTGACCATACAAAATGATTTTCAAATTTTACACCCCTGCTTCTCAAATTCTCAAAAAATATTGTAAAGCAATGTTGGACAAAAAGTGTGTCATGCTCTTTATCATCACTAATATAAAAATGATATTCTTTTTTAATGACTCATTCTTCATCTATACTCATAACACCATCCAATTCTGATTGTGCATGTCGATAACACACATGAACCATAATAGTGATCTTCTTTGAAAAGTAATACTCCGATTGAATCTCCTTTTGATGTACAAAGGAGTAATTTTCGGTAAGTCAACTATCGATAGAACCGCTCCAGTGGGAAAGTATCTCTCTAAATGTTTGGAATTACAGTTTGCCACTTAGAAAAAAAAAATGAATGATGTATGTATGGTCGTATCAATTTTTTGGAAAAATCTTTCCGCCAAATTTTAATGGGAATTTCCTTCTTATTATTAGATCAACCTTTGTGATTCTTTCCTCAAAATTTGTTTGCAACTTCTTACATACTCTTGTACCTCGTGTTAGTAAAATATGTGAATAACTAATAAACCACACTTTGGATCAATGAAACATTACATCAAAGAGAATCCAAATAACTTGATCTATGAGAAATTGAACAAATAAACTCTCTAAAAATAGTACTTACCTCTTGCAATTTACTGTCTTTGTTTGGTCATTATCCTCATTTCTTGAAGGAAATTTAGCCAAATTTCCACGCCTCACAAATTCCTTTTATGCAGTTTATTTGAGGTCCATTTTCATGATCACATAATATAGACTTTATGAACAAAATTTCCTATTTAGGAGGTGAATTTTGAAACCCACATCTTTCTTCTCTCATCTTTCAAACCACCTGATAGTAGAGATCAAATTAATATGATAACGACAACAAGTTTTAAAACTTGCTTATCTTCACATAATATGGCTTTTTTAACCTTTGAAACATTGTTTGCCCAATCTTTATATATGAGGATGCATTACAAAAGTCTTATACATCTCAAATTGTGTTATGTCTAAAATAATGTTTGATATGATTTTCATAAATACTAGGTCCAATCCTCAGATCTCATAACATCTCTAGTATTTCGATGATGGATGAGTCCGGACTCGCCAAAACCCGAGACCAAGTTCCTAACAACATCTTCAATCCTATCAGAATGGGGAGCTCTACACATAATTGCCCAATTTCCTTCTAAACTCTCATCCAAAAAATTTCTCTTTTTCTCATATTTTATCAATGTGGTTCTACTATAACCAATTTTAGTTGAAAGTGCTAACATTTTTCTTTTTCTTGCTATATCTTGATGTACAATAGATGTCAACATCACCCTTCTTGTAGTGGCCTTATCCTTAGTTCAAGATCCTTTCCCAATGGAATCTAAACCCTTTTTAACATTTTGAACAATATCCTTTTGTAATCCCATGTGTTTCTTCTTATTTGATGCTGAATGGACACCCAACAATTGTAATGAATCTTTGAGCTTATCACGAAGAATTAAACATGATAACAATTGGGTTTTTTCAAGTGTATCAAGATGATTGAAATGATGATTGATCATTCCATTTATAGATTTAGTCATTGACCTCTTTCTCTTATTATAAGGTTGGTTGGCATATTTGAGTTTCCTCCATATCCATTTCAAGTAAATGATCTAAATTTCTATGAGAAATTTGTTTCCCCACCTTCTCAGCTAGTTTTATATGCTCATCCATACCAGTAGGAGGAAGTGATCCCGACCCCTCTCCAACATGCATTGTTTGAACTTGTGCCTCCTTCCTATCTTCAAGGACCATGCATTCTTGAGCGAATTCATTTGATCCAATGTCTATATTTGGCTTGAATTGAGCATGAAAACTTCCTACTTGTTGAGCCCTTCCTACACATGTGTCACAAAATATTTTGCAAACAAAAGTGAGAGATGATGTTAAATATATAAGTGAAGTTTATGTATGCAAGCAAACAAATTGATAAAACATGATGAGCTATAAGTGAGAGAAGTTTGTGCTAGTTTATATGCTCATCCATACTAGTAGAAGGAAGTGATCTTGACCCCTCTCCAACAAGAATTGTTTGAACTTGGGTCTCCTCCCTAACTTCAAGGTCCATGTGTTCTTCAATGGATTCGTTTGATCCAATATCTAGATTTGGCTCAACTCCAGCTTGAGGAATCCCTAGAGCATAAAACATAAAAATAATTTGAAAACATTGAAGTGATGAAAATAAAAGATGAAAGACACAAAACACAAATATTGAAACAAAAAGAATTGGCTTAAGGAATTGGAGTCAAGGATCATATAAACATTGCAACTTGCATGACCAAGATGTTTTGAGGATATTTAAAAATATTTATAGTCATTCAAGTGCAATGATGGTTAGAAACCTTCAAAGTAAAAGTCCTAAACACACACTTGAGAGTGAGAGAGAGAAGAAACAAGCATGTACCTTGTTTCTTTCTATGATAATTTTCCAAGTTTTGATCACTCCTCTTTTGTTCTTCTTCTTTTGACATTTTTTGTTGAGATGCATTTTTTCTTTTTCTTTGTTGTCCCATTTTCTTCTTCAACTTAAAGATGACTCTAAACAAGTCCTCTACCAACTTAGTTAAATTATCCTCCAAATTTTTCCTTGATTGATAAAAATGAAAAGTTGTCGAGCTCCAATATTTCCCTCCTTGATAAATGTGCAAGAACTTCTCCAAAATCTACGCTCCAAGTGAATAAAAATTATTCAAGTGTACATGGAATAACTAGATCCTAGTTTAAATGAATCAAGTAGTAAACAAATAAGTTATTTCATTGTGGAGAATTTTGTTAAAGTGTCAAAAATGTATAAATATTAGAGGTATAATTTGAATTGAATTTCAAGTAAGTTGTCGAAAATGTATAATAGAGGTATAATTTGAATTAAATTTTATTAATTATATTTGAATTGAATTTAAAGTTACTTGTAAAAAACGTATAATAGCTCGATATAATTTGAATTGAATTTTCTTAAAATTATATTTGAATTGAATTTCAAGTTACTTTTCAAAAAGATTGTATCTTGTTCTCAACTCAATGGTTCATGTTGCTTAAGTCATTTTTTTAAAAATATTTATTGTGATCAACATGAATGAACTTAATTATAAAATGACATTGATTTCCCTAAAATTCTACTAGAGATCAAATGTATATTGAATATAAGGAAATGTAAGTTGTAAGAGATCATAAAATAAGAAAACATGTATGTATATTGAATATTTAAAGCAAATGCATACATATATTACATGTAAACATGTTTAAACCATAAACAAACACATGTACATATATGTAAAGGGATTCAATACACATAAACATAACACATATTATAAGCAAAGAGGCAAATGTATGTATATATCATATAAGAAAATATATGTACATATATCATAAAAAGCAAAATGTAAATTAAAGATCATCAAATGTCTAATAAAGATCAAAAAATAAGCAAATGTATGTATATCATATAAGCAAGTGTAAGTTAGAGATCATCAAATATCAAATACTATTAAAGATCATCATATAATCAAATACATGTGGTAAAGATCATAAATCTAGAATGCATGTCCTAATATGAATGTCTACTCCTAGACGAATGGCCATCTGAATGAGAACAGTCCTGCTCTGATGGATGTGCTGAGCCCTACAAATAAAATTGTGTACAAGATATGTTAAATACATATAATTTATATTAAATAAATTTTATGAAAGTTATTTTTAAATGAACTTGTATTTCTAAATATCAATCTAGATCTATGCATATATAAATATATTGCATGTATGTATATACATGTGCGATTATATAAAAATGTAAAACTCACATGTCCACTGATAACAGATTCATCCACAAAGTCACATCGATCATGCACACGATTTGGAACAAGGCTAGGAGTGATATGAGGTATGTCCACCTATAACAATATATATACACATATATATCAACTTACATGAATATCTAGTTAAAAAGAAATTTAAAAAATAATGAAAAAAGAATTGAAACATGCACATGCACACATACATGCACATCATCTGATATCAGATGACCTAAGTCCTCTAAAATAGTTGCCTCCACCATATCCACCAAATTATCAAGCGACAAATCAACATCTGCATCCATCTGATCTATCCCATGTCGCGCTACGTAATGATGAATGTAGATGACTATGAAGTTGTGAGATGGCATTAAGTGATGATGAACCAAACCAATCAACATATTAGTAAAACCCATAGTCTGTGCAACTACCGTATGAACTGTAGGTGGATTCTGATGCGCACTAGTGCTCGGCTGAGAGTGATGGGATCCTGGAACTGAACGACCTGGAACTGAATGACCTCTATGTCTCAAATGATCTCTAACATGCTCTATACCGATCCCATTGTCTGATGCAATGTGGGCATATGCCTCCAACAGGTCCTCAGCCAAACAATGCAGAGTCATGCGTGACATATCTCCTATAAGTGCATCAAGCTGTGTAGAAGTAGGGATGTCGACCACTATAAAAGGATCCATGGAGGTCCATTATGCTGAAAATGGTGTGGATTGGGAATGTCTAGATATCAAATACTAACCTACACGATCATCAGATATCCTAATGGTGGCAGCTGCAATGTCACCTACAGTGTCAATTGCTTCCTTTTGGGAAGCAATGATAACCTCGTCTACTATGGGGGCTAGAGCTGGGGTGAGAGCAGGAGACTTGTCACCAACTAATACCCTAAACGCTGGGGGTGGTCTATCTGCTCAATGATAGGTGGGCCTATCAGCAATCCTACCACACCCCTGACCAGCGTATGGTGGAATGTCCAGGTAGTTAACTTTGAGGCCCAAATGGACCTCAACATACAACTAATGAACAAAATACAATGGAATTTGGTCATTGTTTGGGTATAGACCATGTGCTGCGAGAAATCGTGGGTAGATCAATGAGGCCATAGCATGATCGACACATCTAGTGACCTGGTATCCCCTAACCTTACACACATTTTGATAAAATGGGAAACAAGTGGCTTTTATCATTTCTTTGGTGACACTATCTTGTATTTGTTTAAGGGGAACGTCACCATGTACTTCTTCCCGCATGCGGGAAAGAATAGTAGTCACTCTGTCTGGGGAATATGCACTAGTCCTCTCAAGTTCATCTTTTAGTTTTTCTAGACTATGCAATATTAACATGCATGGTTCACTATATATCCTCGGGTTTGCACCCTGTGCTAATGAATCTCTCAATTTTTTTTATCTCATTACTAGTATTTGCAAACAAAGACCCTGCAATGTGGAACATGATCTACATTTTCCATGTTATATATATATATATACAGTACACCTAAAAAAGCAATGAGACTTTGGTAAATAATATATCTAGATAAAGAGAATACAAATCTAAAATAGAACTTGTAATAATTCATCTACTCATCAATAATATTTTCATACTATTAACAATTTAAAAAGAATTGGAAGACAACTATAATCTATAACATAGCATCCTTAAATGGTTCAAATTTTAAATGAAACGATGAAAGAAAAGAATACAATACAAAGCACAAAGTATAAAATCATTTGAAAATAATTGGGATAAAAAATATTTAATCTAATAGTTGTTAACATAAATGAACTTCACAATATATAGCCAGAACATAAAAATTATAGATTGGAAAGCAAAATAAATATCTAATAAAGTTTGACTTCATTGCATACTTGTTATAAATATCTCACATGAACCAATGAAACTCAATGTGTCTCCAAATTACATAAGAGAGAACCTAAATGTGAAGAAGAAAAAGAAATTCAAAATCCATCTTTTTGTAATGAGTTTGTTAAAATTTAAAAACATTCAAGAACCCCAAAATGGTTTGAAATTGATGAGCATAATATAAATTCTTGAAGGCAAGAGGTCATCACAAACCATTCGGTTGTGGGCTTCAAAAATTTTCAATGAATGGTTTTCCAATAAGATGTATTAACCAAAATATTCCAAATTTTTATACAATTACTAAAGATGTACAAAATGAGACCTTTACTAAATAAATTTCAAAGATTCATGTAAACAAAAAGTTTGATTGAAATAATATTGTTGTTAAAGTTTTTTTTAATGCAATAAATATCTCATATTACTTGAATAAGGTAAAGATAAAAGAGTTGCTCATAGACTAATAACATCATTAGTAACAAATTAAATAATTAAAAAGGCTCAATTATTAAGGTAAACTTGTCTTGAATTAAGCCTAAATCGTAAAACATTATCAAAAGTACTATCAATAAGATCATGATTAGAAAGTCCTATTGAAAATCATACTTGGGCTTTTAGCAGTAGGCTTCCATGAGTCGATAAGAAGCTAATTAATAGCACATAGGATGAAATTCAACAATTTTGACACTCTAACTCTAGATTTACATATGAGGTTGGAAACAACATTTTTTATACTCTACCTAGGCCATGATTTTGTTATGAGTACAAAGAGTTTATGATAGAAATACATCCATTATTGTTGAGTTAAAAGTAGGTTAAATATTATTTTTCTTAAAAAATCACTTTTATATAAATGTAGGTGTTTTGGAGAACAAAGCTATAGTATGAATAAGTGATTGACATCGATGGCTATAAATTTCAAGGTGGGGACATTCAATATAATTCATAAGGTGTTATAATATTAAATGCTTTCATTGTTTAGTTAGTTTTAATCAATGTTGTATGATTTATTAAACATTTTTTTAATATTTAAATGTAGGTGTTTTGGGGAGTAGTAGTGATAGATCTAGCTCATTGAGAAAGGATATAGGTAGAGAGGAGGAGTGACCTTGACAAGGATTGAGACATGGATCACCTTAGGGTGGTAGATATGAGTGGAACATATCCATAGAGAAGGATAGGCGAAGAGGATAGATATAGAAAAATGTGATCAACATAGATTAAATAACAAATAAAGCATAAATCAAATACTTTAATAGTATAAAATATAAAATGTAACCGAGCATTTGTGGGTTTGCATCCCACCAAGCATGTCAATTTGTAAGCATTGAATTTAAATAAATGAGACATTGAGGAAAATAAATGTAGACTTCAAATTGAATTAAAAAATCACCTCTAATAGAGTGAAAAGATGAATTACACAAAAAATGAACTAAAATTATAATGAAATACATATTGACAAATGGATATATCTTGCAAATGATAAAACATTTATTGCCCAACTAGATAAAATATACTTGCTCAAAATTGAGACGATAAAATGATGGATTTGATCTCAATTTATAGATTTTTTATATGATGGATAAATTGCTAGGATTTGATCATGTATCATGAGTTTAAGCCAATTAAAATGTGGCTACTATTATTACCTAATTAACTAATTTATTTATTTAATGAAATTTCTTAATTATTTTGATCAATGAATTGATTGAATTATTTTCAATTTTTATCTAATTTGATTAAATATGTTAAATAATTTGATTGATATATAAACTAATTTATCATAATTTTCATTGAATTATCTAGGAATAATAGATTAAATACTTGGATTTATTTTAATTTATTTCAATATTTGTGAGAGAATGATTCATTTAAATATTTGGTTAATTTATTCTACTCAAGTAACAATGGAGGCCGATTTGATCAATAGGAGAGCATTCATCCCATCCCAAAAAGGGAGTACATTTAGAGTTTGGGACTTTTTTTTCAAAATGCTGAAGAAAATTTTCAAGATTGATTGCTGGCGTGTGGAGTTAGTAATTTGGGTGACCGTAGGTGACCAAATTCTATATGAAACTCTCTAGTTAATGTCTCTCTCTTAGGTAGTGTCTTTATTTTTGTTTAATGCTATGGATCTTCTTCAAAATTATGGTTTAGTTGCTTAGTTTGTAGTGGATTATGTTTTATAAGTTCTTTTTGGACCATTCCCTAAACAATGCCATTCAGGATGATGACTTACATAATGAAAAATATTTTGTTGGGTGTTTGCTTAGACACAAAGTTTTAAAGGAAAACTCTAGTTTCCTTTGTGTTTGAATTTCTTTGAAATGAACCTTGCAAGAATGGGATGAATCTTTAGTGGAAAATACAATCAATGGACATAAAATAGAATTGGGCGCTCTATTGTATGGAGAAACAATGGAGGCACATAAGGAAATGTTGTTTCTCCTCACTCATGTCCCTCACCCTCTGCTAGTTTTTGCTATATATATGTAATATATGGGCACTCAAAAAATATGTAATATATGTCTTCTTTTTAGGTTTTTTTTTCATTTATGGTAGGTTTTCTTAATCAATTTTGTCTATATATGATTGCTACAATCCTATTTGATGGGTCTCTTGGTTTTGTCCCTACACCTTCATGATTTGTGGGTTGACATGCCCTTCTCTATTTTGTACTTTACTATGGAAATTTTTACAATAAATATTTTAATTAGTTTAGGCCTTGATCGTTTTAGGTCTGAAAAGAAAAATTAATTTGATTTTGATAAAGTGTAGGAATTAAGGTATCATGAATTTTGTTAATAAGTGGATGTTAGGTGTTTGGGTGGGGACCATGGTATGGATATTCAAGTGTATGTGAGATTTAGTGTCTACAAAATCCAAAGGTAAATCAAAATATTATAAACATCAAACTTTTTTTGGAAGGATAATATAAAACCAAATCTAAACACAATATAAACATTGTAATCACAACCATACGTACTATATATATGAGATTGCATACAACCATGTGTAAAATTTACAACCATGTAAAATTTATTCATATGTTGTTTATTAAGAAAAAATGTCATAAATTATATTTCTAGAAATAAAAAGGACTACAAATATGGAGGGAAAAAATTAAATAATCTCAACATAGCAAGGATTTTACAAAGTGATAGATAATTTTCTCAAAAGAAAAAGGATGTGTTGTGCACAAGACAACAAACCACTTTTTCATGTTTTTTGATGTCTAAATATTTACTTTCCATACATGTTTGTGAATACCACATAAATTGAGATGCACGATTATTTTAAAATCTTCACATGCATCTTAAAGTGGAAAAAAATGTAATGATAAAATTTGCATATCCATATTATTCCTATTGTATTTTTTGCCTCATTTTGATATATATATATATATATATATATATATATATATGGTGCAATATTGTGCAAAGTGGTAATAATTCCCCTAGAGTTTATGACCTATTATATAGACATAAATCAAACACTTGAACTCCATTTTTTCCTTACACACATCTTATCAAAGCATTTTTTTGACACATATCCACATATCCACACATCCACTTTTCCTAATGAATCTTATGTGTATGTCTAATGGTGGCATGTGGAAGGATAAATATGGCTATTGAAAACTTTACCATTATCTTGACAACTAATTATGGCTATATGATTATCTTATTGTAATGAACCTAAGTTCATTCGATAGATATTAGTGAAGTTGAATTAGGAAGCATGGATTGTGCTTTATTATACACATTTTACGTTTAAAAATATGGGTCTAATTTTTGCGATATTGAAAGTCAGTTAAATTTCTTCAATAGTATATCCAAGGTATAGGGATATATTAGTGGTAAGAGTAGTGTAGGATAAAAAGGAGAATGTATAAAGAGGGGAAGGTCTAGAAAGGTAATGACATGGTAATGGAAGGAGAAGTTACACTATAAGGTTAGATTTTCATAGGATAAGGAGGAATGGTATGAAGAACATATCTGTATAGGATAGTGCTAGTAGTAACAATGGTGTGAACATATATAAAAGGATGGGAGATAAGAAAAATACTAGTGGAGAGAAAGGCATAGGACATGGGTGGTGGATCCCATGGAAATGGTAACTATAGTATGATAGGAGGAATCATTATAAGAGGATGAAGGGTAGATGGATGCATAGAGGGTACAACATTATTAAAATCCATTAGAGTGGTAATATTATGAATAGTATTAATTCCCTAAGGATAGCCACCTAATACATTATATAAATTACTAGCCAACGAGTGAGGATATTTAGGGTGGAGAGGTGCATCAATACGTAATTATCAATTTAGGAAAATATCTTGTTTACCAACATATGTATCTAAATCATAGTCTCAAGTGATCATTATTTTTCATCTTCTTTAATGTGGCTCTTTATATGGTTGTCATTAGCTATTATATGAAAAAATGATTCAATCGTCATTTTATTTGCTAGTCATATTAGAGTTAAGATGAAAACTCCATAAAACAAGATTTTAAAGGATATTAATTTAACTAGATAAAAGATCAAGGAAAACACTCTCAAACATGCAATATACCCCAATTTCTTAGACAATACATATTTCCTAATAATGTGTGCAACTAAAAACTAATAACATGTAATGAATGGATGTAGGTGATAATAATTAAATAATCCTAATTGAACTAGGGTTGTCCTTTTTATATATTTAAAAAGTTGTAAGAGCATTGTATGAAATAGTAAGATGGGAATTACTTATGAAATGTTATATGACACATAAGAGAATAAAAAAGGGGGGTTACACTAGAATATTGATTAGAATTATGAAAATCATCAAGATCATCTTCAATAATGGGTTTGAATATGTCAAAAATGGAATGTCGGTTATGAGGAGGGGGATTTGAATTTTTTCGACAAGATGTAAAGCATTTACTAAATACATTCTATAAACCAAGTCAAGGAATATGATGTTGAAATTTGTGCCAAATTTGGTGCCATTTTTAGGTCATTATTTTGGCTCATGGCTTTGGTTAAACCACACTTTCTTTATGGTTTAAATTTTTTCTATTTATGGGTGCTTGAGATGGAGAAAGCATAATGATTTTGTAGGTGTCATCATGCTACTAGAAATTACTCCATATTCACATGTTTAAATGATACTACTATAAGGGTATGCACATGAATATTTTATTGTAAATGATATTATTATCAAATAATATAATTGGTTCATGTTTTTGGTTGTGGGATTTTTCTTCCAAGAGGAATTTTCCCATGTAAATAATTATGTTATAAATTTATAATTTATACATTTTTCTTGTAAATAAAATTAAATCTATTTATCCATAGCTTTGATTGTTGAAATGGGAAGGCATATTTCATTTACACAAGACAAAAATGTATGCAAAATGGGGAAGCAAAATACTGTATGTTGAAAATGCTTTAAAAAATTTCAAACACATGCAATTTGAATTCAACAAATTTGAAAAAAATTGCATTTAGGGTTTCAAAATTAAACAAATAGATGCATTTTGAACTCTAAAAAAATCAAATTTTAAATACCTAGTGCTCGATAGTGCTCGATATGCAAACCAGAATGATGAACTTTGGAGAGACAAACTTAAATTTTCTTTCGCCAGAAAGAAGAACCTCTGTTTGGTCGCCGTCACACTCTCAGTTCATCGCACGCACTAGGGAAAGTGACTGGTAAAATTAGAAAGTAAAAGTGACAGTTGAAAATGAAAGAATTTTTGTTTTTGTCATATTTAAGGGGTTCGGTTGAACCCATGTTCGACCGAACCTATTTAAATATGATTTTTTAATTTAGGTTTTATTGGTTCAGTTGAACCATGGTTTGACCGAACCTCACAATGGGTTCGGTCGAACCATTGGGTTCGGCCGAACCCATTGAATATGGTGAAAAGAAAAAACGTGAAATTTCCTTCCTCTTATAAATTGTAAACCACTATTCTAAAGCCACCCCATGGCAAAGTCTTGGCATGGTTTTTCTTATTCCATTTTATCCCATGAAGTTTCATTGCATATCTCAAGCATTGTCTTAATGATCTTATTGTGCAATACAAATTCAATTAAAAAAATTCACAGGCCTATTCATTTACCTATCTTGATTCACCATGAAATTTGAAACATTGCTAGACATTAGGGACAGGTTCTTGCACTCTTGTTTTCGAATAACTCTTGATCCATGTCTTATATCTCACAATGTGACATCAACATCATGATCTAGGTATCATTTATTACAAAAAAATCCAAAAACAGTTGTAAAATCTCAAAATATCAAAACATTTATAAGGTCCAAAAAACCTCAAAAACATCAGAATATCTATAAGTTCAAAATCTAGAAACATTCAAAAACTTGTAAAGTCAAAATTCAAAACATCCAAAACATCTTGAAATCCAAAAACATCCAAAACATCTCCAAAATCCTAAACATCCAAATCACATCAAAACCCTAAATAAGTTTAAAAAGTTAAAAAAGCCAAAAAAACTTGTCGAACTACATTGTATCTGAGCATGAACGTAGTCAAAGCCATCATCGATAAGCCCCCAAGGCATTAGGTCAGTCCCTACTAGGTCTTGTTTTTGGTCTAACTTTGGAAAACACAAAAAAGGTGCAAAATCTTCAAAAAAACCTAAAAATAGCCTCAAATAACTTAAAAAATTAAACATTCGCGTAATCTCATAAGTTCAAAAAACAACCTCAAAATATTTCAAAATGTCAAAAATAGTGAAATATTTGGAAATCAAAATCACTGATTTCATTTCGCTTTCACCCGTGATAAACTTTCATCCCTAATTTAAGTTGATAGTCATCTTCACTCTTTGGTAACACAAGCAGAAACAAGTACAACAATCAATCAAAACCATAACCTTTAAACCTAAAATCAAACTCTTGATCATTAGAAATCATGTCAATTGAACCTTGTATCGACGGCCTAGCAAACAACTTATCAACCCATCATTATCTAATGAATGTCCTAGGATATATTGTTCCTACAATGGACATCATTTCGAATAGCATTTTGGATACTTATCCTTAAAACATCACACCTTTTGGCAAGAGATATGAATAAAATTGATTGTCTATTTATTTTTAACTTTTCTTATGATTTATCTTATTAGTCCATTCCAATGACCTCTCGATGATTTCTTTCAAAATGATTTAGAGAGAAAGGAGTGGGGCATTGATCATTATTTTTTGTTTGTTGTGCTTGTTGGATATTCCCATAATACGACCTTGATGAATACATGCCTTGCATGTGTAGTGATAGTCTCAAGTAAAACAATGGCTAGGCCGTATCAGGTTCTTCATACCTTTTGTGTGTTAGTCTTATTACTTTGATGGCTTATTCTTTCACATGGTCAAACAAGGTTTTCGTGTGTTAAGTATGAACAAGGAATACTCCTATATGTTTGTAGAGTCAAAGTCCATCACATTAGATACAATGCCATCCTGGTTTTCAATACCTAGATGCATCGTTTTTGTTTTCAATATTATCAAAAATAAGGAATGATATGATGAATTTATCCTAATCCTTGAAGCAAGATAATTATCTTTCTCGTCACCATATCAAATAAAGTTTCAAATAATTATAGGCTTGTTGGACTTTTGAATCAATCTCAAAAATAATGGCTAATCAATATCCATTTCATTCTTTTACTTATATCCATCTCACTCTATCTTATTCTTCTATCTTTCTACTACTAACATTTCTATCCAAGCATCGAATCTATGCGATATACATCAAAATATACATGAGGCTACCCATGACCGATGACTGTCTATACATCATAAAAAAAAATTACATCAAATATTTGATCTTTCTAAAGAAGTATCTTTCGTACTCTGATCAATTGAATTGATCTTGAATCCTTGTTTTGATCTCGACCTCAAAATTAGAATTTTTGCTCGATCTCTCGAGGGGCTAGTACACAAGCATTCATTCCTTCCACTGGGGCATAGTGGGGCATCTAAAAAAATTACGAATTTTTAAATTTTTGATCTGAGCAGTAACGTTGATCTGAGAAGCATCAAATCTTTGAACCAATATAACAAGTACCTCACTTCAAAGAGGGGGAAAATGTAGACACTTAAAATTATCCTAATCAATATCATGCATTTGAATTCAATTACTACCACCGTTTTCATCTTGATTTAACCCTTTTTGACTAGTTAATTAAATAATCTTGATTGTTTAATTAAATTCATCATTTTCTCCTATTAATCAAATAATCGACATTATTAATTAATTCATCTCTTTCATACTAATTTTCATCCTATTTGATTAAATAATGTAAATTATTTAATTAAATTCCCTAATTCCTCTCATTTGATTAAATAATTTGAATTATTTAATTAAATATTATTAATTCCATCTTTTTAATTAAATGAGCTAATTATTTAATTAAATCTTGAAATTCCCCCATCTTGCACAATTGAATAATATTCTAATTCTTTAATTGGCTAATATCTTTAATCCCTCCAATTTCTCCCACTTGCAAAGGAATATTCCTATAGAATATTCCTTCAATTCAAATTCAAACCATTTCCCTCCAACATGGACATATCTTGCACATTCCTCCTAAAATTAAGGATTTGTGTTTGTTTGAATCAATTTCAACCCTTGATTAATTGCATCAATCCATGTGATTATTCAATCTCCTCCATGGATTGGAATCCTTGATCAATCCCAATTCTTCTCATCAATTTGTATCCATTGATTAACCAAATTGATCTTAGCCATTGATTGACCTAAAATTCCTATAAATAGCCTCCATTTCATGAGCAATTCATCCACAATAATTGAGAGTATATGCACTATAGCCATTTTTTAGAGCAATCCTTGATATCATTTAGTCATTTTGTATCAATTTAGTCATTCATCCATTGGAGCATCACTTTAGAGCTTGTTTCATTAATGGGGATTGGGAAAGGGCTGACATTTCACATCAATTTAGCACCAATCCCCTAATGGGATCAGGTTTGGAAGTGTTTAGCTAGTTTCCTTTTATCAATTTCAGTTTTATTTTACGTTTTCATGGATTCTAATTAGCATTTTCAAATATTTCCTTGGGAATATGGTTTTATTAGTCTAATTGATTGATTGGTTGTTCATTTCAATTGTATTTGGCCTAATTCATAATCATGTTCACAATATGAATGACTTAATATTATGGATAAAAAAAAAAACCCAATAAAAATTCCCCCAAAAAATATTGTAAAATATTAGTCATAGAAATGGCTAACTATAAAACATAAAAAGTACAATACACTTCCTACAAGAAAACGTTTGGTTTTAATCTTCTTCGCCATTGTGATTTAATTATAATCACTAGTTTGAATACAAAACAAGTGAATATTAAGTTCCTTACTCAACCTGCACAATGCAATAACAAATTCACAAATTCTTGTTAAGGCCTTTCTTTCAATACTAACCATGAAAATTATAGCATTAAAAAATTTCAAACCATATAATTATGATGTAGGTGCTTGATTATACTAATAAAAATCCCACCATTTTGTATTTTTTATTTCAAAATTTTACGCTCAACAAATATAAAATCATAGACATGAATATCTGATTGATATATTATCGACGATCATAAAAGAAGTTGTTTGAAGTTTTCTTCTCTTTATTTTTGAAAGTTTATAATTAAGTATTTTTAAACTATTCTTAAAATGTTGGGTGTCCTCAAAGATGAAATTCGTGATGCATCTCAAAGATGTTAAAAAATGTGAATATGAGGGGATATCCTTATTGAACCTCTACATCTCTAAAACATGTGGGATAGCCCTAGAGGGTATCACCATCGAACAATGCATCTGAAATTATTTGAATTCAGTGGCTAGTTAGACTAAGAAAAATCTATGTTTCACTCCACAGCAAAAATCATGCAAAAGTGGGAATCCTTTAAGAAAATCTAGATCCAAGGTGAGGGGACTCTTAGAAACTTATAAATATCCAATTAATCTAACTAAAAAACATCAATTCAATGCAGTTGACATCTCTATAATGATCTAAAGGATGAGAAGGATGAAACGGTATGTTTGTTAGACATGAATCAATAACCGATGAAAAACGAACAAGAAATTGATGGAATACAAGATATTTAAACTATTAAAAGAAATAAAAAATTATAAAAAAATAGGAAGAGCACTCTTTTGTTTTGAAAGAAAAGACGTAGCCAACCTCAAATATTTTCCAAGGAAGTCTCCAAATTTGTCCAAGTCCAACCCTTCACGTCTAGAAAAAATAATCTACAAAAAGAGGGAAAATATGTTTGTTTAGAGTGGTGATATGGATCCAAACATTCTTTGTTGGTAGTGTTGGATAATGACAACAATAAAATTAAATTAAAAATAATAATTATTTTGGAAAAGATAAAGATTTAAAACAAAAAGATGAAGTAATGAAAGCAATAAAAATAAAGCTAGTTTTTTCTAAGTTTGACACAGGTTGAGGTTATTAAATATATCTTGATCCCTTGAAGGAAAAATAATTGTAATGAATTGTAATTGAAGAGCATCAACTTTGTGAAGATTGTAATCAGTTTCTATAAGCAATAAGAATATCGATAATTTTCCCCATGGATGTTTCTTTGGTATGTTATCAAGGTTTTACCACGTAAATTTTTGTCTCAATCTATTGTTTTTTTATTCCATTGTATAATCTTCATTATTTATTTACAACTAACTTGTATTGCAATATTATTTTAAGTTTGTGGGTTTTACATTTCCACAACAAGTGGTATCAGAGCAGTTATTTTGCAATGTTTGTGTTAGGATTTGGTGTTTATTTTGTAGCATTAAATGGAGAAGGTTTCAAATGCAAGGTTCAAGGTGGAGAAATTCAATGGGAAGAATAATTTTGAGCTATGGAAGCTCAAGATGTGTGATTTGTTAGTGCAACAAGGATTGCACAAAGCGTTAGTAGGAGAGTCAAAGAAATCTACAAATATGGCCGATGAGGATTGGGAGGATCTTAATACAAGAGCTCTTAGCACAATTCAGTTGTGTTTAGCAAATGGTGTTCTTTTCAATATTGTTGGAAAGGAAACAGCAGTAGGCTTATGGAGTAAAATGGAGAGTCTTTATATGACAAAATCCTTGACAAATTGGATCTACTTGATGAGGCAGTTGTATAGTTTTGAATGAAAGAAGGTATAAAAGTGGTTGATAATTTAAATATATTCAATACTCTTATATGTTGATTAGCGTATGGGTGTAAAAGTTGAAGATGAAGACAAGGCAATTACATTATTGTGTTCATTAGTCGAATCTTGGAATCACTTAGTCACTACTATTAGCTTTATCATAATTCACACGCTTAAATTTGATTTTGTTGTGGGAGATTTGTTGTTTGAAGAGGTGTGGAGGAAATCTAACATAAAAACCTCCACATCATAAGCAATTGTGGTTAGGGATTAATCTATAAAAAAAGGGGAAGATTTGAGAGGTACATCCAAATCTAAGTCAAAAGGAAAAAAGGATAATGACTCTAAAAAGGAAGCAAATCCAGTTGAGACAAGTTCAGGTATAGTTGATTAAGTTTTATCTATTTGTAATTCCTTACAATATCATGAAGAATAGTTATTAGATTTTGGTGCTTCTAATCACATGTGTCCACATAAGAATTGGTTTTCCTCTTACCAAGTTATTGATGACAGTATTGTTCTTATGGGAAATAATGTTTCTTGTAAAATTGTTGTGATTGGGAGCATTAAGATTAAAATATTTTATGGTATTGTGAGGACACTAATAGAGGTAAGACATGTACCAGAACTCAAAAATAATTTAATTTGTACTTGGGAGTTTTAGATTCTATAGTTTATAAATTTGTAATTCAAGGTGGATCAATGAAAGTGTCCAAGGGAATTTTGGTGATCATGAAGGCTACAAATATTAGAAACCTTCACAAGCTAGAAGGGAGTACTATAATAAATGAAGCAATGGTGGTATCTGAGGAAACAAATGAATCTACTCATTTATGGCATTAGCGGTTGGGTCATATGAATGAGAAAGGGTTAAAGGTACTGTTAAATCATAAGTTATTTCTAAATCTAAAATCTTTGAATTTGAGTTTTTTCAAGCATTGCGTTTATAGGAAGCAATCTAGATAGAAGTTTAAAGCAAGTAGTCATACAAGTTTAAGGGTATATTCATTCATATTTTTAGGGACCATCCCCTATAGTTTCTTTTGGAGGATCATCATATTTTGTGACATTTATTGGTGACTACTCTAGAAAGGTGTGGGTCTATATTTTTAAAAGCAAAGCTGATGTATTTAGTGTATTTAAGTAGTTTACAATTTTGGGTGAAAAGAGAACTGAAAAATCAATCAAGTGTTTAAGAATAGATAATGGAGGTGAGTTCACATATTTGGAATTTGATAATTATTGTAAGCAAGTTGGGATTGAAAGGCATAAGACCACTATTTACACTCCTCAACAAAATGGTGTTGTTGAATGCATGAATAAGACTCTTCTAGAGAGAGAGAGAAGCATGCTCAGTAATACTAAGTTGCAACAAGAGTTATGGGTAGAAATGATCTCTACAACAAGTGTTATCTAGTAAATTGGTCACCATCAATTACAATAGATTATAAGATTCATGAAGAGGTGTGGACAGGTCATTCATGTGATTATTCAAATCCAATTTTTTTGGTTGTGATGTATATGCTCTTATTTCAAAAGATTGACATTTTAAATTGGACCCCAAATCTAAGAAATATATTTTTGTTAGTTATAGTGATGGAATTAAGGGATACAAATTGTGGGATTCTACTACCCACAAAGTCATTATTCACATAGATGTCATACTTGATGAATCTCCTCTCATAAAATTAGACATAGTAGAAGTTGATTTTAAACAGGAACAAGTACCTCAACATCAACAAATTCATTTGGAAACGCATCCATCTATAGAAAATAAGGATCAAGAAGAAGCTTCTAAAGAAGAAGAAAATGAGGATGCAAAAAATCTACAAAAAAATGTGGAAATTTCACAACTAGATCTAAGGAGATCTACACGGGTTAGAAATCACTTAAAAGGTATGATGATTGTGTTTCATTTGTTGCTTTGATTTCTAATTATGGGAAACCTAGTTGTTATTGTAGTGGATGGTACTTAAAATGTTAAATGGAAAATAGAAATCAAAGAAGAAATGGATGCCTTGGAGAAGAATAAAACATGGGACCTAGTAGAACTCCCAAAGGGTAGAAAAGTTGTTGGTTGCAAATGGGTCTTCAAATTTAAGAAGGGTGTTGATGATAAAGTTGAAAGGTACAAAGCAAGACTAGTAGCAAAAGGGTATTCTCAAAAGGGAGGTCTTGATTTTCATGAAATTTTTCCACCAGTTGTTAAGCTAGTTTCTATTCGGTTTGTTTTAGCACTTGTTACTTTTCTTGATCTTCAGTTGGAGCAATTAAATTTTAAAGTTGTTTGTTTATATGGAGATTTGGATGAGGAGATATATATAGAATAACGAAAATGGTTTTTTCAAGATCTCAGTAGGAAATTTGTTTGTAAACTCAAAAAGTCATTGTATGGCCTAAAGCAATCTCGTGGGAAATGGTACAAGAAGTTTGATTCCTTCATGGTCAGATAAAATTTTACAAGTGAGTATGACCATTGTGTTTACTTTACAAGTTTAAAAAATGGTTTAATTATTATCTTGGTATTATATGTTAAAAATATTCTTGTATCAAGAAAAAGCATAGTTGAGATCAATGGGTTAAAAGATCAAATTGCTAGGACTTTTGATATGAAGGATCTAGGAGCTCAACAAAACAAATTTTGGGTATGAAAATACATAGAGATGGGGAACATGGTAAGCTTTGGTTATCACCGCAGAAGTATGTGGAGAAGATCCTCATAAGGTTCAATATGAAGAATGTGAAACCAATAAATATCCCTTTAGCTTCTCATTTTAATATTTCTTCAATTTTATGTCAGGTATTAATAAAAAAGAAAATGATTATATGTCTCATGTACCATATTCCAATGCAGCAAGTAGCTTAATGTATGTGATGGTATGTACAAGACCAAATATTTCGCATGCAGTTGGTGTTGTCAAAAGATACATGGAAAATCCAAGTAAAGAGAATTGGGTAACAATGAAATGGGTGCTTCGGTATCTTAGAGGCACAATTGATTATTGTATCACCTTTGATGGTTGTGGTGCTTCAGTTTGTGGTTATGTTAATTTATATTTTGCAAGTGATTTGGAAAAAAGGAGATTTGCTTCAAGTTATATCTTTACTTTTGTAGGACCTATTTATTGGACATCAAAGCTTTAATAAATAGTTGCTTTATCCACTACTAAGGCAAAGTATATGGTTGCCTCACATGCATGCAAAGAGGCAATTTGGTTGAAGGGTCTTTTGGGTGAGTTTGGAAAAGTACAGGATAGGGTGATTGTATTTTGTGATAGTTAAAATGTTATACATCTAACTAAAAGTCAAGCGTATCATAGTAGGACTAAGCATATTGTAATTAAATACCATTTTGTAAGGCAGGTTATTGATGGAGATGGACTAGTTCTTAAGAAAGTTCATACATGATGCAAGAGCATCCAGCGGTACTAATAATCTTGCATCAACCAAATGAATAAAATTTTGATGTGGCATGGATTAGAATAATTTTTATGTCATATTTTGATTTTCTTGTCCAAAAATCAAAATTTGGAATAATTAGACCAATTTTAGGTTGCTTGGTGTAATTGGAGTTTGATCTGGAAATTATAATTTAAATGTTAAATAGACAAAATTCAAAACTTGGGCGTGGGATTTCCTAAGGGTTATATAATGTTGTATGTTACTAAATTTTCATAATTTTCCACAAAAAGGAATGGGGTGCCCATGATGTGCACGCTAGGAAAATTTTGAATTTGGGCTCCAAATTGTGAAGGCAGTGAATTAATGTGCCAGCTAATGGGGACCTGTCACTTGGGAAATGGTGCAAACGTGCATTGGAGAGTTACACATTTGCAATTTGATGAAATTTAATGGATTTCTAGGTGATGAAGATGAAACTCACACTACACTCAACATTCTAGATTACACAAACTTCATAGTTGATAACATTTAAAATCAACAATTACCTATGTTGATTTTAAAATGATACATGATTACACAACCATATACTCAATTTTAAAAGTAAATCAAATAGCTTTATTCATTTAAGTTTCATGAAATTTACATTACAATTACCAGGAAACTCCATTTCCCCTGTTCTATCCAATCCTTTGTCGTGCCCTCATGTTGGCCTTCCATATTCCTGACACCATCTCTCTTTACATTTTAATTTGCATTTTCTTTAATCTCACTCTTCCATTTAATTGAAATTCATTGCTTGTCGTTCTACCCATCTAGTCAATTTTTTTCATGCTTTGTCCAAATGTTTCATTTCCCCATTCGTACTCTCTCTATTTTCCCATATTCTATTCAGAAAACAAGATATTCAAATGTTGTGTCCCTTAAGTCTTCTATTACTATGAATATTTTTGTCCCATTCATTATCCATTCCACACAACCGGACCTCTTCCTCCCCTAGCTTGTTGGTCTTTGATGAGGTTATCACCACAATTTCTTCACTCTAAATGAATCTTCCCACAAATATCCAATAAGGCTTTCCATTTCATTCCAATCAATCTCACTTTCTATCTAGCACAAACCCCTCCTTGAACTTGCACTGTGCATAGGGGAGAGGGACCCATAGTGGAGCACCCTAACTTCGTGTTTCTCAAAATTCTATGTGGAAATTTTGAATCACTCCCAATTTTGTACAACAGTTTATTTGGAAATTCACGTGATTCTATATTTTGTTTTAGGGCCACATCATCAAATACGATGCCACATCAACATGTTTTTTGTTGAGGTATCCAAAAAGGCCCAAAAAAAAGTGAGACCAATAGTGGTGCACTAAGTCATGTTTTATTGGTGCACTAATGTGGCATCACATGATTTGTCAGTTTGTGTTCCTTATGGATAAAAAGTGTTTTGCAATTGGATCTTAAGGTGCTCGACTGTGGGGCCCACTAAGGACTACTTCTATCCCCACTATTGGACCCCGCTCCACTATGGGCCCCTCTCCCCTACCTCTCTTCCTACCTACACCCTTATGAATTCCTTCCACCTGTTACCTTGTCTACAAACATATTTTGTGCAACTCTCCTTTATTCCTACACTAAAGTCTTCCTCTCAATCATTTTATTTATGATCGGCCCTCCTTGCACAATCAAAAATTTATGCTCACATTTAACTTTTTAGCATATTTTTGCTTCGTACATGGCACATGTTCCTCCCATTTCACCGTTCTACATTTTTCATTTGAAAGTGTGATAAAGAGTGCATCCATCCTTCATTGTCTTGGGTTGAGCAGGGACCTTCTTCCCCAGTGTGGCTTCTTCACTTACGCAGCCTCAATCTTCCCCTACTTAGTGCTAGCTTTTCTTGGTATTTAATCGACTCCATGTTTATTTCAAATTCCTCTAGTCTGTTTAGTTTCCCATGCCTATTCAATTACTCTTTATTTTATCCCTCTTATTTTTCACAAAGCCATTAATATCAATAATAGTAATTCTTGATTGTGAGAAAACACTATAATGTAAGACTAGTCCATATCACTCCAATTTGGAGAGAGTCAAAAGCAAAGAACCCTAAGAACATTGCTAGTGTCACTTTATTCTAACGCCAATGAAATGAATGTACGAAACCAAATTTGAGTTTTAATGTAATTGCTTACCAGTAAGTCGGATTCCTCCAAAAAATTTGCAGAAAGCATTAAAGCTAACTTCCCACCAAGCCACACTGCCTCAAACCTCACAGTTTTTGAAATTTTAAAACTTCGCCAAGTTACCAGCCGAAGTCAAGAAACACTAGTTGATTCTTCATAACCATTAATAATTTGACTTTGAAACATTTGCCATTAAATCCAAGATGGAGTCTAAATTTTGTTTGTAAGAAATTTTTTCATGAAATCTTACCAATCTCCTGAAACAATTATTTTTTGGGATGTTGATTGTGTGTTCGCCTGGATGCTCCTGCATCAGACACGTCGGGTAAGAAATTTGTGAGCATGGGCTCACAAAGGTGGAGTTGGATGATAGAATCACCCTTTGCGATTGTGAACAATGTGTAGCAAACTCCATCGCTGATAGCCTGACCTCCTCCACCAAATACTTCCTCTTCTTCTCTCCATGCCTTCCTCAAGGAATGTCTTCATTGCAACTCAACCCTTACAAACTCTTCACATTGCATAACTTGAAATTTTCCTTGCATTTACATTTGTGACCCACTTCACCTGTTGTAATCTTCCAATATGCAACAACTTCCTTGCACTTTCCAGCTCTCAATCACTCAGGACGGGCGGACAGGCACGAACTGAACGTATGGCTGGTTGAAATGGTGGAACGGGCAGATCGGGCGATGGGCGGTGGATGGTGGACGGAATGGACGGAACATGGGACGGAACAGGCGATGACGGAACGGATGGATGGAAGGGACGGGATGAATGGATGACGAATGGATGGAGCGGAACGAATAAAAACAAAACCGAAGTTTAATAATTGTTTACCAATGCTCAGATTCAAATATTTGCAGATACGAGCATGTCAGCATTAGCTAACTTCCCACCAAGCCACTCTATCTCAAACCTCACGGTTTTTGAAATTTTAAAACTTCTCCAAATTACCAGCCGAAGTCAAGAAACACTTGATTGTTCATAACCGTTAACAATTTGACTTTAAAACATCTTCCATTAAATCTAAGATGGGGTCTAAATTCTACCTATAAGAAGGTGTTTCATGAAATCTTACCAATTTTTCGAAATAATTATTTTTTGGTGATGTTGATTGCACGTTCACCTAGATGCTCCTGCATCACTAGGTTGGGCGTGGAAATAGAGATTTTCAAGTTGCTGGAGGATAGTGGTTGCAAAAAGGAATTTTGACAATATTGTTGGGAATCTTAATTTCTAGAATTTAGAGTTGTTGGAGTGGGGCATAGCTTTTCTTCAAGAATGATTGCAGAGATGAAGGTGGCATGTTGGAGGTGTTGAACAACAACAAATGACTTTGCAAGAACATTGAGCAGTGCACCACTGATTTTTAAAAGGAGGTTGTAGGTGAAGAAAAATGGAAGTGCAAGAAGAAGGGAGATAGATGAGAACTGACCTGTGAATTATTTTTATTGGTTGTAGCAAATAAACGAGTCTGATTTGTAATGTTATTTATTAGCCCAAAGGGCTATATATATTGTTTTTTCAATTTGATTGCAATTTCATGTGTTGCATGAGACTTTGAGTAATGAAATTCTCATATGTGTGTTGTTGATTTTGATATTGGTTTAATTCAAATCTTGAAATTTCCATTCTATGTTTGAAAAGTATTTGAGAGCTTGGTTTTCCCTTACATCAATTATCACTAGAAAATTGTGTAGACATGTTTATAAAACCAATACAGTTAGAGAAGTTGAAGTGGAGTTTGACTTCTCTTGGCTTGCAGAAGGTGATGAATGGACATGGGCAAGTATCAAGTAAATTGTTGTCAAGGTAGAGATTGTTGGATAATGACAACAATAAAATACAAATAAAGCAAAATATTATTTTTGGAAAAGATATAGATTTAAAACAAAAAGATAGAACAATGAAAACAATAAAAAGAAAGCCAGTTTTTCTAAGTTTGACACAGGTTGAAGATATTGTATATATCTTGTTGTCTTGAATACAAAATAATTGTAATGAATTGTAATTGAATAGCAGCATCTATGTGAAGATTGTAATCAATTTCTTTGAGCAATAAGAATACTGATGTTTTGCCTCATGGATGTTTCCTTGGCATATTGTCAAGGTTTTATCACGTAAATCTATGTCTTATCTATTATTCTGTTATTCCATTTGTAATCTTCATTATTTCTTTACAACTAATTTGTTCTGCAATATTATTTTAAGTTTGTGGATTTTACGTTTCCACTTGACAAATAAGAGAATGACATAAATTTGTAAAAGAAAAAATCAAAATTTCTGAAAACCCTATTCTTCTACTAAATTCTCACAATAGAAAAAAAAAATTCAATTTGTGTTAACTAATTTGAAATTTTAAGGTATGTATTAAATTTTTATTATTTTCCATCTCTTTTCAAAAGACCGGCACAGGCCCTTTGAGTGTTCTTTGGGTCGTACTCAGAGATTTCAAACTACGCCTCCTAAATAGTTTTCATCTTGTGAGATCTATGTAGAAGCCCATAAAATCACCAACAACTATATGATCCTGAATGAGCTCACAACCCAGGCGTTGAACACTAATAACCTCCATGATTTTTCCACTTCCATCTGCAATTTTTGAACTTCAAACAATATTCTAAGTTATGATCGATCAAACATCCTCAACAACGTAGGCACAAACAACCTCTGAGAAAACTACTCAAATCCATTTATCGTAATAAGTACCAACCCACATTTGAATCCATTCAATAATTTGAACAATGGCTCTTGTTATTATCAAGATTACATGGATGATTAACAATGCATCATGTAAGATGAGATACAATATATCTTAAAAGAAAAAAAACTATCGAGTTGGTAAGGGTTCTTTACATTCACTTATTAATTGATTTTTTCTTTTATCTTTTTCCTCTCTTTATCAATTTAAAAGTTTTCTTTTCTTCTCTTATTCTCTTAAATTTTTAATTGTTTGTTTTCTTCCTCTCTCTTTCTATCCTTCCTCTCTTTTTAAAGTTAATTCTACATTTCAATTTTGCACTCCAATTTCTCATTCTTCTCTTTCTGACGATGAATCACTGGATGTGATCCGAAATGTCGAGCAAAAAACATACACAGTTTAAATCAGAAACACATACTATTCTAAGAAATTTCTAATGAAGTTCACTTTAACATTCAAACTAAGAGCATAATTTCCATAACTACCAAGGATTCCTCTTTAGAATGTATGTCTAGTTTTAATTTTCTTTGCGTAAGCTTTTATTCTTTCTAACTTTTGGGCTACACTTTATATGAGAGCTTTATTTTCAACAATTTCATTTAGAGTATCTTTTAGATCAATAATTGTACTTTCCATGGTTAATTTTGCTTTATAATGATCATAGTGAATGTTTGTCAATATTGATTTTATCCTAGACTATTGATCATGCAAGCTATTGGATGAAGTTTTAACTCTTGTGCAACCATGGGCAATCTAAAGACTATAAAAGAAGGTATTGTTTTCTTAGATTTTTTGTTAGAAATTTATTTTGATATTTTCACTTTATCATATATAAAATATTTCATAATGATTTCTTCTCAGTCAAAAATCCATGCAAAATCTACCACAAAAAAGTCTTTTAGTCATGTGACGTCTAGCTCTTCCTTTCCTATTAGTAATTTGACAAAAATTCCTCTAGAAATCCAAATTTTATGTAGGTAAAATGTCATGGATCAATGACCACTACGACATTTTGATTGTGCCAGAAGTATATCTTAAAAAAATGTTGCTTCTTAGAGAATATTATACTTAAATAAGCCCTAAAAGGCTCTAATATACTCCCTATAGAAGGAAATATAACAATAAAGATTTTAGCTAACTCCCTAGTTGACTAAAACCAACATTCTTGGAAAAATGTCCATTCTACAAGGGCAACCATTTCTACTATGTCCTACCTAAATACACTAAATGGTTCATAATTAAACCCTAGATTGATTGATTGATTCCACACTTAATGAAAAGTAATTCTTTTTTACTTAATAGTTATTAAAAAAAATGGATCATATCCATGCAGAAATTTTTCATACACATGATAGGGCTTATTCTCTAGAAAAAGCTTGAAGTGAGAATCTTTAATTGGAAAATTTCATGAATTTTGGCCAAGTTTGAAAGGGCTACATGAATGGTTATCCATGGTGTGAATTTCTATTGTTAAGCACCCGACTAGTTTAGCTCCTGCATGCAAGAGTTTTTATCATATGTTGTGTAATATAAGAGATAAAAATGCAATGAGGGATTTAATTTTGAGAAACATTTTTTATGTTTGAATTCATGATATCTATCCTTTAATCCCAAGGAAGTTTCCTTTTCCAAAATCCATGTTTTAGTTTTCCTCCCATATATATCATTGTAACAGTTGGCATGACTTCAACTTGCATTTGATTGGGAACTCATTAGGAATTATTTTGAATTGTTTAGAAGATATTAAAGACTAGAAATTTGCACCGCCTTCATTGAAATTTGTGTGGAAATAGATTTAGGAAAATGGCTCCCATAGTCAACCTATTTGAAAAAGAATGGTTGGTGTTGATCCAAACTCCACGATTATTTTTATATAAATTATATATGTTGAGTGTTATAAGTACAACTAGTCAATTTCTTTATGCCTAAAGAGGTCTATAATGGAAGGAAAATTTTGTCAAATGCTACCTAGTATCAAGGGTGTGGATGATAACATTATTTTATAGATGCATACTCTAGTCAATGGAGGATCATACTACCCATATGAAACCAATCTATTCTTTTAATACAACCATTGAAGGATTGGTTGAGTAATCAATATCAAAGAAAATAAAGACATGTGTGATTCTCCTATTATAGGGATTCCCATGGAATCATCAATGAGGAAATTGTCCCATTGACAAATTATAGATCTCACTGAGAAGGAACAAGCATACTCGAAGATGAAAGAGTGAGTTGTAGTTAAAAAGAAACAAAGATGCAACCAATGAATTAATGAACATGTCACACATGACACTCCACTCTCAATCCAAAAATAAAGATAAAGATGGGAGAATTCTTACTTCTTATTAGAAAATGTATATAATTAGAATTTTTATTTGGCTTCCCAATTTAGTGGAAATTTCTTTTGTTCCTCTATTAAAAGGGTTTGATTTTTTATCAGTTTTATGGGAGTTGACCCCAAGTCAACATTTTCCCATAAAAATAACAAACCTATAGTGTCAAAAATTGCACGCTTGTGCAATTTCACACTTACAGTAAATGAACCCGTTTAAATTTGAAAAATAATAATAAAATAGCATACTTTGATATTCAAAGATTTTGTTTTATGATCAACAAGCATGAAGCATTACCAACTCATGGTTTGCAAATTAAAAAATTCTCTTGGAATATAATGCCACACACAAATGTCCCAAAATATTTTTGAGAATCAAAAATGCATTTTCCACATAGGTCACTTATGATGCATGTCATAATGCCCAAACAGAAAAATAATGTCTCTTCCTACCTATCCAAGAAAACAAAATATTCTTTCTTTCTCATTTGGCACATTAAATTCTCACTCTTTTGTAAGCTATCTCTCTTTTCTACTAATAGAAGGAAACTTTACCAAAACAATTACAGCAACCTTGACAACACTAAACAACAAGCTTCTTTGTGATAACTCTCTCTCTTTGCAACAATCAAGACTTCCTTATGGATTCCTCATTATCAGATTTATCAAAAATCTCAAAGGAGGGCTTTGGTTGTTGTTGTACCCAAAATATTTATTTTTGGCATTCTACTTAAATTGAGCTAAATCATGTAAAATTCCATCAGAAATCTGTTTTAGGTCAAACCAAACATAGGGTCTTTGTGGGTTTTTGTCAAGGAACATATGTGCAAATTTTCAAAAAAATGAAAATTAGGGTTTCATACCCCTATTTTCGGGGAAACCCCTGAAAATAGGACCTTCCCAGAAATGATTGAAAATGATTTTGATAGGATTAATTGGCTTCACGATCACACTAGTCAAGTCAGAATCATCAAAAGACATGTTTTACTTCAAATGGTGGGTCTATTTCTATTTTTTAGGAACAAAGTTAGGAGCTTTGCAGCCATTAATGGCAGATTGGCTAATACCAGGTGTTGAAAGATAAGCTTCGAAAGCTTCAATGACTCAACCATGGAAAAAAAGGATGAAAAAGATGTTGTTTGATGAGGGAATTCTTGAAACTGAAAAAGCCCAAAATTTGGATAACTCTAGAAATGCTAACAAGGAGAAACCAACTCAAGATGCTAAAAGCACCCTTTCCAAAGAAAGGCGCCCTTGAATCTCAAGGGCCAAATACAGTCTCTTGATTCCTCCAAGGAAGTCATCCTCAGAATTCTCCTGCTGACTCAACAATGAAACATTCAGCAAGGTCATCTGATAAAATGATCACTGACAATCATCAACAAAAGGAAAAGAGGTTCTTATAAAGAACAACCAAAAACGAAAGCTTGACTGGAGAAAGGTGCCCTTGCTGAAGAAAGGTGCCCTTGAATGGGGTAATGAAGATGTCATTTGTTGAGAAATGTTTTCTTCATGAATTCTATCCATCTCTTATCCAGTTTCATGATGAAACCATCTCTGAAACTACGAGATGAACCAAACAACTACATAGATTGATCAACTGAGGAGGCAATTAAGTGGAAAACACTAGGAAAGCAAGAACGAAAGAAGAACATTAAAAAAGTTCCAAGTATCTTGAAAAAGGCGCCCTTGCTGAAGAAAGGTGCCCTTTCTTTTGAGTACCCAGATGTCAATAAAAGGTTGAAGGACTTCCAAGATGATCTTCTTCATTTGGATTCTCCTTGACAATGAAACCATCTGTAAAGGATTCTGAAAAAGCAATCATCTGATGATAAGATCAAACTGAAGCAGTTTTCAACAAGAAATAACTGACCAAAAAGAGCAAAAGCACCCCTACTAAAGAAAGGCGCCATGGCTCATTGAGGCCTTAAACTGACTTCCAAGAACTGAGACACCAGCCATCCTTTCCAGGACTGAGCTAGTTACTTGATGAATTGTCAAGCAAGATTGTTCGACTTATCAGTCAATGAAGAGATCAAATCAGAGCACGGCAGGTCTAAATGAAGAAGTTGAAGAATAGACACTAAAAACTAAGGCAAGTGCAAAAGCACCCAGTCTTCTGAAGCCTCAAACTCAGTTTTTCGGCTTAACACATCTCAGGCACATCTCTTTAGCATGGATCGTGCTCAACATTGAATCTATCAACAACTGCTCAAGATCAACTAATCAATCTAAAGCAAGGATCAAACAAGGGGCATTCAACATGGGAAAAATGATGAAAAAGCACTCAAACTCAAAAGGGACGCCTAAAAAGGTCAAAGGCATTTTTAGTTGACCAAATAAGATATTTTGGAGGAAAACTTGGCCAAATCATCCCATGATCAGTGGAAATCAACATTTTGAACTCCAGATCAATCCAAATCAGGCTTAGATCATGAGTTAGGCGCCCAAACTTCAAGGATTTAGGCTTGAGTCTGTATCAAGAAAATACAAGCCTCCTTCTTCATTATTTCTTTGCAAGTTAAAGATCAAAAACAACAATAAGCTCCCAAGGACATCCTTTCAATATCTAGCAAGGATTTTTGATAGTTCTTCAATATTTTTTGAAGATCAAAGGTGGAGGAAGATTTCTTATCAGAAGCTAGATTCAAAGACAGATATTCTCAGGGAGACAGCTAAAAACATCCAATCCACCTTCTGTCTACTTCCTCTTTTCTTATCTTAGGTATTCTTGCATGCAACATAAATCATCATGCTACCACCGATCTGATCAATTGGGCAAAATTAGAATAATTTTCGAGTGAAACCCATCTCGTCAGATTTTCAAGAAACAACAAACTTGTTGCCCCTATTTTTGGGGGTTTTTCCAAAAAAGTTTTAGAATCAAAATTCTGAGGAACTAGGTTTGTTTAGCATTGAAGCACGAACAAAACCCATGTGCCAGATTTTTTTTCAAAAAATACTTCTCAGCAGACGCTAGTTTTAGGGGTTTTTGCAAACTATGAGAGCAAGGTCATGTGCACAATCAATCTTCGAGTTATTTAGGATGCAGTACTCTTAGGTACAATACAATACCAAGACGGCCTTGTACCATGATTACCTAAAAATGACTAACACAGACTTATTCCAAAAGAATCCAGTGGTTGATCCAGAAGACTTGGAGGGCATGAATCAGATCACATTGCACAACATAGAGGAATTTGGGTTGGTTCAAGCTTCATCCATCCCCATCACATTACAGAGTGTGGAGCTTTTAATTGATTGCATTAAGCATTACAATCCTACCACAAGAGAAATCAGATCAGTGGATGGGAGGGTAATTTGCAGTTTGAAACCCATGGACATTGAAAAATGTTTTGGTATTCCATCATGCCCTATCAACGTGGTTATATCAGTAACAGAATGTGACAGAGAATTTGAGGCAGCCAAGAATAAATGCTAAGGAATAATGCTAGAAAAATGGCTAAAAGTGAAAAAGACTAGCTTGCCTAAGATAGTTGGATGAGGAGAATTCAAAGATGAGTATGCAGTGTTGATCACTCTACTTAGTAGAATCATTGAACAGGAGGAGAGAAATCAGTTCCATTCGTGGATGTACTACGTCATTGTCAAAATCATCAGCAAGAGGGAACATTACGACTAGGCCACTCTGATCAATGATACACTCCACCAACAGATTATTAGGTTTCTAGAAGCTCATAGGTTCCATATGTGTTCTTACCTGGTATACCTAATTTCCTTCTAAGGTGAGTTCAGGATATTAAACAATGTGGGGACCTTAGGTGTGCAAAAGGTCCATGAACACTTTACACAACTTGAGTTTACTCAAGCAGAGTGACACTTCAAAATGACAAGTGACATCTTCACCATGCACACTATACGAGAACTAGACCATGAGATTTACGTATGTGTTTCACAAGTAGCCAAGGAGGCAATGGTGGACTAGGTAGATTGGTTTATTCAATTCCCTACCTTCACCTACATACACATGTATGGTTACATTGATCACCCCGCCATGATGCCACACTACCCTTCAGATAGGGTACTTTTCATGGAATTCATAAGGTATTTAGTTGAAGTTCACACTCACTTGCGACTGAAGAAGAAGCTAGCTATGAACTTCCCCATTGAGATGGGACTCTCCAGATGCAGGTCAGTAGCAGATGCCAAGTTGATGAGCTAGGAACGGTGAGGCTTAATCTCAAGTACCTCATTGAGAGAAGGTCATATGATCCTAGAGGTCTCTATGTGACACATCTTGAGCAACGCTCATCACATGAATCTTCTATGGAAGATTGCTAGGTCAATTGTGATGATGAGTATAAAGTGTGAAGAAGGAACTATAGTAGGTTTAGGCTCTCACAAATAGCTGACTTTATGTTAGAAGGCATCGAGGGCTTGTCTGATGATGAATGAGAAGTCATTCTCACTTCATTCTTCATAGATTCAATAGACTCACAACCACTCACAAGAGTGGATTGGCACACAAAGGAAAACCCATATGTAGAGGAAAGAACGAGTATAGTTGTCAGGAATAGTCAACTCTACCTCGACAGCAAGAAGACAAGGAAGGTAGTACTTCCCAGAATAGAGCCCCCACAAGTTCAATCTACA
The DNA here is from genome assembly GCA_007258455.2 of Sequoia sempervirens. Classification (NCBI taxonomy): domain Eukaryota; kingdom Viridiplantae; phylum Streptophyta; class Pinopsida; order Cupressales; family Cupressaceae; genus Sequoia; species Sequoia sempervirens. The sequence goes on along the minus strand of VDFB02000003.1, from coordinate 378,136,449 downwards.
CTACCTTCCTCATCAAGGAAGAAACCCAGATAAAAGCAATGGTGCAATCCTCCCAAATGGTTGCAGATTTCTGGACACATGAGGGGAAGACTGCAAGAGTCATATGTGGAGATAGCCACACATACCCGTGAGATAGTCACGGGAATTTCTCCCCTAGAGCCAGTAATAGAGATAGTCACTATAGAGCCAGCAACAGAAGAAGCGGCAGCAAAAACGTTGCATGTGCTAGAAACAGAGCCACCTACATCACCACCATCACAGTAGTCACAAGTCCCCATCGACTTGGACTCGCCACCAAGAGACATCACCCCAGTATAGTCCAATACTTTGAGCATTCAAGGTCCCCATATTTCTCCTTCTAGCGAAGCTAGTCGAGATTCTATCTGGCTTGAGGGTTTCCTAGGCAGGAAGAGGGAAAGGCCCTCTTATGAGCTTGACTTCATAGAATTCGACCATGTCCCACAAGACATGCCGGCGAAGAAGTTGAAGAAGCAAGTTCATGTGGAAAGGAATGTAGAACATGAGTTCATCATAGAGATTGTTGCCCCACCAGAAGATAAAAGCATACACGAGGTACAAGTGGAAGACTTCACATTGTCTAAACTTAACCTTGGAAAAACCACACGACAGGTGGAGGAAAACCTTCTCAGAATCACCTCAGGAAGCACCCAAGAAAGGATGGCCAATGATGGAAAAGAAAAATTTGCCTTGAATGATAAAAACCAATAGTTGAGGATGTACATTTCTAGCTTGATGCATGGCACACTGAACGTCTCGGCCCTACCATAGGAATTGTTGGATCTTCCTGCAAAGCAAAACCATCAACAGTTGATGACATATGGAAAACACTTGAAAGATCAAGTAGAGGAATTTTTTCTCAAAGGGCAATGTATACTAGAAAATCTATATTGGTTACGGGATAGAGCACATGGACTCTATGTGGAGATTCAACAATTAGAGCAAAGAATAGCAAAAAAGAGGCCAAGTGATGAGACCACAATTGTAGACTTGCAATTGGCATATTAATCAGTCTACTCTGAGGAAAACAAGCAACATCTATTTACTTGGAAAGAATAGTTGGCATACAAGGTGAAAGCCTACGATGCCCATTCAATTGAACCGATTGACTACTAACAGGTGGTCACAAATATTATCAACTTCACAAGAACATTGATAATATCCTTCCCTCACATAGAATATTATTGCGAGGGAGGAGAATACATTGAGATGGTTATGGTGCAGAATCAATTCTGAGATGTCATCCACAGCATCCCTTGATGATCCAAATGATTGTAAGTTGGCCAAGGTGGCTACTTTGTCTACCAAGAATGATGAGGTAGTTGCCCAGTGTATAGACTTCCAGCATCAGCTCACAATAGGTGAAGTAATGCTAAAGCACCAAGTCATCATTTTGCAAAGCATTAACTACCCAAAGGCTGAAGAAGTCAATGAATGGATAGAAACACTGTTGACTAGTGGTTAGTTGTAAAGGCACCAAAAAAGGACATCCTACCTTCCAAATGATATTTATGATACTTGAAGTTGACTTGATGCCTCTTTCCAAGTCAACTCCAGAAGACATTAAATGTAATTGGAGTTAACTCGATGCCCCTTTCCAAGTTAACTCCACATCCCACAAATCATGCATTGTCAGATCCCACTAATTAAGGATATATAATTGACTTCCATAATTTGTGGATATCTATTTTGGAGGCATACTTTGTATTAAAGTTCACCTTTAGTTTAGTTTCAATCAACTGAAGTAGTTTCCAATTGACTCTTTGTTTAGTTTCAATTAACTAAAGTAGATTTTCAGTTAACTGTTTGTTCCCCATTTTTAGGAATAAATCTTTCTTAATTGATTAGAAAGAATTGTTTGTTAACTCAAGGAGATTTTAGGGTTGCCTACTCCTTTGAGTTCTATAAATAAGAGCCTTGGGCTCATTATTTGTTCAACCTTTACTTACTATGCAAAATTGTTGTGCTATTGTTGCCACAAGTTTGAAAGTGATTATTTTTTCACTCTTGGATGAGAGTTAATTGGTTTGATGAGAAATTGTGCATGATTTCATGCCTCTACATGTCCCAATCTTTGTAACTCGTTGGAGATATTTAAAGAAGAAAATCAAAAATCGCTTGCATTTTGATCCAAATATTTGAGTCCTTTCAACGTTTTGTGTTAAATAGCTTGTTGTTCCATTTCCCTCCTCGGATAGGGGTTCCTCCTCCTTGGATACTTGTTATCAAAAGTTATCATCTGATGTTTAATGGATTGACTTTCAACCTATACTTCGGATAGGGGTTCCTCCTCAGCAAGTTTGTTGGAAAAAACATCATAATTTTTTGCTTCTAGTAAGTTGTTTCCTAACTTATACCTCGGATAGGAGTTCCTCCTCCTTGGCAAGTTAAAGATCCAACTTATCGTGAAGAGTGTTTTCTTGTATAAAACCTTATCCTAGCATATATCTTAGAGTTCAGAGCCTCGGCCATATTCTAAGGAGATGGTTGATTCAAGTGATCCAACCATCCATTCCCGCTCCTATGCCCTCATGCTCTGTTTATCTTGAGGAGATAAGATAGATTAAAAGCTAGTTTAGTCATAGTTAAGATCTGCAGAAACCAGAGAAAATCTTAGCTATGGTGAATTGTGTTTGTGCACCCTTGTGTCCTACCGTTGAGTACAAAACGATAGGAACTTTAGTCTACTCTACCCTTTCTTACATATTACATCAGCAAAGAGAGATCTTCCTCTCTATAATCTGAAGGAGTAGTACTATAACACTTGCAATAGCTGACCGTTTACAAATAGCACTCCAAAGGTGCTAATTTAAACGCCAACAATTTTTTGGCACCCACCGTGGGGCAACGAGGCATCAAAATTCAAGAAAAATCTCACTCTTTTATGTCACAGGAATGACTATCTAGCATCCTTGGGCCCTAGTAGAGCAACCTAATCTTGCTCCAGCAACTCTCCAACCAGATCTTACATTTATTGAAGGAAAGCAATCAAACATCATTAGCAGCCTACATATCTTCATCTTTGAAAATATTACATCACCTGCTCAGTGGAGAGTCATAGCCATTACCCTGGATGAGGAAGAAATAAAGGTCGATCTTGTAGCCAAGAGACTAGTATTACCACCACCTGCATGGTAGTAAGCATCCTAGCTCACCAATTTTATATGAGGAGGAGGACCAATCCTCTTTTTCAAGAAGAAGTCGGAGAAGCATCTGACACAGAGCAGATCTCTCAAGAGGTTTGAGAAGAATTTCTAGAAGAACCACAGCAAGAACCTCCTTCTCAAGCAATGCCCAACAACATTAACATCAGTAACAATAACGGTCGTAATAATGGTAACAACAGCAACAGCAATGGCAACAACAACAATGGCAATTACAGCAACAACCTTTTTCGGCAATGGTCGGAATGCGAGGGTTGTAAGACATCCTTCCCCACTACCATGGGGTAACAAAATAGGCCCATTGGCCCTACAAGGTAACCATGAACTTCCCAAGGGATCATGGAAACACTTCCCAAGACTCTACGTTGACAGGGCTAGACAACCCGATGAGCATCTTTCAGCATTCATAGTGGCTTGTTCCATTCTATCTGTGCCACATGAAGATATCACCGTTTGACTCTTTATCAAAACTCTTGATGCAAATTTTGTCGACTGGTTCAATTACTTGCAACCAGGTATCAACAGAAATTGGGAGGACATGAGCGGAAAGTTCTTGGCGAGATTCAAACCTGCTGAAGACAGCCATCAACTGTTTTCCCAGTTATCCAACTCTAAGATGGAGTCCACAAAATTGATGAGAGACTTTGTAGTGAGGTTTAATCACCTCATTACACATCTTTCTCACACTCTCAATCCATCAAACGAGATCCTAATGAGTAGCTTCATCAACGCCCTTCCCTTAGAAATAGTATTTTTCATAAAAGGCATTCATGAAGAAGACTTCCTAGTCGCATAAGAGAAGGCTATCAAGCTCAAAGATCACATGATCACCACGAGGAAGATGAAGGATGATGCTATCAGACCACTAGTCCAAGCATCAGTAGATCCACTACTACAAAAGGTAGCTAATGAGGTGACTAGCTTAAAAATACAGTCACCCAACCAAGGGCGGCAAGCACTACCCATACCACCATCATATCAACAATAACAACACTACCAGCCTCACCAGCAGTACTAGCCTCAACAGCAATATCATCCGAAGAAAAATAATTTCCAATCTTTCAACAACTTCAAGCCTAAGTTTTCAGGACCTCCGCCAAGACAAGCAGAGCCTAAAAAATCTAATGCATTACATTGTTTCCATGACTCAGATGAACACATTGGATCCTCATGCCCTGAGAATTAGAGAATGAACCAGATCATGGGATATGTGGAGGATGTAGCTCCAAGCTCAAATTTAGTACCTTCAAATGTGAACATTGCTCCACCTCAAACGAACAACTTTGATGGCATCTCCATAACGAGATACTTTCATAGTGAACCTGTAAATCAAGAAGAAGAAGACTATCATCAATACAATCTTGTTGTTAATCACGAGAACCTTTCAATGCCTATGTTTACACATGCCCAGCATTTCAAAGCACAGAAAGAAGAAGAAGAGAGACAAAAGTCCAAAAAAAAAGGAAAAGAAGCTTCCACTTCTAATCCCAAGTCTACACATGAGTACGTCACACCAAATACTCAAGATCCACCTTTGGAAAATTTTGATATTGTAACATTTATGATGAAGATGAAGGTATATATCTCACAACTGGAGCATCTCCAAGATCATCCCATTCAACTAGATCAGATTCTCAAGGTAGTACAGAAGTTGGTTTTCATACAGCCCACATTGCTAGAATCTTTCGTACCAGCAGGAGAAAATCCAAAGCCCTTCTACATATCTTTGTATATGGGAGGGTATAAATTCAGCAATTGCATAATCAACTCAGGGGCATCAGACAACATCGTGCCTTTACAAATCATGAACTCTTTGGGGCTATCATTCATAGAAACACACGACAAGTGTTATTCACTTGAATCAAAACATGTGCCCTTGGTAGGCCAATTGAAGGATGCTTAAGTTAGATTGGAATCCTGCCCAGAGAAGAAGATCATGATGACCATTCTCATAGATAACATCCCAATTAGTTATGGAATGCTTTTGAGTAGAAGCTTCTGCAAGGATCTCAGAGGCAAGATTCAACTGGATTGGTCATACGCGACAATCCCATTGAAAAAGGTAGCTTCAAGTTGGAACCAGAGGCTAAGTCGAGATTCACGATGGTGAAATCTCAGGGCCCACAAGCACAAGTGCTACATCAGAGTTTGGGTCCCTGCATGTATGCCATGCTATCAGAAGTAACTGAAGAAGAAGAAATTTTTGCACTTTCCACACAAACATTAAACGAAGATTCGAGAATGTGGAAGATGCAATTCGACAGCAGTTTCCCAATAGCAGGCTCAAGAGTGGGAGTTGTCATTACCTCTCCCGAGGGAACACTATACCCATTTGCTTATCGCTTACAGATTGATAACATAAACAATATTGTAGAATATGAGGCACTCATACTAAGCCTCAAAAATGCAAGAGATATGGGTATAAGATACCTTCAAGTTGAAGGCAATGCAGAGTTGATCGTTCAACAGGTCAGAGGACAATATCAAGTAAGGAAAATTCACCTTATGTCTTACCGACAAAGGGTGTGGAATGTGATCGAGTGGTTTGAAGCATTCAACATCAAGTACATAACACGCAAACAAAATAGTAGAGCGGATGCCCTTGCAATATTGGCAGATCTTTTCATGCCCCATTCTGAATTTTGTCATAATGCCTTTGTTATAAAGCTCATCTACAGGCCAGTTGTCCCCGACAATTACAACAATTGGCAGATCTTTGATAATAATGATGACATCAAGTTTCTCTGAATAGGGGACAATTACCAAGACTTATTCTTTGAAGGTAGTGCTTATCCCTTTAGAGAATCTATAGCAGAAGATTTCGAAGTCAAGGAAATTGGCATCATCCAACTAAGAGGCAATAATATCCCCAAGGGTTTAGTATCCTTGGAGGATATATTTGACAGACACGACAAACATGTTCAAGATCAAAGGAATTCTAACAAAAAGACGTCAGTTGATTAACAACAAGTCAACATCGGTACAGAAGATAAGCCTCGGCTTGTCAACTTAGGTAAATGTTGCACTACGGAGGAAAGCAACAATTTCATCTCTCTAATCAAGCAATACCGAGACGTCTTCACGTGGTCCTATGAAGACCTGAAAGCATTCAAGCCAAAGGAATTGTCTCATACAATTCCACTTAAGTCTGATGTCAAGCCTTTCAAGTAGAAGCAGAGACACTACAACCCGCATGTCCAAGACAAAATCTACACAGAGGTGAAAAAGATGGTGGATGCCAAGATCATATTCCCTATCCACTATTCCACCTAGGCGTCAAATATCATTCCTGTACGCAAGAAGAGTGGAGAAATCTGGATTTGTGTAGACTTCAGGAACCTGAACCAGTAGTCACTGAAGGATAATTATCCTTTGCCTATCATGGAGCATACATTGCAAATAGTAACCGGTTTGGAGATGTCATTACTTGATGGATTTTCCGAATACAACTAGATTGCAATGGCTGAAGAGGATCAACGCAAGACAGTTCTCACCACTCCTTGGGGAACGTTCGCCTATGAGAGGATTCATTTTGGCCTCATCAACGTCGATGCTACTTTTTAGCGAGCCATGGACTTGGCATTCGGTGACTTAAAGGACAAACTAATAGTCGTCTATCTTGACGACCTTACCGCATATTCTGAAAAGTGGCAAGATCATTTTCAGCACTTAGTCAAAGTGTTCAAGAGGTGCAGGTACCACCACATATCATTGAATCTGAAAAATTCTATCTTTGTGATGACAAAAGGTAAATTGCTAGGTCATATCGTCTCCAAAGAAGGGACTCGGATAGACCCTAATAGGGTTGATGCAATCAAGGACCTGACTCTCCCTACCAATTAAACTAGGGTACACTCCTTTGGCAAAGTTAACTTTATATGGAGATTTGTACCCGACTTCTTGGAGCTAACTAAAGACATCTCAGCAATGATGAAGAAGATGACTGCCTTCAAATGGACTGAAGGAGGAAGGAAGGCATTCAAGAAAATAAAGGAGGCCATCAGTAAAGTGCAAGTACTAGTTCGACCCAATTTTGATAAAGAGTTCATTCTTTATTGTTACACGTCAGAACATACTCTCTCCACCATACTGACTCAGAAGTTGAATGAAGATATTGAGCCACCGATTGCTTTCATGAGTAGCAGCTTCAAGGATAGCAAGTCTCGATACTCCTAGATAGAGAAAAATGCATACGCAGTTGTGAGGGCTGTCAACTACATCCTAAACTCTCACACCACTGTGTATGTTACAAACCCTGTGGTCAAGAGTTTCCTTACTCAATAGGAGATGGGCACCAAAAGAGGCAACAAGATCGCAAGAGTCCAGGAATATGACTTGGATATCAAGCCTACCAAGCTTGTCCGCGGGAGAGGTCTATGTCAACTCATGGCGGAAGATGGTGATCTAAAGTGCCAAGTTGTTGATGGCGTCCCAGGAATGGAAATGGAAGAATACCTCCCAATGGTCTTATTAGTTGAATCTACTCAAGAATGGTACATAGAATTGTGGTACTTTCTAACCTACGGGGAATTCCCAACACACTTGGGTAAGCAGTAGAGAAGAACTTTGAAATTACAAGCACAAAGCTATGTGCTTGGAGGAAATGTTCTATACAAGTGTGGGCTTGATGGAACATTGCTACTATGCGTCAGTAAGGACCAACAACGATGGTTGTTGGAAGCATTCCATAACCAAGCATGTGGTGGCCACTTCTCATCAAGGGTTACTACATTCAAAATCCTACAGGCATTATTCTTTTGGTCAACTTTGTTCTGCGATGCATATGACTGGGTGTGTAGATGCACGTTGTGCCAATAATTTGTTGGTAAACTTAAGTTGTCAGCCCTCCAGTGGTGATAGATGCTCCATTCTAGCAATGGGGCATAGATTTTGTGGGACCCATCAATCCTCATTCCAGCAAGGGACATATCTACGTCCTTACAGTGACAAACTATTTCACTAAGTGGGTTGAGGCAATCCCTACAAAGAAAGCTACTTCTGAAGTAGTGTGTAACTTCCTCAAGGAGAACATCATTACTCACTTCAGAGTACCAAGAAAGAGCATGACTAACAATTCTACAAGCTTCTCGTTAGAGGAGTTAGTAGAATTTTGTTTTGACTATGGTAGTACATTGTCCCACTCTTCAGATTACTATCCACAAGGCAACAGACAAGCTCAGTTGTCAAATAAGAACATCGTCATGATCATGTGCAAGATGGTTGATTCCAATCAACAGGCTTGGCACACAAATTTACACAACGCTCTTTGGGCTGATAGGATCACACCTAAGAGAGCTATCAACACTTCACCCTTCATGATCCTATATGGCACGGAAGTTATGTTACCCATCACTCTAGAGTTGTTTGCTTTATCGCTGCCATCCGCAATAGAAGATGAGGAATTTAGAGATCCCATCAAGAAACGTATCTTGTGTCTGATGAAACTTCAAGAAGAGACGGTGGAGATAGTTGATAATATCACTCAGCATCAAGAGCGAGTGAAGAAGATATTCAACAAGAAGGCTTGGCAACAAGACTTTGAGATTGGAGATAGTGTCATGTTATGGGAAAAGAGACACAAACCAAAGGGAATGCATAGTAAATTTGACTCCCTTTGGATAGGACCGTTCCTGATTCATGATATTGTAGGAGAGAATTCTTACATTCTCTCACATTCAAATGGGAGGCTCTTTGCACTGCCCTATAGCATAAAGTACTTGAAGCATTTCATCCCTTTAGGGATGGGGTGAGTATATATTGTAAATAATTTTACTCGCTTTAATGTTTTTTTTTTTTTTGTTTCCCTGTTTAGTAAAGTATTCTCATGTTTTAGGTGATTTCTTAGTAGTCTTGTTATAGGTGAATAAATTGGTGAACCCAATAAATAGGTGAACTCTAATTTTTAGGTGTGTATGGAAATAAAGTCCTAACTTCATTACCCAACTGATAAGATATATTGGTCTATGAAACTAGAGATTCTCATTTCTCCTATGCCATAGGTATCTGACATGGTCACCAGACGGAGCCTAATGTTGTACCCAAAATAATTTTTTGGCAATCTACTTAAATTGAGCTAAATCATGTAAAAATACCATCAAAAGTCTGTTTTAGGTCAAACCAAACATAGGGTCTTTGTGGGTTTTTGTCAAGGTGATGCAGATTCAAGGTGGAGAAGGTTCAAATAGATCAAACTTCAATAAAAACAACCTTTGACGTCACACTTAGCCATCTTGGATCAATTAACATCAACAAGGTTAAAGACTTCAAAACTCAACAAATTTTCTTATCTTTTAGAGAAGGCCACTAAAATACCATCTCGACATCACTCTAACATCCTTTCAACTCCCAATACAATTCTCAAACCAAACATTTAAGGTTTCTTTCCAACATCTTGGAGATCCCTCAAACTGCCCTACAAAAAGGCTACAAGATTAGCCCTGTTTTACAAACAAAATGTTCTTCAACCTTCTCCTAACCCCAAAATCTCTTGGAAAGTCATCAAACATGTCTAAAAACACCCAATTTCACAGGTTTTAGACAATTTCTCAACCTCTAAACTATTGTTCTTCAAAACCCCTAATTTACTCATAAAAACTTATGGTTTTTGAGCCTTACACCCTTCCTAGGCTTTCCAAGCCCAACCAAGACTTCAAATTACTTGTTTAGGGTCTGTACAAGAATTTCAAACTATTTCCTAGACAAATGCAACAACAAATAATTGAAATTCAATATTGTCCCATCCATTCTTGCATGAACTATGTTGTATTTCACAAATGGTGACACCTTACAGTCTGCAAACCACTTTATTTCCACTCCAAAACACAAAGGAACATATCCTAACCTAACTCCATGCCTCCCACTAAGCAACAGGTTGAAACAGTAAGTGGGGATGGCTTAGAACATGAAGGAAACTCAGACGGTGCCCTCACTGCCCCTGTATAGGCAGACCAAATAAAAGCAATGAAGTACAATTCAAATTTATATTTAAAACTTCAATGTGGATTCAACAACATGTTGCTACCATTTCCTATAGGGAACCAAAGAATTTAAAGCATTAACCCCTTTGTACGACCTGTACAATGCTAGAAAACACAAGAACTCAGGAAAAATGAAAGAATATAATGATTAAACAGAGAGAAGTTGCTTTATTTAAAAGAAATGTCCACCACTATTAATTCATCATCATTCCCTCATGCCTTCAAAGGCCTTTAAACATTTTTAATTCATGAAAATATTCCCCAACGCCTACAACCGCCTTGTAACCACCTTAACCTTCTTTTGGCTTAAAAGCACTAATATTAACAAGTAATTGCTAAATGAATACTATTATGCAAGATTGTTGTTTAAGGAACCTAGAACCATTAAGACGCCTTTATTTTACCCTTAACATGACTTCTAAACTCCTATCTTGCACTCTCATTTACAAATTCAAGAACTTGCCTTAAAGAGGCTACAAGGACTCTTCAAGTGCAAACTTAACATTTCCTCCTTAGAGGACTCAAAAATTCCTTCATTTACATTATGATTGGTCTTTTAGACCTTGTTTAGACAAAATAAACTCAAAAATACTAGCATTAACCTACTAGTCATTCAAATGATCAAAAATTGATGGTGTGGTGTAGGTGCTCCTACACCACAAGGAACATATATGCAAATTTTTAAAAAAATTGAAAATTAGGGTTTCATACCCCTATTTTCAAGGAAACCCTTGAAAATAGGACCTTCCCAGAAATGATTGAAAATGATTTTGATAGAATTAATCAACTTCACGATCACACTGGTCAAGTCAGAATCATCAAAAGACATGTTTTACTCTAGTGGGTTTATTTCTATTTTTCAGGAACAAAATTAGGAGCTCTGCAACCATTAATGGTAGATTGGCCAATACTAGGTGCTGAAAGCTAAGCTTAAAAAGCTTCAGCAATGCAACCATGGAGAAAAATGATGAAAAAGATGTTTGACGAGGGAGATTCTTGAAACTGGAAAAGGCAAAAATTTGGCTAACTCTTGCAACACTACCAAGGAAAAACCAACTCAAGATGCTAAAAGCACCCTTTCCAAAGAAAGGCGCCCTTGAATCTCAAGGGCCAAACACAGTCTCTTGATTCCTCCAAGGCATTCATCCTTGGCATTCTCCTATTGACTCAACAATGAAACATTCAGCAAGATCATCTGATAAAATGATCACCAACAATCATCAACAGAAGGAAAAGAGGTTGTTATAAAGAACATCCAAAAATGATAGCTTGACTAGAGAAAGGTGCCTTGCTGAAGAAAGGTTCCCTTGAATGGGGTAATGAAGATGTCATCTATTGAGAAATGTTCTCTTCATGAATTCTATCCAGCTCTGATCCAGTTTCACAAGGAAATCATCTTCTAACCTATGAGATGAACCAAATAGCTGTAGAGATTAATCAACTAAGGAGGAAATCAAACCAAAAATGTCGGGAAAGCAAGAATGAAAGAATAACACTATAACACTAAAAAAGTGCCAAGTATCTTGAAAAAGGCGCCCTTGCTGAAGAAAGGTGCCCTTTCTTTTGAGCACTCAGATGACAATAAAAGGGTGAAGGACTGCTAAGATGATCTTCTCCATTTGGATTCTCCTCGACAATGAAACCATCTATGAAGGATTCTGGCAAAGCAATCATCTGATGATGAAGATCAAACTAAAGCAATTTTCAACAAGAAATAACTAACCAAAAAGAGAAAAAGTGCCCCTACTGATGAAAGGTGCCCTTGCTCACTAAGGCCTTAAACTGACTTTCAAGAACTAAGATACCATCCATCCTTTCCAAGATTAAGTTGGTTACCTGATAAATTTTCAAGCAAGATTGTTTGACTTATCAGTCAACAAAGAGATCAAATCAAAGCACAGGAGGTATAAATGAAGAAGTTGAAGAACAAATACTAAAAACTGACTAAGGCAAGTGCAAAAGCACCCTTGTTGAAGAAAGGCACCTAATCTTCTGGAGCCTCAAACTCATCTTTTCAGCTTAACACATCCCAGGCACATCTCTTTAGCACAGATCGTGCTCAACATTGAATCTACCAGCAACTACTCAAGATCAATTGATCAATCTAAAGCAAGGATCAAACAAAGGTCATTCAAAATGGAAAAAATGATGAAAAAGCATTCAAACTCAAAAGGAACGCCAAAAAAGGTCAAAGGCATGTTTTGTTGACCAAATAAGATATTTTGGAGGCAAATTTGGCCAAATCATCCCACGATCAATGGAAATCAACCTTTTGAACTCCAGATCAAGCCAAATCAGGCTTAGATCATGAGTTAGGTTCCCAAACTTCAAGGATTCGGGCTAGAGTCTATATAAAGAAAATATAGGTGTCCTTCATTATTTCTTTGCAAGTTAAAGATCAAAAACAACAATAAGCTCCCATGCACGTCCTTTCAAGATCTAGCAAGACTTTTTGACAGTTCTTCAATATTTTTTGAAGATCAGAGGCAGAGGAAGATTTCTTATCAAAGGCTGGATTCAAAGATAGATTTTCTTACTAAGACAACTAAAAAATTACAATCCACCTTCTATCTAATTCCTCTTTTCTTATCTTAGGTATTCTTGCATGTCACACAAATCAGCAGGCTACCACAAATCTGATCAACTGGGCATAATCAGAATAATTTTCCAATGAAAACCATCTCGTCAAATTTTCAAGAAACAGCAAACTTGTTGCCCCTATTTTTGGTAGTTTTTCTATAAAAAAATTTAGAAGCAAAATTCTAAGGAACTGGGTTTGTTCAACATTGAAGCACAAACAAAACCCATGTGCCATATTTTTTTTGAAAAAATTCTTCTCGACAGATGCTATTTTTAGGGGTTTTTGCAAATTGTCAAAACAAGGTCATGTGCACAATCAATCTTCGAGTTATTCAGGATGCAGTACTCTCAGGTACAATACAAGACCAAGATGGCCTTGTACCATGATTACCTAAAAATGACTGACACAGACTTATTCCAAAAGAATCCAATGGTTCATCTAGAAGACTTGGAGGGCATGAATCAGATCACATTGCAGAACATAGAAGAATCCAGGTGGGTTCAAGTTGCATCCATCCCCATCACATTATAGAGTGTGGAGCTTGTAATTGCTTGCATTAAGCATTACAATCCTACCATGAGAGAAATTAGATAAGTGGATGGGAGGGTAATTTGTAGTTTGAAACCCAAGGACATTGAAAAATGTTTTGGTATTCCATCATGACCTACCAATGTGGTTATATCAGTAACAGAATGTGATAGAGCATTTGAGGCAACCAAGAATAAATGCCAAGGAATAATGGCTGAAAAATGGTTGAAAGTGAAAAAGGCTAGCTTGCCTAAGATAGTTGAATGAGGAGAATTCAAAGATGAGTATGCAATGTTGATCACTCTACTCAGTAGAATCACTAAATAGGAGGAGGGCAATCAGTTTCAGTCGTGGATGTACTACGTCATTTCCAAAATCATTAGCAAGAGGGAACATTACAACTAGGCTACTCTGATCAGAGATACACTCCACCAACAGATTACCAAGTTTCTAGAAGCTCATAGGTTCCACATGTTTTCTTACCTTGTATACCTAATTTCCTTCCAATGTGAGTTCAGGATATTAAACAATGTGGGGACTTTAGGTATGCAAAAGTTTCATGAACACTTTACATGTCTTGAGTTTACTCAAGTAGAGTGACACTTCAAAAGGACAAGTGACCTCTTCACCATGCACACTATATGAGAACTAGACCATGAGATGCACATACGTGTTTCACAAGTATCCAAGGGGGCAATGGTGGACTAGGCGGATTAGTTTATTCAATTCCCTACCTTCACCTACATACGTGTGTATGGCTACATTGGTCACCCCACCATGATGCCACACTACCCTTCAGATAGGATAGATTTCATGGAATTCCTAAGGTAGTTACCTAAATTTCACACTCACTTGTGACTGAAGAAGAAGCCAGTTACGAACTTTCCTATTTAGATGTGACTCTATAGGTGTAGGTCAGCGAAAAATGCCAAGTTGATGAGACAAGAAATGGTGAGACTTAATCTCAAGTACCTCATTGAGGGGTCATATGATCCCAGAGGTCTCTATGCAGCACATCTTGAGCAACACTCATCACATGAATCTTCTATGGAAGATTATTGGGTCAATTGTGACAATGAGTATGAAGTGTGAAGAAGGAACTATAGCAAGTCTAGGCTCTCACAAATAGCTGACTTTATGTCAAAAGACATCAATGGCTTGTCTGATGATGAAGGGAAATTCATTCTCCCCTCATTATTCATATACTCAATAGACTCACAACCACTCCCAAGAGTGGATCGGTACGCAAAGGAAAACCCATATGTAGAGGAAAGAATGAGTAGAGTTGTCAAGAACAGTCAACTCTACCTCAACAGAAAAAAGACAAGGAAGGTAGTACTTCCTAGAACAAAGCTGCCATAGGTTCAATCTACACTACCTTCCTCATCAAGGAAGAAGCCCAAACAAAAGCAATGGTGCAATCCTCCCAAATGGTTGCGGATTTCTAGACACACGAGGGGAAGACCACAAGAGTCATACATGGAGACAGCCACACATACCCCTGAGATAGTCATGGGAATTTTTTCCCCAGAGTCAAGAATAGAGATAGTCACTACAGAGCCAGCAGCAAAAGAAGTGGCAACAGAAATGGTGTCTGTGTTAGAAATAGAGCCACCTACATCACCACCATCACAACAATCACAAGTCCCCATAGACTTGGACTCACCACCGAGAGACATCACTCCAGTACAGTCTCATACTTCGGACATTCAAGGGCCCCATATTCCTCCTTCTAGCAAAGCTAGCCAAGATTCTATCTGGCTTAAGGTTTTCCTAGGAAGGAAGAGGAAAAGGCCCTCCTATGAGCTTGACTTCACAAAATTTGACCATGTCCCACAAGGCATGTCAGCGAAGAAATTGAAGAAGAAAGTTCATGTGGAAAGGAATGCAAAACATGAGTTCATCATAGAGACTGTTGCCCCACCAGAAGATAAAAGCATACACGAGGTACAAATGGAAGAATTCACATAGTCTAAACTTAACCTCAGAAAAATTGCATGACAGGTGGAGGCAGACCTTCTCAGAATCGCCTCGGTAAGTGCCCAAGAAAGGATGGCCAAGGATGGAAAAGACAAAGCACCCTTGAAGGCTGAGAACCAATAGTTGAGGATGTACATTTCCAGCTTGATGCATGGCACCCCGAACATCTTGGACTTACTATAGGAATTGTTGGATCTTCCCACAGAGTAGAACCATCAACAGTTGATGACATATGGAAAACACTTGAAAGATCAAGTAGAGGAATTTGTTCTTAGAGGGTGATGTATACTGGAAAATCTATACCAATTACTGGATAGAGCACATGGACTCTATGTGGATATTCAGCAATCAGAGCAAAGAATAGCAGAAAAGAGGCCAGGAAATGAGACCACAATTGCAAACTTGCAATTGGAATATCAATCAGTCTACTATGAGGAAAACAAGCGACATCTATTTGCTTGGAAAGAACAACTAGCATATAAGGTGAAATCCTACAATGCCCATTTAGTTGAACTGAATGACTACCGATGGGTGGTCACAAATATTATCAACTTCACAAGAATGTCAGTAATATCCTTCCCTCACATAGAATATTAGTGTGAGGGAGGAGAATACATTGAGATGGTTACGATGCAGAATCAGTTCTGAGATGCCATCTGCAACACCTCCCTTGATGATCCAAACGGTTGTAAGTTGGCCAAGATGGCTTCTTTTTCTACCAAGTTCGATGAGGCAATTTCCCAGTGTATAGACTTCCAACATCATCTCACGATAGGCGGTGTATTGCTAAAGTGCCAAGTCATCATTTTGCAAGGCATTAACTACCTAGAGGCTGAAGAAGTCAATGAATGGATAGAAATGTTGTTGACTAGTGGTGAGTTGTAAAGGCACAAAAAAAGGACGTCCTACCTTCCAAATGACATTTATGATACTTGAAGTTGAGTTGATGCCTCTTTCCAAGTCAACTCAAGAAGACATGAAATGCAATTAGAGTTAACTTGATGTCCCTTTCCAAGTTAACTCTACATCCCACAAATCATGCATTGTCAAATCCCACTAATTAAGGATGTCTAATTGACTTCCATAATTTTTCTATCTCAGATCTCCACTAAACATGGATATCTATTTTGGAGGCATACTTTGTATTAAATTTCACCTTTAGTTTAGTTTCAGTCAACTGAAGTAGTTTCCAGTTGACTCTTTGTTTAGTTTCAGTTAACTGAAGTAGATTTCTAGTTAACTATTTGTTCCCCCTTTTTAGGAATAAATCTTTCTTAATTGATTGGCAAGAACTGTTTGTTAACTCAAGAATATTTTAGGGGTGCCTACTTCTTTGAGTTCTATAAATAAGAGCCTTGGGCTCATTATTTGTTCAACCTTTACTTACTATGCAAAATTGTTGTGCCATTGTTGCCACAAGTTTAAAAGTGATTATTTTTTCACTCTTGGATGAGAGTTAATTGGTTTGATGAGCAATTGTGCAGGATTTTGTGCCTTTGCATGTCCCAATCTTTGTAACTCACTGGAGAGATTTAAAGAAGAAAATCAAAAGGCACTTGCATTTTGATCCAAATATTTGAGTCCATTCAACGTTTTGTGTTAAATAGCTTGTTGTTCCATTTCCCTCCTCGGATAGTGGTTCCTCCTCCTCGGATATTTGTTATCAAAATTTATCATGTGATGTTGTTTAATGGATTGACTTTCAACCTATACTTCAGATAGGGGTTCCTCCTCTTTAGCAATTTTGTTGGCCAAAAAATCATAATTTTTTGTTTCTAGTAAGTTTTTTCCTATCCTATACCATGGATAGGGGTTCCCCCTCAGCAAGTCAAAGATCCAACTTACCATGAAGAGTGTTTACTTGTATAAAACCTTATCCCAGCATATATCCGAGAGTTCAAAGCCTCGGCCATATTCTAAGGAGATGGCAGATTCAAGCTATCCAATCATCCATTCCCGCTCTTATGCCCTCATGCTCTGTTTATCTTGAGGAGATAGGATAGATTTAAATCTAGTTTAGTCATAGTTAAGATCTGCAAAAACTAGAGAAAAGCTTAGCTACGGCACATTGTGTTTGTGCACCCTTGTGTCTTACCGCTGAGTACAAAAAGATAGGAACCTTAGTCTAATCTACCCTTTCTTACACATTACATCAACAAAGAGAGATCTTCCTCTCTATAATCTGAAGGAGCAATACTATAACACTTGCAATAGTTGACAGTTTGCAAATAGCACTCCAGAGGTGCTAATTTAAATGCCAACAGTTGAGGTAATGCTCTTTGTTGCTTCTTTTCACTATTTTGTATAAATAATATAATTGAATCAATATCTATTTTATCATTTAAATAAAATTGTATGGTGGTTTTCCCCATATATTGGGGTTAACACCATATCATTTGTTTTATCACTAAATTGTTATTTTTTAATTCCTAATATCACTAGGATTTAAAAGTTGTCTTTTTATCATTTTTTCTCTAGCTGTCAATGGAGGTTGGAAGATCAAAATGGGGGTTTGATTGAGGAAAACCCCTTAAATAACCCCCAAAAATTTTCTTTTCTCAATATGTGTGCAAGTTGGAACATTTTTTGTACTTGAGGTCCAAACATTCTTGAAGATTTTAAGGCAATTGTGTAAAGACAATAGTGTATTAAGTAAACATTTTCCTTACTTGTTGACATCCTAGGTTTAGATTTTTTGTGTTTGGTGCTAGGTTCCTCTCTAATTTCATTTCCATTTCTATTTTAAAAGAAAAAATTTATCCAGTTTTGTATTTCTATGTAAAAAAATTATTTTATTTCCTATTTTCATTAAAGTTTCCTTTTTAGAATAAGTATCTCTATCATCTTATTTCAGTAGGTTTCTTCATTTTTGTCTTAAGCAGAAGTGATATAATTTATGCTATCTTGAGGTGATGTATGAATTTTTTTCCTATATCATTATCTTTTCTTAAGTATCAAATTTTATACATTACATTTTTGTGAACCCAACTCTCCTAATACCCATATTATTTTTCTTTCTTAATTAGTTATCTTATGCTAAATTTATTTTCTCTTTATTTTGGTGAATGCATGTTATTTGACAATGTCATATCTCTTTCTCCAAACCTGTCATTTATTTGATAATCTATTTTCTAAAGAAGGTTTTGATATATTAGAAGAAGCACTTAATGATTTTTTAGATTCATCTCCTTCTAAGCGTTTTATTTCAATTTATTATTTAATAAACTCTATTTCTCTACACATAATGAATCTATTAACATGATTGTTGTCTTTGGTATTCTTAACAAACCTTAGAGGCCAATAATCTATGTTAATGGAGCTAAAACCAAAAAAAGTAATAACTATTTGTGGTGATTCTTCTACTCACAACCTTCAAGTTATTACTTACATCTTGCTTAATCTATCACTTTTAAAGTTCTTGTGACTACAAATTAAACTATAGTATCCCACACTTATTTAATAGAAGAAGAAATAATAAAAGTGTTAATATTCCAACATCTCTTCCATATCCTACACCTATTCTTCCTTTTGAACCTAAATATATCTCAAAATCCTTAGGTGAATATGATGTTATTGAGAAATTTTATGTTACCCCAGCTAAGATCTCTCTTTGGCACCTTCTTTAAAATTCTCCTATTTATCGTAGCATTCTTCAAGAATATTTATAGAATGCATCAATGCCTTCTTTAGCCAAGTCGAATAACATTATTGCTTTGATAGAATATATTCATTCTCATACATCAAATATTGCATTCTATCAATACGAACTTCCTTCTCTCGAAGTGCAAAGTAAATCTGATCCATTAATGATAGTTATCAATGCCAATGAAATTGGTATTAGATGCACTCTCATTGATCTTGGTTCAATACTCAATGTCTGTAGTTTGGATCTATTACCTAAGATCAACATTGATACTAATTCTATTGTTGCTACATCTCTATCTATTTGTGGGTTTGATAACATTTTTCAACAAACTCTAGTATAACAATAATACCTTTTTATTCTTAGACCCCTTAACTTACCTACCCTAGTATATTTTATGCTCTAAGGTGATTTACCATATAACATTCTTATAGATAGATTTTGGATCCATTCTATGGGTTCTATCACATCTACCTTGCATCAATCTCTTAAATTTATTCATGATGATAAAGTCATTACAATAAAGACTGACCTTGAGGCCCTTTACTATTGTCAATTGGCTGAATTTGGTTGATATTCAAACTCTTTCACTCTTAATAATGGTATTCCTTCATTAACTCCTAAAACTATAACACCATAATCAACTCCTTCTAATCATGATATTGCCAGTCCTCTTTCTACTGAGAATGCATGTCTCAAGGTGATGTTTGGGGTTCACTAGAATTTACTCTTAATTTCTTCAATAATATAAAGCTAACCCAAGTCACTTCGATATTTTGAAAATTTCATCGATGTCACCTATAGAAGATGGAGTTTCATCTACTTCAGGTGTTGTTGACAATAATGAATGTTCTTATACAGGTAAGTTCACAAAGTTGTGACACAAAAATGGCTCTTAAGATGCCACTTTTTTTTTTAAACCAACAAAGTATGATGTTCACAAGAAAATGAAGATAGTTGTGCTCAAAATTTGAAGGTACAACAAGAACAAGAGTTGTAGTGCTCTTAATCTACTTTCTAAACTACTATTTTTTTTAAATAGTGAAGATTACAGGTTTGAAAAAGGGGGATCACACAAAGTGGTCCTTTTTTGATAAAAAGAAATAGCAGAGCATCGATTGTGCTCCCCCTAAAATTTTAACTTTTTTAAAAATTTCAAAAATCACTTTAGTGAGAAATTAGCTAACACCATGTAGTTTATGCCGGTTTTTTCAACTAATTTTTAATGAATATATATAATATTTTACTAATTTTTAAAGTGGACACATCCTGAAAAATTAGAAATTTGAGCGTGCTCCCCCCTAAATTTTTTGAAATGTAATCAAAAAATTTAAAAATAAAACATTTAAATACGTGTATAATGGAATCTAGTTTATGGGTGCTGCCACAATAGTGTCTCGCTTTTGGGACATGCTAATTTTTTCCTAAAATCACTTATTTTTAGAAAAAAATAATGATTTAAGCCCTGAGAGGTTTCATCTAAAGGGTTTTAATTGAAGAGGGTTAGATAAGACCCCCTTAGATCAAACCCCCTTGGATATAACCCCTCTAGTATTAAACCATACCCACAATGGAGTCTCCTTCACACCCACCAAAATGCTACAAAAAAAAAACTTTTTCTTTACCTTTTAAGAGATTAAATAAAATCATTTAGAAATTATATTTTTCAATATCCTAGCCCTCAAAATGATCTTTCAGCAAGTATAGTTTTGATATGTTTTCATTTTATCATGTATTTAATTTTCAATTTTTACTGAACATAGATTTTTTACCGAACATCAAGTTCTTCATTCTATAGAGGTGGAAAAATAGTAAACCATTGTGAAAAAAATTCAAAAAATACCTTTACCCTAAGTATTGATGTCATTTTTTCACCAAAAGAAAAAAAATGGATTTCAATATATACACAACAAGTTATGTTGGATGACATACACCTATGTCCAAATTATAGTTATAGTGACTTCAAAAATTAATTTAAAAAAATATGTAACAAAAAATTATGAAAATATATCCTTTCCCTAGATATTGATGTTAAGAATCTATACTTTAAAAATTAGAATTTTATCCTTTATAGAAAAAAAAGTTATGTTGGATGATATAAATGTTACTTTGTGAAAATGTTGTTTTTTATTTAAAACTAGTTATTAAAGGAGATGTTGAAAGATTCATGATTTATTTTAGAAAAATTTAAAAATATATATTTAGAATCTATACATAAATTTCCACAAATCACTAGTTTGCATCATCTTCAAATTCTTAACAGTATATCTACTATAGGTCTCAAAAGGTGAAGATTCAGTTAAATTTTTGATATAAATGTCCATCTTGGAAAAAACGTGAGACACAGTATTGTGATTTCACCCTTCTAAAAATGTAATTTGTTTCAAAATTTGATGAACGAGTAAAAATATATACCCAAAATAGCACATGTTGGTTTTTGACAAAAAACGGAGGCACTAACAAAAGAAGCTAAAGATGAAAACCTTAACATAATCAAAACATAAAAAAATTATATGGTTAGATAGCTAAGAGAGAGCCTAACATCATCATGGTATTTTTATAAATTTTCATTGAAACGTGTGTAAACCTAATGGAGACCACAACCAAAAATGTGTGAAATTTGTTACCCTTTCAAAAAATCACATCCTTGGCATGAAATAGTCATCCAACCCTTTGGGCTGGTATTCCCCAATGCAATACATTTGGTGCTTGCCAAATGAAAAGAGCATCATTTGGTAAGTGCCAAATGTAAATTCTAAAGCCAAATTCTCTTTCTCTTTGTCTCTCTCTCCCCCACTTTGATAAGGCTTAGATTTTACGGTTTATGACTAATGATGGATAGTCAAGGTTTTACCTTTCACTCCCTCTTTTCCCCCTTCCCTTTTAACCAATACTTCCCCTCTTCTCTCTCAACCCTTGCTAGGTCTCTCCCACCCTCTCCACCTTTCCTTCCTTCCTTAACCCCATCTCTATCCTTTCCTCCATATCTCTCTCTTCTTCTCTCTCCTTCATGTTACTATTTCTCACCCATATCTCTCCTTTCTCTTGATCACATCTCCCTCCTACCCTCTCTCTCTCCTCATCTCCAAGTATCCCCCTCCTTGTCTCATTGCCCACCTCTCTCCCCCCTCTATCTCTCTCACCTTGTTCTTCCCTCTCTCCTCTTCTCTCCCTCCCCTCTCTAGGTCATCACCTCTCTATCTCCTCCTCTCTATGTCTCTCACTCCCTCCATGTGTACCTCTCCCTCCATCGCTTGTTACCAAGGTCTTGCCACAATAGTGGTTTACACTTTCTGGGAGATCCTGAATTTTTGTTGAAATCACATATTTTTAGAAAATATAATGATTTAAGCCTTGAAAAGTTCCATTTAAATGATTCCAATTCAAGATGGTTTGATCAAACCACCTTAGACCAAGCCCCCTTGGATATAACCCCGCTAGTTTTAAACCATACCTATAACAGAGTCTCCTTTGCACTAATCAAAATATTGAGAAAAACCACTTTTGATTTACCTTTTGGGGGATCAAATGAATTCATTTAAAATTTATTTTTTTTAATTATGTAGTCTTTATTATAAACTTCCAAAAAGGTATAATTTTAATTCAATTTAATTTTATTATTATATTTATTTTTTATTTCTTGTGAATGTAGGTTTTCACCAAAAATAAAGCTCTTTGTTTTACATGTGGAAAAATAGAAGATTATCAAAAAAAATTTGAAAAATATGATTTCACTAGATATTGAAGTCCTTAATCCAACAAAATAAATAAATTTAATTTTGATGCATACAAAAAAAGTTATGTGTTATATGGTTTGTCTATGTCTGAATTGTAATTGGTTTGACTTCAAAACTTGATTAAGGAAAAAATATTCAATAAAAAACTATGAAACCAATTGGAAGCACTATATATCATAGTTACAAATCTAAATTCAAAAAAAAAAAAAAATTATCCTTCATGGAAGAACAGTTGTGTTATACGGTGAGCGTCACTCCTTAAAAATGGTGTTTACTAAAAGAAACTAGTTTTCAAAGGAGATGGAAAATGAAGTGCAATCTAATTCCAAAAATTTTGAAAAAAATATATTTAGAATCTACAGACAAAATTTCACAAATCACTATTTTGCATCATCTTCAAATTCCTCACGGTTTAGCCACTATAGGTGTCTGAAAGTGAAGATTTAGTTAGAAAAAATCAATTCAGTGTCCAGTTTGGCTAGAAATTGTAAACCAGTATTGTGGGATCACGTTCCTCTAGGCTGATACTTTCCTTTCTCTCTCTCACCCCTCTCTCCCTAGGTTGTATGTCTCACACCTCTATATATCTCCCCTCTCTATTTATTTATCTCCCTCTCCACCTCTCTCCCTCCCTCCTTACCCGTCTTTCACTCTTTGTAAACTTATCTCTCATTTTCTTCACTTTCCCCCTCACCTCTCTACATGTTCCCTCTATAGGTCTCTTAGTCACTCCTTATCTACCTCTCCATGCCTCCTTATCCATCTCTATAATGGAATCATGAATCAAACTACATTCAAGTGCAAACATTCAATCCATAATCACATCCATCACATACTTCAATAAAACATCATAATCACATTTGATAACATTTCAATTCCATAAATAATTAATGGACATGGTTAAACTGCACTACAACTAGGAGATCGAGGTGGCCAACACCTTGAAAAATATGAAATAGTTTTTTTTTTTTGTTGTTTTTTTTGTTTTTTCTTCTTTGTTGTTGGGTAGCTACTTTTTGGTTGGTGGTTTAATTTTGGTTGTTGCTTATGCTTTAATATGTTTATCTCTTATAGCAACATTTTGTTCTAATATGACGTAAAGGGTTTTGGGTCCCTTCAAAACCTATTTTTCCAATATAATCAAAACATTTGAATTCCATATAAACACAATTCTTAGGACGTGTAATTATAAAAAATTAATCAATTCAATATTTGATAATTAATAAATGCAACGTAACCTAATTCATATTAGGAGTTTAATTCATTAATTAAGCATTCATGTCAATCACATAAGAAATGAAAAAACATAATTCATCATCAACTTGAATATCAATATCATAATGAACAAGATCAAAGTTCTTCTATACATGTAAATATTACCAAACCATAGTCAAATGCAAAAAACAAATATTCAACACCAATACTTCCCTTTCTCTCTCCCTCTCTTCTCTCTCGCCCCTCTCTATGCCTCTCCCACTCTCTCTCCCTATCTCCCTCTCTACCTTTCCTTCCTTACCTCCACCTATATCCTTGCCTCCACCTATATCCTTTCCTCCCTACCTCTCTCTTCTTCTCTCTCCCTCTATTATTGTTTCTTTCCCATATCTTTTGATTCTCTCAATCACTACCTCTCCCTCCCACCCTCTCTCTCTCCCCATATCTAGGTCTCTCCATCCTTCCCTCTTTACCTATCTACCTCTCCCTAATTGTCTCATTACCCACCTCTCTCCCCCCTCTATCTCTCTCACCCCTATCTCTCCCCTATGTCTCTCACCCCTCTATCCCTAGGTTGTAGGTCTCTCACCTATACATCTATTCGAGCTCTCTAGTTATTTCCCTCCCTCTCCACCTCTCTCCCTCCCTCCTTACCCCTCTTTTCCTCTTTTTGAACTTCTCTCTCTCATTTTCTTCAATCTCCCTCTCACCTCTCTATCTCTTCCCTCTATAGGTATCTTAGTCACTCTGTCTACCTCTCCATCGCTCCTTAGCCATCTCTCTCTCTTTGTTCTTCTCTCTCCTCTTCTCTCTCCCTCCACTCTCTACTTTATCGCCTTTCTATATCCTCCTTCCCTATGTCTCTCACCACTCCCTCCCTAGGTTGTAGGTCTCACACCTCCATATATCTCCCCTCTAGTTATTTCCATCCCTATCCACCTCTCTCCCTCCCTCCTTACCTATCTTTCCCTCTTTGTGAACTTCTTGCTCTTATTTTCTTCACTCTTCCCCTCACCTCTCTACCTCTTCCCTCAATAGGTTTCTTAGTCACTCTTTGTCTACATCTCCATCCCTCCTTATCCATCTCTTTCTATTTTTTATTCTTTGTCTCCTCTTCTCTTTCCCTCCCCTCTCTATCCCCTTCTTCCCTATGTATCTCACTCCCTCTATGTGTACCTCTCCCTCCATCCCTTGTTACTCCTCTAGGTCGATACTTCCCTTTCTCTTGATCACCCATCTCTCCCTATTTTTTAGGTCTCACACCTATATATATCTCCCCTCTAGTTATTTACCTCCCTATCCACCTCTCTCCCTCCCTCCTTACCCATCTTTCTCTCTTTTTGAACTTCTCTCTCATTTTCTTCACTCTCCCCCTCACCTCTCTACCTCTTCCCTCTATAGGTCTCTTAGTCACTCCTTGTCTACATCTCCATCCCGCCTTAGAAATCTATTTCTCTTTATTCTTCTCTCTCTCCTCTTCTCTCTCCCTCCCCTCTCTATGTCATCACCTCTTTATCTTCTCCTCCCCTATGTCTCTCACTCCCTCCATGTGTACCTCTCCCTCCATCCCTTGTTACTGCTCTAGGATGATACTTTCATTTCTCTCTCCATCTCTTATCTCTCTCACCCATCTCTCCCTAGGTTGTAGGTCTCACACCTCTATATCTCTCCCCTCTCTAGTTATTTCTCTCCCTCTCCACCTCTCTCCCTCCCTCCTTACCTGTCTTTCACTCTTTGTGAACTTCTCTCTCATTTTCTTCACTCTCCCACTCACCTCTCTACATGCTCCCTCTATAGGTCTCTTAGTCACTCCTCATCTACCTCTCCATGCATCCTTAACCATCTCTATAATGGAATCATGTATCAAACTACATTCAATCCATCATCACATCCATCACATAATTCAATAAAACATCATAATCACATTTGATAACATTTCAATTCCATTAAGAATTAATGGACACGGTTAACCCACAATGCAACCAGGAGATCGAGGTGGCCAACACCTTGGAAAATATGAAATAGTTTTTGTTTATGTGTTTTTTTCTATTTTTTCTTCATTGTTGTTGGGTCGCTACTTTTTGGTTGTTGGT
Source organism: Sequoia sempervirens (assembly GCA_007258455.2). Lineage (NCBI taxonomy): Eukaryota > Viridiplantae > Streptophyta > Pinopsida > Cupressales > Cupressaceae > Sequoia > Sequoia sempervirens. The sequence continues at coordinate 378,110,513 of VDFB02000003.1, read as the reverse complement.
TTACTTTTGGTTGTTGCTTATTCTTTCATATGTTTATCTCTTATAGCAACATTTTTTTCTAATGTGATCTAAAGGGTTTCGGGTCCCTTCAAAACCTATTTTTCTAATATAATCAAAACATTTTAATTCCATATAAACAAAATTATTAGGACATGTAATTATAAAAAATTAATAAATTCAATATTTGATAATTGATAAATGCAACATAGCCTAATTCATCTTAGGAGTTCAATTCATTAATTAAGCATTCATGTCAATCACATAAGAAATGAAACAACATAATTAATCATCAACTCGTAGCAATATCATCAAGAACAAAATCAAAGTTATTCCATACGTGTAAATATTACCAAACCATAGTCAAATGTAGAAAACAAATATCCAACACCAATACTTCCCTTTCTCTCTCCCTCTCTTCTCTCTCTCCCCTCTCTATGTCTCTCCCACTCTCTCTCCCTATCTCCCTCTCTACATTTCCTTCCTTACCTCCACCTATATCCTTTCCTCCCTACATCTATCTTCTTCTCTCTCCCTCTATTATTGTTTATTTCCCATATCTTTTTATTCTCTCAATCACTACCTCTCTCTCCCACCCTCTCTCTCTCCCCATATCTAGGTCTCTCCATCCTTCCCTCTTTACCTCTCTACCTCTCCCTCATTGTCTCAATACCCACCTCTCTCCCCCCTCTATCTCTCTCACCCCTATCTCTCCCCTGTCTCTCACCCCTTTATCCCTAGGTTGAAGGTCTCTCACCTCTACATCTCTTCAACCTCTCTAGTTATTTCCCTCCCTCTCCACCTCTCCCTCCCTCCTTACCCCTCTTTTCCTTTTTTTGAACTTCTCTCTCTCATTTTCTTCACTCGCCCCCTCACCTCTCTACCTCTTCCCTCTATAGGTCTCTTAGTCACTCTTTCTACCTCTCCATCCCTCCTTATCCATCTCTTTCTCTTTGTTCTTCTCTCTCTCCTCTTCTCTCTCCCTCCCCTCTCTACTTTATCATCTCTCTATATCCTCCTTCCCTATGTCTCTCACCACTCTCTCCTTAGGTTGTAGGTCACACACCTCTATATCTCTCCCCTTTAGTTATTTCCCTCCCTATCCACCTCTCTTCCTCCTCCTTACCTGTCTTTCCCTCTTTGTGAACTTCTTTCTCTCATTTTCTTTACTCTTCCCCTCACCTCTCTACCTCTTGCCTCAATAGTTTTCTTAGTCACTATTTATCTACCTCTCCATCCCTCCTTATCCATCACTTTCTATTTTTTCTTCTCTCTCTACTCTTCTCTCTGCCTCCCCTCTTTATCCCCGTCTTCCCTATGTCTCTCACTCCCTCCATGTGCACCTCTCCCTCCATCCCCTGTTACTCCTCTAGGTCAATACTTCCATTTCTCTCTATCACCCCTCTCTCCCTATGTTGTAGGTCTTACACCTCTATATCTCTCCCCTCTCTAGTTTTTTCCCTCCCTATTTACCTCTCTCCCTCCCTCCTTACCCATCTTTCTCTCTTTTTAAACTTTTATCTCTCATTTTCTTCACTCTCCCCCTCACCTCTCTATTTCTTCCCTCTGTCTCTTAGTCACTCCTTGTCTACATCTCCATCCCTCCTTAGCCATCTCTATCTCTTTATTCTTCTCTCTCTCCTCTTCTCTCTCCCTCCCTTCTCTATGTCATCACCTCTTTATCTCCTCCTCCCCTATGTCTCTCAATCCCTCCATGTGTACCTATCCCTCTATCCCTTGTTACTCCTCTAGGTTGATACTTTCATTTCTCTCTCCATCTCTTCTCTCTTTCACTCCTCTCTCCCTATGTTGTAGGTCTCACACCTCTTTATCTCTCCCCTCTCTAGTTATTTCTCTCCCTCTCCACCTCTCTCCCTCCCTCCTTACCTGTCTTTCAATCTTTGTGAACTTCTCTCCTATTTTCTTCACTCTTCCCCTCACCTCTCTACCTATTCCATCTATAGGTCTCTTAGTCACTCCTTATCTACCTCTACATGTCTCCTTATCCATCTCTATAATGGAATCATGTATCAAACTACATTCAATTACAAGCATTCAGCCCATAATCACATTTGATAACATTTCAATTCCATAAATAATTAATGGACATGGTTAACCTACACTGCAACTAAGAGATCGAGGTGGCAAACACCTTGAAAAATATGAAATAGTTTATATGTTTGTGTTGGTTTTTCTATTTTTTCTTCTTACTATTGGGTCACTACTTTTTGGTTGTTGGTTTACTTTTGGTTGTTACTTATGCTCTCATGTGTTTATCTCTTATAGCAGCATTTTGTTCTAATGTGATGTAAGGGGTATCAGGTCCCTTCAAAACCTATATTTCCAATATAATTAAAACATTTCAATTCCATATAAGCACAATTCTTAGGACATGTAATAATAAAAATTTAATCAATTCAATATTTGATAATTAATAAATGCAACATAACCTAATTAATTAATTAAGCATTCATGTCAATCATGTAAGAAATGAAACAACCTAATTAATCATCAACTCATGGAAATATCATCATGAACAAGATCAAAGTTATTGTATACATGTAAATATTACCAAACCATAGTCAAATGCATAAAACAAATATCCAACACCATAGAAGTAAACAATAACATAAAATGTCCAAGATGCTAGTAAGTTAAGTAGCATAAATATTGGGAAAATGTGTCTCAACCTTGAAATTACATAAGGTAATATTGATACGTTAGCAATGGGGGGGCTTGGGGTTCGTGCGCCTCAGTGGGGGCTCCGGGGAAGCGTCCCTAAAAGGAAAATTTTATTTATATTTTATTATTGTGAATCTAGACCATTCATCATTAGGTCTTAGATTTGACATTCGTGTTGGAGTTATGGACAGACACTGAGAGGGGGGGGTGAATCAGTGTCTACACTTTTTAAAACTTTGACCAAGATTTTACAATCTGATTTCCTTTTCTTTCAACAATAGTGTAGAGTAATCTCATTTGAAAGCACAAAGATATGACAACATAAACTCAGTATATTAGACAACTTATGAAAACATGATTTGAGTGAGATATCTTGCATTTCCCAAAACATAGCTCAGATTAGATCTCAATATTATGTTGATTAAAGCATTCATAAGTTGAATGTAATCATTCATAAATAGAATTGAGAACAACACTAAACCCAACTATGAACTGAAACAACAATCAACACAGAAAAATAGTGAGCACATAGAAGAACGAAGAGACAGAGAATTTGCCGAGTGGAAAACCCTCCTAGGGTAGAAAAACCACTCCTAAACTGCCTTAATGGTTTAATCTTCAAAACCACTTTTAACAATTCCTTATAGGCCAATTTCTTAGCACCAACTCAAGGATCACCAAACCCTCATTTTAAAGACACCAATCTCAAGGAGCGCCAACCCCTCATTTAGAGACACCAATCTCAAGGAGCACCAACCCCTTTCACAGATTATAGAATTACAATAATAATATATCAGAGGATCACTCTGTTTACAGTTAAGCTCATATTTCTCTATTCTCACGTCTACAATATACCCTAAGGATTACAACCAGAGAATTACAATCACCAACCATTTTTGTTTTCAACACAGGTTTATATATATACATTTCAAGTATGTCGGTTATCAAGAAATCTTCAAAAACATTTTTCACCAGGTTCTGAAACTCTCTTGCTATTATTACAATATGAAGTTGATTCATAATGATCTGTAGATGAAAGAAAAAATCAGAGTAACGTCTATCCATAGAGCTTTTAATTTCTGCGCTGAATCAGGAGACTTCAAATTGTAACTGAAAGATTTTCATCAAGGTCATGACAGCCCACAAATAGAAAAATCATATCCTCTAAAATCTCAGAGAATATTTTCTAGAGAATCGATACCAACCAAAGAAGTTGCCATGTAACTATACTTAGAAAATCACATGTCGGTTACAGAATCAGAGTTTGTTAAATGTTTGCTGAATCATCCAGACAAGTATGCCGAAAGGCAATTATAACTTTGAACGTTCCTTTGTCCTTGTGTGTCACCATGACTTTCTGCTGTCGGGGAGAAACCATATCGATGACCTTTTATGTTTTAGTTGCTGAGGCACAAGAGTCGGAGAGATGTCATGTCGAATTCATAATGTTATGCCGAGAGCCAAACGTTATTTTCTTTCCAATCACTGAGACTTAGTGAAGTCAGGAAGACCTCTTGTAGATCATTCAGTGTCTTACCGAAAGACCACGAGATCATTCCTGTCACCGTGACAAATTGTTTTTCTTACCGATGAGACCCTTTTGATTTCCATTCACTATCATTGTAGCCTTTTGCTATCAGAGAGACCTCTCAGAGAGTACTTTAAGTTATACCGAAATACATCCTTTCATCCTATGTCGTTGTAGCCTTAAAATTTCGGGGAGACATCTTGTAGATAGGTCTTTGTTTTACCGAAAGACATTCGATACACATTATCACCATGACAATCCATTACCTGTAACAAAGGCCTTTGTCAATATCAAGTCGCCAAGACAATATACAGTCGGGGAGACACTATATAGACTATCCTCTATTTTTCTGAAACATCTTGAGCACACCTTAGTTCACCAAGACAGTATTAATCTCACATCGATGAGCCTTTGATAGAAACCCCTTGTGTGATGTCATTGTAGCTTCATGATTCTTTCGCCGATGCACCCTTTTATCTTATGAGGGTTGCTATAGCATACCAATGTAGGGGAGACCTCTCGACGACAACTTGAATCATACTGAAACATCTTCATTTACTCAAAGTCGCTGTGACAATACAACCCTTTCACCAAAAGCCTCTCTTTAGACTCAGTCACCAAGATTTGACGGGTTCGCTGAGACTCTACATCGAAATTCATGAGTCTTACTAAAATCCCACGTGATAATTTCTATTCGCCGAGACAACTTGATGCTTATGCCGACGGCATCTTTATCACCGTTTGTCATCCTCTGTTTGTCTCTGTGACTTCATACCGATAGTTTTACACTATGTCGATATCCTTCCACATGCACTAGTTGGTGAGACCAAGAGGAGTTCACTGAGATGCTAAACCGAATACTCCAAGTCTGGCTGAAGTGAATCCCATATGTGATGTCGGCGAGACAAAAATACTTCGCTGAGACCTATTCTGAAAACCCTGACTCTTGTCGATATGCATCCATTCACCATCGGTCGATGTGATATTGCATAATCATTATAACCTCACACCGAAGCCTTAAGCTCTTGCCGATGAATTTGCATTTTAATCTTGAATCGGTGTGACATACCAATATCGCTGAGACCACATAGCGATGGAATAACTTATGCCGATAGTGAACTCTTTCTGTCGCCGAAGCAACATGTGTGTCATGTGGAATGATGCCTGGAGATGGATCCCAATCACTGTGACATCAAATAAGTCTTGCTGAAATGAACTTCTTGTGCCAGTCGCCAAGACACAAACACTGTTACGCCAAAAGCTACTAGAATGTTAAATTCAATCGCCATAACATCATAAATGTCTTGCCGATAGGAAACTCAAACATTTCAAAGAGGATCGGTGAGGTCCTTCCATTCTCACACCAATATGAGTATGCTTGAGAGAGAAACAACCAAGGCCTGTGATATGCAAGGAGAACCATCTTTCAAACTCTGTCATTCAAAGATGTAGCATTCATAACCTGAACCAGAAAACTCATCACCATGAAATTGAACCATAACAACTAACTTTCTATAATAGCCAAGAGACATCAAAGAAGTACATAATAAATCATAAAGATCCAAACTGAGACTGATCGCCAAAGAGAACCAATTGAAAGGGATTTTTACATCAAGGACAACCTATATGAACACAACTGAGATCCAAAAAACTCCCCCTTTGTCCTTGATGGAAAAACACAAATGACTCTCCCCCTTTTTGCCTCAAGGACAAAGGATAGAGGAGAAGAATGTGCAATGCCAGAAAAACACAACTAAGAAGCTGACCAAGTACCATAAGAACCGGCTACAAATAGAGCAATAGTGCAACAGACATATTGAATAACTTCATTATCACCAATGTAAGATAGAGCGACATATTGTAACAACAGAACTTCACTCACTTCAAATGCATAGAAATTAACAGAGAAAATAGCAGTAACAACTTGTGCAATAACTCCCACTTCGAAATCAGAAACTTAATAACATCATGCAGATAATCTTTCTTCAAGGCAGCACACCAAAGCTTTCTCCTTTTGTTTCTATCAAAACATGAATTCAAGCAGCTTTCATATATATATAACTTGCACTCACTTTCACACACAACACTCAATTACTTCAAATCATCTTGCAAAAGACATTGTAAGTATCTTCATTCAATACACAATCTTAACTCAGCTTCTATATGTCTCCACATTCAGATTAACTGCAATCTAGCAATACCAGAAATTGAGCACAAGCAACCAACCTCTTCTCAGCACAAGTAACCTTAGTCACAACTTACAGCTTGTTCACCATATACCAGACTCAGCATCACTACTCTTTTCTTTTCATATATTAGCATCAGATTTTCACAACCATCCTTTCTCTTAAGAAATCATTGTAGCTTCAATATGTTTGATCTTCATTAAGTCACTCAAACATAAAAAGTTTAGTACTGCAAAAGACAAAAAATTTAAGACAGATCAGGTGCAAAGATTAATACATAATAACTCAGGTAACTCCACCAGCACAGCATCAACTTGATCAAAAGAAACAATCCCTCAACCTATGTATAGTCTTTACAGACTTCCTCTCATCATACCATGCACAAAGAGAACACACATACTACTGTATGATTATTATCAGACTCTTGCAACCTTCTTTTAGAGACATAACAGGAACTCATCTATATATCTCCACACCGCTCAAAGATGTCATAAGGACATACCAATATTTCCAAAGCTAAAGCATCCAAAAAGTTCATTTAAGAACAAAGTGCACAGTCATTTCAAAAACTTCTGAAAACTGTCAACCATTAGACCAAGCAAAAACATTTCTTAACATCTTATACCACCAAAAGCAAATGCAAGATGTCATACCTCTTTCTAGACTCCATAGGGGTAAAATATATTACCATAATAAACTCCCCTTGAGTCTTTACTTCTTCTCAAGACCTTGAAGGACACTCTTCTTGTCATCTTGATTGCTCTTTCTTCTCCACACCAATGAAGACTTTTTCACTTGTTTGCTTGAAGTACCTATCTTTCTATTGAATCTACATTGCTATACTTTATGTCCAATGTTGTTACATCTAAAACAAATGAATTTGTGATTGTTCTAAGAAATAGAGGACTTCCTATAGACTTTTCCAGCATTGTTCCCTACATTATCCTCACTTGTATTTATTCTACAGTCTCTTCTCAAGTGACCAAAATTGTTGCAGTTGTAACACACCACATCCTTATTTCTAGGGACATTAGTATGATTCTTATTTGACCATCTTATGCAATCAATTGCCTTATGACCATAGTCATTACAAACATAACAATATCCTTGAAAAGAATGATTATACTTGAAAGAATGATCATGCCAAGGATTTGAAGATCTGAAGACATTTTTCTTTTCTCTGTTAATACCTTTAGATTGTCTTCTAGTGTCAATGTTATCCTTTGATGCAGCAATACTATAACCAATATCAACCTTCATTCTTGGTGTTTTCTTGGTTGTAAAATTATTTCCATCTGAAGTAGTAAACACTTTTTCATGTTTGGATTTGTCTACAGAGCTTTGTCCAACCTCATATCCCACTCCTGTAGAATCTTTAGAATGCTTTTGCCTACCCAACATCTCATTCAATATATTAGTACTATGATCAAATTTCTGAAATTTACCAAATTGACCATTGAAACTTTCAAGCTCTTTTCTTAAAGCAACTACTTCTTCAAGTTTTAGACAAACAATCTTTTTAATCTCCAAATCAGAACTCACAACATCTGTAATCCTCTTATATTCTTCAATTTCAATTTTCTGACTAATAATCATATCATCCTTAAGAGTTAGTTCTTTTAACAAGGTATCATTATCAGAACATTTCTTTAAAGAATCAATCTCATTTTCTAGATTATTACAGAACTCATCCTTGTCTTTCAACTTGACTTCTAGACTCTCTTTTTGCTGAAGTTGTCTTGTTAAAAACTTGTTTTCTTTTCTAAGCTGCTTAATAGTATCTAAGGCACATAGGAGTTCACCTTCCAAATCAACCTCACTTTCTGGTTCATCATAATCCAGTTTAGAGTTAACTTCACCCAAAGATTAATCTACATTTACAAAAGTTTCTTGATCATATAAATATTCATTAATGATCTCCCTGGAATTCTTTTCAAAATTATAAAGGCTTACACCTTCTTCACTCTCAGATGATTCACAACTTATTTCAATATCAAAAGACATCTCCTCTTGTAACTCACTATTCTGATTCATTTCTGTCAACTTGTCCCACACATCCTTAGCACTACTGTAATGAATGACTTTTGTAATGAGTTTATTTGGCAAGTTATTAAAAATAGCATTTATAGCTCTGGTATTGAATTCAAGAGCTTTCATCTCCTCAAGAGAGGAAGGAGATGTTGCAGATGTAGTACAACCCTTTTCTACTGCTACCCACACTTCAGATCCTAAAGAAAGTAAGTATGTTTCCATCCTATTTTTCCATATAATAAAGTTTGTTTCTTCGAACTAAGGAGTTCCATATCTAGGATACTCTACCATTTCAGAGCTACTGTTTATTAACTCTTCCTCATTATTCCTTATACTAGATTCAGGTTGAGCATGATGAATAGAATTTTATTGAGAACATCTTTTTCCCTTTTTCCTTATGTTCTTTCCCATATTAACCAAACTACTCCAAGACACCAAGAATAATCCTAGGTGGTTTAGACCTATCAGAGGACCCTATGCTCTGATACCAATTGTTGGAGTTATGGAAAGACACTAAGAGGGGGGGTGAATCAGTGTCTACACTTTTTAAAACTTTGACCAAGATTTTACAATATGATTTCCTTTTCTTTCAACAATAGTGTAGAGTAATCTCATTTGAAAGCACAAAGATATGACAACATAAACTCAATCTATTAGACAACTTATGAAAACATGATTTGAGTGAGATATCTTGCATTTCCCAAGACATAGCTCAGATTAGATCTCAATATTATTCTGATTAAAGCATTCATAAGTTGAATGTAATCATTCATAAATAGAATTGAGAATAACACTAAACCCAACTATGAACTGAAACAACAATCAACACAAAAAAACAATGAGCACATAGAAGAACGAAGAGACAAAGAATTTGCCGAGTGGAAAACCCTCCTGGGGTAGAAAAACCACTCCTAAACTGCCTTACTGGCTTAATCTTCAAAACCACTTTTAACAATGCCTTATAGGCCAATTTCTTAGCACCAACTCAAGGATCACCAAACCCTCATTTTAGAGACACCAATCTCAAGGAGCACCAACCCCTCATTTAGAGACACCAATCTCAAGGAGCACCAACCCCTTTCACAGATTATAGAATTACAATCATAATATATCAGAGGATCACTTTGTTTACAGTTAAGCTCATATTTCTCTATTCTCACGTCTACAATATACCCTAAGGATTACAACCAGAGAATTACAATCACCAACCATTTTTGTTTTCAACACAGGTTTATATATATACATTTCAAGTATGTCAATTATCAAGAAATCTTCAAAAACGTTTTTCACCAGGTTCTGAAACTCTCTTGCTATTATTAGAATATGAAGCTGATTCATAATGATCTGTAGATGAAAGCAAAAATAAGAGTAATGTCTATCCATAGAGCTTTTAATTTCTATGCTGAATTGAGAGACTTCAAATTGTAACTAAAAGATTTTCATCAAGGTCATGACAGCCCACAAATAGAAAAATCATATCCTCTGAAATCTCAGAGAATATTTTCTAGAGAATCGATACCAACCAAAGAAGTTGCCATGTAACTATACTTAGAAAATCACATGTCGGTTACAAAATCAGAGTTTGTTAATGTTTGCTGAATCATCCAGACAAGTATGCCGAAAGGCAATTATAAATTTGAACGTTCCTTTGTCCCTGTGTGTCGCCATGACTTTCTGCCATCGGGGAGAAACCATATCGATGACCTTTTATGTTTCAGTTGCTGAGACACAAGAGTCGGAGAGATGTCATGTCGAATTCATAATGTTACGCCGAGAGCCAAACGTTATTTTCTTTCCAATCACTAAGAATTAGTGAAGTCGGGAAGACCTCTTGTAGATCATTCAGTGTCTTACCGAAAGACCACGAGATCATTCCTATCGCCATGACAAATCATTTTTCTTACTGACGAGACCCTTTTGATTTCCATTCACTATCGTTGTAGCCTTTTGATATCGAAGAGACCTCTCAAAGAGTACTTTAAGTTATACCAAAATACATCCTTTCATCCTGTGTCGCTGTAGCCTTCAACTTTCAGGGAGACATCTTGTAGAAAGGTTTTTGTTTTACTGAAATAAATTCGATACACATTGTCGCCGTGACAATCCATTACCTGTTCTGAAGGCCTTTGTCAATATCAAGTCGCCAAGACAATATATAGTTGGAGAGACACTATATAGACTATCCTCTATTTTGCCGAAACATCCTGAGCACACCTTACTTCGCCAAGATAGTATTAATCTCACACCGATGAGCCTTTGATAGAAACCCCTTGTGTGATGTTGATGTAGCTTCATGATTCTTTCACTGATGCACCCTTTTATCTTATGAGGGTCGCTATAGCATACCAATGTCGGGGAGACCTCTTGACGACAGCTTGAGTCATACCGAAACATCTTCATTTACTCAGAGTCGCTGTGACAATACAATCCTTTCACCAAAAGCCTCTCTTTAGACTCAGTCGCCAAGAATTGACGGGTTCGCTGAGACTCTACATCAAAATTCATGAGTCTTACTGAAATCCCACGTGATCATTCCTGTTCGCCGAGACAACTCGATGCTTATGCTGACAGCATATTTATCGCCATTTGTCATCCTCTATTTTTCGCTGTGACTTCATACTGATAGTTTTACACTATGTCGATATCCTTACACATGCAACAGTTGGTGAGACCAAGAGGAGTTCGCTGAGATGCTAAACCAAATACTCCAAGTCTGGCCAAAGTGAATCCCATATGTGATGTCAGTGAGACAAAAATACTTCGTTGAGACCTACTCTGAAAACCCTGACTCTTGTTGATATGCATCCATTCACCATCGGTCGGTGTGATATTGCATAATCGTTATAACCTCACGCCGAAGCCTTAAGCTCTTGTCAATGAGTTTGCATTTTAATCTTCAATCGGTGTGACATACCAATATCACTGAGACCACATAGCGATGGAATAACTTATGCCGATAGTGAACTCTTTTTGTCGCTGAAACAACATGTGTGTTATGCCGAATGATGCCTGGAGATGGATCCCAATCACTGTGACATCAAATAATTCTTTCCAAAATGAACTTTCTTGTGCCAGTTGCCAAGACACAAACACTGTTACACTGAAAGCTGCTAGAATGTTAAATTCAATCGCCATAACATCATAAATGTCTTGCCGATAGGCAACTCAAACATTTCAAAGAGGATCGGTGGGGTCCTGCCATTCTCACACCAATATGAGTATGCTTGAGAGAGAAACAACCAAGGCCTATGATATGCAAGGAGAACCATCTTTCAAACTCTGTCAGTCAAAGATGTAGCATTCATAACCTGAACTAGAAAACTCATCACCATGACATTGAACCATAACAACTAACTTTTTGTAATAGCCAAGAGACATCAAAGAAGTACATAATAAATCATAAAGATCCAAACTGAGACTGATCGCCAAAGAGAACCAACTGAAAGGGATTTTGACATCAAGGACAAACTATATATACACAACTGAGATCCAACCAGTTGATATTTTATTAGCTTGGCTTGTGCTAGAAGGCAACCCTTTTTTATGAGGGAATTGTATTATGGTTGTGTATTGTGATGTATTTTGAGAGACTGATAGAATTAGTGTTGCCTCTGGATCTCAGGTTGGTGATACTCCTCTAAGAAGCTTGCTCTACAAGTATATTACATAATCTTTGTGATTTTTGAATAATATATTGGGTAGAATTTGGAGTGTGGGTTTTTTTTCTTGAAATGGTTTTCCTCACATAAATCATTGTGTTGCGGTATGCATGATATTTATGTTTTTTTTTGTTTAATTTTTTGTAATTGTTAAAGATCTATAAAAAATTTACATTATCCTCCTCTCAAGATTAGTGTAGGAAGTTGTTCCACTACCTTAGCTTCCTTATAATAAAAATATAGGTCACCAAAGGGTGGATCTCACACTCCAAGGACATCATCAATTTCAGTACCATTCAAGAGAATATTCACAAAGTTTATATGTAGGTGATGGAATAGCACAATATCCTAAAGAAACATGATGCTAAGGTTGTGTCACAAATCAAGCAACTTCGACAATCATTACTTGATCTTGCTAGATGCTAAGATGGCCATAATTTGGGCTCAAATTCAATTCCCTATAAATGACCTTGAATTCCACAAGTAAAATAAACAGTGCAAGTGAAAGAGCTGCTAACATATGTGAGGCAACATGTTGTACCATTTCCTCATCAGTCTTGTTGACCTTTGTCACTAGCACCATTTTACCTTCCAATCATTTAGGATGTCATGTATGTTGTTTTTGTGACTTGGATGTGTCCAAAGTTGATTGAATGGGGAAAAATTAGTTCTTCATTATCCTTAAAGCTCATTAAACCTCTCCCTCCATCCCTTCTTACTCCTCTAGGTATCTCCCACTCTTCTCTCTCCCCTCTTTAGGTCTCTATATAGGGTTGAGGGTTGAACACTTGGAAAATCTCTATAAATCTCATTTGGTACTCACCAAATTTGGAAAGTGTCAAATGGCCTTTGCTAAAAATGGTAAAAAAAGGCATCAAGTCCATGATACAGGCCCACAATTCCCTACTTTTGTCTAGTTACTACGGTTTTTTTATAAGGAAATTATTTTTCATGTTGTTTTTTACCACCATATTTTGCTTACTCCATCACCTTTTTTGTGCCATTTTGTTTTCTTGAAAATGTAGAAGAAGAGAATTTGAATTTTTTACATCAAATTTGATTATCTTAGGTAATATTATCATGTTTGTTGAATTGAAATATATATTATGAGTTTTTTGTTTAAATTTGACAATATAGACCCATTCTTTTCATAATTTTAGTAATCATAATAGATTTACATAGAATTCAACATTGAATTAGAAGGAAGTTTCATAAAAAGTAAAAAAAAAAAGAGTTTGAAGAAAAAAATGAAAGAACATGACATAATTTGCTTAATGTAATATTGATCACTTATGTTATTTATACCATTAATCACTTTGCTATCTTTGAGCTTAATTAGCGATATTCGAGAATAATTAGCCACTTCTATTATTTATAAGATATGTAGATTTATGCAATTATCATTAAACTAATAATAATTGGAATTAATAAAGCTTTTTCATAAGAGTAGCTATGTAACTACACAGTCCTAATCTAAGTGAATTGGTAATTTACATTTTGTGTAATGTTATTAGTTCATTATTTGTCTCTTATATTTACATTGGGATGCACTTTTACCACATATTATGCATATAAAATATAAAAACAAAACATAAACTAACTATTTTATATACATCAAATGATAAGAGAAATGGATGGTGCATCCACTATCTATAGATCCAAATAATACAAGCTTGGCCATCACTATCTACCATTAGACCATGACATATGTTTGAAACCTATATATTATCCTATGTAATTAGGTTGTTGGTTATAGGTCATACCTATTGCCAACGCATGATATATAACCTGAATCTAAGGTACATTAATCTTAAAAATGAATACTAAATCACTAACAACATAAAAATAAAAGTAGAACTCTATTCCTCACTTTCCCAAATATACATATTTACTCATTTCTCAATGCTACAAGTTTGATTTTAGATTCTTTGACCAATTACTAGCTAACACTCAAATCAGCAATTGTGATTAAGATAGTTAGCTAGACTACCAAAAGTACATGAAATACTCATGAAGACATTCAAATGACCAAAGTTTGCACTTTGTATCATTCCTCTAATAGATTGCAAAAGAAGTGGAATAGTGAGATAATGAAGCCAAACTTATACATTCAATATTACACTCAACACCATATAAATACAAGGAAAAATCTACCACTTTATTTTCTTTTTGGCTCTACAACCATGTTAATGAATATTAAACATCTCAACCCCTTTTCCTTTGCCAACTTGTGAATATATAATATTTGGCATAATAGACGTTGGAAGGAAATTCAAATTCTTTCATTGTCATTAGTATCTTTAGAAATTTCTTTCAATACTGCCTTTTATGGATTGTACTCTCCTCTTTTTCTATGTCAATACCTTTCTTCCCTTGTATACTACCATTTTTTTTCTCCTATACAATGACTATTATGAATATTCTCTTGAATTTCTACTTAGGGCTCTCAAGGTCTAAATCCTTTAGAAAATTTTTCATTCCTATCCTTTTTATAATATTTAGCACTCTGCTCTACATTTCATAGTACCAATAACTTTCCTTGATTCTACTATGTCACTCATCCTTATGACTATCATATTTTCATCTTGGCCTATGAAATCCATAAACCTTCATGTCATAACATAACAATATTCTTGATTATTCTAAATGCATTGAGCTAATGTCATTCTTGACTATTCAATAGATTATTTTAATATTAGGCCTCTTGCAACTATTATATAAGTCTATAAAATCATGCACAGGTGTTTGATATTTGAATAGAAGAAATTAAACTCTTGATAGAGTCTCACAATGAAACACTCAATAATTCCCTTTATGGACTATACTGTAAATTGTTATAGGACCTGCAACACCTACAACCTTGGTGTGATCAACTGGAAATATACTCTAATATTCCTTTCTTTCTATCCTCTTTGAACCGAGCTCCTACTTCTTATAATGACTATCATGCCTATTTGCATATGTGGACTATCCTAACTTTCAAACTATCTTTTTCTTATCTCCCTCGAATACCATACCACTCACCTTCTAGGTCTATATGCATACCTTTCAAAGAGAATTTTATCATTGACACTATGATTTCTTATTTGGCATGTTCATAACACATTGAACATGCTCTTTTGGTGATTTTCTTTGAAATTATCTAACTCTACTTGAGCCTTTTGGTGAATTCTTGACAGTATTTTCTCATGACCATCCTTACACTTGACTATGCATTCTTCATCATGAATAGTCCTCATGAATGGATTGTTCTTTTCCCTTTGTGTTTGACCTATGACTAATTTTCTTTTATTGTTTTCCCTTGGTCTTAGCTCATGAAATCTTCCCATCTCTATTGCCATCTCCACCTTTTCCGTTACACTTTGAATGGACTATTATCTTACAAGATTGATGTATCCATTGTAAACTACTCCTTCATCCTTTTATCCTTCTAGATATGACCTTATCATTATTTTCTTGGTGATCTTTAAGCATGACTACCATCTAATTTTGTAAGGGACTATCCCTTTCATTATGCCAAAGTGGTTGCCTTCATATGATACCCTATCTTCATTTATTTGTGTTGTTGGTTATCCTAAGTTTATGATGATCATCCTTGATCTATTCCTTTTTCCTTCATCCGATAGTGAAGAATATTAAGACCAAACAGTACTTACCACAACTCGTCATCTATTTGAAAGAGAATCCTTTAGTTTCTCCATTATGTATTCCATAAAGACAAGTATGAACTCCCAAACTATATTTTTTATTTTTCATGACTATCCTTCTTTTATATCATGGCATCATCTAACTTTCCTTATGTATTTTGATTGAAGAGAAAGTTGCAAGGTGGCATAAAAAAAAATATTCATTGTGCGGCCAAACTAATAGTTCCAACATATCTAGGTGGGTGGTTTTATGATACTCAAAATCCTATTTTGTACCCCAACATGCCAAATCATTCCAAGCTACATTGTATCGATACTTTCTCTTAAGATCCCTACGTGCCAAAAAGTTGCGAACTTTGATGAGCTATTTCTCAAAAATTATGGAACTTAAAAATGTTTCATCCAAAGGTACATGGTGTTGATGGTGTTTTCTGCACAGCAACAACTCAGACAGAATATGGTATCCTATCTCTCTTGAAAGGTTATTTTCAAGAACGAATCACTAAAAATCACCCCAAGGTCTCTCGGGTGTTAGGTCATAACAATGCATGAAACAACTCAGATAAAATGTGAAATGCTGGTAATCACAATCGGACCTTACTACAAGCAAACTGTATCCTTTCAATTTATCAGATCTGATAGTATGACGATCTTGAATCCTAAATCTAACCAAATAATAAAGAAACAGCAAAAGATAGGGGTGCAAAGAAGTAATAAAATCTAAACTATTGCAAGGACAAGCAATGTAAGTGACATATATGTGAAATGGACCTATCTCAAATAACCAATTCTTACTCGACCCACAAAGCAATCTTACAAGAACAGGGAAATCTTCTGAGGAATATAGATTTTCAAATCATAGACTTACATCCATAACCGAACTCAAGCACATCAAATATACGGTCCAGGTTGACTTTACCAGCCTACTACAATCAGATAGTTGCTGGGAGTATAGACCAGAGATAGCTACAAACATTCCAAATATGAAATCACAAACATCATTTGTCCAACTAAAACTAATCTATTTCTGAATACTAAACCCTAAATCTTCAAGCAATTTAAAAGATAGAACAAAGGAACCATGCAAGATGAGATAACACAAATGATTTCACCAGGAATAACCGCAATGCCTTCAATTGTATTAATCACCAGAAAATACTGCAACAATTCAACTGTTCTGAATATAATGTTTGCTTCAAGAAACTTCAAATACTCTAACTATATCTCTTGCTCTATTACTCTCTTGCTATGTCTATATCCAATGTCCAACCCTTACAATGAGGCAAAAATGCCTATTAATATCAAATCCCCCCCCAAACATGTCGGCCTAGCCAAACATTTTACAAAAAAAACAAAAAAACTGCCAAAACAGGTTGGCCCAGGAAAATAAACTAAGGCACACATTTAATGCCATCATCCAAGTCGGCCAAGGCACAGTCCCCAAGGAAGTCCGGTCCAATGCATGCCCTATGATAATAGGGAAGCACAAATCTCAAACTTAAGCATTAACTGCCACTCCCTTTGCCTTTCTCCTGCACTGACGTCCCTTGGACACTCAAGAATATCCTATCCAACTCAGCAATAGGTGGCGATGGTAAGACCCTGAGTCGGCACTTAATAGAATCTATCCCTTCTCTGGACCGTTCGACAATCTTATTCCAGTCCTCCCTATTGGCCATGTACCTGTCTATCACTGCCATCATCAAGCAAATGGGAGGTGACAGTTCCATCAGATTCCGGGGAATAAACCTCATGCCACCATTCCTTCAGTTGTTCCAAGCTCAAATATTTGGGAGCTATTTTCTTCCTCCCTGTCATCACCTCGAAGAAGGCAATGCATCCATCATAAACTGTTGTAAGATCACCATCAATGGACTTCCTGCGTTTCTGCATCTTCTTTAGACTCCCTTGTCTGACCAGCAATGCTTCAAACCACTCCCATGGTTCATCCAGCCTAGAGGAAGGAAGGATTCCATCCTTGGCCAACTGCTCATTTCCATGTCCCAGGATAGTCCTTGATTTCTGCAGTAGGAGGTCTATGTCATTCTTATCTTGAGACAAAGTATGCTCCAGCAGTTCCTTTGCCCGGACTGCATCCTTGCCCACAGACAAAATCCCTTTGATAGCATCATCCCCCCTTGCCTGGACATCCATCAACCAATCAGTGGCAGCTTGGGTGGAGGCCTTCATCTTTTCAATTCCGGAGATTGTCTCCTTAGGCAGAAAACCCAGAGTCTGAGAAGAGGACGGATGGAGAGACTGTAGAGGCCTCATTACCTCTTCCAGACATTTCCTCAACCTTTCATTTTCTTTCTTCAATTCCCGTTTGGATTGGGTCTCCTTCTTCAGTCGGTCAACAATTGTGGCACTCGACCCCTCAAACTCCTCAATATCTTGCTCTAGGGAGGCTGGCCCAAGGTTAATAGTCTGGACATTGTAGTCCTGGCCTGTTATATCATCTCTTGTCTTCTCTGCTGCAGGGGTGGCGATGTGAACTACCCTGTTATGCGCTTCATCCCTTTCTACCCGGGAAATTACCTTAGCAGCTTTCTTTTTCTTTCCTTTGCCAATCTGGGATAGCATTTCATCCCAATCTAATGGAGTGTCCTCAACAACCACCTGTTTCTTCCTGGCCAACTCCTTCTCTAACCAGTCCGGGACTACAGGGGCAGTCCGGATTTCCTCCGTCCTGGTTTCTTCCGGTCCTTCTGTCATTTTTTCTTCTTCTGCAGCTGCCACCTCGACCTCCTCCTCAGTTGTCACTTTGTCGTCCTCTTTCTCTAGACTCTGCTCGCCCTGGTCAGCCTCTCCAAGTCCTAGTTCCGGAAGCACTGGTGATGGAGTCCTAGCAGGTATGTTTTCCTCCGGCTCAGGTGATCCGCGGCCTTTATCACTCTCCAGAGAATCCTCGTACTGCACCAGCGGAGAAGTGTATCCTTCCTCAGTTTCTGCCTCAAGCTCGGCCGCTTCATTGTACAGTGTCCCTTCCTTGAACTGCTCAGCCTCCCCGCTAATTTCCTGCTCGTCCGGATTCTCCGGTTCCGGTGCGCTTGGCGGAGGAGAAACAGGCCTATCCTGCTCTTCAACTGGTTGCACCGAAGGAGAGTCTCTTGGCTGTGCAGCATCCTTGGGAGAAGGAGTTCTTGATTTTCTGGTGTATACCTTGGTTTTCTCCCCTCCAGAGCTCTCCACATCCACAATTGGAGGCTCATCCTCCGAAGTGGCCTGACCCTTCTTCTTGGCTGCCCTTGTAATTCTTGTCTTCTTGGGTGGTGGAGGAGCATCCTCCTCTTCAGCCTTCTCTGTTTCTTCCTCGTCCGAGGACTTGCTAATTGTCAGGGTCTTCCACCTGCGCTTGCCAATTGGTTTCCTCTTCGCTGCAGGCTCCGCCCCCTTAGGACCTCTAATTTTGATCTTGAAGGGTGAGGTTTTAGCCGATTTCCCTTTGGGGTCCTCTTCCGCGGACTCCTCGGAAGTTGACATGGGGTTGAGATTCCCCATCAAATCAAAGGTGCAAGCCACTTTAGCATTCTCCAACTCCCAGACTTTATGCTTGACCCAAGAGAAGGTGAATTTCAACACAGGAGCCATCAGGTCCTCCAATTCTGTCACCTCGGGCTCACTCCAATCTATGTCCGCAACTGACCTGTCCTTTATTGGCTTGTAGACATGATCCTGAACCAACTTTCCATCATCATCAAGCTGATCCGGAATCAGCTTAACATTGTATTGTCTGATGGCCTCAACTGGTAATCGGGAATATCTCCTCTTCCTTGCATCAAGGTCATCCTTGAGATTGACCCAGTAGTCTTCTAGGTCCTCCTTATGCCTATATTCCCGGGTAGCCCTCCTCTGTGCCTCTCCGGTTATGTCAAAGTTCATTCTCTTCGAGTGGAAAGAGAATCCATAAGCTGCTAACTCCTCACCTGCAGTGTGAGCTGATTGAATAGATGGGCACATTTCCCCCACACCAATCCCGAGAGGGAAGTCTCCTCCAAATCCTGTCTTATGCTTCTCCCTCTTCACAACTGCATCAAACTCACAAATCTGCCTTACCACTTCTAGCAGCACAATATGGTCAGTGGGATACCTGGGCAACCTGTAAGGGGCAACTGGGCATCCATCAACCCGGAGGTAGGTGAATGTAGGGAATTGGATAAACCACGCTCCGTAGTTCTTGATCAAGCCCCTAGCTCCATCGGATAATCTGATATGTTCTGCATTTTGAAGTGTCCGAGTAATGTGCATAGTGAATGCATCATTTGCCCTCCTATAATCTTTATGTCCTAGATGCAGCTCCGGATAAACTTCATAGATGATGTCTTGTCCAATGGTTCCCCTCGGAGTCAAACCCTTGTATGGGTAGGAGATGGCCAGCACGTACATGATGTAAGAAGACATATTGAACTTCTTCGCCTCCAGGACATTTCTCAGTTGTTTGTCAATCTCTGCACTAATGAGTCCTACCCAGTGATAGTTTTTCCCCTGACTCATCTTGGTGATCACATGGACCATCCAATTCTCCAATACCCCTGCAGTTCTTAGTCCTGCCACCCTGCTCAACAGTGTGATGGCATCATACACGTCCGACCTGAATTTCACCCTGTGCAGTTGTTTGGGCAACTTGGAGTGGTGAGATTTCGGCTTCTCTAGCCATGAGTTGATGATCTGCTGAGCTTTGACTGGCTCATTCTCGTAATAGGTCCTGGCAGTGTCAATGTTCAAAGCGCAGACCGAAGGAAGATTCGGCATGCTAAAGGTTCGCGCAATGGAAGCCGGACTGAAGTTTGCCAAGACCCGTCCCTCAGTGCTGACCACCATCTGGGTATCGAAGTCATACTACCTAGCACATTCCAGGATCAGCTCATAACACTGAACCGCTGGAGGGAACCCTGCCACGTGAACTAACCCAGAGTTCATCATTCCAAGCCTCAAAGCTGACTGGTCCTTCCCAACCATTCTTTGTTTGAACTCCTCATAGCGCCAGGCACCAACATTCGTGTCAGACACCTCGGCCCACACAGAGGACACCTTGCTTTCTGGGAGTTGGCTCTTCATATCCAATCTCAAACGTTCATTCTCCGAAATTGCAGATGCCCCTGCAGCGCCCCTGGACTTCCCAGCAGTGGCTTTGCTTGATTCGGCCTACACATCCAAAAATCATCATTAGAACCCAATCATTATTCATAATCCAGTTCAAAGGGTTAGCACAAATCATATAAATTCATCAAAATCAATTGCTAACTACTAATCCATCAAGATCCAGAGAAATCAGATGGTCCGGGAAAATCATGCAGTCCGGGAAAATACCGTCGAGGCAAAATTTCAGAGAAATCCGACCCAGACGGATTCCTGTTACCGAAGCATTGTTAGTTGAATAAATTATTAATGCGCATGGGAAATCAAAGGATAATCATCAAATGCATTTATTGGCAACAAGAAATAAACATTAGACACTTATTCCGTTAATCTTATCATCAAAATATCAAAAGAACGGAGCCAGACAGGAAATCTGGAAAAATCCGGATGGGGCAGATTTTCGCGGACAGCTTAAGTGTACCGGAAATAACCTCAGCCCACGGAATAAGCTCAAACCGGGAAAATCCGGGAGCGAGGAAATTCCACGACGACCTCAGAAACCCAAAAAAATGACGAATGCGAACCCAAAACTCGAATGATCATGGGATCATCCCTACCCGATCTCGAATGATCACAAAACTGATGACAAGCAACAAGACTCAGGACGCATAGGATTTAGACCCCTAGAAAGTGCGCAAAGAATGAATCTCCACATGAAAATAAAGATGCCCTAATCCGAATGATCAAACCATCCACCATTAAAACCAGAACCAGCTTTAAGGTTTTAAAATATAGGTTAAAGATTTACCTAAAGCCTTCTAATTCGAATAAGATGGGAAGCCAACACGATACGGGGCAAAGCCACTCAAGCACAATAAAAACCCACGTTCTGGGCCGAACACCAAAAGAAACCCTAATTCACGCGAAAACGCATTTCGTGCCCGAAACAATCAAACACTCCGACCCAGAATCCCGTCTAAAGGATAAATATGTCGTCTCATGGACGAATGGAGTTCGCAAGGCAAGAAAACTGGGGTTTCAAAATAAAACAGGACGGACTCCGACTCTATAAATACCCAAAATCAAAATCATATCAAAGACCGACCCAATTCCAGCTATACCCAAGGCAAGAAACCCTCAATCATCAAGCAAGCAAACGGAAAGGGCAATGAATACATACCATGGACCAAAGCGAACGGAATTTGAGCTCAAAAACTCGACCACGCGGCAACACGTCCAAGAAATGAAAATGCTAGCACCAGAACTCAAGAAATCCCCGCGCAATCAAACCAAGATTGATTCTCAAAGCTCCAAATGGAAATTCTACATCGCCAGAGCAAATCAAAGAAGCAATGAAGTCAGAATGAGACTGAAAATGCCCTAAATTTGACCTTATACCCGTCTGAGCAAAGGTACCTTCACCATTAATGCGCGATGAGACGTTTCTGACAAGTCTGGAAACCCGAGCTCAACACGGAATTTCAGAAAATTCCAGAATGCGCAGAAACACGGATTCCGCGAAAATGCAGAAACCGGGGAAATGAGGAATACCGGGATTTTGGCAGAATCCGGGAAAATCCGACAGGACCGAAAAATTTCGAAGTCAGGCAGAAACCCGGAATTGGAGAATCTGGCCAGAAACGGACAAGGAATCAGAGCCCGGGAAAATCCGCCAGAGACGGAAAATCCCGGATCCAGGTGAAAATTCGGACTTGGCCAAAAACTCAATTTAAATCAATTCCAACCTCAAGGAAGGGTCCACGCAAGCAAGACCAATGTGTCAAGACCCCAAGATGATAAATCCAATAAAACCAAAGGTCAAAGACACCAAAAGAAAGGGTCCCCACCCCAAGTGGGGCGTGTGTGCAAAACTGCACAACAAATGGCGACTCCGCTGGGGAAATGCTCCTGAGCATTTCGATGACAAAATGGAATCAAGAATCCATAACTCATGGTTTCAACCCAGATACCCAGCCACCACCCTAAGTTAAAGCACAAAAATTCTCAATCAATCCGACATTCTTATACCAGGGTTCGAGTGTGTGCACTTGCATGTATCACCTACCCTCAGTTGCAAGAAGAACCAGACTTGGTATGAACAGATTACGTAAATATTCTTACTCTAAAAGTAACCAGGATAGAGCCTCGCTGCCAGTCAGGCGTCCATAGCCCCGACGAGGTTATCGTTGTGGTCCTCCTAAACATAGCTCTACTGCTAGTCAGGCGTTCATGGCCCCGATAGAGATATTCAGGTCCCCCTGATGAGTTGAATTCCAACCTCATAATTTTCAATGTATATATATATATATTCTTTTTTCTGTATTTTTTGCTAATGTTTCTTTCTTTTCACTTATTTTATTCAACCTGTGAACAGTGAAGTTCACACTTAGGGCTGAGAACCACAGTGGCACTATAGCAGAAAAAAGATTTTTCACCTGTCCAGACCTCATAAGGACTTTGACAACTTCAGGTATGTTAAGGATTAAAGGTATAGGACCCCAACATATTCCTGCTCAGACTGACTAAAAAAAACCTTTTCCTTACCACAAGGGCAAATGTCATAAGTAAAAGAAATCATACCATGGTATTCTGAAAGGATGGTTGAAGTTTGTAAAGGAAATACCAAGAACATTAGACCTGCTTTGTCACCATTACCATACAGATGCACCCACAATCCCAAGGAGGGAAAGGACCAAAAGCAAGAGCAACGCAAAGCAAAAGCAACAAACCAAAGCAAACCTACCCTAACCAAACAAAACCAACGAAGCAAGGAAAAAGGGAAACCTACTCTAACCAAAGCAAGCAAACAAACAAACAAAACAACCTAAACTAATTATTTACAGAGCAAAGAGCTGAAAACAGCTCAAGATTGGAAATAATGTTTCAGATACTGCCCATTGACAGGTAGTGGTATGTCCTCTCCCGTGAGATTCCTCAGATGGAAGGCATTATCTCCCAGTATTTTGGCAATCTGATAAGGACCCAACCACAATTTATCAAATTTTCCATGGCTCCCTTTCTGATCATGCGGCCTATCCTAATACAGAACAAGGTCAGAAATCCTAAAAGCCTTAACTTTTTCTCTCCTATCAAACCATCGCTTGACTACCCCCTGATGTTTGGCAAACTTTTCTAGGGCATTATCCTGTTTTTCCTCAAGGTGCAATAGTTCAGCCAACCGAGCTTCCCTTCTATCCCCCTCATCATAAAACTGGTTGATAAACTGCAAAGTTGGGATTTTAAGTTGGATAGGGAAAACTGGATCCAGACCGTACACTAAATGATAAGGAGAGGTACCAATGGAGGCCTTAACTCTGGTACGATCTGCCCAAAGAGCAAATCGAAGCTGGGTATGCCAGTCTTTTGGGTTCCTCTCTAATAATTTTCGGATGACAGTCAACAGGTTCTTGTTAGAGGATTCAGCTAGACCATTCCCCTGGGGATAATAATTAGACGCAAACTTTATAACAATACCATGATCAAAGGCCCAGTTTGAGAATTTCAAAGATGCAAAGGAAGGACCATTATCACACACAACAGCAACAGGACATCCAAACCTATTAAGAATGGCAGATTCTAAAAAATCAATTACTACCTCTGATCTACATTGCCTACAGGAAAACGCTTCAGTCCATCTTGTAAAGTAATCGGTGATGGTAAGGATATACCTGTGTCCAGTAGAAGATGGTGGATTGATGGGGCCTATGAAATCCATACCCCATTGAGCAAAAGGTTTTACCTCAATCACGGACTGAAGCGGAAGTGCTGCACACCTTTCTCTTGTTGCTGCAGTCTGGCAAGTGTGACAAGTCCGGACATGATGATGAACATCCTTGAATAGTGTAGGCCAGTAATACCCTGCCCTCAAAATCTGATTTGCAGTAGCAATGGCAAAACCATGACCAGTGCCATATTTCTCATGAAACTCGTTTATTACTCTTTCAGCCTCCTGTCTTCCAAGGCACCTCAAATAAATACCTTCGTGATTCTTCTTGTACAAGATAGCTCCTTTCAGCATGAAACCATCACTTTTCAACCTCAAGGCTCATCTCTAAACTGCATTAATATGTCCAGGAGCTCGCTGATTCAGCAGATAATAGACTATATCATCATACCAGCCTTCTGGGGAAACTTCTTCAACATTATAGTTATGGACAGACAATTCAGGGCCCATCTCTGCCATGGTTTGGGTGAGTCCTTGTCCTCTTACCAGCTTCATAGGCTGGATCTCAATATCATACTCCTGAAGCATGGTCACCCATTTAGCTCTGCGCTCCCCTAATTCATTCTGCATCAGCAATAACTTAACAGCAGAATCAGGAACAATTACAAACACCTTATTTCTGAGGATATAGTGCCTGAATTTCTTTACTGCTCACACAAGGGCATATGCTTGCTTCTCCACACTCGGGTACTTCAGCTCAGCATCCTTTAATGGTGTACTCATGAAAGCAATGGGATGCTCATTCCCCTCATCAGACCTCTGAGTCAGCATTCCAGCACACGAATGGTCTGAAGCAAAGGAATAGATATAAAAAGGTTTGCTGTAATCTGGACTCACCAACACTGGGGCATCAGCAATGGCTCTCTTAATCTCTGCAAAGGACTCCTTCGCTTCTGTAGTCCACTCGATCTTGGCATCTTGTTTTAACATAGCATTTAATGGCTTCACAATCTCAGCAAATCCAGTAATGAATTTTCTGACAAAATTAATCTTACCGAAGAAGGATTTCATCTCCTTTTTGCTGGCAGGTGGCTGAATTTTCAGGATGGCCTCCACTCTCTCCGGATCTACAGCAATTCCTTTCTCTAATATCACATGTCCTAACAACTTGCCCTCTGTAACCCCAAAAATACACTTCTTGGAATTCAAGGAGATGCCAAATTCCCTGCACTTCTGGAACACTTTGTACAGATCTGAAATATGATCCCCTCTGTTTTTGGAGAAAACTGTCAGATCATCCATGTAAATGATGATACACTTTCCTATGAGGTCCTTAAAAGCAATGTCCATAGCTCGTTGGAACGTGGCTCCTGCATTGATAAGCCCGAATGGCATTCTCCTATAGGCAAAGGTTCCCCACTTAGTCGTGAAAGTCGTCGTGTCTGTCCTCATACTGGACCATCACTTGATTATACCCAGAATACCCATCCAGAAAGGACATCATCTGAGATCCATTGACCACTTGAAGCACTTCATCCAGAGAGGGAACTGAATAATTGTCTTTCTCTGATGATCTGTTTAGATTTCTGAAGTCAACACAGAGCCTAATTTCACCGTTCTTCTTTCTTACTGGAACCAGATTAGCCAACCAAGTAGAATGCCTGACAGGAAATATGATTCTGGCAGACAACAATTTCTGAACTTCCTTCTGTATGAGTGGCTCCAACAGTGCATTAATAGGTCTCTGCCTCTGCCTAAAAGGTTTAGCCCCTGGCTTCAAGGGTATAGTATGAGTTATGATGGATGTATCATAAGTCTTCAAGTCTTCATAACCCCATGCCACTATATCTGGAAAATCATGTAGGGCTCTGATTATTCCCTGTCTTTCTTCAGAAGTACAGACCTTACCAATGAAAATATTCTTTATATTATCTTCAGTACCCACATTGTGAACATCGCACTGTCCACTAATAGATTCCTTTTTTGATTCTTGTTCCTGATCTCTGATTTTGTCCATATCAAAAATTCTCTCTAATTGTACCATTCCCCTGGGAATAGTGTTGGACTTCAAATTCAACACACCCTCTAGATCCAATTCAGCTTCCTGAGGTTCTGTTTCATCAATGATCTGTGAAGCAAAAACATCTGTGTTTGTGATAAATTCCAGGATGTGTTTATCATCCTCAAACACCTGAAAATTAGTCACATTGTCAGGAACTGAGGGGACAGGGGTTAATTCAACAGTAAACTTCTTCAATCCTGACAAAGACAAAGGTTGCAAAGTACTGGCCGCTTGAGCCAGGGAATCGGCAGTTTGATTCCTCTTCCTTGGGACCAATTGGATATTAAAAGCATCGAATCCCTTAATGAGGTCCCACACTCTGTGCCTATAGTTAGTCATTCTCTTATCGTGACACGCATACTGCTTTCTTACTTGTTTAACTACTAATTCTGAATCACCAAAAACTTGCAGAACTTTAACCTTTTTCTTAAGTGTCATAAGGAGTCCATGAATTAAAGCTTCATATTCTGCTACATTATTGGTGCAGTGAAATTGGAGCCTATGAGCCCCAAAGAAACTCTTACCTTTTGGACTAATCAGTTCAAATCCAGCCCCAGCTCCTTGCTTGGATTTAGATCCATCAAACTTAAGAGTCCAGTATTCTGCAATGGCGGTCTTCTTCATTCCGCCTTTTGGTTTATCCGTATTAGATACCTTCTCAGTCACCACATATTTCTGGCTTTCGCACTCTTCTTGAAGATTCTGCTCATCCGCCTTAACCGCCTGAGTTGGATTCATGCACTTCTGTACTTGTTCTGCTGCTGTCTGACACAGACAACACTCCAACTCGGAGTGGGAAGCATTGTGGACTCTACACCAATTTGGTAAGAGTAACTCCTTAAAGTTTGTTTTCCTTCCTAGGTGAGTTTGATTCTTCATACATTGCTTAATGAACTCCTGGAAATTGTCCAATAGGTTGATTTGTCCATCCTCAGGTTCTTCCTCTTCTTCAACTGATTCTGTCAAAACTTCAATAAGACTGGACCCTATTTCGACATCAGCTGGCATGGTATGCAACATCAATACCCCTTCTGCATCTGATTCTCCATATTGGGCCGATAGCAGGTAATTTCCCATCCCAGCTTCTGATATGAGAACTTCGGTTGAAGTATTTTGGTATTCTGTTATCATATACTTCATTCTAGGCTCCCTCTCAATCCTTATCTGATTGGGCACTCCCTTCCAGGGAAGCCACATATGAGAGTGATCAGTGGACACATATCCATTCAGAGCCTTCGTAAAGTCCCTTCCTAAAATTAAACCATATGCATCAGGAATGTCAGCTACCTGAATGTTAATAACTTGTTGGATTCTTGGATATGAAGTTATCTGCATCTGGATCATATTAAGTTCCCCTACCACACTCACTTCAGTTCTGTCTAGCTGAGTGACCTTCTTCTGGGAATCAGCGGGTGTAATTCCCAGAGCTCTACAAACTCCGAGAGGCATCACATTGGTGGAAGCACCCGAATCTAAAATGGAGGGGTTTATGTTTTACCTTGAAACAAAGTGGGCTGGGTATCTACCTGGGCCACTTGAGTTCCGTCCTTTTCTTTTCCCTTATCTCCAGGAGGTGGGTTGGCCCTGTTTTGAGTTTGATTTTGTGTATTCATAGGCTGAAAACTAGAAGTATGGCTGACATGCCCCCTAGGGGACTTATCCAACGCCTTTAAATTTGCATCATAAGTACCTAAGACGGCTTTCCTAATTGCAAAAAATCTTAACAACTCAAATGCAGAAAGGTTTATCTTCAGTTTCTTGAATTCTTCTGCAACATATGAGGCTATTTGCTCTTCACTCATATCAGTAGAGACTTCCTTGGATGGCTCCTCTGCCTTATCCTTGCTCCCTTGAACAGTTCTTTCCTTCTGTGGTTCCACTTGAGTTTGTCTATCTTTCGCTAGGTACTGCTTGGAGACATGCGGATAGGATGGGTTGTTGCTGGCATTAGGATCTGGAGGAGTACTGAAATTATTGGGAGGAATGGAAGTAGTGAAGGGTCCTCCAGGCTGTGGACGTCTATGAGGCAATCCCTCAAGCCTTGTCTCTGGAACATCTGTACTTCTTCAACATAAGGTTCCCCCTGATCCAGGGGACCATTGTCATTTATCTCTCCTTCATCGAACAACCGGGCCACTTCATCTCCATTACAAATCTGGTCCGTTTCATCTTTCTGGGGATCAACTTCTTCCGGGATATTTTCGTTACTGGCTAGAAAAGGAGCATGATTTAGCACCAGCACAAAAGAATCATATGAGTTAGAAGGTACAATCTCTTGCCCATTCACATTGTTCTCTACCTCATACTGAAAGATAGAAGCAGCAGTTTGGAACTCTGGACACTCCAGCTCTGAATGCTGACTCGTTTTATGGAGTTTGCACCATCTTGATAGGGCTGCTTCTGCGAGATACACACCAGTAGGAGGTTTATCCTGACTAGCTGGATGGTTTGCAGATTGATTGACGATCTAGTTTGCAGGCTGATCCAATGGAGTGGGAACTCCCCCATTGTTGGGCCCTGTATTCCAAGTTATGTTTTGTCCTTGCGGTGGCCTCTTATCAAACCCTGATCCACTTCCCTGGCCTCTATCAAAGTTTTGCCTCCTATCGTTGT
This sequence comes from Sequoia sempervirens, assembly GCA_007258455.2. Taxonomy (NCBI): domain Eukaryota; kingdom Viridiplantae; phylum Streptophyta; class Pinopsida; order Cupressales; family Cupressaceae; genus Sequoia; species Sequoia sempervirens. The sequence continues at coordinate 378,081,365 of VDFB02000003.1, read as the reverse complement.
TGAAACCTCTATCTGGATTATACCCTCTGTCATTGTAAAACCCTCTGTCATTATGATGTCCCCTGTCAAAGTTTTGCCCTTGTGGAAACTCCCTGTTCTGATTAGATTGCATCCCTTTCTGAGCAGCTTGCAATTGACTATTCTGATTTCTCAAGTAAGTCACTTCTAAATTCAGCTTTTTTATTTGTTCAGCCATTTCATCAATCCTGTCCTTATTTGGGTCTCGGTAGGGAGGCTGATTTGGGTTACTCAAAGGTGGGACAGGCATTGTGGCAGATCCCAGGGACTGATGTAGCACTTCAGAATTCTGTAAGTAAGCAGGGAAGCTATTCGACTGTGACTAGTACATTGGCTGATTAACTTGCTGTTGAGGGAAGTTTGTCATAGGAGAGATCTATCCAGAGCTATTAAACTATCCAGAGCTTCATAATATACTCCCAGGGCAGTACCATCGTCTAAAACATATGGGTCTTGCAATCTAGTGAATGCACGATGGAATCTATTATTAAAACTGGCTATGGGTTCATTGACCTCTCTTTTGACTTTGATGAATTGCAGGTATAGCTCATTAGCACTGATGGGTATTCAGAACTTTTGCAAAAAGGCCTTTTCAAGGTCATTCCAATTTTGGATTGAACCAGCAGGGAAATGGTTGTACCAATAAAAAGTTTATTCTCCTAAGGAATAAGGAAATAACCTACAAGCAACATCCTCATATACAATCCCTCTATCTTTGAGACAGGTTTGGAAAATCCTTATGTGCTCTTCTGCAGTTATGTTTGGGTCATTTGCATGAAACTTTGAGCAGAAATGCTCAGGATTTTTGGGCATTACATTATAAGCACCGAAGGACAAAGGTGATGGATTGCTGGCAAGGAAAGCCATTGGTAAGAGCGGGGGTGGAGGTGGTGGTAGGTTATTAACCGGCTGAGGCTGTTGGATGGGGACGGCCTCAGGAATGGGTATAGCCTCAACTTCAGGATGTGAAGATGTGGATGATGTTGGTAAAGGGATGGGTGATGATGACTCTCCCCTTTCCCTAGTCCTTCTTGACCTATTGGGAAACTGAAGTTCCTCTAAATCTTCTTCTCTGGTGGTAGATCTGGTATTTCTCCTATATCTCTCTGGAGAGATGGAGTTTAAGAAATGATCCAGTGTGCTCATTCAGGCCCTCCTTCTAGCGCCAATCTGTTGATGGTGTTTTTTGCACAGCAACAACTCAGACAGAATATGGTATCCTATCTCTCTTGAAAGGTTATTTTCAAGAACGAATCACTAAAAATCACCCCAAGGTCTCTCGGGTGTTAGGTCATAACAATGCATGAAACAACTCAGATAAAATGTGAAATGCTGGTAATCACAATCGGACCTTACTACAAGCAAACTGTATCCTTTCAATTTATCAGATCTGATAGTATGACGATCTTGAATCCTAAATCTAACCAAATAATAAAGAAACAGCAAAAGATAGGGGTGCAAAGAAGTAATAAAATCTAAACTATTGCAAGGACAAGCAATGTAAGTGACATATATGTGAAATGGACCTATCTCAAATAACCAATTCTTACTCGACCCACAAAGCAATCTTACAAGAACAGGGCAATCTTCTGAGGAATATAGATTTTCAAATCATAGACTTACATCCATAACCAAACTCAAGCACATCAAATATACGGTCCAGGTTGACTTTACCAGCCTACTACAATCAGATAGTTGCTGGGAGTATAGACCAGAGATAGCTACAAACATTCCAAATATGAAATCACAAACATCATTTGTCCAACTAAAACTAATCTATTTCTGAATACTAAACCCTAAATCTTCAAGCAATTTAAAAGATAGAACAAAGGAACCATGCAAGATGAGATAACACAAATGATTTCACCAGGAATAACCGCAATGCCTTCAATTGTATTAATCACCAGAAAATACTGCAACAATTCAACTGTTCTGAATATAATGTTTGCTTCAAGAAACTTCAAATACTCTAACTATATCTCTTGCTCTATTACTCTCTTGCTATGTCTATATCCAATGTCCAACCCTTACAATGAGTCAAAAATGCCTATTAATATCAAATCCCCCCCCAAACATGTCGGCCTAGCCAAACATTTTACAAAAAAAACAAAAAAACTGTCAAAACAGGTCAGCCCAGGAAAATAAACTAAGGCACACATTTAATGCCATCATCCAAGTCGGCCAAGGCACAGTCCCCAAGGAAGTCCGGTCCAATGCATGCCTTATGATAATAGGGAAGCACAAATCTCAAACTTAAGCATTAATTGCCACTCCCTTTGCCTTTCTCCTGCAATGACGTCCCTTGGACACTCAAGAATATCCTATCCAAATCAGCAATAGGTGGCGATGGTAAGACCTCGAGTCAGCACTTAATAGAATCTATCCCTTCTCTGGACCGTTCGACAATCTTATTCCAGTCCTCCCTATTGGCCATGTACCTGTCTATCACCGCCAAGTATGTAGTTGCATCATCAAGCAAATGGGAGGTGACAGTTCCATCAGATTCCGGGGAATAAACCTCATGCCACCATTCCTTCAGTTGTTCCAAGCTCAAATATTTGGGAGCTATTTTCTTCCTCCCTGTCATCACCTCGAAGAAGGCAATGCATCCATCATAAACTGTTGTAAGATCGCCATCAATGGACTTCATGTGTTTATGCATCTTCTTTAGACTCCCTTGTCTGACCAGCAATGCTTCAAACCACTCCCATGGTTCATCCAGCCTAGAGGAAGGAAGGATTCCATCCTTGGCCAACTGCTCATTTCCATGTCCCAGGATAGTCCTAGATTTCTGCAGTAGGAGGTCTATGTAATTCTTATCTTGAGACAAAGTATGCTCCAGCAGTTCCTTTGCCCAGACTGCATCCTTGCCCACAGACAAAATCCCTTTGATAGCATCATCCCCCCTTGCCTGGACATCCATCAACCAATCAGTGGTAGCTTGGGTGGAGGCCTTCATCTTTTCAATTCCGGAGATTGTCTCCTTAGGCAGAAAACTCGGAGTCTGAGAAGAAGACGGATGGAGAGACTGTAGAGGCCTCATTACCTCTTCCAGACATTTCCTCAACCTTTCATTTTCTTTCTTCAATTCCCGTTTGGATTGGGTCTCCTTCTTCAGTCGGTCAACAATTGTGGCACTCGACCCCTCAAACTCCTCAATATCTTGCTCTAGGGAGGCTGGCCCAAGGTTAATAGTCTGGACATTGTAGTACTGGCCTGTTATATCATCTCTTGTCTTCTCTGCTGCAGGGGTGGCGATGTGAACTACCCTGTTATGCGCTTCATCCCTTTCTACCCTGGAAATTACCTTAGCAGCTTTCTTTTTCTTTCCTTTGCCAATCTGGGATAGCATTTCATCCCAATCTAATGGAGTGTCCTCAACAACCACCTGTTTCTTTCTGGCCAACTCCTTCTCTAACCAGTCCGGGACTACAGGGGCAGTCCGGATTTCCTCAGTCCTGGTTTCTTCCGGTCCTTCTGTCATTTTTTCTTCTTCTGCAGCTGCCACCTCGACCTCCTCCTCAGTTGTCACTTTGTCGTCCTCTTTCTCTGGACTCTGCTCGCCCTGGTCAGCCTTTCCAAGTCCTAGTTCCGGAAGCACTAGTGATGGAGTCCTAGCAAGTATGTTTTCCTCCGGCTCAGGTGATCCGCAGCCTTTATCACTCTCTGGAGAATCCTCGTACTGCACCAGCGGAGAAGTGTATCCTTCCTCAGTTTCTGCCTCAAGCTCGGCCGCTTCATTGTACAGTGTCTCTTCCTTGAACTGCTCAGCCTCCCCGCTAATTTCCTGCTCGTCCGGATTCTCCGGTTCCGATGCGCTTAGCAGAGGAGAAACAGGCCTATCCTGCTCTTCAACTGGTTGCACCGAAGGAGAGTCTCTTGGCCGTGCAGCATCCTTGGGAGAAGGAGTTCTTGATTTTCTGGTGTATACCTTGGTTTTCTCCCCTCCAGAGCTCTCCACATCCACAATTGGAGGCTCATCCTCCGAAGTGGCCTGACCCTTCTTCTTGGCTGCCCTTGTAATTCTTGTCTTCTTGGGTGGTGGAGGAGCATCCTCCTCTTCAGCCTTCTCTATTTCTTCCTCGTTCGAGGACTTGCTAATTGTTAGGGTCTTCCACCTGCGCTTGCCAATTGGTTTCCTCTTCGCTGCAGGCTCCGCCCCCTTAGGACCTCTAATTTTGATCTTGAAGGGTGAGGTTTTAGCTGATTTCCCTTTGGGGTCCTCTTCCGCGGACTCCTCGGAAGTTGACATGGGGTTGAGATTCCCCATCAAATCAAAGGTGCAAGCCACTTTAGCATTCTCCAACTCCCAGACTTTATGCTTAACCCAAGAGAAGGTGAATTTCAACACAGGAGCCATCAGGTCCTCCAATTCTGTCACCTCGGGCTCACTCCAATCTATGTCCGCAACTAACCTGTCCTTTATTGGCTTGTAGACATGATCCTGAACCAACTTTCCATCATAATCAAGCTTATCCGGAATCAGCTTAACATTGTATTGTCTGATGGCCTCAACTGGTAATCGGTAATATCTCCTCTTCCTTGCATCAAGGTCATCCTTGAGATTGACCCAGTAGTCTTCTAGGTCCTCCTTATGCCTATATTCCCGGGTAGCCCTCCTCTGTGCCTCTCCGGTTATGTCAAAGTTCATTCTCTTCGAGTGGAAAGAGAATCCATAAGCTGCTAACTCCTCACCTACAGTGTGAGCTGATTGAATAGATGGGCACATTTCCCCCACACCAATCCCGAGAGGGAAGTCTCCTCCAAATCCTGTCTTATGCTTCTCCCTCTTCACAACTGCATCAAACTCACAAATCTGCCTTACCACTTCTAGCAGCACAATATGGTCAGTGGGGTACCTGGGCAACCTGTAAGGGGCAACTGGGCATCCATCAACCCAGAGGTAGGTGAATGTAGGGAATTGGATAAACCACGCTCCGTAGTTCTTGATCAAGCCCCTAGCTCCATCGGACAATCTGATATGTTCTGCATTTTGAAGTGTCTGAGTAATGTGCATAGTGAATGCATCATTAGCCCTCCTATAATCTTTATGTCCTAGATGCAGCTTAGGATAAACTTCATAGATGATGTCTTGTCCACTGGTTCCCCTCGGAGTCAAACCCTTGTATGGGTAGGAGATGGCCAGCACGTACATGATGTAAGAAGACATATTGAACTTCTTCGCCTCCAGGACATTTCTCAATTGTTTGTCAATCTCTGCACTAATGAGTCCTGCCCAGTGATAGTTTGTCCCCTGACTCATCTTGGTGATCACATGGACCATCCAATTCTCCAATACCCCTGCAGTTCTTAGTCCTGCCACCCTGCTCAACAGTGTGATGGCATCATACACGTCCGACCTGAATTTCACCCTGTGCAGTTGTTTGGGCAACTTGGAGTGGTGAGATTTCGGCTTCTCTAGCCATGAGTTGATGATCTGCTGAGCTTTGACTGGCTCATTCTCGTAATAGGTCCTGGCAGTGTCAATGTTCAAAGCGCAGACCGAAGGAAGATTCGGCATGCTAAAGGTTCGCGCAATGGAAGCCGGACTGAAGTTTGCCAAGACCCATCCCTCAGTGCTGACCACCATCTGGGTATCGAAGTCATACTGCCTAGCACATTCCAGGATCAGCTCATAACACTGAACCGCTGGAGGGAACCCTGCCACGTGCACTAACCCAGAGTTCATCATTCCAAGCCTCAAAGTTGACTAGTCCTTCCCAGCCATTCTTTGTTTGAACTCCTAATAGCGCCAGGCACCAACATTCGCTTCAGACACCTCGGCCCACACAGAGGACACCTTGCTTTCTGGGAGTTGGCTCTTCATATCCAATCTCAAACGTTCATTCTCCGAAATTGCAGACGCCCCTACAGCGCCCCTGGACTTCCCAGCAGTGGCTTGCTTGATTCGGCCTACACATCCAAAAATCATCATTAGAACCCAATCATTATTCATAATCCAGTTCAAAGGGTTAGCACAAATCATATAAATTCATCAAAATCAATTGCTAACTACTAATCCATCAAGATCCGAAGAAATCAGACGGTCCGGTAAAATCATGCAGTCCGGGAAAATACGGTCGGGGCGGAATTTTGGAGAAATCCGACCCAGACGGATTCCTGTTACCGAAGCATTGTTATTCGAATAAATTATTAATGCGCATGGGAAATCAAAGGATAATCATCAAATGCATTTATTGGCAACAAGAAATAAACATTAGACACTTATTTCGTTAATCTTATCATCAAAATATCAAAAGAACGGAGCCAGACAGGAAATCCGGAAAAATCCGGATGGGGCGGATTTTCGCGGACAGCTTAAATGTACCAGAAATAACCTCAACCCACGGAATAAGCTCAAACCGGGAAAATCTGGGAGCGAGGAAATTCCGCGACGACCTCGGAAACCCAAAAAAATGACGAATGCGAACCCAAAACTCAAATGATCATGGGATCATCCCTACCCGATCTCGAATGATCACAAAACTGATGACAAGCAACAAGACTCAGGACGCACAGGATTTAGACCCCTAGAAAGCGCGCAAAGAATGAATCTCCACATGAAAATAAAGATGCCCTAATCTGAATGATCAAACCATCCGCCATTAAAACCAGAACCAGCTTTAAGGTTTTAAAATATCGGTTAAAGATTTACCTAAAGCCTTCTAATTTGAATAAGATGGGAAGCCAACACGATACGGGGCAAAGCCACTCAAGCACAATAAAAACCCACGTTCTGGGCCGAACACCAAAAGAAACCCTAATTCGCGTGAAAACGCATTTCGTGCCCGAAACAATCAAACACTCCGACCCAGAATCACGTCTAAAGGATAAATATGTCATCTCATGGACGAATGGAGTTCGCAAGGCAAGAAAACTGGGGTTTCAAAATAAAACGGGACGGACTCCGACTCTATAAATACCCAAAATCAAAATCATATCAAAGACCGACCCAATTCCAGCTATACCCAAGGCAAGAAACCCTCAATCATCAAGCAAGCAAACGGAAAGGGCAATGAATACATACCATGGACCAAAGCGAACGGAATTTGAGCTCAAAAAATCGACCACGCGGCAACACGTCCAAGAAATGAAAATGCTGGCACCAGAACTCAAGAAATCCCCGCGCAATCAAACCAAGATCGATTCTCAAAGCTCCAAATGGAAATTCTAGATCGCCAGAGCAAATCGAAGAAGCAATGAAGTCAGAATGAGACTGAAAACACACTAAATTCGACCTTATACCCGTCTGAGCAAAGATACCTTCACCATTAATGCGCGATGAGACGTTTCTGACAAGTCCGGAAACCCGAGCTCAACACGAAATTTCGGAAAATTCCAGAATGCGCGGAAACACGGATTCCGCGAAAATGCAGAAACCGGGGAAATGAGGAATACCGGGATTTTGGCAGAATCTAGGAAAATCCGACAGGACCGGAAAATCCCGAAGTCAGGCAGAAACCCGGAATCGGAGAATCCGTCCAGAAATGGACAAGGAATCAGAGCCCAGGAAAATCCGCCAGAGACGAAAAATCCCGGATCCAGGTGAAAATCCGGACTTGGCCAAAAACTCAATTTAAATCAATTCCAACCTCAAGGAAGGGTCCAAGCAAGCAAGACCAACGTGTCAAGACCCCAAGATGATAAATCCAATAAAACCAAAGGTCAAAGACACCAAAAGAAAGGGTCCCCACCCCAAGTGGGGCGTGTGTGCAAAACTGCACAACACATGGTCATGTAGGGTACCTCTACAATAACCTTTTAGTTTTTCATATCTCCAAGTTGTTTGATCATGGTTAAAGTTTTTTTGCTACCTCAAAAACCGTCAGATGCATGCAATGTAAAGTTGCAAGGCAGTCTAGTTTTTGTTTATTGGGCCAAACCATCAATTCCAACATGTCTAAATGGGCATGTCTATGCTAGGCATGGTCCTATTTTTTACTCCAACTCTCTCGAACGTTTCGGACTACATTGTGTCAATGCTTTCTCTTAAGATCCCTAAGTACAAAAAAATGTAGAACTTTGACAAATTGTTTCTCAGATTCGGTGGAACATACAAAAAAAATTATGAACCTATAGGTTCATATGAGGCCCCTTTACAGCAACCTCACCCATATTTTTAATACTTGAAAATATTTCTCCATGGTGAAATTTTCACTATTTCCCCAAAAACTGTCAAATGCATGCAATGTGAAGCTGCAGGGTAGCCTAATTTTCGTTCTATGTGTCATGGGGATGAACTGTCAAACCCAACACGTCCACATGGGGATATCTACATTGTGTATGGTCCTATTTTACACCCCAAATCTCTCAAAAAAATTTATCTACACTGTGTCAGTGCTTTCTCTACAAGTGTAGATAGAAAAAGGGTAGGGCATGGGTACATGAGATGTCTATGTGGTTGTTACATGCAATGGTCATAATCAAATGGAAATGACTAGTTAGTACATTCCTACGCCATTTTATTTCATGATCTCTATATGAGGTTAGGATTATTTTAGTTAGAGAAACATCGATTCCTCGAGATCCATAGCAATCTATGAACATCCAATTGGTCTAAGATGAATATAGTTCAAGTCAAGAAGATATATGAGAAACCATTATGTGAGAAGCATTAAGGAAGATTTCAAGTAGAAGGTAATACACAAAAGTTATAATTGTCTTGAAAAATATTCATCACAATGCATACACCAAATTTATAATTCTCTTGCAAACCACATCCAAATGTTATAAGAAGCCATCAATGACAATATCATAACCTCCTAGTATCTCTGTTAAGTTATTTAGTGTTTAAATATCCTTTAAGTATATCTTAGAGAGATGATAAAGCATGAAAATATACAAGTCTATATGTCTTGATTTATTATGTCATGTTAGATACCAATTTATGAGTAATCTCTCATAAACAAGGAAAAGGAGAAGACGTGTACAAAGGAAAAAATATCTCTCCAAAAGGGAAAATAATAAAATATGTACATTGGATGGATGGGAATTCAACATGAATAAATAAATCCATCACAAATATTTAATGGAAACCCTTTGATAGATAGATAAATATGAGGTGAAGTATCATGATGCATCCTATCTTTGAAATCTACTCAAATGTGCCCATCTAAACACAAAATATGCCTCAATTCACATAGGTAAAAGCAATCCAAACCCATGTGAAGAAAAATGAAATCCAAGATCTAAAGACAAAATAGATATGATAAGACTATGAAATGGTTTTCATAAAATAAGAGTTTAATATCCTCAAGAATGTCTCCTATAGTTGTAATATGAGATTCATAAAACTAAACTATGATACCTATCAAGCGGTCATCTCAAGAATCTAAATCAAGAAGATAATTTATAACCTACTACTTCGAATTTGAAGTAGGATTACAAGGAGATGGAATATTCTCCAAATAAGAAAACTAAATATGTCCTCAACCTCAAGATGCTAAATGTAACATAGAAAAATTTGATCCTAGGTCCTAAATGCAAAGAACCTAGGATGAAAGGTGGTCTTTTTCCAAGTTACATTACGATTTAGATCAACAAGGTGTATAGATTGACTATCAACCATGAAGGTGAGACAATCATACCTAGATCTACATCTAATTGAGGATGGGAATGGATTGGAAATAATTTGGAATGGTTAACATAATGATCCTATATGACCTAATATGAAAAATGCAAGATCCCAACAACTGGAAAACTGAAACAGTCAAGCTCTGACAGATCTAGAAGGTGCAAATGATTGTGTACCTGCCCAGAAAAATTGTTCTAGCTATGCATACAAGGACTCGGTCACCTATGGGTGAATGGATATTTGATAGGGTTTCTTGAAGTGCTTTTAGGGTCCTCTGGTGTTGGATCTGAGCTTCTATTTTTCATCTACAAAAGTGTCAGAATGTTGTCTGATAAATCTTTAAGTGAGTTTTCGTGGCTTGACAAAGTTTATGACAACAATGTATACAATGCAAAATGGATCTTCAAGTCTTCTTCAATCCTCTTCAACCTGAGATCTGCACATTCACAAAGAGAGGAGAATTTGGGTCGTTTTAGGGGTTTTCCTCAGTCAAACCCCATGTAAGTTTTTCCACTTCCACAATGGCAATGTTGATGATAAATGGGCAATTGAAAGGAAGGGTGATGAAACCATAAAATTTTGTAACTCACCACCCTTCAATGGCTTCCTTGAAGGACTAAATGCATGCACAACACCTCAAGGATTTGGATCTTGCTTTTCTTGAATGCTTGAATGCTTTGGAGACCTACAACAAGGTTTAGCCTTCACAAAACTATGATAACATAAATAAATAAATTCACATACACTTTGACATGATGCTTGGATCTTGAATTGCTGCAATGAAAATATGATAATTTTTCTCTTGATTTTCTCTTGACAATAGTTCTTGCTAATAAAATATCCTTCTAGTTGTGTTCTAGTTTCAAAATGGTGAAAAGACTAGGTATTTATAAGCATTTATATAATTTTCCAAAAATTAGATCCCAATACTTCACCTTTGCAAGTGGAAATTCAAATGTTACAATTCCACCACTGACATGTCCAAATTTGGAGTGAAATGGAGTAGTGGGGTAGTGCCCCCATTGGGTGAATGAGTCCCATTATGGAAAATAAGTCCCATTTAGGTGAATGAGTCCCAGCCCTATTTTCTGAAATTTACGGTGTTGGGAGAAAATTATTAGATGAATTCATTTTTCAATGCTTGCAATCCTTCAAAAATGGTAAAAATAGGCCTTGAGATTCATAATTTTGGAAATTAGTGGGTCAAATAAAGCTCAATTAGGCTCAATAATTTAGGGGGGCCAAAACATAGTGTGAAATTGTTAAGGGTGACAATTTCAAACACTACATTTATCCCCCACTTTAGTGAGAGTATGAATTTATGCTTAGACTCCCACTAAAGTAGAAAAATATATGTCAAGAGGGGTTCAATATTCTAAATGTTGAAGAGATAGGATGACTAAGGATCAAGGGGGGGTGCACAAGCACCCAGGATCCAAGATCCCATGGCAAACCAACATAGGCACAAAGGAACACACATGTATGATATGCAGCAAGACAACATACACAAACATACATGTTGGAAAACATGAAGCATACATGAGGAAAACACATGACATGATGGAACATATAGATGATAATAAAATGAAAAAAAATAATAATGTAAACCTGAATAAGACACATGAAAAACACATAACAAAGCACAAGATTAGTACTAGAAGATTTGATTCGGTAAGGCAAAGAGACCTTAGTCTTAAATTTTCTCAAATACCAAACGTCATCCATCAAATAAAGAATATTCTCCATGAAGATTGAAGTCATACACAACACTCATGGAACACATGTCTCCACTGGAAAACAAGTTGTATTATGCTAGGTGGCCATGTTAAAATGCATTCATGACACACAATAGCAAAATGTGTGATATTTTCTATGTGAATCACAAATCGAGAGATACACAAGCTAGTGATGTTCGATATTCACTAGGTGAGCCCCCAAGATAAGGTAAAATGAGAAACACAAACTAGGTCTACAAGATGTGTACACAACCATACCAAGAGTTATACTCCCTGATAACCTTGATGAGGTGCCACAAGATGCTATGCCAATGCTACACTACGTTCAACCCTTGTGAACAAAGTGAAGCAAAATAAGCTACACATGGTTGGAAAGTTGTATTATGGTAGGTTCCATGAAATAAAAAGGTTTTCACATAGATAAAAAGTTGTATTATGCTAGGTTCCATGAATATGACAAGGTTTAATGTTGCGTGGGATTAATATGATAAGGTTTTTTTAAAAGCTCAAGGGATGTTTATAATAACATCACCACAAAAGGTGCTTAAACAACAAAGGACCATTTCTCAATACATGAAGGTCACACTTTAGGGAACATCACCCATGATATCACCATCAAGAGGGGACTAGTCAAGGGATAGAAAATCACACCTTAGGGCATACCAACCATATTATAATCACCAAGAGGAGTGTCATATTCCAAGAAAGGTCATACTCTTATGGGACACCAAGTCCAATATCACCAAAAATGAAACACATCACATAAATTAAGGAGGCCACACTTTGGTTGAAAAGGTCACACTTCCTAGGAGATTTATTCTATCATCACTAAGAAAGGACCATTTCTTATGCAAACAATGAGCGGGGGACTATATGCCCCCCTTAAAAGGCTAGTGTACTTGCTACACTAACGTTTTAAGGAGATATAAAGGGATCCCTTGCGAGAAGGAATGCACCTGGACAAGGCTACCTAACCCCTTTCCCCTAAGTGTAGGGATAAAGATGAGCCTAGATGGATGATGATATGCTACTCCTTGCAAAATGAAATATGATTGCATAAATCCAAGTTTATACCCCCCATGCATGGTAGTGAATATTGTGTGATAGTACAACTACCATATGACAAGGAGCAATAAATAATGCTATTGATTAAGTGAAAGGATTTTTGATGTTTTTGAATAATAGTAGCCAAGACTTCTTGTTGTTTCTTGCATTTTAGGCCCTATGGGGACATGGATACCTTGTTATTTCAATCCAAATCCTTTTCCATTATAGCCACATTATTTCAAAATTTGATATCCTCTTCCATAAATTTTTTCCATTTCTTTTGAGGAAGATGGCTTTTCGTGATCATGCGCATCATATGTGGATGTATAATTTTTTTTTCCTCTTCCTTGATAAAAGTTGTGGAATCATATGTTTTTGATGATTTAATTGATATTGTTGTTGATTCTTTCTCTTTTCTTGACTTTGATTGTATAACCTTGTATTCCCCATCGAATGTAGGTGTGAAATTTAACAATCCCCAATCATCATTTAACAACTTTTTCACTAATGGAAGGCTCTCATTTTTATCCTCAACTTATAAAGGTTCCACTTTTGTAGTTGGTGTCAATGTGCTAAGAGGATTTGTAATTCTTGTTTCAATTTGTAAACACTATTCATATTTAGGGTCATCTTTTATCATGTAAACCTTATTGAATTGCATATGTACCTTAGTGAATTATGAAGCATTAAAGGCATTGCATTCATTTCATGAATCCATGGTCTACCCAAGAGAATATTATATGAAAGATCCTAGGGTATGACATGGATAGGAGTTTGTAAAGTAACATATCTAACTTTTGATAGGTACTATTATCACACCAAGTGGTTGTTTTCCCACATTGTCAAAACCATGAGTAGACAAATTTATATGCCCCAATTTTATTCAAAAGGTTCACACTACAAACATTAAGTCCCAAGTCATTATCAACAAGGGTATGCCTAATCCCAACCTTGTTAATAATAGATAATATCATCAAAGCATCATTTTTTTTTGCATTTACAAAGGGGGTAACTCACTTTGATGAAAGACAATGTCCAAATCAGGTTGATTCATATTCTCAATAAAAGCTACCACATCATTTGGTTGCACACTAGGGGGATAACAATGTTTTTTAAAGCCTTTTGAAGCATGCCATGGTAAGTAGGCGATGTTTGAATCAAATCCCACAAGGATATCTTAGCAAGAGTGTTACAAAGTTTCTCAATAAGATCAAATTCTTTACCACTACATTGTAGGATGTTAGGTGGGGTGGGAGATGTAGTTGAGGCAAAAGAATAGATGGAGTTTTTTGTGGTTGCTTATTATTCCTAGTATTGTATGTGTGAGAAAATGTGTGATAACTTGGTTGAATGTGACACATTATGACTAGTGAGTTGTTTTGCAAAGTTTAAGATAACACTTGGAGGTTTATGAGGTCCTATAATAAGAGGTGACTTAGGAGGTCCAATAATTAGAAGACTTTTAGAAGGTCCACTAATTAGAGGACTCTTAGGAGGTCCAATAATCAAAGGAGATATAATATCCAATTGTGTACATAGACTCAACAGACTTAACTTCTTATTGATGGTGTTCTATCAAGGGGAAATCTAATTTCACCTTAGCATATTCATCTAAGAAAGGCCTCTTCTTATCTTTCAAAATACATGTATCAATGATGTCATCATCTTGTCCAACAATATCTTCCCAAGTGGGAGAAATATTGGGAGAGGGAAAAATAAGACTCTCATGATTATCAATGATCAGATCTTCTAACACCAAGATACCTTTGTCACAAGTGGGAGAGGTATTGAGAGAAGGAAAACTATGATTGTCATAATTTTCTATGATTGCATCCTCTTATCCAACAATATCATCCCAAGTAGGAGAGGTAAGGGGAGAGAAACAAATAGGATTCTCATGACACTCAATGATTGGATCTTCTAACACCAAGATACCTTCTTCGCTCATTGGAGACATATTAGGAGAAGAAAAAACATGATTGTCATGATTGTATTCTCTTTCATCTCACACCTAAGAGGTATAGTGGGAGAGGGATCAATGAAAATTTTAAAAAAGGGCAATAAACTCATTTTCATATGCTTGTAATAGAAGTTCCTTAAAATATTCAACAAGATTTGATAATAGAATATGAACTATGATAACACAAGATTTTTGTAATGAGAACATGATTTAAACAATTGACCTAAAGATTTGAAATGCAGTAATTTTTTTCCAAATTTGTAACAAATCAAGCAAGATGGTTCCTTTCTTACACATGCAATAACACTATTTCAGATTTTTAATTTAGGCATCTACAAGCAAGAAAAAAGTGAAACTACAGATACAAAAAATGTGTAGAGTTTCTCTAAGACACCTATAGTAGGATAGGGATGCCAAAGGGCATCTAGGTACTGGTTAGGGGTTCTGAGAATTTTAATTCTGACTATAGACTACATTGCTTAAGAATGTTGATTCTAATTGCTAATAGTTGAATCAAGAAACAATTTTCTAAATTTTGCTTAATGTATCCCAATTTGATGCAAAATGCAAATATGCAAGAATGTTGAAGATTTTTGAACAAATTTGAATGCAATTTTTATATCTAAAATGTAATAATTGATTAATTGCAAGATACAAAGATCTAGAAATGATGATTTTGAATGAAAATTTTAACCCTAAACAATGCACTTTCTTTCACCAAATGAACTAGATGTAAAATTCTTTAGAATATGCACTTATGAAATTCAAACAAAGATCTGCATGTAGAAGCAAACTGAGCAAACAAAAATAGACAATTGTGAGAAATTTTGTTGATGCACTTGTACAAGGAAAAGGTTTCCCAAGGGCATCTAAGTCCTTGATCAGGGTTCTGAAAACTAAAAATTTGAATGTTTAAGTTATTGTTTAAGGTTGTTGTTTCTAATTACAATCATGTTTGACAATGACTATTTTTCTAGAATTTCTTCAATTTAAGACCATGTAATTCAAATGCAAATGTGCAACAATAAAGGAGAATTTTGAATGCAATTTATAGATCTTAATCATGCAACAATTGTCTGAGTCTAAGATGCAAAATTATGAAAATGATGATTTGATGCGAATTGAAACAAATTTTTTTTTACTTTTTAGGCTTAAATAAAAGATGCAATTTAAACGCAATAAACAATTTGAAACTTTAACAGCCTAATGAATGTAAATCAGATCTAAAGATGACTGAAATAAACCCTAATGCAACTTATGATGCAATGTAAATGCATTTTTTTATGTTTTTATGACTTTTATGATGCAAAGATGAAACCCTAAATGAAAGATGCAAAACAATACAATGCAAAACTTAGATCTAGGGTAAATTTTCTAAAAGGTATATAATGTTAATAGGTTGGGTTCACCAAAATGTAACATAGAAAAAGGTAATCCTAGGTCCTAAAGGCAAATAACCTAGGATGCAAGGTGGTCTTTTTCCAAGTTACATTAAGATGCATATAAACAAGGTGTATAGATTGACTATCAACCATGAAGGTGAGCCAATCCAACTTGGATGTGCATCTAATTGAGTATGGGAATGGAATTTAAATGATTTTGAATAATTAACCTAATGATATTATATTCCCTAATATGAAAAATGCAAGATCTCAACAACTAGCAAACTGAAACAGTCAAGTTTTGACAAATCTAGAAGGTACAGATGAGTGTGTACCTGCCCAAAAAAAATTGGTTTGGTTGTGCATACAAGGACCCAATCACCTATGAGAAAATGAATCTTTGATAGGGTATCCTGAAGTGCTTTTGGAGTCCTCTAGTGTTGGATCTGAGCTTCTATTTTTTGTCTACAAAAGTGTCATGATGTCACCTGATATATCTATGAGTTTTTGTGGCTTGACAAGGTTTATGACAACAATGGCAACAATCAAAAAAAGATTTTCAAGTCTTCTTAAATCCTCTTCAACCTAAGATCTTCACATTCACAAAGAGAGGAAATTTTGGGCCATTTTAGGGGCTTTCCTCGGTCAAACCCTGTGCAATTGTTTCCACCTCCACAATGGCAATGTTGATGATAAATGGATAATTGAAAGGAAGGAATGATGAAACCACAAAATGGTGTAACTCACCACCCTTCAATGGCTTCCTTGAAGGACTAAATTCATACACACCACCTCAAGGATTTGGATCTTTCTTTGTTTGAATGCCTAAATGCTTTGGAGACCTACAACAAGGATTAATCTTCACAAAACCATGATAACATAAACACATAAACTCACATACACTTTGATATGATGCTTGGATCTTGGATTGTTGCAATGAAACTCTAATAATGCTACTCTTGACTTGCTCTTGATAATAGTTCTTGCTCATAAAATCTCCTTCTAGTTGTGTTCTAGTTTCAAAATGGTGAAAAGACTAGGTATTTATAGGCATTTATTTAATTTCCCAAAAATTAGATCCCAATAGCTCACCTTTGCAAGTGGAAATTCAGATGTTACAATGCCACCACCAACATGTCCAAATTTGGAGGGAAACAGAGTAGTGGGAAGGTGCCCCCATTGGGTGAATGAGTCTCATTTAGGAAAATAAGTCCCAACCCTATTTTCTAAAATTTAAGGTGTCAGTGGCAAAGTATTAGATGAATGAATTTGTTCAATACTTGCAATCCTTCAAAAATGGTAAAAATAGGCCTTGAGATGCATAATTTATGAAATTAAGGGGGTCAAACCAAGCTCAATAATTTAGGGGGGCCAAAACAAAGTGTGAAATTGTTAAGTGTGACAATTTTTGACACTATAGTAAATCATAGAATTTTACAAACTTATGATTTCAAATTTAAGAGAAAGAGAGGTAGAAGTCTCAATTTCATCACAATACTCAAGACCCTCCAAATATGAAAACTCCTATAAAGTACTATCATCAATAGGTATATTATCTGCATCATAAATGGGTATGAGGTTTTCCATAGCAATAGATTAATCTTAGGACATCATAAATATTATTTGTCCATATTAGCTTCCTATAGTGTGTACTAGAATTTTTCAGTTGGAAAGCATGTAGCAACTATATCTAGGATCCTTAGCCAAAAAGCATAAAGAATGTAAGGAATGTTGGAATATGTTGTCATTGATGTCAAAAGGGGATCAGAGGAGAAGTGTATTGATCTTGTGTAGAAGTGCATATAGTTGTCATTGATGTTAAAAGGGTAAATCAGGCAAAGACATTTGTTGGCATGATGATAGAGGATGGATGTGAGTGCAATGGATCTGTTGGAAAATTAGGTAGCACATTCGATATGGGTTTTTCAAGAGCATTCCAGTGATGTGCTCTACAGGTTGAGAGAGTGAAGGACATGCCCAGAAATGTATTATTTCTACTCTCGGGTGATATTAGGGTTTATAGATAAACCCTAATGTGTTTGCAGTCATGGCATCATCTAATAGAAGTTCTATTTCAAAGGTTACTGGTTTTTGGCAGTTGCAGGGAGCTTAAGTAATGACTTAAGCCCATCTTGTTTGTCCTTTGGCCGGCCCCTCACATGTTGGAAACCAGTTGACAAGGTTTAAGGTTCACATCAGCATGACAGTGCATGATCGGAAAGAGAATGGGAGATGTCTCTTTGATGTGGCGATGTAAAAAGTAGATTAATTTTCCATCGGCATGACAAGCACTTGTCGGTGGGACTTGCATCAAATTCTCTCTGATGGCCCAATGGTCACTTTTTTCGGTCAAGTCATATCTTGGGCAGAATTTTTCTAAGTTTCTCTAACTTACCACTTCGAGGTTTTTGACTAAGTATAGCTCTGGCGGTGTTTTCAAAAATATGTCTAACTTTCCACTTTCTCATCCTGGAGCTTCAAGGTTTTTGGCTAAGTATAGCCTTGGCAGTGTTTTTGGCACGCGATCTAACTTGGGTGGTGTTTTTCTATGTTTCACTAACTCCCTGCCCTGTAGTGCTAGCATTGTTTTGTTGAGTTATCCGAACTGATGAAGTTCCCACTAGACAGTTGGCAGTGTTTTGTACAGTTTGATGAACTTATGAAAATTGCACTTTAGGGCTAGTGATGTTTTTAGGAACATATCTAACTTACTGCGCAACAAAGAAAAGTAGAGTGTGGACCTCAACAATATGAATGATGACACATGTCAATCATTGGTTCGATGATTTTGCATCCTTGTTGCAAAATCAACATTCAGTCAAGTGGATCATTTGACAATGGCTAGCCCATTGATGAGACATAGTGATGTTAGAAAAATGTGGAAGGTTGCCCCCCGACAAACCGATGATCCTTTCATCGGTGAGACTTTGGCATATCGCCAAGACTATCGAGCTAGTCCCAACAATAGGGCAATAGGATTTGGTTGCTGACTGTGGGACCCAATTAGGTGGACGTGGCAATGAGACCCGATGGTGAGGATGGTGTGTGTCCATGTTACAATTAGAAAATGAATAAAATGATGACACGTGGCAGAAAGCAATAGTGGATGGTGACATGGTAATAATGTGGACACGAGACAACAATGTGTGGACCCCACATTGCAATGGTGTGCTTGGTGTTGAGTGTTTCCAACGGAGTAACATTCCATCATCGGTAGGACTCTTAAAGTAGTCTCTTTGATGCAGCGATGATAACCTTCATCAAGCAGACAAAATTTCATCGCTAGGACCTTGAAGAAGGTCCCCTCGACAGAGCGATGAGAAGCATGTGGGACCCAAGAGTAACGAAGGCATTCAAAAGGTGATTGATATGGAAACATGTGGCAAATTTCTAGTGGTTGATTTTGCATCGTTGTTACAAATAAATGATTATATATGTGTGATTTAACAATGAAATTCAGCGATAATCAATAATGAGGATTGATCAAAGGTTGATCGAATGATGTTGGTGATAAGATGCTTCATCAATGTAACATGGGCATATCGGCAGAACCTTGAAGCATGTCCCAATGATGAAGCAATAAGGTAATAACAAGTGGAAGGATGACACGTGGCATTAGTGTGACAATTCTATATTTGTGGGAAGAGATCTAATGTCCCTCTGATAGACTGATAATGTGAACGATGTCTAAGCATGATGACAATGAAGGTAGTACATCAGGTGGACAACTACGATTGGTGGAATTCTATCCATGATGAATGGTAGTGATTTGTGGGACCCGATAGGATGATGGTGACAATGGAGTGTGACCACAAAGTACAAGTGGAGGTCGATGATTGCTCGGTATGTCATTTCGCATCGATGTTGTGAATGATGTGGTGACAAAATGGATGACATGTAGGTTGTAGGCCCATTTAAATAACATGGCAAGCATATCGGTGTGACCTGCTTGTATAGGTGGGAGTTTGAATGGAGTCCCAATGGCAAAGTGATATGATAGATCAATGATGGTGGTTTAAGTGACTAATTATCTAATGGCTAGGGTTTAAATACATAGCAGTGAATGTTGATCATAGGATCAAGGCACGAAGGAGTAAATTAACTGCCAGAGTTCAAATGTAGAAATCTTAAATGGCTACAACAATGTGAACAAGGGTTTCAACTAGTAACTGAAATAGAGGAAGGAATTAATTTACCCAACTGCACCTGTGACCAATGTCAATGAAGATTTTATCTGTTGAGCGGCAACACAGATAGCCATGTCGATCAAGATCAAAATCAGATCGATCAAAGAAGGAAATACATTTAATGTAGATTTGATCCTAGGGTTTTGTAGAATGTTATTCTTAGCAAATTCTCTGTAAAAAAATTTAATGTTGTGAGGCTCGATGCACAAAGGTATGGAAATATCTGATAAACCCTACTAGATGAACTAATGCTGATTTTGATAGAGGTGTGTATCTCGAGGTATAGGTAGCTTGCTGGTGAATTTTGCAAGCAAATAAAACCCTAATCTGATGTGAGTTGATCTTGATAGTTGAGAGAATCTCGAGGCTAAGATTGTAGATCGGTGGAGTAAAAAAAAAGGAAGACAATCTGAGAATTGTCGAAGGTGTAGTATATAATATGCGAGAAAGGTTTGTAGAGTACAGAGAGTTGAAAAAAAGTATGTATTATTGAGTGTGTTGTAGTGGCATAGTGGGAGAGTGTGTGGCACAGGAAGATAGAACATAAAATTTTCTAAGAATTGAAGAGGAAGAGAGAGAGCAGTAAAGCAAACTGAGAATGCATATAATACAGAACATCCTCTTAGAATTTGTATTCATGGTGAAGATAGTGTGCAGAGCAAGGGTGTGTTGTTGAAGAGTGTAACTTCAACAATAGAGTGTGTGTTGTAGTGAAAGCAACAATATACTGAATGTAATGATGCATAATAGGTTGTGTAGAACCAAATTGTATGCATATATGAATTTGTAATGTTGTATTGAGTTGTGGCTCAAATTAGGGTGTTGTTGTATCCTTTGGGTTGTAGCTCCTAAACGAGGTAGTTGATGCTTCTTTGGGTTGTAGTCCTAAAACATTGAAATAGAGACTTGGATTGTGATGTTGGATTTGAGCGGTAGACTCAAGTAGCCTTAGTCACACTTTGTAACAGAGACTTGGATTGTGACCCTGGATTTGAGTAGTTGACTCAACCAGGCTTTGTCATCGTGGTTTTTCCCATATTGGGTTTTCCACGTATATTTGGTGTGTTGGGAATTTGTGTTGATTGTCTATTTGCATGTTTATGATTGCATCTTTAGCGTTCAATCTACACAATAAGAGTTGAGTAAGATATTTGCACAAGGTATTTAGATTTAAGGAAGTAATCTACATAAAGGTTTTTAAGGGGATAAATTTTGGTATCTACTAATTCACCCCCCTCTTAGTAGATCATTGTGTCCCAACAATTGGTATTAGAGCCCTAGGTTTTCTAGGAGAAG
>VDFB02000003.1:378007643-378060065 GCA_007258455.2 Sequoia sempervirens | reverse complement strand
TATTGTAATGACTTTATCATCATGAATAAATTTAAGAGATTGATGCAAGGTAGATGTGATAGAACCCATAGAATGGATCCAAAATCTATCTATAAGAATGTTATATGGTAAATCACCTTAGAGCATAAAATATACTAGGGTAGGTAAGTTAAGGGGTCTAAGAATAAAAAGGTATTATTGTTATACTAGAGTTTGTTGAAAAATGTTATCAAACCCACAAATAGATAGAGATGTAGCAACAATAGAATTAGTATCAATGTTGATCTTAGGTAATAGATCCAAACTACAGACATTGAGTATTGAACCAAGATCAATGAGAGTGCATCTAATACCAATTTCATTGGCATTGATAACTATCATTAATGGATCAGATTTACTTTGCACTTCGAGAGAAGGAAGTTCGTATTGATAGAATGCAATATTTGATGTATGAGAATGAATATATTCTATCAAAGCAATAATGTTATTCGACTTGGCTAAAGAAGGCATTGATGCATTCTATAAATATTCTTGAAGAATGCTACGATAAATAGGAGAATTTTAAAGAAGGTGCCAAAGAGAGATCTTAGCTGGGGTAACATAAAATTTCTCAATAACATCATATTCACCTAAGGATTTTGAGATATATTTAGGTTCAAAAGGAAGAATAGGTGTAGGATATGGAAGAGATGTTGGAATATTAACACTTTTATTATTTCTTCTTCTATTAAATAAGTGTGGGATACTATAGTTTAATTTGTAGTCACAAGAACTTTAAAAGTGATAGATTAAGCAAGATGTAAGTAATAACTTGAAGGTTGTGAGTAGAAGAATCACCACAAATAGTTATTACTTTTTTTGGTTTTAGCTCCATTAACATAGATTATTGGCCTCTAAGGTTTGTTAAGAATACCAAAGACAACAATCATGTTAATAGATTCATTATGTGTAGAGAAATAGAGTTTATTAAATAATAAATTGAAATAAAACGCTTAGAAGGAGATGAATCTAAAAAATCATTAAGTGCTTCTTCTAATATATCAAAACCTTCTTTAGAAAATAGATTATCAAATAAATGACAGGTTTGGAGAAAGAGATATGACATTGTCAAATAACATGCATTCACCAAAATAAAGAGAAAATAAATTTAGCATAAGATAACTAATTAAGAAAGAAAAATAATATGGGTATTAGGAGAGTTGGGTTCACAAAAATGTAATGTATAAAATTTGATACTTAAGAAAAGATAATGATATAGGAAAAAAATTCATACATCACCTCAAGATAGCATAAATTATATCACTTCTGCTTAAGACAAAAATGAAGAAACCTACTGAAATAAGATGATAGAGATACTTATTCTAAAAAGGAAACTTTAATGAAAATAGGAAATAAAATAATTTTTTTACATAGAAATACAAAACTGGATAAATTTTTTCTTTTAAAATAGAAATGGAAATGAAATTAGAGAGGAACCTAGCACCAAACACAAAAAATCTAAACCTAGGATGTCAACAAGTAAGGAAAAATGTTTACTTGATACACTATTGTCTTTACACAATTGCCTTAAAATTTTCAAGAATGTTTGGACCTCAAGTAGAAAAAATGTTCCAACTTGCACACATATTGAGAAAAGAAAATTTTTGGGGGTTATTTAAGGGGTTTTCCTCAATCAAACCCCCATTTTGATCTTCCAACCTCCATTGACAGCTAGAGAAAAAATGATAAAAAGACAACTTTTAAATCCTAGTGATATTAGGAATTAAAAAATAACAATTTAGTGATAAAACAAATGATATGGTGTTAACCCCAATATATGGGGAAAACCACCATACAATTTTATTTAAATGATAAAATAGATATTGATTCAATTATATTATTTATACAAAATAGTGAAAAGAAGCAACAAAGAGCATTACCTCAACTGTTGGCATTTAAATTAGCACCTCTGGAGTGCTATTTGCAAACTGTCAACTATTGCAAGTGTTATAGTATTGCTCCTTCAGATTATAGAGAGGAAGATCTCTCTTTGTTGATGTAATGTGTAAGAAAGGGTAGATTAGACTAAGGTTCCTATCTTTTTGTACTCAGCGGTAAGACACAAGGGTGCACAAACACAATGTGCCATAGCTAAGCTTTTCTCTAGTTTTTGCAGATCTTAACTATGACTAAACTATATTTAAATCTATCCTATCTCCTCAAGATAAACAGAGCATGAGGGCATAAGAGCGGGAATGGATGATTGGATAGCTTGAATCTGCCATCTCCTTAGAATATGGCCGAGGCTTTGAACTCTCGGATATATGCTGGGATAAGGTTTTATACAAGTAAACACTCTTCATGGTAAGTTGGATCTTTGACTTGCTGAGGGGGAACCCCTATCCATGGTATAGGATAGGAAAAAACTTACTAGAAACAAAAAATTATGATTTTTTGGCCAACAAAATTGCTAAAGAGGAGGAACCCCTATCCGAAGTATAGGTTGAAAGTCAATCCATTAAACAAGATCACATGATAAATTTTGATAACAAATATCCAAGGAGGAGGAACCACTATCTGAGGAGGGAAATGGAACAACAAGCTATTTAACACAAAACATTGAATGGACTCAAATATTTGGATCAAAATGCAAGTGCCTTTTGATTTTATTCTTTAAATCTCTTCAATGAGTTACAAAGATTGGGACATGCAAAGGCACAAAATCATGCACAATTTCTCATCAAACCAATTAACTCTCATCCAAGATTGAAAAAATAATCACTTTTAAACTTGTGGCAACAATGGCACAACAATTTTGCATAGTAAGTAAAGGTTGAAAAAATAATGAGCCCAAGGCTCTTATTTATAGAACTCAAAGGAGTAGGCAACCCTAAAATATTCTTGAGTTAACAAACAGTTCTTGCCAATCAATTAAGAAAGATTTATTCCTAAAAAGGGGGAAAAAATAGTTAACTAGAAATCTACTTTAGTTAACTGAAACTAAACAAAGAGTCAACTGGAAACTACTTCAGTTGACTGAAACTAAACTAAAGGTGAAATTTAATACAAAGTATGCCTCCAAAATAGATATCCATGTTTAGTGGAGATCTGAGATAGAAAAATTATGGAAGTCAATTAGACATCCTTAATTAGTGGGATATGACAATGCATGATTTGTGGGATGTGGAGTTAACTTGGAAAGGGGCATCAAGTTAACTCCAATTGCATTTCAAGTCTTCTTGAGTTGACTTGGAAAGAGGCATCAAGTAAACTTCAAGTATCATAAATGTCATTTGGAAGGTAGGACGTCCTTTTTTTGTGCCTTTACAACTCACCACTAGTCAACAACATTTCTATCCATTCATTGACTTCTTCAGCCTCTAGGTAGTTAATGCCTTGCAGAATGATGACTTGGCACTTTAGCAATACATCGCCTATTGTGAGATGATGCTGGAAGTCTATACATTGGGAAATTGCCTCATCGAACTTGGTAGAAAAAGAAGCCATCTTGGCCAACTTACAACCAGTTGGATCATCAAGGGAGGTGTTGCAAATGACATCTCAGAACTAATTCTGCATTGTAACCATCTCAATGTATTCTCCTCCCTCGCACTGATATTCTATGTGAGGGAAGGATATTATTGAAATTCTTGTGAAGTTGATAATATTTGCGACCACCCATCGGTAGTCATTCAGTTCAACTAAATGGGCATCGTAGGATTTCACCTTGTATGCTAGTTGTTCTTTCCAAGCAAACAAATGTTGCTTATTTTCCTCAGAGTAGACTGATTGATATTCCAATTGCAAGTTTGTAATTGTGGTCTCATTTCCTGGCCTCTTTTATGTTATTCTTTGCTTTGATTACTGAATTTCCACACAGAGTCCATGTGCTCTATCCAGTAATTGGTATAGATTTTCCAGTATACATCGCCCTCTAAGAACAAATTCCTCCACTTGATCTTTCAAGTGTTTTCCATATGTCATCAACTGTTGATGGTTCTTCTCTGTGGGAAGATCCAAAAATTCCTGTAGTAAGTCCAAGACATTCGGGGTGCCATGCATCAAGTTGGAAATGTACATCCTCAACTATTGGTTCTCAGCCTTCAAGGGTGCTTTGTCTTTTCCATCCTTGGCCATCCTTTCTTGGGCGCTTACCGCGGCGATTCTGAGAAGGTCTGCCTCCACCTGTCATGTAGTTTTTCTGAGGTTAAGTTTAGACAATGTGAAGTCTTCCACTTGTACCTCATGTATGCTTTTATCTTCTGGTGGGGTAGCAGTCTCTATGATGAACTCATGTTCTGCATTCCTTTCCACGTGAACTTTCTTCTTCAATTTCTTCGCCGACATGTCTTGTGGGACATGGTCGAATTTTGTGAAGTCAAGCTCATAGGAGGGCCTTTTCCTCTTCCTTCCTAGGAAAACCTTAAGCCAGATAGAATCTTGGCTAGCTTCGCTAGAAGGAGGAATATTGGGCCCTTGAATGTCCGAAGTATGAGACTGTACTGGAGTGACGACTCTCGGTGGTGAGTCGAAGTCGATGGGGACTTGTGATTGCTGTGATGGTGGTGATGTAGGTGGCTCTATTTCTAACACATACACCATTTCTATTGCCACTTCTTTTGTTGCTGGCTCTACAGTGACTATCTCTATTCCTGACTCTGGGGAAAAAATTCCCATGACTATCTCAGGGGTATGTGTGGCTGTCTCCATGTATGACTCTTGCGGTCTTCCCTCGTGTGTCTAGAAATTTGCAACCATTTGGGAGGATTGCACCATTTCTTTTGTCTGGGCTTCTTCCTTGATGAGGAAGGTAGTGTAGATTGAACCTATGGCAGCTCTATTATGGGAAATACTACCTTCCTTGTCTTTTTCTATTGAGGTAGAGTTGACTGTTCTTGACAACTCTACTCATTCTTTCCTCTACATATGGGTTTTCCTTTGCGTACCGATCCACTCTTGGGAGTGGTTGTGAGTCTATTGAGTATATGAATAATGAGGGGAGAATGAATTTCCCTTCATCATCAGAAAATCCCTTAATGTCTTCTGACATAAAGTCAGCTATTTGTGAGAGCCTAGACTTGCTATAGTTCCTTCTTCACACTTCATACTCATTGTCACAATTGAACCAATAATCTTCCATAGAAGATTCATGTGATGAGTGTTGCTCAAGATGTGCCGCATAGAGACCTCTGGGATCATATGACCTCTCAATGAGGTACTTGAGATTAAGTCTCACCGTTTCTTGTCTCATCAACTTGGCATTTGTCACTGACCTACATCTATAGAGTCACATCTAAATAGGAAAGTTCACAACTGGCTTCTTCTTCAGTCGCAAGTGAGTGTGAAATTTAGGTAACTACCTTAGGAATTCCATGAAATCTATCCTATCTGAAAGGTAGTGTGGCATCATGGTGGGGTGACCAATGTAGCCATACACAAGTATGTAGGTGAAGGTAGGGAATTGAATAAAATAATCTGCCTAGTCCACCATTTCCCCCTTGGATACTTGTGAAACACGTATGTGCATCTCATGGTCTAGTTCTCATACAATGTGCATGGTGAAGAGGTCACTTGTTCTTTTGAAGTGTCACTCTACTTGAGTAAACTAAAGACGTGTAAAGTGTTCATGGAACTTTTGCACACCTAAAGTCCCCACATTGTTTAATATCCTGAACTCACATTGGAAGGCAATTAGGTATACAAGGTAAGAACACATGTGGAACCTATGAGCTTATAGAAACTTGGTAATCTATTGGTGGAGTGTATCACTGATCAGAGTAGCCCACTCATAATGTTCCATCTTGCTGATGATTTTGGAAATGATGTAGTACATCCACGACTGAAACTGATTGCCCTCCTCTTGTTTAGTGATTCTACTGAGTAGAGTGATCAAAATTGCATACCCATCTTTGAATTCTCCTCATTCATCTATCTTAGGCAAGCTATCCTTTTTCAATTTCAGCCATTTTTCAGCCATTATTCCTTGGCATTTATTCTTGGTTGCCTCAAATACTCTATCACATTTTGTTACTGATATAACCACATTGTAGGTCATGATGGAATACCAAAACATTTTTCAATGTCCTTGGGTTTCAAACTGCAAATTACCTCCCATCCACTGATCTGATTTCTCTCGTGGTAGGATTGTAATGCTTAATGCAAGCAATTACAAGCTCCACACTCTATAATGTGATGGGGATGGATGCAACTTGAACCAACCTAGATTCTTCTATGTTCTGCAATGTGATCTGATTTAGGTCCTCCGAGTCTTATGGATCAACCATTGGATTCTTTTGGAATAAGTCTGTGTTAGTCATTTTTAGGTAATCATGGTACAAGGCCGTCTTGGTCTTGTATTGTACCTAAGAGTACTGCATCCTGAATAAATTGAAGATTGATTGTGCACATGACCTTGATATGACGATTTGCGAAAACCCCTAAAAATAGCGTCTGCTGAGAAGAATTTTTTCAAAAAAAATATGGCACATGGGTTTTGTTTGTGCTTCAATGCTGAACAAACCCAGTTCCTTAGAATTTTGCTTCTAATTTTTTTTTAGAAAAACCACCAAAAATAGGGGCAACAAGTTTGCTATTTCTTGAAAATTTGACGAGATGGTTTTCATTGGAAAATTATTCTGATTATGCCTAGTTGATCAGATTTGTGGTAGCCCGCTAATTTGTGTGACATGCAAGAATATCTAAGATAAGAAAAGAGAAATTAGATAGAAGGTGGATTGGAATTTTTTAGTTGTCTCAGTAAGAAAATCTATCTCTGAATCCAGCCTTTGATAAGAAATCTTCCTCTGCCTTTGATCTTCAAAAAATATTGAAGAATTGTAAAAAAGTCTTGCCAGATCTTGAAAGGACGTGCATGGGAGCTTATTGTTGTTTTTGATCTTTAACTTGCAAAGAAATAATAGACACCTATATTTTCTTTATATAGACTCTAGCATGAATCCTTGAAGTTTGGGCACCTAACTCATGATCTAAGCCTGATTTGGCTTGATCGGGAGTTCAAAAGGTCGATTTCCATTGATCATGGGATGATTTGGCCAAATTTACCTCAAAAATATCTTATTTGGTCAACTAAACATGCCTTTGACCTTTTTAGGCGTCCCTTTTGAGTTTGAATGCTTTTTCATCATTTTTCCCATGTTGAATGACCTTTGTTTGATCCTTGCTTCAAATTGATCAATTGATCTTGAGCAATTGCTGGTAGATTCAATGTTGAGCACGATCTGTGCTGAAGAGATGTGCCTGGGATGTGTTAAGCCGAAAAGATAAGTTTGAGGCTCTAGAAGATTGGGTGCCTTTCTTCAACAAGGGCGCTTTTGCACTTGCCTTAGTTTTTAGTATTTTTTCTTCAACTTCTTCATTTATACCTCCTGTGCTTTGATTTGATCTCTTTGTTGACTGATAAGTCGAACAATCTTGCTTGAAAATTCATTAGGTAACCAAATCAGTCTTGGAAAGGATGGATGGTATCTTAGTTCCTAAAAGTTAGTTTAAGGCCTTAGTGAGCAAGGGCACCTTTCATCAGTAGGGGCACTTTTTCTCTTTTTGGTCAGTTATTTCTTGTTGAAACTTGCTTTAGTTTGATCTTCATCATTAGACGATTGCTTTGCCAGAATCCTTCATAGATGGTTTCGTTGTCGAGGAGAATCCAAATGGAGAAGATCATCTTAGAAGTCCTTCAACCTTTTATCGTCATCTGAGTGCTCAAAAGAAAGGGAACCTTTCTTCAGCAAGGGCGCCTTTTTCAAGATACTTGGCACTTTTTTAGTGTTATTCTTTCATTCTTGCTTTCCCGACATTTTTTGTTTGATTTCCTTCTCAGTTGATCAATCTCTGCAGTTGTTTGCTTCATCTCATAGGTTAGAAGATGGTTTCATCATGAAACTGGATCAGAGTTTGATAGAATTCATGAAGACAACATTTCTTAATAGATGACATCTTCATTACCCCATTCAAGGGAACCTTTCTTCAGCAAGGTACCTTTCTCCAGTCAAGCTATCATTTTTGGATGTTCTTTATAACAACCTCTTTTCCTTCTGTTGATGATTGTCGGTGATCATTTTATCAGATGATCTTGCTGAATGTTTCATTGTTGAGTCAACAGGAGAACACCAAGGATGAATACCTTGGAGGAATCAAGAGACTGTGTTTGGCCCTTGAGATTCAAGGGTGCCTTTCTCTGGAAAGGGTGCTTTTAGCATCTTGAGTTGGTTTTTCCTTGGTAGCATTGCAAGAGTTAGCCAATTTTTTTCCTTTTCCAGTTTCAAGAATCTCCCTCGTCAAACAACATATTTTTCATCATTTTTCTCCATGGTTGTGTTGTTGAAGCTTTTTAAGCTTAGCTTTTAGCACCTGGTATTGGCCAATCTACCATTAATGGTTGCAGAGCTCCTAATTTTGTTCCTGAAAAATAGAAATAGACCCACTAGAGTAAAACATGTCTTTTGATGATTCTGACTTGACCAGTGTGATTGTGAAGTTGATTAATTCTATCAAAATAATTTTCAATCATTTCTGGGAAGGTCCTATTTTCAAGGGTTTCTTTGAAAATAGGGGTATGAAACCCTAATTTTTAATTTTTTGAAAATTTGCACATATGTTCCTTGTGGTGTAGGAGCACCTACACCACACCATCAATTTTTGATCATTTGAATGAATAGTAGGTTAATGCTAGTATTTTTGAGTTTATTTTGTCTAAACAAGGTCTAAAAGACCAATCATAATGTAAATGAAGGAATTTTTGAGTCCTCTAAGGAGGAAATGTTAAGTTTGCACTTGAAGAGTCCTTGTAGCCTCTTGAAGGCAAGTTCTTGAATTTGTAAATGAGAGTGAAAGATAGGAGTTTAGAAGTCATGTTAAGGGTAAAATAAAGGTGTCTTAATGGTTCTAGGTGCCTTAAACAACAATCTTGCATAATAGTATTCATTTAGCAATTACTTGTTAATATTAGTGCTTTTAAGCCAAAAGAAGGTTAAGGTGGTTACAAGGCGGTTGTAGGCGTTGGGGAAGATTTTCATTAATTAAAAATGTTTAAAGGCCTTTGAAGGCATGAGGGAATGATGATGAATTAATAGTGGTGGAAATTTCTTTCAAATAAAGCAACTTCTCTCTGTTTAATCATTATTTTCTTTCATTTTTCCTGAGTTCTTGTGTTTTCTAGCATTGTACAAGTCGTACAAAGGGGTTAATGCTTTAAATTCTTTGGTTCTCTATAGGAAATGGTAGCAACATGTTGTTGAATCCACACTAAAGTTTTAAATATAAACTTGAATTGTACTTCGTTGCTTTTATGTGGTCTGCCTATACAGGGGCAGTGAGGGCACCGTCTGAGTTTCCTTCATGTTCTAAGCCATACCCAATTACTGTTTCAACTTGTTGCTTAGTGGGAGGCATGGAGTTAGGTTAGGATATGTTCCTTTGTGTTTTGGAGTGGAAATAAAGTGGTTTGCAAACTGTAAGGTGTCACCATAGTGTGAAATAAAGCTTAGTTCATGCAAGAATGGATGGGACAGTATTGAATTTCAATGGTTTGTTGTTGGATTTGTCTAGGAAATAGTTTGAAAATCTTGTACAGACCCTAAACAAGTAATTTGAAGTCTTGGTTGGGATTGGAAAGCCTAGGAAGGGTGTAAGGCTGAAAACCACAAGTTTTTATGAGTAAATTAGGGGTTTTGAAGAACAATGGATTAGAGGTTGAGAAATTGTCTAAAACCTATGAAATTGGGTGTTTTTGGACATGTTTGATGAATTTCCAAGAGATTTTGGGGTTAGGAGAAGGTTGAAGAACATTTTGCTTGTAAAACAGGGCTAATCTTGTAGGCTTTTTATAGGGCAGTTTGAGGGATCTCCAAGATGTTGCAAAGAAACTTTAAATGTTTGGTTTGAGAGTTGTATTGGGAGTTGAAAGGATGTTAGAGTGATGTCGAGATGGTATTTTAGTGGCCTTCTCTAAAAGATAAAAAAATTTGTTGAGTTTTGAAGTCTTTAACCTTTTTGATGTTAATTAATCCAAGATGGCTAAGTGTAACATCAAAGGTTGTTGTTTTTATTGAAGTTTGATCTATTTGAATCTTCTCCACCTTGAATCTGCATCACCTTGAAAAAAACCCACAAAGACTCTATGTTTGGTTTGACCTAAAACAAACTTTTGATGGTATTTTTACATGATTTAGCTCAATTTAAGTAGACTGCCAAAAACTTATTTTGGGTTCAACATTAGGCTCCGTCTGGTGATCATGTTAGATACCTATGGCATAGGAGAAATGAGAATCTCTAGTTTCATAGACCAATAAATCTTATCAGTTGGGTAATGAAGTTAGGACTTTATTTCCATACACACCTAAAAATTAGAGTTCACCTATTTATTGGGTCCACCAATTTATTCACCTATAACAAGACTACTAAGAAATCACCTAAAACATGAGAATACTTTACTAAACATGGAAACACAAAAAAAAAAACATTAAAGCGAGTAAAAATATTTACAATATATACTCACCCCATCCCCGAAGGGATGAAATGCTTCAAGTACTGCCTGCTATAGGGCAGTGCAAAGAGCCTCCCATTTGAATGTGAGAAAATGTAAGAATTCTCTCTTGCAATATCATGAATCAGGAATGGTCCTATCCAAAGGGAGTCAAATTTACCGTACATTCCCTTTGGTTTGTGTCTCTTGTCCCATAACATGACACTATCTCCAATCTCAAAGTCTCGTTGCCAAGCCTTCTTTTCGAATATCTTCTTCACTCGCTCTTGATGCTGAGTGATATTATCAACTATCTCCACCCTCTCTTCTTGAAGTTTCATCAGGCACAAGATACGTTTCTTGATGGGATCTCTGAATTCTTCATCTTCTATTGCGGATGCCAACTATAAAGAAGACAACTCTAGAGTGATGGGTAACATAGCTTCCGTGCCATATAGGATCATGAAGGGTGAAGTGCCGATAGCTCTCTTAGGTGTGATCCTATTAGCCCAAAGAGCGTTGTGCAAATTTGTGTGCCAATCCTGTTGATTGGAATCAACCATCTTGCACACGATCATGACGATGTTCTTAGTTGACAACTCGGCTTGTCTGTTGCCTTGTGGATAGTAATTTGAAGAGTGGGACAATGTGCTACCATAGTCAAAACAAAATTCTACTAACTCCTCTGACGAGAAGCTTGTAGCATTGTTAGTCACGCTCTTTCTTGGTAATCCGAAGTGAGTAATGATGTTCTCCTTGAGGAAGTTACACACTACTTCAGAAGTAGCTTTCTTTGTAGGGATTGCCTCAACCCACTTAGTGAAATAGTTTGTCACCGTAAGGACGTAGATATGTCCCTTGCTGGAATGAGGATTGATGGGTCCCACAAAATCTATGCCCCATTGCTCGAATGGAGCATCTATCACCACTGGCCTTAGTGGAAGGGCTGACAACTTAAGTTTACCAACAAATTATTGGCACAACGTGCATCTACACACCCATTCATATGCGTCGCAGAACAAAGTTGACCAAAAGAATAATGCCTGCAGGATTTTGAATGTAGTAACCCTTGATCAAAAGTGGCCACCACATGCTTGGTTATGGAATGCTTCGAACAACCATCGTTGTTGGTCCTTACTAATGCATAGTAGGATCGTTCCATCAAGCCCACACTTGTATAGAATATTTCCTCCAAGCACATAGCTTTGTGCTTGTAATTTCAAAGTTCTTCTCTGTTACTTACCCAAGTGTGTTGGGAATTCCCCGTAGGTTAGAAAGTACCACAATTCTATGTACCATTCTTGAGAAGATTCAACTAATAAGACCATTGGGAGGTATTCTTCCATTTCCATTCCTGGGATGCCATCAACAACTTGGTGCTTTAGATCACCATCTTTTGCCATGAGTTGACATAGACCTCTCCCGCGGACAAGCTTGGTAGGCTTGATATCCAAGTCATATTCCTGGACTCTTGAGATCTTGTTGCCTCTTTTGGTGCCCATCTCCTATTAAGTAAGGACACTCTTGACCATAGGGTCTATAACATACACAGTGGTGTGAGAGTTTAGGATGTAGTTGACAACCCTCACAATTGCTTATGCATTTTTCTCTATCTGGGAGTATCAAGACTTGCTATCCTTGAAGCTCCTACTCATGAAAGCAATCAGTGGCTCAATATTTTCATTCAACTTCTGAGTCAGTATGGTGGAGAGAGTATGTTCTGATGCGTAACAATAAAGAATGAACTCTTTATCAAAATTGGGTCGAACTAATACTTGCACTTTACTGATGGCCTCCTTTATTTTCTCGAATGCCTTCCTTCCTCCTTCAATCCATTTGAAGGCAGTCATCTTCTTCATCATTGCTGAGATGTCTTTAGTCAGCTCCGAGAAGTTAGGTACAAATCTCCATATAAAGTTAACTTTGCCAAAGGAGTGTACCCCAGTTTAATTGGTAGGGAGAGTCAGGTCCTTGATTGCATCAACCCTATTAGGGTCTATCTGAGTCCCTTCTTTGGAGATGATATGACCTAGCAATTTACCTTTTTTCATCACAAAGATAGACTTTTTCAGATTCAATGATATGTGGTGGTACCTGCACCTCTTGAACACTTTGACTAAGTGCTGAAAATGATCTTGCCACTTTTCAAAATATGCAGTAAGGTCGTCAAGATAGACAACTATTAGTTTGTCCTTTAAGTCGCCGAATGCCAAGTCCATGGCTCACTGAAAAGTAGCACCGACGTTGATGAGGCCGAAAGGAATCCTCTCATAGGAGAATGTTCCCCAAGGAGTGGTGAGCACTATCTTGAGTTGATCCTCTTCAGCCATTGCAATCTAGTTGTATCCAGAAAATCTGTCAAGTAATGACAACATCTCCAAACCAGTTACTATTTGCAATGTATGTTCCATGATAGGCAAAGGATAATTATCCTTCAGTGACTACTGGTTCAGGTTCTTGAAGTCTACACAAATCCGGATTTCTCCACTCTTGCATACAAGAATGATATTTGATGCCTAGGTGGAATAGTGGATAGGGAATATGATCTTGGCATCCACCATCTTTTTCACCTCTGTGTAGATTGTGTCTTGGACATGTGAGTTGTAGTGTCTCTGATTCTACTTGAAAGGCTTGACATCAGACTTAAGTGGAATTGTATGAGACAATTCATTCAGCTTGAATGCTTTCAGGTCTTCATAGGACCACATGAAGATGTCTCGTTATTACTTAAATAAAGAGATGAAATTGTTACTTTCCTCCACAGTGCAACATTTGCCTAAGTTGACAAGCCGAGGCTTATCTTCTGTACCAATGTTGACTTGTTGGTAATCAACTGATGTCTTTTTGTTAGAATTCCTTTGATCTTGAACATGTCTGTCATGTCTATCAAATATATCCTCCAAGGATACTAAACCCTTGGGGATATTATTGCCTCTTAGTTGGATGATGCCAGTTTCCTTGACTTCGAAATCTTCTGCTATAGATTCTCTAAAGGGATAAGCACTACCTTTAAAGAATAATTCTTGGTAATTGTTCCCTATTCAGAGGAACTTGATGTCATCATTATTATCAAAGATCTACCAATTTTTGTAGTTGTCGGGGACAACTGGCCTGTAGATGAGCTTTATAACAAAGGCATTATGATGAAAGTCAGAATGGGGCATGAAAAGAGCTGCCAATATTGCAAGGGCATTCGCTCTACTATTTTGTTTGTGTGTTATGTACTTGATGTTGAATGCTTTGAACCAATCGATCACATTCCACACCCTTTGTCGGTAAGACATAAGGTGAATTTTCCTTACTTGATATTGTCCTCTGACTTGTTGAACGATCAACTCTACATTGCCTTCAACTTGAAGGTATCTTATACCCATATCTCTTGCATTTTTGAGGCTTAGTATGAGTGCCTCATATTCTACAATATTGTTTATGTTATTGAATTGTAAGCGATAAGAAAATGGGTACAGTGTTCCCTCAGGAGAGGTAATGACAACTCCCGCTCTTGAGCCCGCTATTGGGAAATTGCTGTCAAATTGCATCTTCCACATTCTTGAATCTTCGTTTAATGTTTGTGTGGAAAGTGAAATTTTTTCTTCTTCTTTAGTTACTTCTGATAGCATGGCATACATGCAGGGACCCAAACTTTGATGTAGCACTTGTGCTTATGGGTCCTGAGATTTCACCATCATGAATCTCGACTTAGCCTTTGGTTCCAACTTTAAGCTACCCTTTTTCAATGGGATTGTCGCGTATGACCAATCCAATTGAATCTTTCCTTTGAGATCCTTGTAGAAGCTTCTACTCAAAAGCATTCCATAACTAATTGGAATGTTAGCTATGAGAATGGTCATCATGATCTTCTTCTCCGGGCAGGATGCCAATCTAACTTAAGCATCCTTCAATTGGCCTACCGAGGGCACATGTTTTGATTCAAGTGAATAACACTTGTCGTGTGTTTCTATGAATGATAGCCCAAAGAGTTCATGATTTGTAAAGGAATGATGTTATCTGATTCCCCTGAGTTGATTATGCAATTGCTGAGTTTATACCCTCCCATATACAAAGATATGTAGAAGGGCTTTGGATTTTCTCCCGTTGGTATGAAAGATTCTAGCAATGTGGGTTGTATGAAAACCAACTTTTGTACTACCTTGAGAATCCGATCTAGTTGAACGAGATGATCTTGGAGATACTCCAGTTGTGAGATATATACCTTCATCTTCATCATAGATGTTACAATATCAAAATTTTCCAAAGGTGGATCTTGAGTATTTGGTTGACGTACTTATGTGTAGACTTGGGATTAGAAGTGGAAGCTTCTTTTCCCCTTTTTTTGGACTTCCATCTCTCTTCTTCTTCTTTCTATGCTTTGAAATGCTGGGCATGTGTAAACATAGGCATTGAAAGGTTCTCGTGATTAACAACAAGATTGTATTGACGATAGTCTTCTTCTTCTTGATTTACGGGTTCACTATGAAAGTATCTCGTTGTGGAGTCACCATCAAAGTTGTTCATTTGAGGTGGAGCAATGTTCACATTTGAAGGTACTAAATTTGAGCTTGGAGCTACATCCTTGAAATATCCCATGATCTGGTTCATTCTCTAATTCTCAGGGCATGAGGATCCAATGTGTTCGTCTGAGTCATGGAAACAACGTAATGCATTAGATTTTTTAGGCTCTGCTTGTCTTGGCGGAGGTCCTGAAAACTTAGGCTTGAAGTTGTTGAAAGATTGGAAATTATTTTTCTTCAGATGATATTGCTGTTGAGGCTGGTACTATTGGTGAGGTTGGTACTATTGTTATTGTTGATATGATGGTGGTGTGGGTAATGCTTGTCGCCCTTGGTTGGGTGACTATATTTTTAAGATAGTCACCTCATTAGCTACCTTTTGTAGTAGTGGATCTGCTGATGCTTGGACCAGTGGTATGATAGCATCATCCTTCATCTTCCCCGTGGTGATCATGTGATCTTTGAGCTTGATAGCCTTCTCTTGTGCAACTAGAAAGTCTTCTTCATGAATGCCTTTTATGAAAAATACTATTTCTAAGGGAAGGGAGTTGATGAAGCTGCTCGTTAGGATCTCATTTGATGGATTGAGAGTGTGAGAAAGACGTGTAATGAGGCGATTAAACCTCACTACAAAGTCTCTCATCAGTTTTGTGGACTCCATCTTAGAGTTGGATAACTAGGAAAATAGTTGATGGCTGTCTTTGACAGGTTTGAATCTCGCCAAGAACTTTCCACTCATGTCCTCCCAATTTCTGATGATACCTGGTTGCAAGTGATTGAACCAGTTGGAAACATTTGCATCAAGAGTTTTGATAAAGAGTCAAACATTGATATCTTCATGTGGCACAGACAGAATGGAACAAGCCGCTATGAATGCTGAAAGATGCTCATCGGGTTGTCTAGCCCCGTCAACGTAGAATCTTGGGAAGTGTTTCCATGATCCCTTGGGAAGTTCATGGTTACCTTGTAGGGCCAATGGTCCTATGTTGTTACCCCATGGTAGTGGGGAAGGACGTCTTACAACCCTTGCATTTCGGCCATTGCCGAAAAAGGTTGTTGCTGTCATTGCCATTGTCATTTTTGCCATGGCTGTTGCTATTGTTACCATTATCATGACCGTTGCCGTTACTGATGTTAATGTTGTCGGCCATTGCTTGAGAAGGAGGCTCTTGCTGTGGTTCTTCTAGAAATTATTCTCAAACCTCCTGAGAGATCTGCTCTATGTCAGATGCTTCTCAGACTTCTTCTTGAAAAAGAGGATTGGTCCTCCTCCTCATATAAAATCGGTGAGCCAGGATGCTTACTGCCATGTAGGTGGTGGTAATACTAGTCTCTTGGCTACAAGATTGACCTTTATTTCTTCCTCATCTAGGGTAATGGCTGTGACTCTCCACTGAGCAGGTGATGTAATCTTTTCAAAGATGAAGATATGTAGGCTGCTAATGATGTCTGATTGCTCTCCTTCAATAAATGTAAGATTTGGTTGGAGAGTTGCTGGAGCAAGATTAGGTTGCTCTACTAGGGCCCAAGGATGCCAGATAGTCATTCCTGTGACATAAAAGAGTGAGATTTTTCTTGAGTTTTGATGCCTCGTTGCCCCATGGTGGGTGCCAAAAAACTGTTGGCGTTAAAATTAGCACCTTTGGAGTGCTATTTGTAAACGGTCAGCTATTGCAAGTGTTATAGTACTACTTCAAATTATAGAGAGGAAGATCTCTTTGCTGATGTAATATGTAAGAAAGGGTAGAGTAGACTAAGGTTCCTATCATCTTGTACTCAATGGTAGGACACAAGGGTGCACAAACACAATTCACCATAGCTAAGATTTTCTCTGGTTTATGTAGATCTTAACTATGACTAAACTAGCTTTTAATCTATCTTATCTCCTCAAGATAAACAGAGCATGAGGGCATAGGAGCGGGAATGGATGGTTGGATCATTTGAATCCGCCATCTCCTTAGAATATGGCCGAGGATCTGAACTCTAAGATATACGCTGGGATAAGGTTTATACAAGAAAACACTCTTCACGGTAAGTTGGATCTTTAACTTGCCAAGGAGGAGGAACTCCTATCCGAGGTATAGGTTAGGAAACAACTTACTAGAAGAAAAAAATTATGATGGTTTTTCCAACAAAATTGCTAAGGAGGAGGAACCCCTATTCGAAGTATAGGTTGAAAGTCAATCCATTAAACATCACACGATAAATTTTGATAACAAGTATCCAAGGAGGAGGAACCCCTATCCGAGGAGGGAAATGGAACAACAAGCTATTTAACACAAAATGTTGAAAGGACTCAAATATTTGGATCAAAATGCAAGTGATTTCTAATTTCCTTCTTTAAATCTCTCCAACGAGTTACAAAGATTGGGACATGCAAAGTCATGAAATCATGCACAATTTCTCATCAAACCAATTAACTCTCATCCAAGAGTGAAAAAATAATCACTTTCAAACTTGTGGCAACAATAGTGCAACAATTTTGCATAGTAAGTAAAGGTTGAAAAAATAATGACCCCAAGGCTCTTATTTATAGAACTCAAAGGAGTAGGCAACCCTAAAATCTCCTTGAGTTAATAAACAATTCTTTCCAATCAATTAAGAAAGATTTATTCCTAAAAATGAGGAACAAACGGTTAACTGGAAATCTACTTTAGTTAATTGAAAATAAACAAAGAGTCAATTAGAAACTACTTCAGTTGACTAAAACTAAACTAAAGGTGAAATTTAATACAAAGTATGCCTCCAAAATAGATATCCACAAATTATGGAAGTCAATTATACATCCTTAATTAGTGGGATCTGATAATGCATGATTTGTGGGATGTGGAGTTAACTTGGAAAGGGGCATCGAGTTAACTCCAATTACATTTAATGTCTTCTTGAGTTGACTTGGAAAGAGGCATCAAGTCAACTTCAAGTATCATAAATGTCATTTGGAAGGTAGGACGTCCTTTTTTGGTGCCTTTACAACTAACCACTAGTCAACAGTGTTTCTATCCATTCATTGAATTCTTCAACCTCTGGGTAGTTAATAC
The DNA here is from genome assembly GCA_007258455.2 of Sequoia sempervirens. NCBI lineage: Eukaryota > Viridiplantae > Streptophyta > Pinopsida > Cupressales > Cupressaceae > Sequoia > Sequoia sempervirens. Next base: position 378,042,078 of record VDFB02000003.1, on the reverse strand, counting down.
TTTGCAAAATGATGACTTGGTGCTTTAGCATAACTTCACCTATTGTGAGTTGATGCTGGAAGTCTATACACTGGGCAACTACCTCATCATACTTGGTAGAAAAAGCAGCCACCTTGGCCAACTTACAATCATTTGGATCATCAAGGGAGGTGCTGTGGATGACATCTCAGAACTGATTCTACACCATAACCATCTCAATGTATTCTCCTCCCTCGCACTAATATTCTATGTGAGGGAAGGATATTACCAACATTCTTGTGAAGTTGATAATATTTGTGACCTCCCGTCAGTAGTCAATCAGTTCAACTGAATGGGCATCATAGGCTTTCACCTTGTATGCCAGCTCTTCTTTCCAAGCAAATAGATGTTGCTTGTTTTCCTCAAAGTAGACTGATTGATATGCCAATTGCAAGTCTGCAATTGTGGTCTCATCACCTGGCCTCTTTTTTGCTATTCTTTGCTCTGATTGCTGAATCTTCGCATATAGTCCATGTGCTTTATCCCGTAACCAATATATATTTTCTAGTATACACGCCCTTTGAGAAAAAATTCCTCCACTTGATCTTTCAAGTGTTTTCCATATGTCATCAACTGTTGATGGTTCTGCTTTGCAGGAAGATTCAACAATTCCTATGGTAGGGCCGAGATGTTCAGTGTGCCATGCATCAAGCTGGAAATGTACATCCTCAACTATTGGTTTTCAACATTCAAGGCAACTTTGTCTTTTCCATCCTTGGCCATCCTTTCTTGGGTGCTTCTTGAGGTGATTCTGAGAAGGTTTTCCTCCACCTGTCGTGTGGTTTTTCCAAGGTTAAGTTTAGACAATGTGAAGTCTTCCATTTGTACCTCGTGTATGCTTTTATCCTCTGGTGGGGCAACAATCTCTATGATGAACTCATGTTCTGTATTCCTTTCCACGTGAACTTGCTTCAACTTCTTCGCTGACATGTCTAAAATATTTTTTTGTAACTAAATCTTCACTTTCAGACACCTATAGCGACTAAATCGTGAGAAATTTGAAGATGATGCAAACTAGAGTTTTATGAAATTTTGTCTATAGATTCTAAATTTTTTTTTTCAAAATTTTTGGAGTCAGATTGCACTTTTTTTCCATCTCCCTCGAAAACTAATTTTTTTTAGAAAACAACATTTTTAAAAAGTGACACTCACCGTATAACGCATAAATTTTTTTCCATGAAGGATAAAATTCTAATTCTTTTGAATTTAGATTCATAACTCCAATATCTAGTGCTTCCACTTGGTTAGATTGTTTTTTATTGAATATTTTTTCTTTAATCAAGTTTCAAAGTCAAACCAATTATAATTCAGATATAGCGCGACCGTATAACGCATAACTTGTTTTGTATGTATCAAAATTCAATTTTTTTTTCTTTGTTGGATCAAGGACTTCAATATCTGGTGCACTCATATTTTTCAATTTTTTTTTATTATCTGCTATTTTTCCACACGTGAAGAACAAAGAGCTTGATTTTCAGTGAAAAACCTACATTCATGAGAAATAAAAAATAAATATAATAATAAAATAAAATTTATTTAAAATTATATTTTTTGGTAAGCTTATAATAAGGACTACATACTTACAAAAAATAAATTTTAAATGAATTCATTTAATCCCCCAAAAGGTAAATCAAAAGTGGGTTTTTATCAGCATTTTGATAGGTTTAAAGGAGACTCTGTTATAGGTATGGTTTAAAACTAGAGGGGTTCTATCCAAGGGGGTTTGATTTAAGGTAGTTTGATCAAACACTCCTCAATTGGAATGCTTTAAATGGAACTTTTTAAGGCTTATATCATTATATTTTCTAAAAATATGTGATTTCAACAAAAATTTGTTCCTCCCAGAAATTGTAAACCAGCTTTGTGGGATCAACCCTTGTGGGACATGGTCGAATTCTATGAAGTCAAGCTCATAAGAGGGCCTTTCCCTCTTCCTGCCTAGGAAACCCTCAAGCCAGATAGAATCTCGACTAGCTTCGCTAGAAGGAGAAATATGGGGCCCTTGAATGCCCAAATTATGAGACTATACTGGGGTGACGTCTCTTGGTGGCGAGTCCAAGTCGATGGGGATTTGTGACTACTGTGATGGTGGTGATGTAGGTGGCTCTGTTTCTAGCACATGCACCGTTTCTGCTACCGCTACTTCTATTGCTGGCTCTATAGTGACTATATCTATTACTAGCTGTAGGGGAACAATTCCTGTGACTATCTCAGGGGTATGTGTGGCTATCTCCACATATGACTCTTGCAGTCTTCCCCTCGTGTGTCCAAAAATATGCAACCATTTGGGAGGATTGGACCATTACTTTTGTCTGGGATTCTTCCTTGATGAGGAAGGTAGTGTAGATTGAACTTGTGGGGGCTCTATTCTGGGAAATACTACCTTCCTTGTCTTCTTGCTGTCGAGGTAGAGGTCACTATTCCTATTCCTGACAACACTACTCGTTCTTTCCTCTACATATGGGTTTTCCTTTGTGTACCAATCCACTCTTGTGAGTGGTTGTGAGTCTATTGAATCTATGAAGAATGAGGGGAGAATGACTTCTCATTCATCATCAGACAAGCCCTCGATGTCTTCTAACATAAAGTCAGCTATTTGTGAGAGCCTAAACCTACTATAGTTCCTTCTTCACACTTTATACTCATCGTCACAATTGACCCAACAATCTTTCATAGAAGATTCATGTGATGAGCGTTGCTCAAGATGTGTCGCATAGAGACCTTTGGGATCATATGACCTTCTCTCAATGAGGTACTTGAGATTAAGCCTCACCGTTCCTAGCTCATCAACTTGGCATCTGCTACTGACCTGCATCTATAGAGTCCCATCTCAATGGGAAAGTTCATAGCTAGCTTCTTCTTCAGTTGCAAGTGAGTGTGAACTTCAACTAAATACCTTATGAATTCCATGAAAAGTACCCTATTTGAAGGGTAGTGTGGCATCATGGCGGGGTGATCAATTTAGCCATACATGTGTATGTAGGTGAAGGTAGGGAATTGAATAAACCAATCTGCCTAGTCTACCATTGCCTCCTTGGCTACTTGTGAAACACATACGTGCATCTCATGGTCTAGTTCTTGTATAGTGTGCATGGTGAAGATGTCACTTGTCCTTTTGAAGTGTCACTCTACTTGAGTAAACTCAAGATGTGTAAAGTGTTCATGGACCTTTTGCACACCTAAGGTCCCCACATTGTTTAATATCTTGAACTCGCCTTAGAAGGCAATTAGGTATACCAGGTAAGAACACATATGGAACCTATGAGCTTCTAGAAACCCGATAATTTGTTGGTGGAGTGTATCATTGATTAGAGTGGCCTAGTCGTAATGTTCCCTCTTGCTGATGATTTTGACAATGACATAGTACATCCACGAATGGAACTGATTTCTCTCCTCCTGTTAAGTGATTCTACTCAGTAGAGTGATCAACACTGCATACTCATCTTGGAATTCTCCTCATCCAACTATCTTAGGCAAGCTAGCCGTTTTCACTTTTAGCCATTTTTCTGCCATTATTCCTTGGCATTTATTCTTGGCTGCCTCAAATTCTCTGTCACAGTCTGTTACTGATATAACCATGTTGATAGGGCATGATGGAATACCAAAACATTTTTCAATGTTCATGGGTTTCAAACTGCAAATTACCCTCCCATCCACTGATCTGATTTCTCTCGTGGTAGGATTGTAATGCTTAATGCAAGCAATTAAAAGCTCCACACTCTGTAATGTGATGGGGATGGATGAAGCTTGAACCAACCCAAATTCCTCTATGTTCTGCAATGTGATCTGATTCATGCCCTCCAAGTCTTCTGGATCAACCACTGAATTCTTTTGGAATAAGTCCGTGTTAGTCATTTTTAGGTAATCATGGTACAAGGCCATCTTGGTATTGTATTGTACCTAAGAGTACTGCATCTTAAATAACTCGAAGATTGATTGTGCACATGACCTTGTTCTGATAGTTTGCAAAAACCCCTAAAACTAGCGTCTGCTGAGAAGTATTTTTTGAAAAACAATTTGGCACATAGGTTTTGTTCGTGCTTCAATGCTAAACAAACCTAGTTCCTTAGAATTTTGATTCTGAAACTTTTTTGGAAAAACCCCCAAAAATAGGGGCAACAAGTTTGTTGTTTCTTGAAAATCTGATGAGATGGGTTTCACTCGAAAATTATTCTAATTTTTCCCAATTGATCAGATCTGTGGTAGCATGATGATTTGTGTTGCATGCAAGAATACCTAAGACAAGAAAAGAGGAAGTAGACAAAAGGTGGATTGGAAGTTTTTAGTTGTCTCCCTGAGAATATCTGTCTTTGAATCTAGCTTCTGATAAGAAATCTTCCTCCACCTTTGATCTTCAAAAAATATTGAAGAACTATCAAAAATCCTTGCTAGATATTGAAAGGATGTCATTGGGAGCTTATTATTGTTTTTGATCTTTAACTTGCAAAGAAATAATGAAGAAAGACACTTGGATTTTCTTTATATAGACTCAAGCCTGAATCCTTGAAGTTTGGGCACCTAACTCATGATCTAAGCCTGATTTGGCTTGATCTGGAGTTCAAAATGTTGATTTCCACTAATCGTGGGATGATTTGGCCAAGTTTTCCTCCAAAATATCTTATTTGGTTAACTAAACATGCCTTTGACCTTTTTAGGCGCCCCTTTTGAGTTTGAGTGCTTTTTCATCATTTTTCCCATGTTGAATGCCCTTTGTTTGATCCTCGCTTCAGATTGATTAGTTGATCTTGAGTAGTTGTTGATAGATTCAATGTTGAGCACGATCCATGCTGAAGAGATGTGCCTGAGATGTGTTAAGCCAAAAAATTGAGTTTGAGGCTTCAGAAGACTGGGTGCCTTTCTTCAGCAAGGGTGCTTTTGCACTTGCCTTAGTTTTTAGTGTCTATTCTTCAACTTCTTCATTTAGACCTGCCGTGCTTTGATTTGATCTCTTCGTTGACTGATAAGTCGAACAATCTCGCTTGAAAATTCATTAGGTAACTAGCTCAGTCTTGGAAAGGATGGCTGGTGTCTCAGTTCTTGAAAGTTAGTTTAAGGCCTCAATGAGCCATGGCGCCTTTCTTCAGTAGGGGCGATTTTTCTCTTTTTGGTCAATTATTTCTTGTTGAAAACTGCTTCAGTTTAATCTTATCATTAGATGATTTCTTTTTTAGAATCCTTTACAGATGGTTTCATTGTCGAGGAGAATCCAAATGAAGAAGATCATCTTGGAAGTCCTTCAGCCTTTTATCGACATCTGAGTGCTCAAAAGAAAGGGCACCTTTCTTCAGCAAGGGCGCCTTTTTCAAGATACTTGGAAATTTTTTAATGTTCTTATTTCATTCTTGCTTTCCCAGTGTTTTCCACTTAATTGCCTCCTCAGTTGATCAATCTATGTAGTTTTTTGGTTCATCTCGCAGGTTCGAAGATGGTTTCATCATGAAACTAGATAAGAGATGGATAGAATTCATGAAGAAAACATTTCTCAACAAATGACATCTTCATTACCCCATTCAAGGGCGCCTTTCTTCAGCAAGGGCACCTTTCTCCAGTCAAGCTTTCATTTTTGGTTGTTCTTTATAACAACCTCTTTGCCTTTTGTTGACGATTGTCAGTGATCATTTTATTAGATGATCTTGCTGAATGTTTCATTGTTGAGTCAGCAGGAGAATTCCGAGGATGACTTCCTTGGAGGAATCAAGAGACTATATTTGGCTCCTAAGATTCAAGGGCGCCTTTCTTTGGAAAGGGTGCTTTTAGCATCTTGAGTTGGTTTCTCCTTGGTAGTGTTTCCAGAGTTATCCAAATTTTGGCCTTTTTCAGTTTCAAGAATTCCCTCATCAAACATCTTTTTCATCCTTTTTTTCCATGGTTGAGTCATTGAAGCTTTTGAAGCTTAGCTTTCAACACCTGGTATTGGCCAATCTACCATTAATGGCTGTAGAGCTCCTAACTTTGTTCCTAAAAAATAGAAATAGACCCACCAAAGTAAAACATGTCTTTTGATGATTCTGACTTGACCAGTGTGATCGTGAAGCCGATTAATCCTATCAAAATCATTTTCAATCATTTTTGGTAAGGTCCTATTTTTAGGGGTTTCCCCGAAAATAGGGGTATGAAACCCTAATTTTCATTTTTTTGAAAATTTACACATATGTTTGACAAAAACCCACAAAGACCCTATGTTTGGTTTGACCTAAAACAGACTTCTAATGGAATTTTACATGATTTAGCTCAATTTAAGCAAAAGGCTAAAAGTAAATATTTTGGGTACAACAACAACCAAGGCCCTCCTTTGAGATTGTTGATAAATTTGATAATGAGGAATCCATAAGGAAGTCTTGATTTTTGCAAAGAGAGAGAGTTATCACAAAGAAGCTTGTTGTTTAGTGTTGTCACGGTTGCTGTAATTTTTTTGGTAAAGTTTCCTTCTATTAGTAGAAAAGAGAGATAGCTTACAAAAGAGTGAGAATTTAATGTGCCAAATAAGAAAGAAAGAATATTTTGTTTTCTTGGATAGGTAGGAAGAGACATTATTTTTCTGTTCGAGCATTATGACATGCATCATAAGTGACCTATGTGGAAAATGCATTTTTGAATCTCAAAAATCTTTTGGGACATTTGTGTGTGGCATTATATTCCAAGATAATTTTTTTATTTTCAAACCATGAGTTGGTAATGCTTCATGCTTGTTGATAATAAAACAAAATCTTTGAATATCAAAGTATGCTATTTTATTATTATTTTTCAAATTTAAACGGGTTCATTTACTGTAAGTGTGAAATTGCACAAGTGTGCAATTTTTGACACTACAGGTTTGTTATTTTTATGGGAAAATGTTGACTTGGGGTCAACTCCCATAAAAATGATAAAAAATCAAACCCTTTTAATAGAGGAACAAAGGAAATTTCCACTAAATTGGGAAGCCAAATAAAAATTCTAATTATATACATTTTCTAATAAGAAGTAAGAATTCTCCCATCTTTATCTTTATTTTTGGATTGAGAGTGGAGTGTCATGTGTGACATGTTCATTAATTCATTGGTTGCATCTTTGTTTCTTTTTTACTACAACCCACTCTTTCATCTTCGAGTATGCTTGTTCCTTCTCAGTGAGATCTATAATTTGTCAATGGGACAATTTCCTCATTGATGATGCCATGGGAATCCCTATAATAGGAGAATCACACATGTCTTTATTTTCTTTGATATTGATTACTCAACCATTCCTTCAATGGTTGTATTAAAAGAATAGATTGGTTTCATATGGGTAGTATGATCCTCCATTGACTAGAGTATGCATCTATAAAATAATGTTATCATCCACACCCTTGATACTAGGTAGCATTTGACAAATTTTTCCTTCCATTATAGACCTCTTTAGGCATAAAGAAATTGACTAGTTGTACTTATAACACTCAACATATATAATTTATATAAAAATAATCGTGGAGTTTGGATCAACACCAACCATTCTTTTTCAAATAGGTTGACTATGGGAGCCATTTTCCTAAATCTATTTCCACACAAATTTCAATGAAGGTGGTGCAAATTTCTAGTCTTTAATATCTTCTAAACAATTCAAAATAATTCCTAATGAGTTCCCAATCAAATTCAAGTTGAAGTCATGCCAACATTACAATGACATATATGGGAGGAAAACTAAAACAAGGACTTTGGAAAAGGAAACTTCCTTGGGATTAAAGGATAGATATCATGAATTCAAACATAAAAAATGTTTCTCAAAATTAAATCCCTCATTGCATTTTTATCTCTTATATTATAGAACATATGATAAAAACTCTTGCATGCAGGAGCTAAACTAGTCGAGTGCTTAACAATAGAAATTCACACCATGGATAACCATTCATGTCGCCCTTTCAAACTTGGCCAAAATTCATGAAAATTTCCAATTAAAGATTCTCACTTCAAGCTTTTTCTAGAGAATAAGCCCTATCATGTGTATGAAAATTTTCTTCATGGATATGATCCATTTTTTTTAATAACTATTAAGTAAAAAAGAATTACTTTTCATTAAGTGTGGAATCAATCAATCAATCTAGGGTTTAATTATGAACCATTTAGTGTATTTAGGTAGGACATAGTAGAAATGGTTGCCCTTGTAGAATGGACATTTTTCCAAGAATGTTGGTTTTAGTCAACTAGGGAGTTAGCTAAAATCTTTATTGTTATATTTCCTTCTATAGGGAGTATATTAGAGCCTTTTAGGGCTTATTTAAGTATAATATTCTCTAAGAAGCAACATTTTTTTAAGATATACTTCTAGCACAATCAAAATGTCGTAGTGGTCATTGATCCATGACATTTTACCTACATAAAATTTGGATTTCTAGAGGAATTTTTGTCAAATTACTAATAGGAAAGGAAGAGCTAGATGTCACATGACTAAGAGAATTTTTGTGGTAGATTTTGCATGGATTTTTGACTGAGAAGAAATCATTATGAAATATTTTATATATGATAAAGTGAAAATATCAAAATAAATTTCTAACAAAAAATCTAAGAAAATAATACCTTCTTTTATAGTCTTTAGATTGCCCATGGTTGCACAAGAGTTAAAACTTCATCCAATAGCTTGCATGATCAATAGTCTAGGATAAAAGCAATATTGACAAACATTCACTATGATCATTATAAAGCAAAATTAACCATGGAAAGTACAAGTATTGATCTAAAAGATACTCTAAATGAAATTGTTGAAAATAAAGCTCTCATATAAAGTGTAGCCCAAAAGCTAGAAAGAATAAAAGCTTACGCAAAGAAAATTAAAACTAGACATACGTTCTAAAGAGGAATCCTTGGTAGTTATGGAAATTATGCTCTTAGTTTGAATGTTAAAGTGAACTTCTTGATTAGAAATTTCTTAGAAAAGTATGTGTTTCTGATTTAAACTGTGTATGTTTTTTGCTCGACATTTTGGATCACATCCAGTGATTCATCATCAGAAAGAGAAGAATGAGAAATTGGAGTGCAAAATTGAAGTGCAGAATTAACTTTAAAAAGAGAGGAAGGATAGAAAGAAAGAGGAAGAAAGCAAACAATTAAAAATTTAAGAGAATAAGAGAAGGAAAGAAAATTTATAAATTGATAAAGAGAGCAAAAAGATAAAAGAAAAAATCAATTAATAAGTGAATGAAAAGAACCCTTATCAACTCGACAGTTTTTTTTCTTTTAAGATATATTGTATCTCATCTTACATGATGCATTGTTAATCATCCATGTAATCTTAATAATAACAAGAGCCATTGTTCAAATTATTGAATGGATTCAAATGTGGGTTGGTACTTATTACGATAAATGGATTTGAGTAGTTTTCTCAGAGGTTGTTTGTGCCTACGTTGTTGAGGATGTTCGATCATAACTTAGAATATTGTTTGAAGTTCAAAAATTGCAGATGGAGGTGGCAAAGTCATGGAGGTTATTAGTGTTCAACGCCTGGGTTGTGAGCTCATTGAGGACCATATACTAGTTGGTGATGTTTTGGGCTTCTACATAGATCTCACAGGATGAAAACTATTTAGGAGGCTGGGTGAGATCATATCTTGAAGCCTACTTGGGCTTCTCAGACGCAGTTTGCAATCTCTGAGTATGACCCAAAGAACACTCGAAGGGCCTGTGACGGTCTTTTGAAAAGAGATGGAAAATAATTCAAATCTATATTCTTGTCTGTAACACTTTCGTGACTTCAGGCATCTTGTCGAAGGACTTCTCTTCCTTTTAGATGATAGTTTTAAAGCATCCTTTAATTTTCTCAACCATCCAATTCTTGATGACGGAGGAACTGAAATGATGTTTGCTCGTCCTCCAGTCCTCCTGATCTTGCTGTAGATGTACCCTCGACGAGGAATGTTTTTATTTGTTTTTTTTAGTACAATGGGAGCTACCTACCCCTTCTTAGAAGAGGGGAGAATTCTTGTCTAGATAATATATATTTTTTGATAAATAATCAAAGACAATATATGAAGTCATATTAAAATTGTTGTGTTTCCAGTTTATTCAAATTTAAACATTTCTTTATTTTTTATCAAAAATAAAAATTTAATACATACCTTAAAATTTCAAATTAGCTAACACAAATTGACTTTTTTTTTTTTTCCTATTGTGAGAATTTAGTAGAAGGATAGGATTTTCAGAAATTTTGTTTTTTTTAACAAATTTATGCCTCTCATCTGTTGTGGAAACGTAAAACCTGCAAACTTAAAATAATATTGCAGTACAAGTTAGTTGCAAAGAAATAGTGAAAATTACAAAATGGAATAACAAAATAATAGACAAGACACATCCACGGGGCAAAGCATCAATATTCTTATTGCTCAAAGAAATTGATTACAATATTCACATAGATGTTGCTATTCAATTACAATTCATTACAATTATTTTGTATTCAAGGCGACAAGATATATATAATATCTTCAACCTGTGTCAAATTTAGAAAAACCAACTTTCTTTTTATTGTTTTCATTGTTTTATCTTTTTGTTTTAAATCTTTATCTTTTTTAAAGATAATATTTTTCTTTATTTCTATTTTATTGTTGTCATTATCCAACAATCTCCATCTTGAAAATAATTTACCTGGTACTTGCCTGTGCCTATTCATCACCTTTTCTGCAAGCTAAACCACTTCAACTTCTCTAACTATATTGGTTTTGTAAACATGTTTGCACAATTTTCTAGTGTATTGATGTAGGGTAAAACCAATCTCTCAAATACCTTTCAAACAGACAATGGACATTTCAATATTTGAATTAAACCAATATCAAAATCAGCAACACACATATGAGAATTTCATTACTCAAAGTCTCTTGCAGCATATGAAATTGCAACCAAATTGAAAATATAACATATGCAACCCTTTGGGCTGATGAATAACATTACAAATTAGACTCATAGGTCTGCTACAGTGAATAAAATCATTCACAGGTCAGTTCTCATCCATCTCCCTTCTTCTTGCACTTCCATTCTTTTTCACTTGCAACCTTCTGAAAAATCAATGGCACACTACACAATATTCAATGGCACACTACACAATATTCTTGAAAAGTTATTTGCTACTGGAGACATGTAAAATGTACTAATTGGCATTACACGCTTGATCTCGATTACTAACACCATTTCGTCTTTAATCATCCCTCAGTCTAACCATTTAATTGAATACCCTTATTTGATTAAATTCATCAATTTTCTTCTCTTAATTAAATAAATCATTTTATTTTATTAAGTCACATTCTCTCTTTAATTAAATTAATCAATTTGGTTTAATTAACCCTAGCTCTTTGTTTAATTAAATAAATCAATTTTATTTAATTAATCTCTAAAGTTTATCTATTAAATTAAATAAATTAAAACCTTCTTTAATTTAATCTAACATCATCCCCTTAGTTAAATAAATTAAATTATTTTATTTAATTAAATCTCAAATCACCTTTCTTCTCATCCTTTGATTTAATTAAATCCTAAAATCTGAGTCAAAGTTGTCACATCATCTAATATCTTATTAAATTAATTAACCCTTGATTAATTTAATCTTGATCCATGTCCTGTCATCTAGCTTTTGCCACTTGCACATGAAAATAGATTTAATTCATTTATTAAATCCCTATTTTCTCTTAACTTGACATCTTTTAGAAAAATATTCCTTCAATTTTTAAATCCATCCAAGTGGACTTTGTCCTTCCAACGAGACATTTATTTCATCTAATAAGTCCTTTTGCCTTGAGCCAAGTGACATTTAAGACATTCCTTTTCCCTCTTACATGTCATTTCACTAATTTCAAATATTACCTAATTGCATTTATGGGCACATTCATCAAAATGTGCACATCCTTTGCCCATTCACATCTTGACAAGTGGCACTTGGCCATTAGTTGAAAGTTAGTCCCACATTGTTTCATTTTGGGCATTTCTCCATCTTGTCTTTCTATAAATAAGATGTTTCTCTCCTCATTTTTTCATCCACAATTTGAGAAAACTTACTATACTCATTTTCATCTTCAAGCATTAGCATTTTCATCAATTTCATCAAGGTATAGCTAGGTTATTGCAGGTTTTCTCCATGGAGTTCATTTGAGGCAATCACCAAGTGGATCAATCATCACCAAATCATCAAAAACTTGCATAGGAGTTGGGAAAGGGCCAATTTCCACATCAAATTGGCACCAACTCCCCCATAAGATCAAGAGTTTGCATGTTCTTAATAGGATTTGATCTATTTTCTTGTTCTTTCATTGTGTTCTTGCTTTTATTCCTATTTTGAGCATTGCTAATGGATTTTATGGGGAACTTCGATCTTAACTTGCATTTGAATATTCTAATGTGTTTGTTTATTATGTTTTGCAGGTACTAGGATCTTGGTTCTATAGCTATTGTTCAACACCTCCAACCTACCACCTTCATGTCTACAATCATCCTCTAAGAAAAGCTATGCCCCACTCCAACAACTCCAAATTCTACAAATTAAGATTCCCAACAACATTGTCAAAATTCCCTTTTGCAACTATTATCTTTCAGCAACTTGAAACTCTCCATTTCCACACCCAACCTAGTGATGACGGAGCATCTAGGTGAACACACAATCAACATCACCAAAAAATAATTGTTTCAAGAGATCGGTAAGATTTCATGAAAAACCTTCTTACAGGAAAAATTTAGACTCCATCTTGGATTTAATGGTAGATGTTTCAAAGTCTAATTGTTAATGGTTATAAAGAATCAAACATTTCCTGACTTTGTTTGGTAACTTGGTGAAGTTTTAAAATTTAAAAAACTATGAGGTTTCAGGTAGAGTGGCTTGGCGGGATAGCTAATTATGACACACTCATATTTGCAAATTTTTGGAGGAATCCGAGTTACAGGTAAGAAATTACATTAAAACTTGATTTTGGTTCCATACATTCATTACATTGGTGTTAGAATGAAGTGGCACTGACAATGTTCTTAAGGTTCTTTGATTTTGACTCTCTCCAAATTGGAGTGATATGGACTCGTCTTACATTATAGTTTTTTCTCGCAATCAAGAAATATTATTATTGATATTGATTAGTTGAAAAATGGATGCTTTATGGTTTAAGACACAGAACATCACTTTTCTCCAACTAACATTCAAGGATTCCCTAGAGATCTCAATGCAAAGGAGAAAGAGATCTATTAAGGGACTGTCCTAGGGGATGATTGTAAACTAATGAGGGGTTCACCACCAATTTTAGACTTGGAAAAGACAATGAAATGCAAAACCCTAATATGATGCAAATTTGATTTAAATGACCTAGAAATGTGAGAACATAATAGAAAAGCAGCAAGATGTATGGTGTGCACCTGGAAATTTGGAAATGACTGATTGAAGCTTTGAAATGCTAGAAAATTTGACTCTTTGACCTACTGGGACTCATTCGCCAATTTGGGAAAATTAGTCCTAAATTTGGATTTCTGCACAGGAACTTGTTTCGGGAAAAAAGGTATCTGAATCTACAAACAAATATGAAAAACCACCTATAGTGGGACTCATTCGTCACTTGTGGCAAATTAGTCCCATTTTTCTTTTTTAGGAATTCAAAGTTTGAATCTATTCTTCTTAGTCTGCTCAATCTGCTTCTCCAGGTTTTTGGATCTGAAACTCTGATTTCGAGGTTGTAGATAGCCTTTTAGTGAAGATTATGACCTTGCAAATGGGGAGACAACTCCAAAGATCTTGTAACCTAATCTTCAATGATATTCAAGTCTTCAAAGCACCTAGATATGCAATCACACAAAGAGAGAGAGAGAAAAAGTGTTGATTGTTAGGGAATGGGGGTTTGCCTTGGTCAAACCCCTTGTAGGTAATTAAACCAATGATGAGACAATGAAATGAAAGCATGAAACATGAAATGAAGAACATGAATCATGGACAATGATACCTTGAATTATGCCTTGTAAATCTGTAACTCAACATGAAATGGCCATGAAAGATGTAGATCTTGATCTTGACAATAGGTGTAGAACAACACTTGATCTTGGATCTTCAATGCTACATCACAACACTAGCTCAATAGAATGCTTGATGCTTGATATGCTTGACATGATGATGGATCTTGAATTGCTGCAACAATGGATAAAGAATTTTTCCCTTGAATTCCTTAGAAATTATCTTGAATGCTCTCTTGATGATCTTGTGAAGTCTTGGAATGCTTAGCTCTTGCTTGCTTGACTTGATATTATGAATGCTTATGTTGATTTTTTTCAAATAAGGATTTGAAAGCTTGTTTATATAGGAAATGCACTCAAATGACCGTTCATTTGATCTCAAAGGCTGACATAGAAGAAATTTAAACTTAAAAATCAAATTTCCCACTCAAAACATTAAAAATAGGCCAAATGGGACTCATTCACTAACCTAGGTGAATGGGTCCCACAAGGCCTATTTTGCTTGCTAAAATGTTGGGGAGTGTGTAAATTAAGTTTATATGTTGATTTTGTCAAGTTTTTGATTAAAATATGCCTTGGGATGCATAATATGGGGTCATAGGGGCCTATTAATGATGATACAACAGTTATAAATGCAATAGGGCCCAAACTCTAATGTGAAAGTGTAAATAAATACATTTTACAACATTAAATTAAGGCAAAATTGAGTCTATTTAGCTTAGAAGGGCCCTAAATCTAATGTGAATGTGTAGAACACATTACAACACTAGATTAGGTCCATTTAATTTACAGGAGTCCTAAATTTAATGTGAAGGTGTCAATAAATACACTTTACAACATTAAATTAGGGAAAAGTTAAGTTAATTTAGCTTAAAAGGGCCCAAAACATAATGTAGATGTGTAAAACTCATCACAACACTAGATCAAGGCGATATCAAGTCCAATTTATCATTAATTATTCCCAAACCAAGTGTGAAAATGTACACGATGACATTTTTTGACACTACGAATATTAATGAATGTGAAAAATAAGAGGGATAAAATAAAGAGTAATTGAATATGCATGGGAAGCTAAACATACCAAAGGAATTTGAAATAAACATGGAGTCGATTAAATACCAAGAAAAGCTAGTGCTAAGTAGGGGAAGATTGAGGTTGTGTGGGTCAAGAAGCCATGCCATTAAAGAAAGTCCCTACACAACCCAAGGCAATGAAGGCGACATGCACTCTTTGTCACAAATTCAAATGAAAAATGCATAACGGTGAAATGGGAGGAACGTGTGCCATGTCTTAAGTGAAAATATGTCAAAAAATTAAATGTGCTTGCATAACTTTTTGATTGTGTAGGGAGAGTCAATCAAAAATAGAATGATTGAGAGGAAGAATTTAGTGCATGAATAAAGGAGAGTTGTGCAAAATATGTTTGTAGACAAGGCAACAAGTGGAAGGAATTCATAAGGGTGCAGGTAGCAAGAAAGGTATGCACAGTGCAAGTTCAAGGAGAGGTTTGTGCCAGATAAAAAGTGAGATTTATTGGAATGAAATGCCAAGCCTTATTAGATATTTATATGCAGATTTGTTTAGAGTGAAGAAATTGTGGTGGTAACCTCATCAAAGACCATCACTAGGGGAGGAAGAGGTCAGGTTGAGTGGAATGGATAATGAATGGGACAAAAATATTCACAACAATAAAAGACTTAAGGGAGACACGACATTTTAATATCTTGTTTAGTAAGTAGAATATGGGGTAGTGGTTGAAGCATGAGTGGGATTTGGAAAATAGATAGAGTGTGAATGGTAAATTAAATGTTTGGAAAAATCATTGGAAAAACTTGAGTGGATGCGTAGAACAAGAAGCAGTGAATTTCAGTATAATGGTAGATTGGGATTAAATAAAGTACAAATTGGAATGTAAAGAGAGATGGCATGAGGAATATGGAAGGCCAGCATGAGGGTGCGTTGAAAGATTGGATAGAACAAGGGAAATGGAATTTTCTAGTAATTGTAATGCAAATTTCATGAAACTTGAATGATAGAGCTATTTTATATGGTTGCACAATCATGTATCATTTTAAAATCAACAGGTAATTGCCAATTTTAAATGTTATCGACTACGAAGTTTGTGTAATCTAGAATGTTGAGTGTGGTGTGAGTTTTATCTTCATCACCTAGAAACCAATTAAATTTCATCAAATTGTAAATGTGTAACTCTCCAATGCATGTTTGCACCATTTCCCAAGTGATAGGTCTCCACTAGCTGGCACATTAATTCACTGCCTTTACAATTTGGAGCCCAAATTCAAAATTTTCCTAGCATGCACATCATGGGTGTCCCATTCTTGCTTGTGGAAAATAATGCAAATTTAATAACATGCAACATTATATAACCCCGTAGAAATCCCACGCCCAAGTTTTTGAATTTTTCCAATTTAACATTTAAATTACAATTTCTAGATCAAACTCCAATTACACCAAGCAACCGAAAATCGGTCCAATTATTCCAAATTCTGATTTTTGGACAAGAAAATCAAAATATGGCATATAAATTATTCTAATCCATGCCACATCCATTTTTTTTTCATTTGGTTGATAAAAGATTACTAGTACCCCCAGATGCATATAACCCCGAAGAAATCCCACGCCCAAGTTTTTGAATTTTTCCAATTTAACATTTAAATTACAATTTCTAGATCAAACTCCAATTACACCAAGCAACCAAAAATAGGTCCTATTATTCCAAATTCTGATTTTTGGACAAGAAAATCAAAATATGGCATATAATGCCACATCAATTTTTTTTTCATTTGGTTGATGCAAGATTACTAGTACCCCCAAGATGCTCTTGCATCATGCATGAACTTTATCAAGAACTACTCCATCTCCATCAATAACTTGTCTTACACAATGGTATTTAATTGTAATAGAGTGTGTGCAAGAAGTTGAGTCCACTTTTAGGCCAAAAAGTGGAAGTGTTTTTCTCGATTTTCAAAATCTATCATATTTGACCTTAAAATTTGAAGCAATTAGAGATGGAATCTTAATAAAGGTCACTAATCATAAATGTAGTACTCAGAGTCTAGTTTCCAAATATGTAATTTATTTTAATTCCTAGATGATGCAAATTGATTTTCAATAGATATTTCTAAAAACCACTTTTTAAAAGTCACTTTTCTTACCATACCATGCACGTGTACATCATCCATATTTTGACCTAAATAATCGTATTTTTCTAATCCTTTTGGGAAAACATTCGTAACACATTGAAGAATGCTCATGATATTTTTTTGTTAATTTTTTACTGGCCATATTTGTTGTTTTGAAAAATTGTCATGTACATCACGCATAAGATGACCTAAACTTATCATTTTTTAATTTTTTTAAATTGAAAAGAATTGTCTGAAGTACGCTTTATTTTTCAAATAAATAGTTTTAATAAGGCTCTAGGACCTGATGCATTTACCCCTCTTTTTTTCCAGAAATGTTGGGATGTTGTGGGTTTTGATCTACTTTTGGCCCTAGAAGAATCAAGGAAATCAGGCTCAATTTTAAAACACTTCAATGTCACAAATATTGCTATCTTGCCAAAAATTAATGAGCCTAAAACCTTTGCAGAATTTAGGCCCATTTCCTTATGCAATACAGTATATAAATTTTTTACAAAGGCAATTTATCAGAGGTTACAACATCTTATTCCAAAAATTATTTCACAAGAACAGGGAGGCTTTGTTCTGGGTAGAGAAACAACAGAAGGGGCATTGGTTGCTCATGAGGTCTTGCATTCCATCAAGTCCAATCATCTCTCATCTTTTATTGTCAAACTTGACATGATGAAGGCCTACAACAGGGTTAATTGGGATTTTCTCTTGAAAGTTCTTGCCAAATTTGGATTCTCAACAAAATGGTGTAAATGGATTTCATCCTGCTTGTCAGGGGTGTTCTTCTCTGTGATAATTAATGGCTCTCCTTCAGGGTTTTTTCAATCAACACAAGGGGTAAGGAAAGGTGATCCTCTTTCTCCATTCTTGTTCATCATCATGACAGAGGATTTGAGTAGGCTGATAAAGGAGAAATATAATCAGGGTTTGTGGAGAGGAATATGCATTCCTAACACTAATATTTCAGTCACTCATAATCTATTTGTGGATGATACATTATTATATGGGAAGGAAATTATTGATGAAGCTAAGCAGATAAAATGGGTTTTGGATAGATATACTGAGATGTCTGGATAGAAAATAAATGTGCAAACATCCAAAATCTATACTTTTAATACAAAAGAAGCCATAAAGAGAAAGATTATCTAGGTGTTAGGCTTTCAAGAGGCAATTCTCCCTTGCAAATATTTGAGTATTCCTTTCTTCATGGGGTCAAATAAGCCATCTTATTGGTCTAAAGTAATAGAGAGAATAAAACTAAAAGTTTGTGCTTGGAAAGCCCGCTGGTTATTTTTATCAGGTTACATTCTTCTAATCAAATCGGTGTTATCAACAATCCCTAATTATTTTATTTCAGTCCTCAAAGCTCCTAAAAAGATAGTGGATCAAATAGAGAAATTAATCAGACTTTTTGTGGAAGGGTAACATGAATGATGCTAAGAAAATTCCTTTAGTATCCCTTGATAGCATGACTTCATAAAAGTTTAAAGGAGGGGTGGGGTTGCATGATATCTCCAAGCGTAATTTGGCCTTTGGGGGAAAGCTGATATGGCAAATGTATACACAGCCATATTCTAAATGGTGTACAATAATGCAAGCAAACTATCTTGATAGTCAAAATCCAACTATAATTTTTTCAGTTTCTAATCCCCTTGAGGGCTTTGCCATGTGGAACTTCATGATGTCTAGTAGGAAAGTAGTCTCATCATTCATTTCTTGCGAAGTCAATAAGGGTGAAGAGGTCAACTTTTGGGAGGAATCTTGGAATGGATTTCCACCTCTAAATAGGTGTGAAGCTCTACATTCACCAATACCAGTTTTATCTCAGTTGTGGGGTTCAAGGCTAATTGATTATGTAAATTCAGTAGAAATTGCAACAAGCAGGGTACAATGGAAAGATCTATCAACAACTCAAATAACAGAGGTTCAAAAGGTATGTCTCCAACAAATTTTGAGTAGTAGAACTGTTCTTTTATCAGGAAAGGCTGATCGTATTATATGGGCACCGTCTAAGGATGGTAATTATTCAATCAAACAGGGTTATAAAGCAATTTTAAATAGGGATGCTCGCTCACAAAATTAGAGGGCTTTCTCATTTTGTTGGAATAGTATGGTATTACCAAAAGTAAGAAGCTTCGCATGGATTGTATTGAGAAAAAGAGTGCTCACAAGCAATCGCCTTACGAAATTAGTGATTGCTGACTCTTTCAATTGTATCTTATGTGGAGATAGTTTGGAGGATTCTAATCATCTATTTCTACTATGTCCTTTTGCTCAACGTTGTTGGGAATATGTTTTGCAAAAAAATGAGTTTTCATACTCCTTTACCAAATTTAGTTTGGAATCTCTTTTCTTCATGGCCAGTTCTATTCAAAACATCTTTTTTTGCATGCATTTGGCACTTGATCCCTATTGTTGTCATATGGTCAATATGGTGGGAGCGAAATAAGCGCATATTTAGGAAAGTTTCATCTTCAATTCAACTTGTCCAAGGGGTTATTGAAAATTCAATAGTGGAAGCAGTGAATGTATATGTTCAAGATCATAAGAATGTTTCCTCTGTGTTTACGTCATGGGATAATATCATTTTAAATAACTGGCATGGAATTAAGTTACCTTTCAAAGGTAGTATGAAACTCCTGCATAAAATGAAAGTGGATAGAAGTCAAGTTAAATGGAAACTGCCATTGGTAGGATTCTATAAACTTAATTTCGATGGAGCATCAAAAGGGAACCTAGGAATCTCAAGAGCGGGTTTTTCTATTCGAGAATCCTCAGGTTTTGTCAAGGTGCTAAGATCAATTGCTCTTCCCCTAGGCTTGAAGAACATGGCTGAAGCAATGGCTCTCCTCTATGGAATGCAGGTTGTCAAGTCCCTGAAGCTAAATCATATACATATTGAAGGAGGCTCACAAATTATCATAAATGTGTGCAAAGAAAGAGTATGTCATAATTGGAACTTAAGGTATGTAATGCATAAAATATGGACATTAATGGAAGATTGTGATTTTTACCACATATCACATACATACCGTGAAGGCAATAAGCTTGCCGATTAATTAGAAAATATGGGTTGTCAAGGAGAAGAGGTTTATTTAATGGGCAATGATGAATCTCTAAAAGCCTTCCTGTTCATATCAGAATTAATAAGCAAAGAAAGCACACCCAAAGTTAGCTGACTTAGCTCGTGGGAGAACAGGGGTTAATGGTAGAATCATTGGAAATAGTCCACATATGCGAAGGTGTCTTGTTTGAGTAGGATGTCTTGTTATGTACGTGATAATTATAAACAAGGGTGGATAAGATTGCTGACATTGCAGGAGATTGCTTACACCAACGTATTAGTCATGTGCCAACAATTTTTTTTTTTTGCTAACTGTGCTCTGTTTTGCAGGTACTTTTAGTAATCATTCAAGGGTTTGGCTGTAAGCTCTCACAACTATCTCTTTCTTTCTAGCTGGGTGTGTTCTTCTTTATGCGTTTGTATGGTGGAGGTCTCAACATTTGTATGGTGGGATTTCCAATGTCTCCTCAGTGTCTATTCAACAGGGTAAATTCTATCTACTGTCAGTTTTCATCCTTCAACAAATTCGAACATGGAAATCAAGGGTTTGGACGTTTATGATGGAGTACAGGCCTATAAACTATTAGGTGCCTATCGTAGTACAAGAATGAGAGTTTTTGGTTTCAGGCTGCGTGGAGAAAGAAGAATTGCAACAAACATTTAAGAACTTTCCTACGGTTTAGGCAATAGCAATTAAGGTGGTTAATGCAATTTATCTTCAAAATAATGCATTATTGAGAGTCGTGCAGGCATACGACTTTACCCAGGGTGTTGGATTCATTGGAGGTCTATGTCCACATCATTATATTCTTAATAAGTAGTGTTACATTGATGTTTATGAAGGTATGAAACTCTTAATTCTCAGAGATTCATCTAGCTATTTGAATATTGCACTGGGAAGGCACCACTTTTAGTTGGGTTGAGGAGAGCCAGGGAAATTTAAGAAATTATACCATGCAATCTCATTCCTCAAATAGCATGAGTGTCCTCAAGGGCTCCAAACAATGGCAATGGATCATGTGCTTCTGGTGGCTCAAGAGGAGCAGGGAGAAAACTCAGTACAGATCCATATATGTTAATATTCATGAAGAAGTTGTGGGACAAAAGATTCATGCAAAGGATTGGAATATGGGAATTCCATTGACCAAATCTTCATCTCTTGAGATGGATTATGAGGACAACCATTGGACGTTGGTGGAAAAATGTAAGAAACCTTATTTCAAAATGTCTCTCGTGCCTACTTTTTGCTCCCCTGTACACATTGAAGGGGGTTAGTTTGTAGCCTTTATGGAAATTGCTTTGTTTGATGCCAGACGATATTGCCTGGCTTTTCCTATGTATTTTTCTTTTTATATATTAATATATTTTATATAGGCTTTTCACCTTTTTCCAAAAAAAGTAAAAATAAAAAGTTATTAAAATACTAAAAAACCCTGATATTTCAAGTTTATGGACTAGTTTCATCAAAAATTAGTTGAAAAATAGAAAAATATACAATTGTAAAAAAAATTACATATTTGGAATCTCCACTATCTCATCTATAATGGGTTTGAATTTTGTCAAAAAATTCTACAAAAAAGGTCTTCAGACATATGTCCAAAGTCACTATTTTCTTGTGACATTGACATGACCTTCAAGTTGCAAGTCAAACCAGGTCCAAAGCTTAGGTTCGGGTCGCCAAGCCTTTTCCCAAACCAAAAAACAAAGCAAAAACCTAACCAAAAATTCAAATTTTAAAAAATGGGATCCCGGTTTAATAAATATGATCTCATTTGCTTCATTTATTATTTTAACCATTGATAAAAGAAATGGGATCCCATTTCATTTTTTTACTGCTTTTCTAATTTTTTCTGCTAAAAAAATTATTGTCAATTCTGCAACTTGACAATGTATGACCGACAACGATAATTTCAACTATTTTCTATTGAATTTTCTTCTATAGGCTTTTGAACTTGCAATTTGATTTGAATTTTGAAAGGAGGCATCATTTGGATAGATTTTGAGTGGAATTGTATTCATTTTCTACTCGTTTGAAGGAGGAACAAAGAAGGAAGACTTTCACTATTAACATTCATTTGTAATTCAAAATTTTGTAATATTGTGATCGCAATGTCGTAATAAGAGGAAAGATAGGAAGGTATTGACCCCTGAAGAAATTCAAGCAAAGAGATAAGGAGGCAAAAAGACAAAGAGATAGAAGAATGAGGATTCGATCAATGAATAATGCTGAAGCATCCAATTCCACGACTATTGAAGATAAAAAAATTGAGGAGACCATGTACATGTAGATGATGCAAATTTGCAAGAGGTGAATATGGAAAATAATACGATTATATAACCTAATCTTGGTATATCTCCAAATCCTCCTTTCAATGCTACAGGGAATGTGAAAATAGGCACAAAGCAGGTTTGTCTTCAAATCCACCTTTGAATGATATGGAAACTTTGATTGTAGAAGATTTAAAACAAGTTGGATTTAACAATGTTGACATCAATAATATTTGTAGAGATAATGAAAATTTTAGACATTTTGTTGTTAAAAATAAAAATGAAAATCGTTTTGTTGTTGAAAATGAAAATGAAAATTGTTTTGTTCAAAATAAAAATGAAAATCATTTTTTGTTGAAAATGAAAATGAAAATCATTTTGTTGTTGAAAATAAAAATGAAAATAATTTTGTTGTTGAAAATGGAGATGAAAATTGTTTTGTTGTTGAAAATGAAAATAAAAATCGTTTTGTTGTTGAAAATGAAGATGAAAATTGTTTTGTTGTTGAAAATGAAAATGAAAATCATTTTGTTGCTGAAAATGAAAATGAAAATCGCTTTGTTGTTGAAAATGAAAATGAAAATCATTTTGTTGTTGAAAATAAAAATGAAAATCATTTTGTTGTTGAAAATGAAAATCCTTTTGTTGAAAATTAAAATGAAAAGTGTTTTGTTGATGAAAATGAAAACACTTTTGAAGTTGAAAATAAAAATGAAAATCCTTGTGATGTTAAAAATGAAAACATTTTGTTAAAAATTGAAAGTACTATTTTGGATAATCTTCCTAGTAAGATTTCTTGGAGACAAATAAGAATGCATGTCAATAGATTATACAAAGAATTTTTTTATCATAAAAAACTATCATTTCAATGCCAAATCATGATGCAATTGATGAGAATGTGGAAAATGAGAAAAGTAATGAAAAAGTTAGGCATTTTTGTTAAACCAAGAAGAAAAGATGAATCACTTAAACATGCTATATCTATTGTTGCTAGTGCCATTGAGTCTATTGGAAAGAATAGTTGATCTAAAGATAGATTGTGCCACAATGAGCTATAACAAATTCTATAGTTAATAAAACAACTTTGAATAAAAGAATGTTGAGTAATATTAGTGAAATTCTAAAAATACATCCTTAAACATTGGTAAGAGTAGCAAAGAGAAGATAAAGTATAGAAAATGATCCAATAAACCAATGTTGGAGTTTTAGTGGTCGACTCCTAAGGTCTGACATGACATTGAATATTGAAATCAAATATTTGATTGAAAAATATTGGCATGATAATTTACTAGGGTATCATCTAATGCTAGAGATGTTTTGAAATTAAGAGTGGGATCCAAAGTTCACGATCCTCATCCAAAACACTTATTAGAAACAACTCAAATTGAATTTTATAGAAAGTTTTGTGGTGATTCAGTGTTACCTGATAATATTAGAATAAGTCAAAGATCTTTTAAAAAATGTAAACCTTGGTATGTGAAATTAATAAGCAATGAATATCTTGTTGTTGTAAAATGCATGTGCAATTTCATTATTATTATGACGTTTTTTATATATACGTTGTAATTTACATACTAAAATGATTATGCAGGAATGTGGTATTAATATGCCACCTAAAACAATCAACGATTTTATAGAAATTTTATTTTGTGAAAGATTTAATGGGAAATTATTTTATTTAAGTTCATGTATTTATGGAGAATGCACTAGTGGCAATGTTTCATTCTTAGGAGTTTGTATGCATGAAAGTGTTGAAAGTGATTTTGGACAACAATTAGTGGATGTTAAAAGATTTAAGAATGTTGAGTATTCTTTAAAAGATGGAAAAATTGGAAAGCACTATGATTTAATTATAAAAAAAATTAGTGTACATGCATTCATATCAGAATTTAAGAGTAAGATTGTACCAAAATATGTCAAGCACTCTCAACATGCTCAATGGATTGATAGACAATTTCACACATGTAGAAACACATTTCTAGTTGGAACTATTTTATCAATGGTTGATTTTATGGAAAAATATACTTTTGTTCTGCAAGAGGAAATCCAATCACAATATTACAATTCAGTGCAAGTGGCTATGTTTGTTCATATTGTATACATGCATGCAAATGCTAACACAGAGGATGATAATTTATTTTGAGGGAGTATCATTTATATTTGAGTGACAACCGGTTACACTCATTAGATTTTGTTCAATACTGTTTCAATATATTTTATATAAATTTAAGAGAAAAAGGAATCCAGATAACATAACATCTCATATGGTCAGATAATTGTACGAGATAGTTAAAGAATGCTCAAATATTGTATTGGTTAAGTAGTGTTCAAAAAGAACATAATTTCCAACATATTTGAAGTTTTTTTGAAGCTAGACATGGTAAAGGAGAACATAATAGAGTTAGTGTGTGTGTTAAAAGAATTCTTGCTAGAGAGCAATTGAAAATTGAGTATGTAGTAAAATTTAAATATGCACATGGGATTGTGGATTGATGCAATACAAAATTATCTACAGGATCAAGCAAGTACTTTACAGTTCATCAATTATTTTGGTTGGTTGAAGAAGAGAACATTCTACCTAGATTTGATGGCAAGGCAATCAATGGATCTACTATATGACATTCATTTAAGAGTTCAAATGCAAGCACATGGACTATCTGGACAAGAGAGCTTGCATGTTTTTATCATTTTTGTATCTTAAGAGATTGGAAGAATGTGAGAATATAGAATGGATTGAAGAGTGGAAGCAAAGATTGTTGACACTTGCACAAGCACACGATTAATATGAAACAACAGTTGAAGACAATGATCAAGTGTTTGCATTAGATGACTATGACCGTGTTTTAGACCTTGTACAAGAAGGTAATTTAATTCAATTTATTTCATTTTATTTCACTTTATTACTATTTTATAAAAATTCTATTTATTTATATAAATATGAATGCATGTATATAGATTGGTCAAATTATATGGACACGTACAAGTTATTGAGTCAAATTTTGTTTGCAAGACATGTATTTTGTTGTTGCACCTGAGGAGAATGAAGAGGAAACCAAATATTGGTTGGATCATTGTGTGGAGACTAAATATAAGTTAATATCACCTCAAGAAGATGATGATGTATATCATTATCCAATAGGTTCGGTGGTGGTTGTTGGCACTTGGCTACGAAAAATACCTAATAAGGAAGAATGGTTTTCATGCATTCAAAGATTATGAAACAAATATAAGAATATTATACAATACTCACATTTGGTGGTGGCGAAAAATATAAAACTAGTGTGTATTGTGGAAGGCTTGCAAATAAAGAGCTATGGACAATATCTATGGAAGAGCTTGAGACAATCATAGATGCATTGCAAAAAATAGAGGATGCAGATGGTATAATGGAATAAGTAAATATAGGTAAATATAGTTTTAGTTTTATATATTTAAATACATGTTTTGATATTGCTTGTACGTTAATAGTTAAAATTGATTTATTTTCCTTTTGTATCCTTAATCCATCATCACAAATTCATCATGTACTTTGAGACATTTGAAAGAGAGTCCATGTAGATTCAACCTAGACAACATGGAATACTTGGTAAATACAAGTATTTATATAGTTTTAGTTTTATATATTTAAATACACGTTTTGATTATATATTGATATTTTTTGTACGTTAATAGTTAGAATTAATTTATTGTCCTTTTGTACCCTTAATCCATCATCACAAATTCATCACATACTTTGAGACAAAAAGAGAGTCCATGCAGATTCAACCTAGACAACATGGAATGCTTGGTATGTACAGGTAAGTATAGTTTTAGTTTTATATAATTAAATACATGTTTTGATGATATATTGACATTACTTACGTTAATAGTTAAAATTGATTTATTATCCTTTTTGTATCCTTAAGCCATCATCAAATTGATCACATACTTTGAAACAAAAAGGAGAGAATGCATATTCAACCTTCACACATGTGTGGAATACTTGTAAATACATGTACTTGTGTATATATATAGTTTATATAAATTAAATTACATTTTTTGATGATATATCGATATTTCTTAAATCATTTTGACATTAGGTGGCGTGAAGACCTGCTACATTTTGATGATTCCCCATAATTTTTGGATTTTCTTGAGATGGCATAGCCACATTTTGTAAACATTGTTTTGAGTTGGCATATATGTACATACATAATTACACATTTTGTAAAAAAATGTATATGTACATACACAATTGTACTCTACAATTTTATATATTAAAATCTATATTCTACATATTTTGTTTGTCAAATGTGCATGTTTTCCTACTTTGAAACTTAAATTTTGAATGTATAATCACTAAATATTGAATTATATTATTGTTAAATTTGGTTGTTTTGGGAAACTTCGCCAAATTTTGAGAAATTTTTTTTGATCACCTTAAGACATCCTATTAGGACCTCTTAAGACATCCTATTACGATATAAATTAAATTAACATTGACATTATTTTTGTATAGTATGTGATTATTTTTTATTAGAGGTTAAAAACGGGTTTTGAAGGGGCCTGAAACCCTTTACAAAAAAGAGCAACAAAAACTAAAGAAAACTACATAAAGCATAAATTAGCCCATACACAACACACCATCAGCGAGAAAATAGCCATAAAGGAGGGACACAAATAACAACACTACATATTCTTCACGATATCAACAACCTCCACATCACTCGCCACAACCTTCTGACCGTCATCCAAGACATCAAAAAAATATTTAATAGGAGCTCCAACCTGAACCTTTGTATTGTTTCGCGTTCTAGCCCTAGGCCCACCCACATTCACCTCACTAATCAAAAAATTATTCTTATCATCACCATTATCAACAAAAACCTCTTCCTCCATAAGCTTACCACCAGCACCAGTCTCTTCAGCATGAGCAATCTCCATGCATTTCTTGGCATTGTCAAAAGGAGAGGTAATCCTAATAGACTCAAAATTAACCACAGATTTAGTCCCCTCCCCACCCTTCTCTAGGTTAGGACAAATCCTCTCCAATTAATCCTCCAGGGGGAGAATTATTTCTTCAAGATTCTGCTTCATCTTTAGTGTTTCATTTTCTACAATTTTCAAAGAGTCAAACAATTCATCAATTTGGTTCTAAACTGAAGACTCACCAGCTTTACTCATCACACCTCAAACTTTAACATTGGTCATGTTAAGTTCATGGAACACCCACTTAAACAATTTGAACAAAACAATGGAACCCTCTCTAGTAGTTCCCAGAATATAAAAAATGTCTTCCCTATCAAAGTTGAAAACACCCTTACCCACAACATCATCCTCCTGAGAGGAGCTTACCTTGTCCTAACTTGCAAAGATGTCCATACCCTTCCCAACAACAACCAAAATTTTTATTTTTCGAATGGAGTTTGCAATCTCCTCTGCCAAAAACTTCCTTTTCTTTTGCAAGTCCAGGTCCACAATTGGGGTATCTACAACACCTTTCCCACCCACCATCTTGAGGGGAGAGTCAACTTGCATCTCAAGCAATTGGCTCATAGACCTTACAACTAGTTTCTTGTTACTTTCTACCTCCAGCTCCTTCTTATGCTTTTTCCCCAAAATAGGGGGCGACGATGATGCCTCACTAACCAATTCAATCTTCTCCTTCAAGCATCTACTTGACATATCAACATTCAAATCCTCACTACAGGTCTCATAACCCTTATTAGGGCTTGGCTCCCCTTTCTTAGACTTACCCAATTCAGGGGGTTGTGGGACCATCTCCATGTAAGCAAGAGAATCTGAGACATAGTCCACATCCTCTTTAGACCTTGACTCCTCTTCCAAGATGAGTTTCCTCTTCTTCCCTTTCTTGCTAACCAACCCCTCTTCAAAAACCATCTCATACTCCACAACCAGCTTCTACTGCTTACCCTTAGGAGTTGCAATCAACTTAGACACCTCAAAATATTTAGCATAATCAGAGATTAAAAGAATGAGCCCCACATGCAAAACCGTATTTTTGGGGTTCTTTTTATGGTCCTTCAGACCAAAATACAGCGATGCCAAGAGATAATAAGGAAAATACATTCTCTTTTTATGGCGAAAATGATTGATCATAACAAAATGGCAAGAATTTAATACAGAGAAGCACCCTTCAAGGGTAATATATCTCATGAGTTCCTCAGCCACATCCCCCCGAAGCACCTTGAGAGAGATCCTCTGGTAACCACCACTCTTCGTAGTCTTTAGGTCTTGAGCTTCATCCCCTTTGAAAA
Organism: Sequoia sempervirens; assembly: GCA_007258455.2. Taxonomy (NCBI): domain Eukaryota; kingdom Viridiplantae; phylum Streptophyta; class Pinopsida; order Cupressales; family Cupressaceae; genus Sequoia; species Sequoia sempervirens. The sequence continues at coordinate 378,013,403 of VDFB02000003.1, read as the reverse complement.
ATATTTGCATGGCTTCCTGTGATTCCTTCTTATCTTTGAAAATTTTCTTACCATCCATAGAAAACCTAGTAATATTGGCTATAAAATCCTCATTCACATCAAATTCCATTCTGCCCAACTTCAAAACCCTGTTGTTCTATGCTTTTGCAAATAATGTCATTGTCTGCGGGTTGTTTCCATGCAACCTTTCCAGGTACAAAGTCAACCCACCTTTCTCTAAAATCCTCCATACCTCTAGATTCTTCTTGACAGTGTCGCAGGAGAAAGGCTTTGTGCGATTCCTATCACCTCCCATGGCTACAAAATTTGCAAAGTCGAGAAGCTTATGAACTTTGAAAGAAATGAGGAGAAACCTTGAGAAGGCGATACAAAGAATGTCCACAATCTATGTGACAACAGAATTATGGCAGGAGAAAATAATGAGCCTAGAGTCCTGTTCCATACGGATATCAACCAGGGTACAATAAGCTCGATCCATATCTAGCTTACCATCCCTCCACATAATAACCTTCCATGTGAAGATAGTCATGCATGCCCCGAGCCTTAAAAAACCATCAACAAAATTAAATTTGGAAATCATGATTAATACAAGCAATTTCCTCCATAGGGAGGGGGTCGTTCACACCCCATTCTCTAAAACGCCTAAAACTCCTAACTCCTAGATTAGCAAAAACATCAATCCATTTCCTTCTCTCAAAATATGAGAAACATAATACTCATCAAAGGATTTAAGAATATCAATAGCATCCCTAATCAAAGATTCAATAGTCCATGAAGGGACATCACAATTCTTCAAATTATTAATAATATTGAGAGAATCCCCCTCAAGCCATACTTTCTTTTAACCTTTAACTTGTGCCAACTTTAGACCATGTATAGTATGTGATTGTTTTTTATTAGAGGTAAAGAACGGGTTTCGAGGGGGCCCGAAACCCTTTACAATAGAAAGCAACTGAAATAAAAGATAAGAACATTAAGCCAAAAAATAGCCCAACAACAACGGCCCATCAACAAAAAAAACAAAAAAGGAGGACCAACCAACAACACTACATGCTTTTTAGAATATCTGCTGCCTCCACATCACAATCTATAGCTTTCTATGCATCATCAAAAACATTAGAACTATCCTTCCTAGATGCCCCACCCTGAGCTTTGGTTTTGTTCCTAGTCCTAGCTCTAGGACCATCCATTTTTACCTCTGAAATCAAAACAATACCTTTCTCACCACCCTTCCCAACAACAACATCCACCCCCATATGCTTACCAGCAACAACAACCTCAACATCATGGGCACTATCTTTGCGCTTCTTAGCACTAACCCCAGGGGAAGTAATGACAGTAGAGTCATAATTTCTAGCAATTCTATGACCCTCCCCACCTCTCATCACATAATCCCAAATTTTCCCCATTTGATCCTCAAGAATGAGGATTCTTCCTTCCATATTCTGCTTCATTTTGAGGGTTTCCTCTGCAGCAGAGTCCACCACACTATTATGATGAGTTGTAAATTCTAATACTTAATTATATCAATTGTGATTGAATACTAGCATATATATATATATTATTTATCAATAATATTTATAAAAATGCCTATAAATATCCTTCTCGAGGTGTCTATTGCACTTTTATGTGATTATTTAAAAATAGATGCCTCAAGAAGGATATCTCTTGACGTTATATATATATATATATATATATATAGCATTTGCAACACGATATGGAAGAAAAAATTATTAGGGTTAAGGTTAGGGTTAGGGATAAGGATAGGGTTAGGGTTAGAGTTAAAATTGGGATTAGGGTTAGGGTTACAAATGTGATTAGAGTTAGAATTAGAATTTGGGTTGGTCTTATCATCATAATTTCTATTAGGGTTAGGATTACACATACAATTAGGATCAATGGTATGGTTAAAGTTAGGGTTAGGGTTAGAGATAGAAATATGATTAAGGTTGGGGTTAACATTAGTATTGGGATTAAGGTTAGGCTTAGAGATTAGGGTTAGGGCAAGCGTTATTTTTAGAATTAGCATTAGGGTTAGGTTTAGTGTTATGGTTGAGGGTTACGGTTAAGGATAGACAAAAAAAGGGGTAAGGTTGGGATTAATTTTATTATATGCAATAGGGTTAGGTTTAGGTTTAGAGATAGAATTGGTATTAGGGTTGGAGTTAGTATTAGGGTTAGGATTAGGTTTAGGTTTAGAATTATGTTTAGGGTTAGGGTTAGGGTTAGTATATATAAAAATGGTCAAGTTTAAAAATATGTTTGGAATGAGTAATAGGGTTAGGATTAGGTTTAGGATTATGTTTAAGATAAGTGATAGGGTTAGGGTTGGGCTATGATTATATAAAATTGGTTAGGTTTAGAAATAGGGTTAGAGATTAGGGTTGGGGTTAAAATTAGGGATAGGGTTAGGGTTAGGGTTATGATTAGAGATAAAATTAAGATCATTGATAGGTTGAAGGTTATGGTTAGGGTTAGAGATATAATTGGTATTAGGGTTGGGGTTAGCATTAGGGATAGGATTAGTGTTATATATTAGGGTCATGGTTGGGGTTAGAGATATAATTAGAGTTAGGGTTAAGATTACAATCATGTTTGGGATTAGAGTTAGGTTAGGGTTAGGTATACAATTAGAATTAGGGTTGGGGTTAGTGTAGTATTAATACTTAATTATATCAATTTTGATTAAACATGAGATGTGTACTTTGAATTCTTTGACCCCCTTAAGAAAATTTTGAGAACTTCTTTGATCCCCTAAGACATCCTATTAATTTAAACTTTAATTTCACATTAATGTCCTATTAATGTCTTGACTATGAATCTTTTGTAAAGTAAAAATATTTGAATGTCCTATCAATTTCATATTAATTTCAAATTTGTGTAATTTCACATTAATGTCCTATCAATTTCATATAATTTCACATTAATGTCATATCAATTTCATATTATAACATGTATGAAAATATTGAATTTAATAATAAAATATTATCTTGAATGACGATAACTAATTTGTTCAATTTAAAATGCATAAATGTACATGTGTAAATTACTATTTAACAATAATATGCCATAAAATATTGAAATTAATAAAGTCCATGAAACAATATGTCAAGTCCATAAAAATATTGAAACATATTTATAGATCTAGATAATCCATGAAATTATACCAAAATACTGAAACATGTACATATATGTAGTCCATAGAACAAGGAAACACATGTATATAGATCAAGTCCATGAAATATTTAAACATGTATAAAAGTCCATCAAATATAACCCATAAAATAATCTAACTCATATCGTCTCTATAATCAAGAGACATCTTCACTCCACGCGAACTACCTAGATGATTTGAATCACTTTGTACAAGAGAAAGAAAGTTAAAATCAGATGTAAGATGATTAAAAATGATTTAATGATAATTTAATTTATAATTTATCATATTTACATTACCGTGTGAGGTTTCTCTACATGCTCTAGTACATGACCTGTCTATGTATGCTTCAAATCAATTTGTATAAGAGTCAGAAAGTTGAAATCAGATTTAAGAAAATTAAAAATGATTTAATTCAATTAATTTATAAAATCATATTTAAATTACTGTATGAGCCTGCTCAACATGCTCTACTATAGGACCTATCTCTGCATACTCTACTACAAGATCTACCTCATGTTATAAAAGAAAAAAATTTAACATGAGAATATATATTCAATTTTAAATTTAATTTAAGTCATTTACCATGCATAATTTGTAATTAACTTTAAATATAATCAAAATTCAAAATTACCATATGAGGTTGCTCTGCATGTCCTAGTTGAGGTGGTGTGACATCATCAAGACAAAAAGTACCACCAACAAAGTCCTACAAGGTCAAATTTAAAGCACATGTGTACAAATTAGGTTAAAACATATATATTCAAGTGTACTAGATGAGGTGTTTTATTCTATTTAAAATACCTACAAATTGTGCACACATGTAGAATTTTTTTTAAACAACTTGAAATTCAGTTGTCTCCTAAATTGCTCGTGCATCAAATGGGTGCCAAATTCCCATCTCATGGTGGTGTCAACCTGTACATAAACATTTAATGCTTATAATATTTAAGTACATGCACATTTGATATAGTGAATTTAAACTACAAAATTGTAAGTATAGGTTCAAATAAAACAATATACACATGTACGAGCACCTCATGCGAGACGCCTGGAAATGGAGGAGTGCTCAACAATGATCCCTCTAGTGGAACCGATGTGAAAGTCGAATGAATCCCTTGAACCAACATAAATATTTAAAACACATGGTTAAGTGCAAAAATATGGGGGGCCAAAAAGGGGGCTTAAGTGACCACTTTTTTTTTCTGAAATAAGGAAATGCTGACCTTGGACGTGAAATTGAGGATAGTTACACTCAAAATTTTAGATGCAGAAAAAACAAGGATCAAAGTGCTTTGAGTCTACTTTCTAAACTACTAATTTATTTTGAAAATGGTTGAGATTAAAGGGTTCAAAAGAGGGACGTATAGAAATTGGTGTTGTTTTTGTCAGAAAAACATAACACAACAACTTTTGTACGTACATAGCATAGTGAACTTTTTTTTAGTATTTTTAAAATCGCTTTGGTGAGAAATTAGCTAATAGTATGTAGTTTATGCACAATTTTTCTGATAATTTTTAATGAATATTCAATTTTTTACTAATTTTCTAAGTGAACACTTCCTGAAAAACAAAATTTTGGTTGTGCTACCCCTACAAATTTTGGAAACTAATTGATTTTTTTTTAATTTTTAATTTTTAAATTTGTATAATGGAGTCTAGTTTCTAAAAATGTAATTCATTTGAAATTTTGATGAACAGTTAATTTATAACGAAAAAAACACCAAACACTAATTTTTTCCAAAAAAGAGATACACAAACAAAATAAATTATAGATGAAAGGCTTAACATTGTCAAAAAGTGAAAAAATTACATCGTTGGATAGCTAAGAGAGAACCTAACATTACCCAGGTGTTCGATTTGTTCAACATTGAACCACGTGCAATCCTGATGGTGAGCACGAACCTGATTCTGTGAAATATTGTAGAATTTGAAAAAACACGTCTCTGGTCGTTGGGAAGGCCCTCCAAGCCTTTGCATTGGTATTCGAAGGAAAATACCAAGCCTAAGGCTTGGGGATTCCCAAAGAAAGATATAACACGAGTGCGTTATAACACACTCATGTTATATCTTAGTTTTCACATGGTTTTTTGCATTTGCGAGGGGCATGTCTAGCAAGACATAACACAAGCGTGGTATAACACACTCACGTTATGTCTTACTTTATGTTAAATGCTACTCTATTGAATGTATGTTTATATATTTGTATGTTTGTATGTACATGTATGCTTGTATGTCATGTATGTATGTATTTATGCATGCTTGTATGCATGTATGTATGCCTATGTGTATGTACGCATGTATGTATGCATCAATGCATGTATATTGTATGTATACCTATATGTATGTAAGATTGTATCTACATATGTACAGGTATGCTTGTATGTATGTAGGATCATATGTACATATGTATTATTCTTGTATGTATGTATGTATGTATTTATGTATGTCTTTAGAGGGAGGGAGAATTTAGAGAGAGAGAGAGAGAGAGAGAGAGTTGTCTACGTAGGGTGGGTGGGAGAGACTTGAGGGAGAGAGATAGAGTCTTGAGAGAGGGAGAGGGGGTGGAAGGGAGAGTTTAAGAGAGAGGGAGTGGGAGAGAATGG
>VDFB02000003.1:377805042-378007543 GCA_007258455.2 Sequoia sempervirens | reverse complement strand
TGGGAGAGATATAGAGGGTTGAGAATTGAAGGTATAGGGTTGAGGACCTATAGGGTTGATTGTTTAGGGTATTGGGTTGAGGGTATAGGGTTGAGGGATGAGGGTAGAAGGTTTAAGGGTCTAGGGTTGAGGGTTGAGGGTTTAGGTTTGAGGGTATAGGTTTTAGGGTTGTGGGTTGAGGGTAGAGGGTAGAGAGAAAGAGAGAGAAAAGAAACCTATAAAAAATCAACTTTCTCATAATGCGAGCATGTTTTGAAGTAGTAGAGATATGACCATTGTTTTATCAAGACATAACGCGAGCGCGGTATAATGCGAGTGCATTTTGGCTTGCTCTAAAAATGGTAAAAAACTCAATATACCGACAAGGCCCACATTGTGCATATTCTCTTGGTTCTACATGTGCTCCGACAAAAAAACATTTTTGATGATTTTGTGAAGTGTGCATGAATGTTTTTCACATTCCACCACTTTTTTCATCATCTTTCCACCACCTTTGCATAAAATAGCAGAGTTTTCACTTTGAAAGGCATATAATATCAATTCAAGTCTGAATTCCATTCAAGAGTGATACAATTGAATTTTTGAGGGGAACAAGCTTTTGAAAAAGTAAAATTGTTGAGGAGTTTGAAGAAAGAAGAAGCAAAGGATACATAATTGGGTAGAACTCCTAAATTTGAAACTCTTGTTTTTTAGGTATGCGAAGTCTTTACACATTTTCTTTCATTCTATTATGGATTTCTTTTATTTTTGTTATTTTGTGTTGGCATATGGCTTGGGGAGATTGTTTGTGGCTTCTAGTGTTGTCATTGATGGCAACTGAAGTCATTATCTCAGTCTGTAGATCAGGATCAACTTATACCGACAAAAATTGTAGAAGGCAGTGTGTTATCGACATAAAGCATGAAGAATAGGGTATCCGGTTAGCTAGTCGATTTGTATGCTTCACCGAATCACCATTTTGTGTTGTGGACCCAAAGGAAATTTTTTTAAGCTTGTATGTTACCTTATTGGTAAATTTTGTGGTGTTGTAGAAATCGGTGTACGAGCTAAGAGATTTGGTAGAGTGATTTTTTGTTTATTTGTTCATTGTAGCCAACTTAGCAAATATTGCATATCGCGGATGTATAAGGAGTACTTAATTAAATATTTCTTGTGTTACAAAATTTGTTTTGGGTCCCAGCTATAGTCTATCTAACTTGTGTGGGTACACATTAAAGATTGCTCATGATTTGAGTTGACTGTTGGAGAATATCTCATGTTTTGTAAAAGCCGACTTGAAGCGATGAAATCTTTGTTAGTAGATATATATATGAGATCGGTAAATCATTTTGATATAGTGAATGAAGAAGTGAGAAGGTGTGAGTGAAAAAAAGTGTAGATCAGATGTATGAGCTAATATTAGAAGATCTGTTGAGTGAATTTTGTTTGTGCAGCAGAAGTTTTTTTGTGTAAGTGGAGCAAAGTAGAGCAAAGAAGAAGTGTGAATTGGACAAAAGGTCCAAAATCTGTTTCATGTACTTCATTGGAACTGAATCCAGGAATTTGTAGATGCTATCTTCTCAGTTCAATTTTTTTTGTAATCACAAACATTTTGTAAGGTAGTGATCCTTCTTTATTTTGAGCAGTGAGCTCTAGGTAGTGTGCCTGAATGCAAGTGCATTCCCTTTTGTTCATACTTTTAACAGGGTATAAATTGTGGATTAATCTCCACTGTGGTTTTTCCCCTAACAGGGTTTCCACGTAAAAATATTTTGTTTGTGGCTTCTAGTGTTGTCATTGATGGCAACTGAAGTCATTATCTCGGTCCGCAGATCAGGATCTACTTATACCGACAAAAAATGTAGAAGGCAGTGTGTTACTGGCAGAAAGCATGAAGAACAGGGTATCCGGTCAGCTAGTTGATCTGTATGCTTCACCAGATCACCATTTTGTGTTGTGTACCCCAAGGAAAGTTTTTTAAGCTTGTATGTTACCTTATTGGTAAATTTTCTAGTGTTGTAGCAATCGGTGTACGAGTTAAGAGATTGGGTAGAGTGATTTTCTGTTTATTTGTTCATTGTAGCCGACCTAGCGAATATTGTGTATCACAAATGTATAAGGAGTACTTAATTAAATATTTCTTGTGTTGGGAATTTTTTTTTGGGTCCTAGCTATAGTCTAGTAGACTTGTGTGGGTGCGCATTAAATATTTCTCATGATTTCAGCCGACTGTTGGAGAATATCTCATGTTTTGTAAAAGCCGACTTGAAGCGATGAAATCTTTGTTAGCGGATATATATATGAGATCAGTAAATCATTTTGATAGAGTGAATGAAGAAGTGAGAAGGTGTGAGTGAAAAAGTGCAGAGAAGATGTATGAGCTAATATCAGAAGATCTGTTGAGTAAATTTTTTTTATGCAGCAAAAGGTTTTTTGTGTAAGCAAAGCATAGTAGAAGTGTGAATTGGATAGAAGGTACTAAATTTGTTTCATGTGCTTCATTGGAATTGAATCCAATAATTTATAGATGTTATCTTCTCAGTTCAATTTTTTTTGTAGTCACAAAAATGTTGTAAGGTAGTAAGCCTTCTTTATTTCAAGTAGTGAGCTCTAGGCAGTGTGCCTGAATGCAAGTGCATTCCCTTTTGTTCATACTTTTAACAAAGTATAAATTGTGGATTAATCTCCACCTTGGTTTTTCCCCTAACAGGGTTTCCACATAAAAATATTTTGTTTGTGGCTTCTAGTGTTGTCATTGATGGCAACTGAAGTCATTATCTTAGTCCACAGATAAGGATCTATTTATACCAGTAGAAATTGTAGAAGGTAGTGTGTTACCGACAGAAAGCATGAAGAACAGGGTATCTGGTCAACTAGTTAATCTGTATGCTTGACCAGATCACCATTTTTTGTTGTGGACCCAAAGGAAAGTTGTTTAAGCTTGTATGTTACCTTATTGGTAAATTTTGTGGTGTTGTAGCAATCAATGTATGAGTTAAGAGATTTGATAGAGTGATTTTCTGTTTATTTGTTCATTGTAGCCAACCTAGCGAATATTGCGTAGCGCGGATGTAAAAGGAGTACTTAATTAAATATTTCTTGTGTTGGGAATTTTGTTTTGGGTCCCAGCTATAGTCTATTTGACTTTTGTGCATGTGCATTAAAGATTGCTCATGATTTGAGTTGACTGTTGGAGAATATCTCATGTTTTGTAAAAGTCGACTTGAAGTGATGAAATCTATGTTAGCGGATATATATATATATATATATATATATATATATATATATATATATATATATATATATATATATATATATATATATATATATATATATATATATATATATATATATATGAGATTGGTAAATAATTTTGATAGAGTGAATGAAGAAGTGAGAAGGTGTGAATGCAAAAAAGTGCAAAGCAGATGTATGAGCTAATATCAGAAGATTTGTTGAGTGATTTTTTTTTGTGTACCAGAAGGGTTTTTGTGTAAGCAGAGTAGAGCAGAGAAAAAGTGTGAATTGAACAGAAGGTCCATAATTTGTTTCATGTGCTTCATTGGAACTGAATCTAGGCATTTGTAGATGCTATCTTCTCAGTTCAATTTTTTTTGTAATCACAAACATTTTGTAAGGCAGTGAGCCTTCTTTATTTTGAGCAGTGAGCTCTAGGCAGTGTTCCTAAATGCAAGTGCATTCCCTTTTGTTCATACTTTTAACAGAGTATAAATTGTGGATTAATATCCACTGTGGTTATTCCCCTAACAGGGTTTCCATGTAAAAATATTGGTGTTATGGTACTTCGATTATCTTTTTCATGTGCTTGCATCTTTATTTTGGTTTATGTGCTGCAAATGGTCTATGATCAGAATTAAAAGTTTGAATATTGTTGAACACTGATTCACCCCTCCCTCTCAGTGTTCCCTGAGTCCAACAATTGGTATTAGAGCTCAATTCCTTTGTGAAAGTTTAACAACTTGAGGTGGATCTTGAATTGCAATGGACTCTAGTGGTATTCAATAGTAGCTTATGGTGGCACTTGATGATCTTGATCAGTCTAAAGCAGAAGTCATGGAATTAAAAGAAAATCTTGTGGGTGATAAAAAATTCATTCAATCATTGAAGGATAAAATCAATGAGTCAAGAGAAAAGAGGAAGGAACTTTGTGATCAACTGAAGCAGAAAGAAAATAAAAACTTGGAAGATGTTCATCTGAATCAGACTCTAAAAGAGATAACTGAAGAATGTGAAAAGCTTGGTAGAAATAATGCTACTCTGAATCTTGAGATGGAATTTGTGGCTATGAGAAAGGAGAAAGCTCCGGATCTGAACGTAAGGATTCCAGACAAGGAAATTAGATGAACAAAGGCAAAAGATATCTGGTAAGACAATCCAATGCTTAGAAATTTAATGGTTACTGCTTTGCTTGTAATAAATTCGGTCATATGGCTTCTCAGTGTAGAAGTAAAATAAATTCAAGCAGTCCATCATTTCCTGGTTAGTGCTATAGTTGCAATAAGTTTCTCACAAGTCAATTGAATGCAAAAGTATGTTTGTCAGTATAAGGAATGTAAAATGATATAGCTGTGGAAGATTTGGGCATGTTGCTAATCAATGTAGATCAAGAGGAAATCAGTGGAATGAATCATCTAGACAAAAAAAATATGGTGTGTTACAATTCTAATAGATTTGGTCATATTGCAAGATTCTATAGGAACATAAACATGGATAGAAGAGGTCTGGTGTACACAGGAAAAAATTCAATGAAAGATGACAAAGGAAAAGGAAAAGTGTCTATGGAAGAGATAAGAGATCAGATGAAGAAAACGTGGGTAAAGAAGAGTGGATCTGATGAAGGAAACAAGCCCTTACTAGAAGCAGCCTCTGGTAATCCCTTCGAAAATTGATCTCATGCCTTTGGCCTAGGGGGATTTTTTTTTTTCAAGAAAAATCATTTGATCCCCTTTCGGTAGCTAGCATCGGAATGCAGGAAATTTTCAATAGCTATGGTAGAAGTTTGCAAATGCATCAATGATCGCTTTTGCAGGAGTATGAAAAGTAGAAGGTCCGCAGATGAATTTTTCTCTTGCTGTCTATGAAAACAGAGTTACCAGAACTTCTTGGGAAAAGTATTTAATGCGGCTAAAATTTTAGGTGTGAGAAGTTACAAAAGGGGTGTTTGGAACCCTCATTTGTCACCTTGCACCAAAGAAGAAGAGAAGGAGAGCCTCTGCAGTGAAATTTTGAAGGAGTCAAGTAAATTTGGCGGTGAATTCACTAGGTATTTCCAATTGCTTGTTGAATTGCTAATTTTGTGTTTGAAAGAAAAACCTTGTTCGGTACGGAAGGAAAAATGAAGCAAATCAAAGGAACAATAACTTTGGATGAATATAGTAGTAGGAAGATCAGGGATGTAAGAAATTTGTTGTTAGTCGGTAAATTGAAGTGGCTTGAAGGTTCGAAACATAAGAGTTTGGACATTTGGAATGAGTTTCCTTATTTCGTCAATGCAGAAGTGGTTCGGTTTATCTTGAACAGATTGGATGATGATATCCTTACTTTGGATAAACCCTATCAAATTTCAAAAGAAGTAATAAAAAATATAACAGGATTGTGCAATGTTGGTGTTGTTTCGAAAAAGAAGTCGATTCAGAACAATGAAGTTGAAACCCTAATCAGAGTAATGGGAGATCAAAGGGCACTAGTAATTTCAACAATCAAAGATCCATTAACAAGGTACATTGCACATGGAATTTCATACAAAATTTTCTTCAAAAATAGAGAAGGATCAACCTTGGCAGGTGTAGTATATATCGCTCACAAAATGATAATGGAAGACGAAGACTTTGATCTATGTGGATTGCTGAAGGATCAGTTGATGGAAAATGTGCAATTGATGAAAGATGCAGACTATGCCTTGAGGTTTGGTACCTTAGTTATATGCATTATGATGTATTTTATGAATTGCTTGCCCCAGATTGATAATGTGGCATGGAAGGAAAATGAACTTGTTTGTAAGCAAATCTTTGAACATTTCAATGCTTTGCAAAATTGTGAACAAGTTTATGAAAGTTTATTTAGAGAATTGTTGGGAAAGTTTGGAATAGTTGGAATTTCCCTTCCAGTAAGAGCATTTGAAGTTGGGTCCTCTTCCGGTAAGGTGGAGAGGAAGCAAAAAAGGGGTCTAGAGTTTGCTAATAACACTCCTCCAACACACAAATCACCAAAATCTAAAGAAAAAGGAAAAGAGTAGGTAATTGTGGATATAACTGATGAAGATTCTGATGATTACACTCTTAGAGATGAACCAAAATAAGTGGAACCAAATGTGATAATAGCAAAAGAAAGTGATGAAGAAGGTGCTCTATTCAAAACAAAGATATTGCATATTGTTTAGGAGGAAGATGGAATGCAAAATATTGTTGACATATGGTTAAATGGACCATCATATGAATAGGATTTCATTGAGGACACTCTAGGAAGGTACTTTGTACACAACAACATTGAATTGGAAAGCTTGCAGAATGTACTTCCAGAAGAATTGATTGAATGCATCAGGGAAGCTATGGCCTCTGTGCCTCATGACAAGAAAGAGGAAGAATTAGTTTTACATTGGAAGGAATAGTTTAGGCTATCTCTTTCCAAACTAAAAAATAAAATGAATGTGTTAAGGCAATGCATTGAATCAACAAATAAGGTCTACAATTATTGTCTTCGGTGGCCCCATGTGGTTGGTAAATACAAGGACAAGCTGGAGAAAATTGAGAGTGAGTTGATTAGAATTGGTTAGGATTACAATATGTTTCAGGACTAGGATGGAGTAGTAAAGAAGAGAATTCATGAGTTGCAGGCTGAGCATGCAAAGGTTCAGTTTTCCAAAAACACTCTTATGGACACTTTTTGGAAAGTGAAGGATCTAATTGAATGCAGATTGGTGCAATAAATTGAGATTCTGAAGAAAGGAGAGAAGTTGGAAGAAGCAATTACAATTCCATAATCCCTTATCAAGATCATCAATTGAACATCAGAAAACAACAGTTTGTTAATAGTTATTGGGATTGTTGTAGATGCTTGGAAGAAATTTCTTCCAAAAGTGAAAGATAAGTATAAAATAATTTTCTGATTTGTGCAACAGTTGCACTTCAAATTTTGAATTTTTGAAAAGGGGAAGTGAGAGCTTAGTAAAGAATATACTTGTCTTTGATGTGAAAGGGGGAGGAAAGTAGTGAAAAATTCCTTGACATTATAAGGGGGAGCAGTGTTTTGTTATTTTTTGAAAATTTGAGTTTGGGTTCCGACACTTAGTCATTTTTCACTAAGTGTTGCCATCAATGCCAAAGGGGGAGATTTTATGGAATATGGCTTGGGGAGATTGTTTGTGGCTTCTAGTGTTGTAATTGATGGCAACTGAAGTCATTATCTTGGTCTGCAGATCAGGATCTACTTATACCGGCAGAAATTGTAGAAGGCAGTGTGTTATCAACAAAAACCATGAAGAACAGGGTATCCGCTCAGCTAGTCGATCTATATGCTTGACTAGATCACCATTTTGTGTTGTGGACCCAAATGAAAGTTTCTTAAACTTGTATGTTACCTTATTGGTAAATTTTGTGGTGTTGTAGGAATCAGTGTATGAGTTAAGAGATTCAATAGAGTGATTTTCTGTTTGTTTGTTCATTGTAGCTGACCTATCGAATATTGTGTATCACAGATGTATAAGGAGTACTTAATTAAATATTTCTTGTGTTGGGAATTTTTTTTGGGTCCCATCTATAGAATATCCAACTTGTGTGGGTACGCATGAAATATTGCTCATGATTTCAGCCGATTGTTGGAGAATATCTCATGTTTTGTAAAAGCCAATTTGAAGCGATGAAATATTTGTTAGCGGATATATATATGAGATCGGTAAATCATTTTGATAGAGTGAATGAAGAAGTGAGAAGGTGTGAGTGAGAAAAAGTGCAGAGAAGATGTATGAGCTAATATTAGAATATCTATTGAGTGAATTTTGTTTGTGCAGTAGAAGGGTTTTTGTGTAAGTAGAGCAGAGCAGAGCAAAGCAAAAGTGCGAATTGGATAGAAGGTCCAAAATCTGTTTCATGTGCTTCATTGGAACTGAATCCAAGAATTTTTAGATGCTATCTTCTCAGTTCAATTTTTTTGTAATCACAAAAATTTTGTAAGGTAGTGAGCCTTCTTTATTTTGAGCAATGAGCTCTAGGCAGTGTGCTTGAATGCAAGTGCATTCCCTTTTTTCATACTTTTAATAGAGTATAAATTGTGAATTAATCTCCACCATGGTTTTTCCCCTAACAAGATTTCCACGTAAAAATATTGGTGTTATGTTTCTTCGATTATCTTGTTCATGTGCTTGCATCTTTATTTTTGTTTATGTGCTGCAAATGGTCTATGATCAGAATTAAAAGTTTGAATATTGCTGAACATTGATTCACCCCCCCCTCTCAGTGTTCCCTGAGTCCAACATTTTGCATATTCCATGTTGATCATTGTTTGTTTATCATTATAACCTTAGATTGTTAATGCACATTTTAAATTACACAATTCTTTACACTTGCCAATTACATTTTTAAACCACATCTCTTTGAGGCATTTTTTTTAACAATTGACTTACCTTGTGTATGCTTCCACATTTTGTATACACATATATATGACATAAGTTATAAGGAAGTAAAATAATACATCATTTCTCAATCCTTTACTATGGATGTGCATACCACTCTCCAAAGCTTTCATTTTGGTATAGGCATGGGGGATGTTGGAAAATGTAGTTGAATTTGGTTTTACACCTAGAATTTGCATATGATTGAAATTTTCTAAAGCCTTTTCAATATATCTATTTTTGTGCATATCTTGCAATCATTATAGTCCATGAGGACATATCTCATTGAGGTATTTTTTCAAACAATTATACCAAGCAACTAATTTCCTTGTCTATGCTACCAAATTTTCCATACATGTCTCTAAAAAATTGGAATATACTCCTCCCACATTGATAGATCTTTGAATCTATTTTTGTTTTCATCTCTATTTCTAAATTTACCTCATCACTAAACTTACTTCATCACTTATGTTGTGATATATTTTAAATGTTTCATTGATTAGTCTACCTACAAGGGATTCTAACCCTTCTCTCCACTATTTCAAGACTCTTTGTTCAAGGCTATGTTAGCAACATGGGGAAAGGTGCAACCTATCTTGCAATCATGGCTCAAAATGGAAGCATGGTCAAGGAATTTGAATTGTTTGACAATAATGTTTTCGTTTAAATGCATGCAAAATGTGGTAGCATTGACAAGCTAGTGAGCTCACTAGCTTTCCAATGCTCCATTAGCTTTCCAATGTGGTAGGGTTGACAAGGTAGGGGCAGCGTATTCCTCATAGAAATGGGGTCTCACAATGATGTATATCACTGTGAGACCCCATTTCTATGAGGCATATGCTGCCCCTACCTTTTCAATCCTACATGCCTTGTCCATGCTTCCATTTTGAGCCTATCTTGCAATCATGGCATGCCACATTACCACATTTCTTTAAGGCATTCCAAAAAAAAAAATTCATGTGACCTTTGTCTATGATAGAAATACTCTTCTACAGGATGATTGTAAGTATTTTGTATGAAGCCTTGAATGACATATATTTCATTTATTTGTATGGATTCATTTTTTAGGAACTAATATTCATCTCATTACCATGCTACAGGTAAAATTATCTGCCATGCCGAGGAAAGGAACATGGAATAAACTAACAGATGAAGAGTATGAAACCAATAAAGCAAAGGAGAGAGAACGGGTGAGGGAATATCATGAAAATAAAAAATTGGATACGATTGACAAAAACAAGCCAATTGAAGAGGAACATCAACCATCAAAAAGAGAAAAGGAATTGGTGGCACAAAGGGCACGAATGGGAAAGCATCATGGTAATATAGATTCGAATATCGTAGTTGGAGACACACCCTCTACGACAAGTGAATACGAAGGGACACCATTAAGCACAAGCGAATATGTAGGGACACCATCTACCGCAAGTGAATATGGAGGGACACCATCTATCACAAGTGAATATGGTTGGACACCATCCACCACATCTCAAGTTGAGAGTACATCCTCACTCGGATTTGACGAAGAAGGTACGTCATCATCCCCATGTGAACCTCAAGGTATGTCATCTATTACACCCTCAATCGAAGGTACACAATCTAGCCCACCTCACTTAAATATTGATGAAATTCCTAATGTTGAGATGTATGTACCCATGAGAACACCACCTAGAATTTTGTGTAGAAAGCCAAAGTATTTGATTAATATTGATGAGGATATTTTGCAGCACATGGAAGGTAAGATTCCAACACACACTTGTAGAAGATATGTTGATAAGATTTTGAAATTGTTCTTTGAAAGGCTAAATGGGACCGCAAGATGTCAACTATGTATTGAAATGATGTGGGGTATAAAGTATAGAAACATCATGAAGACTCTTGGGTTGAGAACATCGAATGCTTCAAGTGAAAATACTATTGTGAAGAATCTAATGGATGCTTATGAGAGTGTGGGTAAGACCTCATGCTCAAAGGATAGTAATGTCACCCGACATGTCATTACATTGACTTTGGTAAGTAGTCAAAGAAAGAGAGCTCGTCTCATTATAAAGACGAGTGAACAATTAATAATTAATAGAAAAACTTTATCGAGAGCTGTTCAAAGGAAACAAAGAATTGAGGGCATCGATTCAAATGAATTATGGGCATTCTCGGGGAGACTGCCACAAAAAGATAAAAAAGTTTTTGAAGCATTGAGAACACTAATTGAAGAGTATTGGAAGAATAACAGAAGGCCATCTTTGAATCAAAGGGATGTGGTAAGAAGGAGAATCGGTAGTTGGAACCGTGAGCCACATCCAAAGCATTTTTTGGATGTGACTCAAACTCATTTTTTTCATAAATTTCAACAAGATTATCCTCAAATTAGTATTTTTCAAAGATATTTCGAAATGATTAAACCTTTTTATGTCAAGATAAATCACACATGCACTACTTGTTGTTGTAGACTACATATTGAATTCTCTAACCATTATGATGTTTATCATTCTATATGTTTAGATTTGCATACTAACAATGTTTTGTAGGATTGTGGTATACAAGCTCCACCAACATCTTCAAGAGAGTTCTTATCAATTTTTTTATGTGAAATAGAGGATGTCCAAATATTCTACAGGACAACATGCTTGGATGGTTCATGTCAGCATTGTGGTGGCTTGCAACATATGCCAGTATGTCAACATATGGAAAGCATAGATGAGGTGGCACATAAACTAGTAGAGTTCAGGAAGTATAAAATAGTGGCATACACTACAAAAGATGGTAATCAAGAAAAAAAATGTGATCTGGTTATTTAGAAGATTCTAGTGTAACAATTTATGTCCATGTTTTGTGACAATATAGTGTATGAGTATGCAAGGCATACCCATAGAGCCCGATGGCTGGACACACAATTCAAGCTATGCAATGACACATTTCCAGTTGGAAACATAGTTTCAGTGGTCAACTTTATAGATAACTACACTCTACAACCATAGTGTGAGGTGCAATCATAATATTACAACTCCACACAGTTTCAATATTTGTGCACATAACATTCATTCATGCAGCTGATAGTACATAGGACCAAAGGAAGGTATTGAGGGAGTATCACTTTTATATTAGTGATGATTGCACACATTCTCTAGAGTTCATGCAAGGTTGCTTCTAGATGTTCTATAGTGATTTGGCTCAGAGGGGCATAACATATGGTCGGCATTTAATATGGTCAGATAACTATGCAACACAGTTCAAGAACTCGCTCATGTTCTACTGGTTGAGCAGGATGCATGTAATTATAGGTGTTCAGCATATGTGGAACTTTTGTGAGGCCAAGCATGGAAAGGGGAAGCATGATGGCATAGGAGCATGTGTGAAAAGATAATTAGCATGAGAAGAGTTAAAGTATAAAGACAATGCAAAGTTGACAAATGAAAAATCAATCGTCGAGTGGTGTAATGCTTCAATGGGTCCAAGTAATGAAGGTACATCTTTAGTTCATAGATTTTTTTGGTTGATGGATGATACTAACATTGTACCATATGAGACTTTTTGTACATTAATAGGATCCAGTGAGATACACTCTTTCCTTAGCTCAGATGCAGGTTCATGGAGTATCAATACACAAAAGATGGCATGATTTTTTTCCTCATGTATAATGCAATTTTGGGATGATTGTGAGTCAAAGGAGTGGGTTGAGAAATGGTCATTAAGTTATCTTAGCCCACTTCACACGTATCGCCCTCTGACATAATTGGAACTAACATAGATGGATTCATCGGTCGAATTTGAACACATATCAAATCTAGCTCAACTCAGTAATATATCTACTTTCTTAGTTTTTGAAATTCCTATTGTTATCTTACTTTGTAGTGTATTTGTAATGTTGACTAATTTCAAGAGATTTGCTACACATATCAATGTAGGGCATGTTTATGTAGTTATTGCAGATGAAGACAATGAAGAGGGAACATAATATTACTTGTGTCATTGTGTTGAGGCCAAAAATAAATTGGAGGCCCCAACTATAGATGGAGAAAATATCAAATGCCCTACAGGCTTAGTTGTTGTTACTGGAACGTGGCTTAGATGGTACCCACATAAGAGTGTTAAATATTGGCTGTTTCAAGACTTTGAAACACATCAGAAGATTCTTCATTACTCAAACCTTCTTGTGGCATCCAATGTTTGTTTGACCAAATATGGTGGTAGACCTTTGAACAAGACCTTGTGGAAGGTTTGTGAGTCTGACCATGAGGCAATACTTGACACAATAAAGAGTAGAGTAGACCTAAATGGTTCATTGGATTAATTTGTAAGTATGCACATTGGTTCTTATTAATTTATACTTGTATGCACATTAATTCATATATGATTCCAATGCTATCATCTAATTTTTATATCATCTTCTTTTACTTTTCCTATTTGTAAGTAACCTACTAAAAATTGATTGGTGTCCGCTTGCAAAAAATGCTTATTTATGAGCCGTCCAAGAGAATCTCAACCAAAAAGCAATGCAACATCCTTATTTTGATGATCTTGAAAAATCTCAATTATGATTTCAAGCCATTATAAAAGTGTGTGTGAAGCTTAGTGAGGGAATTTCAAGTTATTCATTTGAAGTTAACCTTATCATGAGCACCTATGATGTAGACATTAGAAGAGCATCTCAAATTTCAAGTTATTCTACTCATGAGAGGTGTTGTGTGCAATAGGTATCTTGGAACTACCAATGAAGATGTATGGCTAGGAGTGATTAAGTTGAGAGACTGGCATGGCTATCCTCAATGGAAGCATCAAAATTTATTCCTTGTTGTTCCTGGCTTGGAACCAAATGGTGTGGATTTGTTGTCTGTAAGTGCCTTCCATCTATTTTCATTTCATTTCCATTTTGGATGCTCTTTCTTTTTCTTCTTTTACTTTTCCTATTTGTAAGTAAACTACTAAAAATTGATTGGTATCTCCTTGCAGAAAATGCTGATTTATGAGCCATCCAAGAGAATCTCATCCAAAAAATCAATGCAACATCACTATTTTGATGATCTTGACAAATCTCAATTTTGATTTTAAGCCATTATAAAAGAGCGTGTGAAGCTTAGTGAGGGAATCTCAAGTTATTCATTTGAAGTTAACCTCATCACGAGCACCTATGATGTAGACATTATAAGAGAATCTTGAATGTATGAGTGACATTGCACAAGCACTTGGGTTTCAGAACAGTGTATGAAGCATATTAGACAATTGTAGCAAAAAAAGAAGAATTAGGACAACCAAATAAATATCATTTTATTGTATACATCATATTATTAATATAGTGAGTGTAATAACCATTGATGGTTACTAATCATTCTTTTTCTTCTTTTATTCTCTCCCTATTATAACTAGCACCAATTGACTAACTTATTATAAAAAAATTATTTATTAAAATAAATCAACCTAACGATTATATATCAATATTAATATAGCATACAGTCTATTCAAATAAAAATTTGTAATGAGATTTACTCAAAATTTGAAATTAATTGCTACCCTCAAACATTTGTAATTCATGTAACGTAATCCCTTAACAATCCAAATTGCAAAAGGGCAGCAATCTTTGATGACCTATTACCCGGATACCGTGTCAGTTGCAAACATTTTTTCTGAGGCATTGAGATCATGTAGGAAACCTCTACAATAACCTCTTTTTTTTTTGTTATCTTGGAGTTGTCTTCTCGTGGTGTACAGTTTTCACTTGATGGAAAAAGTGTCAAATGCAAGCAGTGTAAAATTGCAAAGTGGTGCAACTTTCGTTCTGTAACTCGTGTGACCAAACAAACTATTTCAATGCATTCAGATGGGTACGTTTACGCTAGGCATGGTCCTCTTTCATACCCAAACACCCGGAATTGTTTCGAGCTACGTTCAACCGACTCGATCCCTTAAGGGTCCAAAGTGCAAAAGGGAAACAATCTTTGACGGACTATTACTCAGAAACCGTGATGCCTACGAACTCTTTGTATGATTCTACGGGATCGCGTTGGGCCCCTCTACAATAGCCTCTCCCAATTTTTGTTATCTTAGAGTCATTTTCCTATGGTGTCCAATTTTCACTTGATGGAAATAGTGTTAAATGCAAGTAGTGTAAAGTTGCAAAGTGGTGCAGCTTTCGTTTTGCAACTTGTATGACCAAACAGACTATTCCAACGTGTTCAAATGGGTACATTTACGCTAGAATGGTCCTCTTTCGAACCCAAACACGTGGAATCACTCTGAGCTACGTTCAATTGGCTTGATCCCTTAATAGTCCAAAGTGCAAAAGGGAAGCAATATTTGACAGACTATTACCTAGAAACCATGATGCTTATGAAATCTTCATCTAAGCCTCTAGGATTGTGTTGGGCCCCTCTACAATAACCTCTCTTGGTTTTTGTTATCTTAGAGTCATTTTCCCGTGGTTTCTAGTTTTCACTTGATGAAAAAAGTGTTAAAAGCAAGTAGTGTAAAGTTGCAAAGTGGTGCAACTTTTTTTCTGCAACTCGTGTGACCAAATAGAGTATTCCAATGCATCTGTATGGGTACGTTTATGCTATACATGGTCCTCTTTCACATCCAATCGCGTAGAATTGCTTTGAGCTATGTTCAACCAACTCGATCCCTTAAGGGTCCAAAGTGCAAAAGGGCAACAATCTTTGATAGACTATTACTCAAAAA
The DNA here is from genome assembly GCA_007258455.2 of Sequoia sempervirens. Taxonomy (NCBI): domain Eukaryota; kingdom Viridiplantae; phylum Streptophyta; class Pinopsida; order Cupressales; family Cupressaceae; genus Sequoia; species Sequoia sempervirens. The sequence goes on along the minus strand of VDFB02000003.1, from coordinate 377,992,269 downwards.
AAATCACGCTTACAAAATATCTATCTAAGCCTACGAGATTGCATTGGGCTCATCTAAAATAACCTCTCTTGGTTTTTGTTATCTCAGAGTCATTTTCCTGTGGTGTCTAGTTTTCACTTGACGAAAATGGTGTCAAATTTAAGCAGTGTAAAGTTGCAAAGTGGTGCAACTTTTTTTCTGCAACTCATGTGACCAAACAGACTGTTCCAATGTGTCTGGATGGGTACGTTTATGCTAGACATGGTCCTCTTTCACATCTAAACACGCAAAATCGCTCCGAGCTACGTTCAACTGACTCGATCCCTTAAGGGTCCAAAGTGCAAAAGGGCAACAATCTTTGACAGACTATTACTTAGAAACCACGATACTTACAAAATCTCTGTTTGAGCCTACGCGATTGTGTTGGACCCTCTATAATAACCTCTCTCGGTTTTTGTTATCTCAGATTCGTTTTCCCATGGTGTCTAGTTTTCACTTGATGAAAAAAGTGTCAAATGCAAGCAGTGTAAAGTTGCAAAGTGGTGCAACTTTCGTTATTCAACTTTTGTGACCAAACGGATTGTTCCAACACATTTGGATGGGTATGCTTATGCTAGGAATGGTCCTCTTTCACACCCATACATGCAGAATCACTCCAAGCTATGTTCAACCGGCTCGATCCCTTAAGGGTCAAAAGTGTAAAAGGACAACAATATTTGATGGGCTATTAATCAAAAACTGTTATGCTTATGAACTCTTTGTTTAAGCCTACATAATCATGTTGGGACCCTCTACAATAACCTCTCTCAATTTTTGTTATCTCAAAGTCATTTTCCTGTGGTGTCCAGTTTTCACTTGATGGAAAAAATGTCAAATGCAAGCAGTGTAAAGTTGCAAAGTGGTGCAAATTTCGTTCTGCAATTCATGCTACCAAAAAAATGTTCCAACGCATCTAGATGGGTACGTTTATGCTAGAAATGGTCCTTTTTTTTCACCCAAACACACAAAATTGCTCTGAGATATGTTCAACCAACTCGATCCCTTAAGGGTCCAAAGTGCAAAAGGGAAACAATCTTTGAAAAGCTATTACTCAGAAATCGTCACACTTACAAACTCTCTATCTGAGCCTATGGGATCACGTTGGGTCCCTCTAAAATAACCTCTCTTGGTTTTTGTTATCTCGGAGTCATTTTCCCATGGTGTCTAGTTTTCACTTGATGGAAAAAGTGTCAAATTTAAGCAGTGTAAAGTTGCAGAGTGGTGCAAATTTTGTTTTGCAACTCATATGACCAAATGAACTATTCCAACACATCCAGATGGGTACGTTTATGCTAGAAATGGTCCTCTTTCGCACCCAAACACGCAGAATCACTCCGAGCTACGTTCAACTGGCTCGATCCCTTAAGGGTCCAAAGTGCAAAAGAGCAAAAATCTTTGACGGGATATTACTTAAAAACTGTGATACTTATGAACTCTCTATTTGAGCCTATGAGATCATGTTGGGCCTCTCTACAATAACCTCTCTCAGTTTTTGTTATCTTGGAGTCTTTTTTCCGTGGTGTCTAGTTTTCACTTGATGAAAGCAGTGTAAAATTGCAAAGTGGTGCAACTTTCATTCTGCAACTTGTGTGACCAAAGGGACTATTCCAATGCATCTAAATGGGTACGTTTATGCTAGGAATGGTCCTCTTTCACACCCAAACATGCAGAATCGCTCCAAGCTATGTTCAACTGAATTGATCCCTTAAGGGTCCAAAGTGCAAAAGGGCATAAATATTTGACAGGCTATTACTCAAAAATTGTGATGCTTACAAACTCTTTGTCTAAGTCTACAAGATCATTTTGGGCCCCTCTACAATAACCTCTCTTGATTTTTGATATCTCAGAGTCATTTTCCCATGGTGTCCAGTTTTCACTTGATGGAAAAAGTGTCAAATGCAAGCAGTGTAAAGTTGCAAAGTGGTGCAACTTTCGTTCTACAACTCATGTGACCAAAAAAACTAGTCCAACCCATCCAAATGGGTATATTTATGCTAGGAATGGTCTTCTTTCACACCCAAATACACATAATTGCTCCGAGCTATGTTCAACTGGCTCGATCCCTTAAGGGTCCAAAGTGCAAAAGGGAAGCAATCTTTGATGGGCTATTACTCAGAAAATGTGATTCTTACAAACTCTCTGTCTGAGCCTACGAGATTGCTTTGGGCACCTCTACAATAAACTCTCTTGGTTTTTGTTATCTTGGAGTCATTTTTCTGTGGTGTCCAATTTTTACTTAATGAAAAAATGTCAAATGCAAGCAGTGTAAAGTTGCAAAGTGGTGCAACTTTATTTCTGCAACTCATGTGACCAAATAAACTTCTCCAACGTGTCTTGATAGCTACGTTTATGCTAGGAATGGTCCTCTTTCACACCCAAACATGTAGAATCACTCCAAGGTATGTTTAATCAGCTCAATCCCTTATTATGGCATACAAAACGATCGAAAAGAGAAACAAACACACGACGGTTGAGAAGTCCAAGTTTTTCACACAAAAAATATATGATCATCTTCAAGTCTTGCAAGTGCAAGAAATTTTTTAATTATCCTCCTTTCCCTTAGAACAATATACAACCAATTGTAAATGTGTATAATGGTGGAACTTGGAAACATTTTATTTTTCCTCAATTAACAACTTTGGTTGTGAAGCATTTTGTCATTTTCATTTGAAATGATTTTCTATGCTTGAAAATTAGAGTAAGAGAAACAAGTGATGCTCTCACGTACATTTATTATTTGGTGTGATATATAAAATCTCCACTCTTGAGTCCATTTCTTATTTGTATTATAAATTATAAAGCTTTCTCCCAAGTCCATTTCCTATACAAGAAATAATATTGCAAAAAGTTGACATATACATCTTTCAACATGTTTATAAGGTGATGGATCAAGAACATAACAATTAATTCTGTACTGTGAGGATTATACTGTGAAAATGTTTAAAGAACATTCAAGATAAATGTTTGTATGATAATTTGTCAAGAAGTTAACTACTCATCATCCACTATGAATATTATGTTTTGAAAGTTTTGTCAAGATTATGTATCCTTTGCTTAATTGAGTTGTTCCAATCAAAAGATTAAATATACTGGAATCTTTTTATGAAACATCTCATAGAATACCAATTGAAAACATGTTTTTTGCTTTTATATAAAGTATTTTATGGAACTCTTTGGATTAAAATGAATTGAGATATGTAAGAACAAGGGAGCATTAGGAAATATAGTGCTCAAGGATCTTAAATAAGCCTTGTCTCCCATTGCAATTTTGGGTGGATTATTGCTTTCAAAGTATTGGGAATGCTTTGCCTATTTTCTAGTTGGCAGTTTCCATTCTAGAGGCTCATCTCTTGATATATATTATACTCATTCTTAATCAATTATCAATTTAATAATTAGTGCATTTTTTTACAGTTAATCTTCTCTTTTCAATTTGTGCAATTTTGGAATTTGTAACTCTATTAGTATTCCTAGAAATATTGAAGTTGTTTAGCATCAACTAATAAATTTGTTTAGCATTAATAAATTAATATTCAAGACAAACCATGAAGGACAACATTGATCAATGCTAGGGATAACCAATTAATAAGTATACATGTGAATAAGTCAAGCATACATGTGAATAAGGGAAGCACAAGTACTCAAAAACATGTAAGCCTTGAAGTATACACATGAATACATAGTATACACAAAATAATACAAAATATATGCATGAATACAAGGTATACAGATGAAAACATGTATGTCACAAATTATATATTGGAATACATGTAAGTTGTAAAGTATAAACTTGAATACACGTAACTCATATCTATTGAACCATGGATTTATAATGCAAATATGGACACCATCGATAAAAAATATATGTATTAACCAAATAGCCTTGTAGTCATACATCAATATATGTCGATATAAGTATAAAATATATACAAAATAGCCATATAGGCTTACGAGAATGCCATAAATTCATACAATGTCAAATATATCCAATATAAAGTATGTACGAAAATGCCATATAGGCATACAACAAAGGGCTTTGGAATCAAAAGTCATTTCTCTCCACGCTCTTGAAATAAACTCTTTCCCTTTACTTGTCGATCGGATGGTGATACGTCTGTCACTCATTTATTCTGAGGTTGAGGAGTGCTCTTGCTACTCCTCCTAGGGTTTAGTTCTTGGTCAAGTCTTATTTGTTACACTAACAAGCAAAGACATTAATATATAGAAATTACATTATAAAAAATGATATATTTAACAATATAATCACTTATCACCATCTAATGATCACTCTCCATGAGGGAAATATTCAAATTCCCATGCCAAGGCATGCTGAAGCCCTGTATAAACCATCGAAAGAGAAATTAAACTACAAATAAAAAATGGTTTGATTTTTCACTAACTAACAACTATAACAACGAATGTAAATTGAAATTTAGTAATTTTCCTCATAACTCCCCTGTGAGAGCCATCAAGGAGTCTATAGTAGATGAAACACTGAACTCCATTTCCCTATGAACATTCAGAGGTGTATCCACTTGCAACATTTGAAAATAAAACAAAAAATTATTCAATCACGAAAACTACAATAGCAATCCATGTCATGGCTTATAATGTATGAGATAATGAACAAAATATTGAATACTTATTAAACTATATATTTTTGACTATCATGCTCACTATTTTCCCTCTCCATAGCTTGTTCGAAAGCACCTATTTTTATGCTTTTACCCATAGCAGCCAGGTGGTGAACTGTTTGATAAAATGCTTTCATAGACATGTGTGATAACTATGGTGGCATAGAGAAGGTAGTGAATTGTTTGAAAAAATGCCTCAAAGAAATGGGGTCTTATGGTGATGGAATTCCATTACAAACAAATGTGTCATGGCATTCCATCACCATAAGACTGCATTTTTTCAAATAGTTCATTGCCTTCTCTATGGTATTATGTTGGGATGGGGTGGATGGTATAGTGTGGTCTTGGTTATGAGATGGAGGGTGATCATGACATGAAGAGGGAGGGGTGGGGACATGAACAATTGGAATAAAAGGTGGAAGGTTTCATGGATTGGTAAATTGAGGATGAGGACCTTGAAAATAATTTGGAGGGGAATTTTGGCTAAAGGGTTGGTTTCTATTCTTTAAGTAGTGAGCTGTTTGAAAAACTGCCTCAGAGAAATGTGGTCTCATGGTGATGGAATAGAATTCCATCACCATGAGACCACATTTCTTCAAGGAATTTTTTCATACTACTCACTACCTTGACTATGATATTGCTTACTATTATTCTTTGATACATTTTTTCCAAGCATCCATAGTTTGTTGGAAAGCACCTATTTTAGGCTTTTAGCCATAGCAGAAATGAAGTGAGTAGTTTGATAAAATGCTTTGGTACACATGTATGGAAAATGTGGTAGCATAAAAAAGGTGGTGAGATGTTTGAAGAAATTCCTCAAAGAAATGTGGTCTCATGGTGATGGAATGGCATTCCATCACCATGAAACCACATTTCTTTGAGGCATTTTTTCAAACTACTCACTACCTTTTCTATGCTATTGCTTACTATTATGCTTTGATAGATTTTTTCCAAGCATCCATAGTTTGTTGGAAAGCACCTTTTTTAGGCTTTTAGCCATAGTAGCAAGGAAATGAATTGTTTAATAAAATTATTTGGTAGACATGTATGGAAAATGTGGTAGCATAGAAAAGGTGGTGAGTTGTTTGCAAAAGTGCCTCAAAGAAATTGGGTCTCATGGTGATGTTCATCACCATGAGACCACATTTCTTTGAGGCATTTCTTCAAACAACTCATTGCCTTGTCTATGCTATTGCTTACTATTATTCTTTCATATATTTCTTCCAAGCATCCATAGCATAGACAATACAATGAACTATTTCAAAAGATGCCTCAGTAAAAAGTGGTCTCATGGAATGCCATGACAAGCAAATGCAATTGGAAGCTGCTCCTACTTATTACTTATGCTATGTGAAGTAAATGCATTACTGTTTATGTTGAATTTCTGAACAACTATATTGTAGTTGAAATTTTGTCATCTATCAACATCTAGTTATTAGTTATGGAATGTGAAGTAATGCTTTGAGTTTGAAAGATGTGCAATGCAATGTAATAAACGATATGAATATAAACTACACAAATCTATTAAGTACAATTCATTAGTTAAACTATTTATTCTATTACCTGCTGTAGGTTTGTCTAAACTACTGGTGGGAGGTGTTCCCTTGAAACCTCCAATATTAGCCTATTCAACATCCAAAATCACATATTAGAATACCATTCATAAACAATGCTATTAACATGTAATAAATTTATAATTGTTTACTAGTTACATACTTCAACGGTAGATGCAGTGGAGTAATAAGCGGGTGTAGGGCTTGTATCCAATATCCATTGTGACCCTAAAATTTTATTAAAATCATAAAACTAAATTAGTTAATCTTGCATTTCAAAATTGAAATTTAATAAATTAAATTCAATGAACATGCTAACATTTACCTAAGTATCGATGCCATAGGCCTCATTCAAAATGTCAAGTTCCCTCGCCATCTCCATAGCTACAAACGTATCCTATGTAGTAGCCTCCTAAAGTCTTCAGGGAGGTGGGGTCATATAGACAGAGGTAAGCCCCTGCAAGAAACGACCTGACCACCACTTTCGAGAGACTTCCTTGGATTTGGCGTTTGTGGTAGGTGGCATGTTTGAGATGACACTTTGGTCCAAAAGAGTGATGTCCTACAAAGTGTCTACCTAGGAACTGCTTGCATTGATGGAGGGATAATGATGTGCTCATGAAGTGACCCTAGTGGAAGTGGAATATATACTTCTGCCGCCTAGGATCCCTAATAATGTGCATGCAGCGGGTCACCTCTTGGTAGACCCCCCCCATTAGTGTAATTAATATTTGTTTGGCATGCTTTGGCGGTAATATTTAATTCCTAGATTAATTATTGTCATCATTATCTTATTGAGCTATCTTGTTGCTCAAGATAAGATTAGGGTTATGCATCTTTTCTTTTATAAAACAAATCATATCTTGTAATGAATGAATTCCTGAATAATATTATGTTGCACATATTTTTGCAACCTCTCTTCTTTTTCTATTTTTCTCTTCTATGGAAGGATTTTTGGTTTTGCATTTTTGGATCTTGTTTTCCTAACACCCTTGGTATCAGAGCCTTGATTTGCAACCCCTTCTAAGATTTTTTGAGAAAATCATTATAGATTTCGTTCGGGATTCCTTGAGGGTATCATGCCTTGAGTTCATATATGCAAGGTTTTGGATTAGATCGGGCATCACTATTGGATTCAGAGCGCTGGAAAAGTTAGGATTGGCTTTTATTTTGTAGATTTTTGTCATCATTTTCCAGATCCATGAGGGTTTCAAGCTAGGAGATTTTTGTCTGAGGTGAGTCGGGAATTTTCAGAGCATTTTGGGCACAAACGGAGGTCACCATCATGTTTGCAGCGGCTAAAAACCCTAAGATCACCCTTCGTTTCATCAATTTTGGAGAAGTTCGTTCGGAAGGAAAATTTTTTTTGCTAGGGAGGCTGTACAGCCTCCCCAGCGTGTAGACCGAGGCACACTTTTAAAAAAAAACACATTTTTTGGAAACTGCACCGACACTCCCTGTATAAATCAGCTCTGCCACCAAGCGGCCAACAGTCTGTCACCGCCGTCGGTGTCCACTACCCAAGCACCGCCGGGCCGAGCTCAGCCCCCATGGGCTCCCACCAACAAGCCACCGGTCCTATGGGGGACCGGGTGCTATGCGCCCAGCCCCCGGCTGACCCTTCTGCACCTCGCGTGGTCATATGTATGAATAGGGGCTCTGCCCCTAGCACCTGCTCTCCAGCCCTTGGTCACGCACAGGACAATGAGCCAAAATTTTTTTAGCCCCCTAGGGGCCTTGCAAGCCTTATTGGCCATTTTGGAGCAACTTTCACTAAATTGGGTGTATTTTTTGCGTACGATGTCCATTTTTCACAAATGAGATACTGTTGGAAAGCTGATTTTGACATCAATCTAGTGGTGTAGGTTTTTTTTACTAGATTTTTCTCTAGATTTATTTTGCAGGTCCTTGAACTTAGATGAATTTTTTTCACTTCGGAGGGCATATCTTTTGACTTGGTGATCCTTTTTTTGTCATTCTTGCAGCGTTGGAAAGCTGGTTTAGTCCTCTACATAGATTTGAGGTCTATTTTTATTTACTATATATGCATATTTTCATTCTATCCTTTTACAATCGTTGGGTTATTGTAATAAATGAACTGAGATAAATTTCCATCAGGGGGTTTCTTGCATAATAATTTGATTAGAGTGTGCATGCACTTTGATCTTCATCTTATTTTGATGGAAACTCACATGAGTTATCTAGTTTATTAGTTTCTTTTGGTCACATTTTTCTCTAGCTTGACACATATCAGATTCACATCAGTTCACACTTTAGATTGGGAGTTTATGGTTATTGATCCACATTGGTTCGGATCTTTCTCAGTTTGAGGGCCATGTTTTTATGGTTAATGTTCCAGATTCTTTATGGTACTTATTCCTATGGAAGAGTTTTAGTCACAGTTTGGCATCGGCATCGAGATACGCAGTTTCCAAATTCTGTCATCATCTCATCTACTGTTGCTTCATAGATTCCAAGGTTGTTCCAGTTTGTGAGTTTTCTAGTGTTCCGTGGCATCGGGTTTGCTGTCGCATTATTATGATTTAGATTTGGTTTCTTGTAGACAAAAGTATCTTTCCTTTCTTGTCAGATTGCGGTTCCAGTGTTCTTCTAGTGCTTCTTTGCAACAATTATCTCATTGTATGGGGGTTTTGTCCCACTGGGTTTTCCTTCTCTACCTCATTATTGCATTTGTACTTGGGTACTTGATCAGGCCTTGTTACCGGGACCTATTCATGCTTACTTGCATTCATCTTAGTTTTAGGTGCATGATTTTTTAGTCTCCCTAAGTTGCACTTATGGGGGGGTGTTAGTGTAATTAATATTTAATTACACTTGCATAACTTTACTTAGGTAATATTTAATTCCTAGGTTAATTATTCTCATCCTTATCTTGTTGTTCAAGATAAGATTAGGGTTATACATCTTTTTTTTATAAAGAAAATCATATCTTGTAATTATTGAATTCCTGAATAATATTATTTTGCATATCTGTTTGCAAAGCTCCGCCTTTTATGATTTTCTCTTCTGTGGAAGGCTTTTTTGGTTTGCATTTCAGATCTTGGTTTCTAACACCCACCTCTCCCCTGGAAGTCCCTCATATCAAAATAACTTAGGATTTTTTTCAGGATGAACTCATAGTATAGTTTCCTCAAGAAATATTGTGGGACTTCGCAATTGTTGCATGGTCGGTAATCAAAAACCATGTACCACCTATCCCCAAAAAAGGTCCTAATTTGTTGGTGGTGGCACCAATGAATAGGAAACTTCTTCGCATTGAGGCTAAGATTTGCATTTGTGCGCGGGCCAGTGAAGAATGAGCACAAATCTAATTTTGTAATTTTTAGATCTTTTACATATTTATATGATAATTTATCCTAGTAATAATTCCTAGCTAGCTACCTCCTATCTTGCCAACTAGTTAATTGTTTGTTGATTGAATCTACATGTTTTAACATTTCTTTCAGTGAATTTGCAAGTGTTTTTCTTTCCATGGTTGAACCGTTTGGATCGTTCAACCTCGTGATTAACTCCTCAATTTGTTTTTTATTATTTTCAATTTCACTCATTAAATTTTGTTGAGTGCCAGGAGGATGTTGAGGGATTGGTGGAGGAGATTGTTATTGTGGTTGTTGAACTTGAGGATTTTGTTGTTGTTGTTGCTTTGCTTGTTGAGGATTTTTTTCTTATTGTTGTTGCTTTGCTTGTTTAGGATTTTTAGGATGGTTTTGAAGAGGGTTTGTAGGTTCATTAACATCTACAAATTCAACAAATAAATATAAAAAATAACCTAAAACTAACAAATTCATAACAAAAAAAAAAAATCCTTACCTCTTAGACCTTCTCGTCAATGTGGTGGCATCCTGGTGACAAAACAACAACAATTTGATGAAAAATTTGCTAGATTTACTCCTCCCAAAATGTGAGTGTGCAAATGAAGGGCTTTTGGCTGCGGACAAAAAAAAAATAGTCACAATGCAAATGAATTTGATTTCCTTTTTTTTTCTTTTAATTTCTCATAACGTGAGCACGCTATATGCTTGGTGTGGTTGAGCCTAAGGAAAACCAAGCCATAATGTGAGCAAGTTATAACGCACTCGCATTATGAGCTATCAAAACTTAAAAAAAAAATTTGGCCACAAATTTTCCCCCCATCCTTTTGCACCCGCCCACATGTTCAAGATTGAATTAAAAATTAAAATCAAGTTACAAAATTATTTAATATATTTAAAAAATCAATCAAAATACCCATAAGGGTTACCGACTTGCATTGGTGTCAACGTAAAAAAAACTTAATGAGTAGAAGATGTCCCTGTGGTCACCATCTACACCAAACAATTTGATTGTTAAATAAGTCTTCAATTATTTTGATATATATGTTCATTAAAAACAAATGTACTTAAAAAATTGTTATAAATTCAACATGTACATGTATATTTATACCTATGTCAACAATTTCTGTAAGGTGATGCTCAATAGTAAGAAACTAAATGTACAAATCGATATCATCAGATTCTCCACGTGCACTTGAACTAGGTGTAACCTGATTAGGTCCATAACATAGTTGATGACAACTAGTACATACATGAGGCATCAACACAAGTGGAGTGGTGCTAGGACCAACTCCATACAACACTCCTGCATGGTCTCACTCTCTAGCCCCAACTGCCATCGCAAAAGTTTGCTTGTCAAGGTTGGTCACAAGTGCACTCAAAGATGCTAGTGTGGTTACTACCACATGATGGGGCATGGGTGCAAGAAAGAAAACAATAAGAGGATGTACAAAAGGCTGAGCATGTGTGGGTCATCGGAGATCAACTTGTGCATCTAACCTCTATTGTGGCATGCCACCACTAACACCTTGAAATGATTTGAAATCAAAATAATTGGGTTTTTGGTCCAACACAAACTTTGTATATAATTTCCTCAAAAAATATAGAGGGACCTCCAAATTAACATGAGGTGGTTGTTCAAAGACCATCCACCATTAGTCCCAAAAATTGGCAGAAATCTATGGATGTCTGCACCACCTCATTGATATTCTTGGTTTGTTTGCAGGAATGGGTTGTTGGTGACAGGGTTGACAAAAAAAGGTGCAAGATGGGCTTTTTTTAATTTTAAGGTCCAAAATTTGTTTGGAGAAACCATCAAAGTAAATTTTTTTCCTCTCCTCTCACCATCATTGATGCCTATCTAAGTCCACATCAATGTACCTAACGAAATCAACAATGTTTTCCATTGCATATGCAAAACACCTCAAGTGTGGTGGAATCAATGTTTCATTTTAAATAGCATTGATTTGATCTTGAATTGATCTAACATTAACACTAATATTTGCTTACAAGCGAGCCTCATCAAATCCATGTGGTGGAGGTGGGGGGTTATGAGATGGAGGGGTGTAGGGGGAGGTGGAGGTGGAGGGTGTTGAGGTGAAAGGGGTTGAGGTGGTGGATTGAGGATGTCATCAATATCAAACTGATCCATGATCTATACAAGTGAACCTACAAAACGTATACAAAATTAACAAACAAGTGCAAAATTATAAGAAATATTTAAATATTAAACATACATGAGTGTTTAAATAGGATACATACATACATACACATACATGCATCATTCAACTTGAGCATACATAAAAATTTCAAAATCTAAGATACATGTTTACAAGAAAAAATAAGATGTACAATGCATACATACATCATTCAACTTGACCATATGTATACTAAATTGAAAAAAATTTAAGATCTAACTATGTAATTTTACTACATATACATGTACTAAAAAATAAACTTAAAACATACACAAAAGCTAAATTTCTAAGCAAATTTAATGCCCTTAAACCATTTTCTTAAAATTCATTTTAATCCATGATATAAATGACCTAATTGAATACAAATGAAAAAATGTGTAAGGCTCATTTATTTCTAAGGCATGTAAATGAAAAACAAATAATTGTTAATGTGACATGAAATCTCATTAAAAATTACATTAAATTAGGAGAAATTATGATGGGTTAAGGGGTCCTCGTAGGATGGCTTTAAGGGGTCGTAATAGGATGGCTTAAGGGGATCTATGAATTAAGGTCCTGGGAAAAAGTAATGGCTTAAGGGGATAAAATTTGGTGAAGTTTCCCAAGGCAACCAAATTTCATTAAGTTACATATACTATATTTTAAAATGTACATTTAGGAAGTAATTAATAACATATGATGGCCTCCTATTGTTAATGTATAATCACTTTATCATGATGGCAAGCAAGGGGATCAAATTTGGTGAAGTTGGTGTGGCACATGTACTTGAGTAATATGATTTACTATGAATTTAGAGGTACATATTTGCATTAGACACTTGTTCATTGGATATCTTCATTAACATATTTGTGCTCAAGGAATGGTCCAACAATCTTGTTCGACAATTATAGGTGCTTGGCTTGTGACTAAGATACTTGTCTAAGTCTTCTCCTCTTGTCTTAAAAATAATCATACGATGGCTTAAGGGTGTTGGAATTAGGGAACAATGAGAGGGGGGTTGAATTAGTGTTCAACAATATTTAACATCATCAATCTGATCCTTAAACCACTTATAACATTCAACCAAGAGAAAGATTCAAACACATAAAGCAATCATCCACAACACCATAACACAAGGATTTTTACGTGGAAAACCTATTAGGGGAAAAACCACGGTGGAGGTCAATCCATAATTTGAGTACTCAAATATAAGTGTTTTACAAAATGGGAATGCACTTGCATTCAGACACACTGCCTAGAGCTCACTGCTCAAAATCAGACTGCCTTACAAAATATTTGGATTACATCAAAAGATTGAACTGAGAAAGTAGCATCTACTAATGTCTGGTTATAGTTTCGGTTAGGCTCATAGATCAAATTCTAGACCTTCTGTCTGATTCTGGACTTCACTCTGTTCTGCCTTAATTCGCTTCACAAAAACTTCTTTTGCACAAGTGAAACTGTGCATAATCGCTCTACAACCCTTCTGATATTTGCAATATACATCAAAATACTTCAAACACCATACAAAATGAATTAATTGAACTCTTATATATCCGCCACCAAGGATTTAATCGCTTCATGTCGGCTTTAATAAAATAAAAAGTATTTTCCAATTGTGGGCTCAAATCATAAATGATTTTCAATGCGCACCATCCAAAGTCAGCCACAACATAGTGAGGACCCAAAAAAAAGTCCACAAACCTAAAAATACCTCAAACAATTTTTCCTCAAACATCCGCAACATGCTACATTTACTTAGTCGACCTTCATACACTGATGAACAAAAAATCAAACAATTGAATCTCCTAACTCATACACCACTTGATGTGATATCATAAAACTTATGAATAAGATATTCCAGATACCGAACAACCTTCCCTGAGATCCACAACCCAAACTGATAAGCTGGTAATGCATATGGATCGACAAACTCAACTTCACTCAGATACCCTATTCTTCACTCTGTCTTTCGATATGGTCAAATACTTACATGTGGACCAGATCAACGAATTAGGTTTCCATCAATGACAACACCAGAATCCATATGTCAAAAACCTCCCCTTTGTCATTGATGGCAACACTTAGTGAAAAATGACTAAGTGTCAAAACCTTTAAAACTCCAAAAAACCATAGTTGACAAAACTCCTGATAAAACTCCCCCTGAGTTTGGTAAGGTATTTTTCACTCCTCTCTCTCCCCCTTTGACATCAATGACAAAAAGATAATAAAATATTTTTCTTTCTCCCCCTATGAAGTGTAACCAAAAACTTAAGCAAAAACTGATTCAAAAATTTGAAGAAATTAACCGCTATTTGAAGATTATTTTGTATTTATCCTTCATCTCTGGAAGAAACTTCTTCCATGCTTCTACTGTAATCTTGGTGATTATGATTATGTTGTTGTTTTCAAATGTCCAGTTGATAATCTTGATGAGGGATTCTAGAATGGTGAAGGATTCTTCTGATTTCTCTCCTTTCTGTAGTATTTCAATCAATTGTTCCAACCTACATTCTGTTATGTTCTTTGCTTTCCAAAAGGTGTCAACAATCCTATTCTTGGTGTTTTGAATATTTGTATGATCTGTCTATAATTCTTGAATTATTTTCTTAATTGCACCATCAACATCTTGAGACAAGTTAAAATTTTGTCCAATACTATCCAACTTTGTTTCAATTTGTTCCAGCTTCTCTTAGTACTTGTTGATTGCATGAGGCCATCAAATAAAATGGTTGTAAATGTTGTTTGCTATGCTTATGCATTGCCTTAATTGATTCATGTGCCTTTTTAGTTTGGTAAGTGACAATCTATATTGCTTCTTCAAGTGCAGAATTATTTCTCCTTCTTCCTCGTTCGGAGACTCAGAGTCCATGATTTCCTTGATGCATTCAATCATCTCTTCTGGAAATGTATTATGCAAAATCTCCAAATTAATATGGTTGAGCACAAAATGAGCACTTAGTACACTTAAGATCATGTCCTGCTCATATGAATGTCTGATAGACCACATGTTTGCTATTTTCTGCATTCCATATTTCTCATGAATAAGTTGCAATAGCTCTTCTTTGATTAAGTCACCTTCTCCTTCACTTCCTTCTGACATTTCCTTTTTCTTGTTTCGGTTCAGCTGTTTCCAGTTCTTTTCCTTGGGTGTCCTCAATTTCCTTATCAGATTCCTCATCTGGTATGTCCACAATCACTTGTTCTTTTCCTTTCCCTTCAACTCTTGAGGTTTTGCATGCTGGTGGAGTACAAACAACAATTTATTTTTCTCTTTTCTTCTTTCTTTCTATCTCACCGGAGGAGGAACCAAGTTCAAGTGCCCTTACCGGAATGGAAATACCAATTGACCCAAAATTTCCTAGCAAACCTTTGAAGAAACTTTCATATTCTTGATCATAGTTTTCCAAATTGTTAAAATGTAAGTAAATCTACTTGAAAATTGGTTCACTCTCTTCCCATATTACATTGTTGATTAGGGGCAAGCAATTCAGAAAATACATCACAAGACATATAACCAAGGTACCAAACCTGAAAGGTGATCTTTCAGTAATCTGCAAAGGTCAAAATCCTCATCTTTCATTATCATCTTGTGTGAAATGTAAACAACACCTACCGAAGTTGCACCATCTCTATTTCTAAAAAATATTTTATAGGATACTCCATGCGTAATGTACCTTGTTATTGAATCTTTAATTATGAAGATTATCAGTGCCCTTTGATCTCCAGTTACTCCAGTTAGGGTTTCAACTTCCTTATTTTGAATTGACTTCTTTCTTGGCACATCCCCAACTTTGCATAACCTAGTTATAACTGCAATCACTTCTTTCGAGATATGGTAGGGTTTGTCCAGAGTTAGAATATCATCACTCAATCTGTTCAGAATAAACTCAATGATTTTTGCGTTCTCGAAATAGGGAAATTCACTCCAAATATCCAAGCCTTTTTTTTTTGCTTCTTTCAGCCATTTCAATTCATCGAGCAACAACATGTTTCTTACAGCTCTAATCTTCTCACTACTATACTCATCTAGGTTTATCATTCCTTTGATTTGTTCCATTTTACCTTCCGTACTCATGACTTGATTCTACCAAAGAATTTCTTCAACCGCACATCAAATTAAATGGAAATTCTTCAATACAATAGAAGTACTTGATGGATTAGGGTTTCATTGTTGAATTGAATTCATGCTTTGAAAATTTTGTTTGCAGAGTGCTCTCCTTCTTTTTCTCTTCAATACAAAGTGGAAAATGAGGGTTTTAACTTTCCTTTTTATAACTCACACACCTAACTTTTTTTTAATAAATTCTTTTTCCCTAACTTATTCAGATGCCCTCTTTTCTCAAACATCAAACAAGAAAACTTCTGTGGACCTTCAACTCAACATCATGTCCTTTCCAACTGATTCCATAACATCTGTAGATCATCAGTGCATCCATTGCACTCATCCACATCCTGGTGTCAATTATCGATAGGGGATTTGAAGGATTTTCTTGACAACTCCCCCTAGGCCAATGCCTTGAAATCAATTCCAAGAGGAATTACTAGAAGCAGGTTTTGGTGCTGGCTCATTTCCTGCAACATACTCATTCTTTCTTACCCATGTCTTCTTCATCTGATGTCTTATTTCATCCATAGTCACTTTCCCTTTTTCTTTCTCATCTTTCTGCGTATTTCTGACTTTGTATGCCGAACCTCTTCTATCCATATTTCTATTTTTGCAGAATCTTCCAATGTGACCGTATTTGTTGCAATTGTAACACACAAAATTTCCTTGTCTAGACTAGTCATTCCATTGATTTCTTCTTGATCTGCACTAGTTAGCAATATGCCCAAATCTTCCATAGGTATAACATTTTACATTTCTTCTGTTAATAGATTTGTTTGACATATTTCTACATTCAATTAACTTATGACCAGACTTATTGCAATTGAAGCACTAACCTGAGAATGATGAATCTCTTGATTTCATTTTACTTCTACATTGAACAACCATATGACCAAATTTATTGCAAGCAAAACAATATCCATTAAACGTTTGAGCATTAGGTTGTCTTACCAGATGCCTTTTTGCTTTTTTCATCTGATTTCTTTGCTCGAAATTCCTTTTTCCAGATCCAAAACTTCCTCCTTTCTCATATCCAAGGCCTTGCTTATCATTTCCATTCTTCTGTCCTTGAGTCAGCTCATAAAGCTTAACATAGCTAATCTTGAACTTCTCCTTGTATTCATTTGTAGTAGCAAGTTCATCCCTGAGAATAACAATCTATCTTTCAAGCTCTTGTTCATTGTCTCTAGATTGTTGCAGTTTAATCTCCAACTGAATGAATTCTCCATTAATTCTATTGCATTCATCAAATCTTTCTTTTAGGGATTGTATAAGATTTTCCTCATTCTTCTTTCTTTCTTCAATATCCTTAGTTAGCTTCATCACCATAGATTCCATCTCATGCTTTAGGGTAGCATTGTATTTGGAAAGCTTTTCACATTATTTAGTTATTTCCTTCAAGGTTTGATTCAGGTGATCATTGTCCATGTTTTTGCTCTCTTTTTGCTTAATCTGATTACATAGATCCTTTCTCTTCTCCCTGGATTTAATAATCTGATCCTTCAAATTTTGAATGAATTTCTTAGCATCCTTAAGATTTTCTTTTAATTCCTGGGCTTCTACTTTAGACTGAACAAGATCATCAAGTTCCACCACAAGCTGTTGCTGAAGACTGCTAGAGTCCATTACATTCCAAGATCCACCTCAAGCTGCTAAACTTCTTCCAAGGAACTTAGATCTGATACCAATTGTTGGAATCAGGGAACACTGAGAGGGGGGGGTGAATTAGTGTTCAACAATATTTAACATCCTCAATCTGATCCTTAAACCACTTATAACATTCAACCAAGAGAAATATGAAAACACATAAAGCAATCATCCACAACACAATAACACAAGGATTTTTATGTGGAAACCCTGTTAGGAGAAAAACCATGGTGGAGGTCAATCCATAATTTGAGTACTCAAATATAAGTGTTTTACAAAATGAGAATGCACTTGCATTCAGGCACACTGCCTAGAGCTCACTGCTCAAAATCAAGAAGGTTCACTACCTTACAAAAGATTTGGATTACATCAAAAGGTTGAACTAAGAAAGTAGCATCTACAAATGCCTGGTTATAGTTTCGGTTAGGATCATAGATCAAATTCTGGACCTTTTATCTAATTCTACACTTCCCTATGTTCTGCCTTAATTCACTTCACAAAAACCACTTCTACACAAGTGAAACTGTGCATAATCGCTATGAAACCCTTCTGATATTCACAATATACATCAATATAGTTCGAACACCATACAAAATGAATCAACTAAACTCTTATATATATCCGCCACAAAGGATTTAATCGCTTCATGTCGGCTTCAATAAAATAGAAAGTATTTTCCAGCTGTCAGCTCAAATCATAAATGATTTTCAATGCACACCATCGAAAGTCGGCCACAACATAGTGAGGACCTAGAAAAAAATCCACAAACTTGAAAATACCTCAAACAATTTCGCCTCAAACATCTGCAACATGCTACATTTACTTAGTTGGCCTTCATACACTGATGAATAGAAAATCGAATGACCGGATCTCCTAACTTCTACACCACTTGATGCGATAGCACAAAACTTGCGAATAAGATATTCTAGATACCCAACGACCTTCCCTAAGATCCACAACCCAAACTAATAAGTTGGTAATGCATATGGATTGACAAACTCAACTTTAGTCGGATACCCTATTCTTCGCTTTGTCTTTTGGTATGGTCAAATATTGACATGTGGACCAAATCAATGACTTAGGTTTCCATCAATGACAACACCAGAATCCATATGCCAACAAAGTGGTCATAATAGGATGCCTTAAAGAGATCAATGAATTAAGGTCATAGGAGAAAATGATGGCTTAAGGGGATAAAATTTGATGAAGTTACCCAAGGTAACCAAATTTCATTAAGTTATGTTACTATATTTTAAAATGTACATTTAGGAGGTAATTAATAACCTATGATGGCCTCCGATTATTAATGTATAATCACTTTATCATGATGGCAAGAAAGGGAATCAAATTTGGCAAAGTTGGTGTGGCATATGTACTTGAGTAATATGATTTAGTAGGAATTTAGAGGTAGATATTTTCATTATACACTTGTTCATTAGATCTCTTCATTCACATGTTTGTACTCAAGGAATGACAACAATCTTGTTCGATAATTATATGTGCTTGGCTTGTGACTAAGATATTGTCTAAGTCTTCTCTTGTCTTGAAAACAATCATAGGATGGCTTAAGGAGTTGTAATAGGATGCCTTAAGGGGATCTATGAATTAAGGTCTTAGGAAAAAATTATGGCTTAAGGCAATAAAATTTGGTGAAGTTGCCCAAGGAAACCAAATTTCATTAAGTTACATATACTATATTTTAAAATGTACATTTAGGAGGTAATTAATAACATATGATGGTCTCCTATTGTTAATGTATAATCACTTTATCACGATGGAAAACAATCTTGTTATGCTTTTTGGAAAAAAAAATTGTCACAAATGGGTCAAGACACATATGCACATAGATCACTAAAAGTTACATTAGTATTAGACTAGGTTGCATTGGAAAGACTAGCTCATATGATGAAACCTTATTCAAGACCAAGCCACAAACATGACCTCATTTGCATAAGCCAAGATTGTTTGCTCTTAGTAAACGAATGGCATCCTCACATTTTATATTATGTTGAAAAATGGGACCATATTTGAATCAAACTTAAGTTTTAATGGACCATGGATCTAATGAAAATATTTATATTAATGAATTTTTTGGATGTCATCAAAGTTGACTCTATTAAATTGTAACCATAATTTGAACTTATCATCGAATAATTTGACAATGTGTTTAATGAAATTTGTGGTTTTAAATTACTTTACCTATCACTTTGGGATCCATCACACCTAATATTATGTTCAATGTAATGTATAGTGCTTTAGTGTTTGACAAAATTTTAGGTTGTTGAACTTGGATTCATGTCATAGGTGTTGTATGTTGTACACTTTAGTATAACTTAAAGTAATATAGATTGCAAGGAGTATAAATTTATTTTAATAGATTTCAAACAAGATGCTATGAGGATTACAAGAAATATTTAGACAGTTTAGGAAAATGAAGGAGAAGTTTTAGATTTAAACCATGATCCTATAACAAGGATTCTAGATAATGGGATAAGGAAACTAAGGTTATATTCATTCCAATAATGGAAAGAGGCTAAAATAAACTAGGAGATGATCAACTTTGAGGAGGAATAAAATCGATTCATGATATAATAATTTAATAATTCCAGGTAATATTTTATGATTTAGAACTCTAATATTTAACTCTACTTTTTAATTTTTTTTATAATTCCTTTTGAAATGAGAGAAGATAGAGATACATGTTTTCTATTCTAGTATTAACAAGGTATGCAATGTGTTTTAATTACCAAATTTTATATCAATCACTACCAAGTTTTTAGGTAAATTAATTTTATAAACTTGATCAAATTAGGGAACAAAAGAGAGGGAAAACAATCATTTGACACAATTTTATAGGGGTCCTACCACTAGACGGTGCTACATGTGGGCTAAAGTTCCCAAGGGTGCTAGTGTAGACTTATCATATATTTGATCTTGAATATTTATAAGGACTTTGATAATGATTTTCTGAGTTTAGGGCTCTTGTTAAGTTAATTGGATTGATTCCAAATTGATTGATTTGATCAAATTTTAGGTGAACCTTGAGAGTTTTTTAAACCTTTCATAAAGGAGGTTCAAGGATTACTTCGGTAGAAAACTATATGTATGTTAATATGTTAGAGTGTAGGTTTTTATGCATATAGATTTAAGACATAAAGCAATGCAAATGAAATATTTATATTTTGCAATATTCAAGCATACAGATTTAAAACATAAAGCAATGCAAATGAAATTTTTCCATTTTGAAATAGTTGCATACAAATTTAAAACATAAAGCAATGCAATAAAATATTTCCATTTTGAAATAGTTGCATACAGATTTAAAGTATAAATCAATGCAAATTAAACCCTAAACCCTAAACATTGCAAATGAAACCCTAAACCTTAAACATTGCAAATGGAAATAGTTTAGGGTTGTTTTGCTTGCTTTTAGGTAATTTTTTTGGTTTTGAAAGGTAATTTTTTTTGTTTGATTTGAATTTAGGGTTGATTTGTTTGTTTGATTTCAATGTAATGTTTCATTATTTTGTAGGAAGACTCAAATGAAAAAAACCTAAATACATAGCTAATAAACAAAAAATGAAAAAAAATGGAAAGAAATGGAGGAAAGACATACCTAGTAGCCATCAGTCGCTTTTGCTCACCCGAGATCTTGACTACAACACAATAAAAATGAGCTCATGATCATTTAAAAAAAAAAACTTCTACAAAACGAGATCCCACTTATTGTAAATCAGGATCCCATTTTGTAGCAATCAGGTTCTCGTTTCTTAAAGCTAGGTTCGAGAGACCGAAACAAAATGAGATCCAATTTTTTTAAAATGGGGATCCTGTTTTAATTTTAGGCTTGGGACCCCAAAGCGAAATAGGATCTCAATTGCTAAAATATAGGATCCCGATTCATTTAGCTCAATTTTTGGATTTTTTGTAAGGTCAAAACTTCCACCTTAAGTGGAATCAACTTCGTTCTTTCATCCAATATGCTTAGTCCTACTATGATAAGATGTATTTTAGTTAGATGTATATAACTTTGACTATCACAAAATACAATCACCCTATCCTGTACTTTTCCAAGCTCACCCAAAAGACCCTTGAACCAAATTTCCTCTTTGCATGCATGTGAGACAACCATATACTCTAACTCAGAAGTGGATAAAGAAACTATTTCTTAAAGCTTTGACATCTAACAAATAGGTCCTACAAGAGTAAAGACATAACTTGATGTAGATCTCCTTTTGTCCAAATCACTTGCAAAATTTGAATTAACATAACCACAAATTGAACTAGTATAACCATCAAAGGTGATACAATAATCAATTGTGCCTCTAAGATACTGAAACACCCATTTCACTATTGCTCAATGCTCTTTACTGAGATTTTCCATGTATCTACTGACAACACCAACTACATGTGAAATATATGGTCTTATACATACCATCACATACATTAAGTTACCTATTGCATTGGCATATGGTACATGAGACATATAATCCTTTTCTTCTTTATTAATAGGACATAAAATTAAAGAAATATTAAAATGAGAAGCTAAAGGGATATTTACTTGTTTCACATTCTTCATACTGAACCTTATGAGGATCTTCTCCACATACTTTTGCTATGATAACCAAAGCTTACCATGTTCCCCATCTCTATGTATTTCCATACCCAAAATATGTTTTTCTACTCCTAGATCCTTCATATCAAAAGTCCTAGCTATTTGATCCTTTAACCCATTGATCTCAACTATGCTTTTTCTTGTTACAAGCATATTTTTAACATATAATACCAAGATAATAAATAAACAATTTTTCAAAATTTTAAAGTAAACACAATGGTCATACTCACTCCTTTTAAAAATTATGTCTCACCATGAAGGAATCAAACTTCTTGTACCATTGTTTGGGAGACTTCTATAGGCCATACAAGGACTTATTGAGTTTACAAATAAATTTCCTATTGTGATCTTGAAAAAATCCTTTTCATTATTCAATATATATCTCCTCATCTAAATCTCCATATAAAATCACTGTTTTAACATCTAGTTGCTCCAACTCAAGATCAAGTAAAATAACAAGTGCTAAAGCGACTTGAATAGAAACTAGCTTAACAACTGGTGAAATTTTTTCATGAAAATCAATACCTCCTTTTTGAGAATACCCTTTTTCTACCAATCTTGCTTTGTACCTTTCAACTTTATCATCAACACCCTTCTTCAATTCGAAGACCCATTTGCAACCAACAACTTTTCTACCCTTTGGGACTTCTACCAGGTCCATGTTTTATTCTTCTCCAAGGCATCCATTTCTTCTTTCATTGCTATTTTCCATTTAGCATTTTAAGTACCATCCGCTGAGATAACAACTAGGTTTCCCATCATTAGAAATAAAAGCAACAAATGAAACATAATCATCATACCTTTTAAGTGATTTCTGACATGTGTAGATCTCCTTAGATCTAGTTATGTAATTTCCACATTTTCTTGTAATTTTTTTGCATCCTTATCTTCTTCTTCAAAAGCTTCTTCTTGATCCCTATTTTTTGTAGATGGATGAATTTCCAATTGAATTTTTTGATGTTGAGGTACTTGTTCCCGTTTCAAATCAACTTCTAATATGTATAATTTTATGAGAAGAAATTTGAAAAATATTACATCTTTGTGAATAATGACTTTGTGGGTAGTAGAATCCCATAATTTGTATCCCTTAATTCCATCACCATAACTAACAAAGATATATTTCTTGGATTTTTGGTCCAATTTAGAATGTTGATCTTTTGAAATAAGAGAATATGCATCACAACCAAAAAAAAAAGATTTGAATAATCACAAGAACTACCTGTACACACCTCTTCATGAATCTTACAATCTATTGCAATTGATGGTGACTGATTTACTAGATAACAAGTTGTAGAGGTTGTTTCTTCCCATAACTCTTGTTGCAACTTGGTATTACTGAGCATGCTCCTTTCTCTCTCTAGAAGAGTCCTATTCATACATTCAACAACACCATTTTGCTGAAGAGTGTAAATAGTGGTTTTATGCCTTTCTATCCCAAATTTTTTACAATAATTATCAAATTCTAAAGGTGTAAACTCTCCTCCATTATTTATTCTTTAACACAATTTATTTTTAGTTCTCTTTTCAACCAAAACTCTAAACTACTTAAATACACTAAATACATTAGCTTTGATTTTAAGAATATAGACCCACACCTTTCTAGAGTAAGCATCAATAAATGTCACAAAATATGATGATCCTCCAAAGGAAATTGTAGGGGATGGTCCCCCAAAATTTGAATGAATATAATCTAGAATACCCTTACTTCTATGAATACTTGCTTTAAACTTCCATTTATATTGCTTCCTATAAACACAATGCTTGCAAAAATTAAAATTCAAAGATTTTAGATTTGGAAATAACTTACGGTTTAATAGTACCTTCAACCCTTTCTTGCTCATATGACCTAGTCGCTGATGTCGTAAATGAGTAGATTCATTTGTTTCCTTAGATACCACCACTACTTCATTTATTATAGTACTCCTTTCTAGCTTGTGAAGGTTTCTAATAATTTTAGCCTTCATGACCACCAAAATTCCCTTGGACACATTCATTGATCCACCTTGACTCGTAAATTTATAACCTCTAGAATCCAAAACTCCCAAGTGAATTAAAGTATTTTTGAGTTCTAGTACATGTCTTACCTCTATTAATATCCTCACAATACCATTAAACATTTTAATCGTAATGCTCCCAATCCCAACAATCATACAAGAAATATTATTTCCCATAAGAACAACACCACCATCAATAACTTGGTAAGAGGAAAACCAATTCTTATGTGGACACATGTGATTAAAAGCACCAAAATTTAATAACCATTCTTCATGATACTATAAGGAATTACAAATAGATAGAACTTAATCAATCGTACCCAAACTTTTCTCAACCGGATTTTCTTCCATTTTGGAGTCATTATTGTTGTCTTTCCTCTTCCAACAATATTTCTTGAGATGCCTAGATTTATTGTAGTACCAACATTTCCCCTTACCCTTTTTTCCTTTTGACTTAGATCTGGATGTACCTCTCAAATCTTCCCCTTTTCTATGGATCAATCCCTAACCACCATTGCTTCTGATGTGGAGGTTTCTATGTTAGATTTCCTCCACACCTCTTCAAACAACAAATAACTCACAACATAATTAGATTCAAGGGTGTCAATTGTGCTAAAGCTAATAGTGGTGACTAAGTGATTCTAGGATTTGGCCAATGAACACAATAATGTAACTTCCTTGTCTTCATCTTTGAATTTTACACCTATACCAACTAATCGACATATAAGAGTATTGAATATATATAAATGATCAACAATTTTGATACCTTCTTTCATTCACAAAATATACAAATGCCTCTTCAAGTAGATCTGATTTGTCAAGGATTTTGTCATATAAAGACTCTCCATTTTACTCCATAAGCTTGTTGATGTTTCCTCTCCAACAATATTGAAAAGAACATCATTTGCTAAACACAACTGAATTGTGCTAAGAGATCTTGTATCAAGATCCTCCCAATCCTCATTAGCCATATTTGTAGATTTCTTTGACTCTCCTACCAATGCTTTGTGCAATCCTTGTTGCATTAACAAATCATGCATCTTGAGATTCCATAGCTCAAAACTACTCTTCCCATTGAATTTCTCCACCTTGAAGGTCTTGCATTTGAAACTTTCACCATTTAATGCTACAAAATAAACACCAAATCCTAACAAAAACATTGCAAAATAACTGCTTTGATACCACTTATTGTGGAAACGTAAAACCCGCAAACTCAAAATAATATTGTAGTACAAGTTAGTTGTAAATAAATAATGAAGATTATAAAATGGAATAATAGAATAATAGACAAGACACATATTTATGTGGTAAAACCTTGATAATATATCAAAGAAACATCCATGGGGAAAAGTATCGATATTCAATTACAATTCATTACAATCTTCACACAGTTGATGCTCTTCAATTACAATTCATTACAATTATTTTTCCTTCAAGGCAACAAGATATATTTTATATCCTCAACCCATGTCAAAATTAGAAAAACCAGCTTTGTTTTTATTGTTTTCATTATTTTATCTTTTTAAAAAAAATATTTATCTTTTCCAAAGATAAGTTTTTTCCTTATTTTTATTTTATTGTTGTCATTATCCAACACTAGTATATCTAAGGATTATGCCTGTATTGCAGGCATTTGGATTTAGTGCCATGGTGATGGTATGATCATTTTGCTTTAATTACAATTGCTAAATTGATGAAATTTGAGTTTAATCTATGAAATTAAGTAGGATTTTTTCCTAGATTTGCGTGTGATTGACAGTGTTTTGGTTGAATAAACTTTTAAAATCTTATGTGTTTTGTGTTTCCTTTAAAGATTGCACTCCATTAATAAGTAAATGTGTGAATGTTGTTTCTATTAATGGTTGTTTTTGGTAAGATCTCATTTAAATATGTAGATGTGATTGATTAGATGCTTTATGTTGTTGTCTAGTTAGAATAGATTTATATTATTCCTTGTTAGCCTACTTATTTTTTCACTTTATTTCATAAATGGTTCATACATTGTATCGAAAGAGAAAATAAACAAGTTTCCAATCTGCTATGTTTTGAAATGTAATCTTCTACTTTGATTTATTCAGATTATCATTTATGATTACATATAATTTTCTAGTTATCTAAATTCTAGATCCCCTCATGAAACTATAATGATCTTACAAATGTGTTATCCACATAATCAAGACCTGACATAAAGGAACATTGGAGTAGTTCTCACTACTTTTAAAAAGAGTAAATTAAACTTAATTTCCTAGCATGTTGTGTGTGACTAAAATCACCCCCAAAAACTCTTACATTGTCTAGCTCATTCTCACATTCTCCATTCACTTGATCATTCTTTCTCTATCTCGCTATTACCAGCCTTCTACTTGGGTCTCTTCGCTTCAACACCATCGTCATTGTAGGTTTACAAAGTTCTATCTCCTCAACATGGTGGTGTTGTTCTCTTCTTTTCTCTACCGGCCTTGAGTGCTCATAGAAGGGAAGGTAAATTTGTGTCTTTTCATTTTCCATCTCTTATAGAGTAGTATTCGGGTTTTCATTTCTCTCTACCTTATTATTTCATTTCCATTCTTTCCTTTATCACTTTTTCTCTATATCATTGCATATTTGGCTATCCGTGGAGGTAGAAACACCAAAATGGGGGTCTAACTAAGGCATACCTCAAAATACAACCCAATACTTTTCTTGTTTTTGTGTGTGTAGGTGCAAGTTCATCCGCTTGAAGCTAGCTGGAGAACTAGACTATGCATGAGTGGTATCTTTTCCCACTCTTTCCTTATCATTTTAGTCATTAGAATAATATTTTCTAGTATTCTTCTTGTACTATTTATTTCCACATTTTCATATTAAACTGTCAAACTGTAAAACTCTGTTATTTAGGTCATAAGTAGACCTTGAGTGTCTTTTTTTGTTATTCAACTCGTTGTCCATATAGGACACCAATGTGTCCCTGAGACTCCATTGTGGCATACTGAAGTTTGATTCCCGTGATGTCATCCTTAGAAAAAGAGTTGTTTGAGTTGCAATATGAGGCCCTTGTAGTCTGCTCACATGATTTCTAAGAACACCTGTCTCACTTTTCTCTATTGTTTTATCAACCTAAGGTAGTTTACAACAGTTCATTCCTTAGGGATATCACATGACCTGGAGCCTTGGGGGTGACGAATCCCCCTACTCTACATTTTTAGTGAACTTGACATGAACATCCTTGTTTTCATTTCTTGGTATTGGGGAATCTCTCATGTCCTAGGCATGTTGTAGATTTGTGTGTTGCAAGGCATCTAGCTTTGCGACCCAATCTATGACCCCTAGATACATAGTTAGAAGGACTCTTTGATATTAGAAAATAGAATCTAGATAGGTCACTATTTGCAAAACACAATCTTCTACATCTTTTTAGTTAGTTCCATCAGAGTATGTGAACATGGTTTCCTTCATGCATATCCCTCCTGAAAATATAAGTGTTATGCCTAATATAACTTTCACCTTGCATGATGAGCCTCTTAATAAGGAGCCTTCCCTATTGTACAATCCTGCTTGGATTAATAAAAACGTCGTAATTGAAATCTTAGTTGATCCAATGAGTCGGGTTAATGTGATTGTTGACGGTCAGAATAGCACAACAGTTAAACAGAATATATCTATTCTTCTCTCCAGAAAGAGAAAGAATAACACATGGATATCTTAACTCCCAAGGTCTTTGTAATCGGTTCTCGACTGTGCTGATTTCACTCAATGGTTGATGTGAACTATAATGTTCAAGGGGCCTGCTGGTGTTGAGCTTGTGGATTGTTCTAAGATCAAACATAAATTCAACCCTACTTTAACTGGGGTTTTTAAAGAAACAGAAAAAGATAGATCAAAGCTTTGGAACTGAAGAGAATAATAATTCATCCAACTTAACTAGACTTGCTACCTTTCAAGGAATTGCTAACTAAAACTGGAGAACAAAATCAACTTGTGATTAACACATAGCTTCATTCATTCACAGTGCTAACTTCAACAACAAATTGTAACGAACCATTCAAATAAAACATAAAATAATATTTCATTCCTTGAAAGCTTTCAAATCAAATGATTAACACAAGATAAATACCATTTTGGAACACAATATGAAGTAGATTTAAATCTAGTTGCTTCTGTTGTTGGTGAAACAAATAAGCAACATTTACAAATTTGGCACAATCACTAGTGTACAAAAAACCTATGTCTTCAGATTGTTTCCATCTATACTAAGAAAACTTGAAAGACATATTACTGTCTTTAGTTGAATCCAACTCCTACTCTATTGCTACTTTTAAGTTTTCTCCACTACGACTAACTCCTAAAGATCTCTCCTTGTTGTACTGTATGTTACAAAGAGGCAAAAAATGTCATATATACCAAATGTGCCCAAAAAGAATGTGTTGTCCCCTGTTTTTAGGGTTTACAAAATATTTGTCGGTTGCAGGAGGGTCGGTCCTTAGATCTTTTGAATAAAGTTGATTCAGCCTAAAATGTGTATCCCTGCTGCCCATGTTGGTGAAGGATTGTTCCAGGGGTGATCTCAGATCTTTTGCAGCCATAGAATTTACTTCTGGTCTCTGTGTCCATCTTCAAACTTCCTTGAAGGGTTGCTTTGAATGCTCTAAAGTATTACCATTAATACCAATCTATCTTTTTCTAGTAGACCTCACAGTTGTCCCTGGGACTGACGGCTTCTTCTTTCCTTCGGCTTTCTTGTGCTCAGGATCTTTCTACAAGTTGACCATCTTGAGAGACAACCTCTGACCTTCTATCCAAATCTGAACACCATTGTTCCCGAGCCAATCCATCAGCTCATTCACAGAGAAAATCCACACCGGTTGCATTCTGTTGGTCTTCTTCATAGAGGTAGTCAATCAGTCAATGGTTCACCTTTAGTTTCTTCTGATTGGGGGAACAAACTCCACGTGAGATTCCCGGGAAGTCAAAAGTTGTTCACACAAAATCGCATGTCGGTGAGACACTAATTGTGTCCCCCCAATGCGATTATACCTTATAGCAGCCATTGGTGTAGCATACGACGGTCGACAAGACCTTATGTTGAGTTGCACAAGTTATATCGATATCCACAGTGGTTGCCGAGACAATCGCCATCGGCTAGACATCATAGCGAGTCCAAAACATTTAGCTAGGAGTCTCCCCGATGTCCATCTTGTTAACAAATGTCAGCGAGACATTACTGGATCGACAAGACGTTACCCCAAACTCACTCCGCCTCGGAGAGACCATCACACTCGGGAAGACATCTCCCTGAGCCCTAATCATTTGCTCATAATCCCCACAAGCTCATTCCTATTCCTCGAGCTTGAGCCCCTTTATTTTGGCAAGACTCCTTTAGTTGGCAGGATGTTACATTGGGCTCAACATGCTACACCGAAGGGAGAAAACATGTCGGCGAGACTACCGCTAGTCGGCAAGATATCATGCCAACACTAAAAACAACACCAAAGGGAGAATCCATGTCGGTGAGACTAACAACCATCGGCGAGACCTTTCGCCAAAGACACCCCCTTTTCGCGAAGACTCTTCGCAGTCGGCCAGACATCACACTGAAGGGAGAACCCTTCGGCGAGACCTTTACCATTGGGCTAGACTTCATGGAGAATATATATTTCTCCCCGAAGACAAACCTTTTGAACAACCGTCAGGGAGACTTTGCTTGGTCGGTGAGATTCCCCATGTCGGTAGGACCTCTCCCCGAAGGCACAACCTTATACCAAAGGCATCATCCTGTCGGTGAGACTTTTGCTCGAAGCCATGCCCTTTTGCCAAACTCAAACCTTTTGGCAAGACTTCGTTTGGTCGGTGAGACTTCATGACGATGCTACCCCGATGTCACTGAGACTTCCATTTTTTGGGAAGAATTCTCCCTGATGCAAACCCCTTTTCGCTGAAACCTCATTCCGATCAGTGAGACATGTAGAAACTCATAGTGACGGAAATGTCTCAGCGACCCCTTTGGATTTCAAATGAACAGAACCAAACTGTCAGTCAGCAAGACAACAGGAGGGTCTCAATGACTTTTTCCTTAAGGAGTTTTATGTTGAATGGGATTGAGGGATGCTTTCCAGCTGACTTCCTTGAGAGATATCTTCAGATGAGTAATTCAATCCTGCAAAACAAATGCCTCCATTAGTTCTCAAAAGAAAATAAAATACATTATAATAAAATACACTATTGCTTATGATTATTCAATTTTACTATGCCTTCATCTTTTAGCCAAAAGGAACCCAACGCAAGCCGAGACAGAACCAAAATGGAACCAGAAACACACCTACCTTCAAAACTGGTGGGGGGGGGCGGGACCAAGATGGAACTGGGATTGGAGAAAAATGAAGAAACGAACTAGGCGGAACCGGGACCAAAACCAAATCCAACCCTAAAACTTTTGAAGTTTCAGGTCTGGGTTTCGTTTTGATCTCACCTCCGACAACACCTAAAAAGACGACGAAGAAAATCCCGAAGGAAGGAGAAAGAAAGGGGGAAAGCATCACGAGAAAGCCCAAGGAATTAAAGCGAAAGAATAAAATAGGTGGAACTAGAACCGTAACAGGAACCGATCATGGAAGTAACCACTATTCCAAGCTTGGTTTTAGTCCCAATCCCACATCCACCAGAGTAAAATGAAAGTGCCTTAAGGAAGAAAAGAAAATTCCTAAGGCACGGGACACAAAGTTGAAGGAAAACGACCAACGAAGAAGAAACAAAAGGAAAGCGGAGTCGGAGTCGGGATGGAACACAGATCTGAAACCTTGAAATAGTTCAACATTCAAACTTAGCCTCAGACCCAACTCTGAGAGAACGAAAGAGGAAAACAAAGGAATTGTTGGAACTAGAACCGGGAATGGAACAAGACTAGAACTTGGATGAAATTCCAAGCTCAATTTTGGACCTGGTTCCACATCCGACAGAACAAAATGTTGTGCAGTTTTTGCACACATGCCCCACTTGGAGTAGGGACCCTCTTTTCTGGTGTCTTTCGACCTTTGGTTTTAATGGAATTATCATTTTGAGGTCTTGGCATGTTGGTCTTGCTAGCTCTGACCTTGCCTTGAGGCTTGAATTGATTGAAATTGAGTTTTAAGCAAAATTCGGGTTTTCACCTGACTCCAGGATTTTCTAGCCCCGGCGGATTTTCTTGGGCCCTGGTTCTCTGTCCGTTTCTGGCTGGATTCTCCGAATCCGGGTTTTTGCTTGATCCCGGGATTTCTCGGTTCTAGCGGATTTTCCCGGACTGTGCCAAAATCCTGAACTTCGGCATTCCCCCAGTTTCTGCATTTCCGTGAAATTTCTGTCCATCCGAATTTCTACATATCTTGAGATTTTCCGAAATTCCGTTTTGGGCTCGGGTTTCTGAATTTGTCAGAAGTGTCTTGTCGCTCATTAATGCTTAGGTACCTTTGCTCAGATGAGTATATGGGCAGATTTAGGGCATTTTAAACATCATTATGATTTCATCCATTCACCTGCTGATTGCTCTGGTGATTAAGAGTTTCATTTGAGCTTTGAAGATTGATTTAGATTGCTTGTGTGTGGATTGACCGGAGTGCTACTGGGTAAATTTCCCATTGCTTGGACGCGCTTGCTTCATGGTTCCTTCCTCGAGCTCGAATCTCATCCGCATTGATCCATGGTAGGTTGTCGTTGGTCCTTTCATTTGTTTGCATGATGACTGAGTGTTTCTGCACTGAATGATGATAATTTCAGGTCGGCCTTTGCTTGGTTATGGTTCCGTATTTATAGAGTTAGGATTTGACCCGTTTCTTTGAGAAACCATATTACCCGTGCCCTGCGTGCTTGTATTTGCCTATTAAGATAGCGGGTGCATCCGTTTGAGGGGTCTAGGTTAGATTATTTACACTCTTAGTACGAAATCTGCCATATTGTGTGAAGTTTGGGCTTTCTTGGTGCTCGGCCTAGAATGGCGAATTTGTGACGATTTGCCTATCTTTCCCTAGTATTACGCTGACCCCCACCCTGTGAGGATTTGGAGTGCCCTAGACTGCTCTTTATCAATGATATTTTAAACCTTAGGCTTACTCTGGTTTTAATGGTGGGAGGGTTATTCATCCAAATTAGGGCATCGCAGTTTCACCATGAGATTTAAAAATTTTGAGGTCTTTGAGGTCTAAATTCAGTTGCATTCTTAATCTTGTCAGTTGGCGTCGATTTCTGGACCATTGGAATCCAGGTAGAAATGATTGCGTGATCATTTAATCGCCAGTTTGCAGGTTGTCCTTCGTCGGGTTCCCGTGGTGTCTGCGGAATTTTCGCGCACCCGGATTTTCCCGGTTTAGGCTAATTCCGCAGACTGGAGTAATTTTTGAAACATTTCTGGCTGTCCGCGAAAATCTGACCCATCTGGATTTTTTGGGTTTCCTTGTCTGGCTTTGTCCTTGTTTGATTTTTCGAAGGTAGGATTGATGAAACAAGTACTAAATGCTTATTTCTTGTTGTCAATGAACAAATTGCGTGATGATCTGATGGTTTTTCGGTTGAACTAATGATTTATTGGACAAATGGTGCTTTGGCAGCGAAAATCCATCTGGGTCGGATTTCTTCGAAATTTCGCCCCGACTGGATTTTTTCGGTTTGCATGATTTTCCCGGACTGTCTTATTTCTCCGAATCTTTAAGGATTAGCGGATTTTTGATTGTTTTATATGATTTATGCTAACCTTTTGGATTGGAGTATGCATGATAATTGAATACTAATGATATCCTTTGTGAGTGCATGCTGAATCAAGCAAGGCTGCTGCCGAAAAATCTAAGGGTGGCACAGGGGGGTCATCCATTTATGAGACAGAATGACTAAGATTAGACATCAAAAGTTAGCTCCCTGAGAGCAGGATATCCTCCGTATGGTCCGAAGTGTCTGATACTAATGTGGGGGCCTAGAGGTATGAAGAGTTCAAGCAGCGGACGGCTGAGAAAGATTTGTCAGCCTTGAGAAATGGAATGATGAACTCTAGACTTGTGCATGTGGTCAGGTTTCCTCCAGCAATCCAGTGTTATGAACTGATACTTGAATGTGCCCGACAGTACGATTTTGATGCACAAAGGGTGGTCAGTACCGAGGGAAGGGTCTTGGCCAACTTCAGTCCTGCCTCTATTGCACAAGCCTTCAGCATGCTAGACTTACCTTCTGTGTGTGCTCTGAACATAGACACCGCTAAGACATACTATGAGAATGAGCCAGTCAAGGCTCAACAGATAATCAACTCGTGGCTTAAGAAGCCCAAGTCCCACTATTCTAAATTTCCCAAGCAGTTGCACAGAGTCAAGTTCAGGTCGGATGTTTATGATGCCATAACATTTTTGAGCAGGGTAGCTGGTCTGAAGACTACCGGGGTGCTAGAGAATTGGATGGTCCACGTGATCACCAAGGTTGACCAAGGAACTAATTATCACTGGGTAGGGCTCATCAGTGCTAAAATTGATAAACAGCTAAGGAATGTCTTGGAGGCTAAGAGGTTCACTATGTCCTCTTATGTCATGTATGTATTAGCCCGGTTCTATCCTTACAAGGGTCTAAATCCACGAGGGACGCTGGGGCAAGATATAGTCTACGAGGTTTTCCTGGAGCTGCATCTAGGACACAGGGACTACCGAAGAGCCAATGATGCATTCACAATGCATATTACCTGGATGTTGCAGAATGCTGAGCACATGAGATTATCAGATGGAGCCAAAGGGCTAATTAAGAACTATGGGGCTTGGTTTATCCAATTTCCCACTTTCACCTACATTCGGATTGATGGATGCCCGGTCGCTCCATACAGGTTACCAAGATACCCCACAGATCACATTGTTTTGTTGGATGTTGTGAGACAGATTTGTGAATTTGATGCTGTTGTAAAGAGAGAAAAGCACAAGACGGGCTTTGGTGGGGATTTTCCCCTTGGAATTGGTGTGGCAGAAATGTGCCCTTCCATCCAATCAGCCCATACTGTAGGAGAAGATTTGGCAGCATATGGTTTCTCCTTCCACTCCAAAATAATGAACTTTGACATCACAAGGGAGGCACAGAAGAAGGCCACTAGGGAATACCGCCATAAGGATGACCTGGAAGATTATTGGGCCAACATCAAAGATGATCTTGAGGCCAGAAAGAAGAGGTACTCCAGGCTCCCTGTGGAGGCAGTCAGACAGTACAATATCAAGTTGATCCCGGACCAATTGGAGGATGATGGAAACCTGGTGCAGGATCATGCCTATGAAGCTGTGAAGGATAGGTCAGTCGGGGATATCGATTGGAATGAGGATGAGGTTACAGAGTTGGAGGATCTAATGGCCCTAGTCATGAAGTTTACCTCTTCTTGGTTGAAACACAAAATCTGGGAGTTGGAGAGCGAGAAGGTAGATTGTACCTTCAATTTGATGGGGGATCTCAATCCCATGTCGACTTCAGAGGAATTCGGGGAAGATGACCCCAAAGGGAAAGCTGCCAAGACCTCACCATTTAAGATAAAAATCAGAGGACCCAAGGAAGGTGGGCCAGAAACAAAGAGGAAGCCAAAAGGAAAGAGGAGATGGAAGACTTTAACGATTAGTAGGTCCTTTGATGAGGAAGGGTTGGAAAAGGTAGAAGAGGAGGATGCCCCTCCACCACCAAAGAAGATAAGAACCTCCAGGACTTCAAAGAAGAAGAGTCAAGATACATCAAAGGATGAACCTCTTATCGTTGATGTGGAGAGTTCAGGCGGAGAGAAGACAAAGGTCTATATGAGGAGATCTAGGACTCCCTCTCCAAAGGATACTATGCAGAAGAAGGATTCTCCTCCGAGGCAACCAGTTGCGGAGCCATCCAAGGCTGTTTCTCCTCCATCGGGCATACCGGAGCCGGAAATTCCTGAAGAACATGAAACTGGCGGAGAAGTAGAGCCCTTCAAGGAAGGGACACTCTTTAGTGAAGTAGCAGAGTTGGAAGTTGAAACAGAAGAAAGGCATACTTCTCCACTGATCCAATATGAGGATTCTCCAGAAAGTGACAAAGGCCGCAGATCGCCTAGGCCAGAAGAGGACATCCCTGTTAGGACCCCATCACCGATGCAGCAAGAGGTGGAGCTCGAAGAAATTGATCAAGGTGAGTAGCTTTCAGAGAAAGAGGAGGATAAAGCAGCTGTAGAGGAAGAAGAGAAAGCGACAGAGCAGCCAGAGGAGGCTAGAACGGAAGAAATCCAGATAGACCCTGTAGCCCCGGACTGGCTAAAAAAGGAACTTGCAAGGAAAAAGCAAGTGGTAGTTGAGGATACTCCCTTAGATTGGGATGAGATGCTGTCAAAAATTGGAAAAGGAAAGAAGAAGAAGGCAGCCAAGGTGGTGTCCAAGGTGGAAAGAGATGAAACAAACAACAGGGTCATCCACATTGCCACCCCTGCCGTAGACAAAACAAGAGAAGAGGTCACCGATCAGGACTATAATGTGCAAACCATCAACCTTGGGCCAGCATCCATGGAACAGGATATTGAGGAGTTCGAAGGGTCCAGTGCAGTGATCGTTGGCAGATTGAGGAAGGAGACCCAAACCAAGCATGAGTTGAAGAAAGAAAATGAAAGATTAAGGAAATGCTTGGAGGAGGTGATGAAACCCCTGCAGTCTCTCCACCCTTCTTCTTCAGTTACTCCTGGTTTTCTACCCAAGGAAACAATCTCTGAGATTGAGAAAATGAAGACCTCTGCTCAAACTACAATGGATTGGCTCAAGAATGTGCAAGTAAAGGGAGATGATACAATCAAGGACATCTTGTTAGTTGGAAAGGATGCAGTCCAAGCTAAGGAGTTGTTAGAGCATGCGCTGTCCTAGGATAAGGAGGACATGGACCTCTTGTTACAGAAATCCAAGGTCATCTTGGGGCATGGTAAGGAACAACTGGCTGCAGATGGAATTCTCCCTTCTTTCAGATTAGATGAACCTTGGGAATGGTTTGAGGCTCTGCAGATTAGGTAGAAGGCCATGAAGAAGATCCTGAAAAGAAAGAAATAGATTGATGGGGATCTCACTACAGTGTATGATGGATGCATTGCATTCTTTGAGGTGATGACTGGACAGAGAAAGATAGCCCCCAAATACCTCAGCCGGGAGCAACTCAGGGAATGGTGGCATGAAGTTTATGCTCCGGATGTTGAAAGTGTTGTAGCTTCCCACCAGCTTGATGATGCAGCCACCTACTTGGCAGTGATGGACAAATATCAGGCCAACAAGGAGGATTGGAATAAGACTATTGAGCAGTCAAAGGATGAGATTGACTCCATTAAATGCCGGCTTAGGGTATTACCTTTGCCACCTGTCACCGAACTGGATGGAGCATTCTTGAGGGTCTAGGGATCATCAGCTCATAGAAAGGATAAGGGAAGTGGCAGTTAATGCCTATTTTGAGATTTGTGCTTCCCTATTATCATAGGGCATGCATTGGACTGGACTACACTGGGGACTGTGACAGGGCCGACCTTGATGGTGAATGGCATTTAATGTGTGCCTTTGTTTTTTCCTTGGGCGACTTGTTTTGGCGGTTTTCATTATTTTGTAAATGTTTGGCTGGGCCGACATACCTTAGGATTTTCTATAAATAGGCATTCTTGCCTCATTGTAAGGGGTTAGCTAGATAGTAATAGTGACAAGTAAGAGCAATAGTTAGAGTATTTTGCAGTAGAAGTAATATTCTGTTTCCTGAAGCAAACATTATATTCAGAACAGTGGAATTGTTGCAGCAATATTGATGATTTAATACAATTGAGGACATTGTGGTTTTTCTGGTGGAATCTCTTGTGTTATTTTATCTTGCATGGTTCTCATTGTTCTATCTTTTAGATTTCTTGAAGATTTAGGGTTTGGTATTCAGAATTAAATTAGTTTTAGTTGGATGAATGATGTTAATGATTTCATATTTGGAATGTTTGTAGCAATCTCTGGTCTATACTCCCAGTAACTATCTGATTGTAGTAGGCTGGTGAAGTCAACCTAGACCATACATTTAATGTGCTTAAGTTCGATTGTAGATGAATGTCTATGATTTGAAAATCTAAACACCTTAGAAGATTGCACCATTTCTGTGATATTGCATTGTGGGTTAAGCAGGAATTGGTTGTTTGAGGTTGGTCCATTCCAGATATTGGTCATTTGCATTATTTATCCTAGGAATAGTTAGATTTAGTCATATTCTTGCGCCCTTTATCTTTTGCTATTTCTTTATCATTTGGTTAGATTTAGGATTAAAAGATCATCATATTGCAAAATCTGATAAGGTGAAAGATACAGTCTGCTTGTAGTAAGGTCCCTTTGTGATTACCAGCATTTTCACATAATTATCTGAGTTGTTTATGCATCGTCATGACCTGACACCCGAGAGACCTTGGGGTGATTTTCAGTAATTTATTGTTGAAAATAACCTTTCAAGAGAGATAGAATATTGCATTCTGTCTGAGTTGTTGCTGTGCAGAAAACACCATCAACACAAAAGAAAAATGCCCAAGGCAGAAAACCAAAGTCCAAACGAAACATAATAGAACAAGGGGGACCTATTTTGTTCCAAAACAAAATGGGGTGGTTAGGAAAGGCATAAAAAATGGTGACTCAGCTGGGAAAAATGGTTTAACCATTTTCAAGAAACTAAAGAATTCAGCTACCCAGAACTACTGGTTTATGAACATCACAACTTCAGTTGGGTCAGTTTTAACAACCAAGGTTGAGCTAGAATCTCAAATGTAAATCAATAGTGGCTACCCATAATCTATGTGTGTGCTTAATGGTGCATCATCCTTTTATACAGTTTTCCTCATCTTTTGAACAACAATGTGGAAGATTTGAGCTACATGAATTGATTCCCTTTAGCTATTGTGCAATGATATCTTGGGCATTACTTCGCTGCCAGTCAGGTGTCCTTAGCCCCAACGAAGATACCTCTAGTTTTCTCATAGCATTGCTCTACTATCAGCCAAGCGTCCATAGCCCCGGTAGAGATACTGGAATCGCCCATTCATATTGAGTCTTCTTTTCTCTTTAGATAGTTCTCCCTTTTTTTTTCTTAGAGTTT
Organism: Sequoia sempervirens; assembly: GCA_007258455.2. Classification (NCBI taxonomy): domain Eukaryota; kingdom Viridiplantae; phylum Streptophyta; class Pinopsida; order Cupressales; family Cupressaceae; genus Sequoia; species Sequoia sempervirens. The sequence goes on along the minus strand of VDFB02000003.1, from coordinate 377,954,139 downwards.
TAGATATTTCATTCAATTTTTTTTCTCAATATGTCAGATGTCAGACATCTGTTCTGGGTTGAAAACTACCATGGACCTCATAACAACACTTGGGAGATCAGAATTTTCACTCAAATCTTACAACACTATCATCCTAGGACAAATATACCATTACAAAGGAGATGATCTTAATGATTTGTGAAAGATTCAGAGGTAGTTAATGAAGATTATTTACTTTTCACCTTGTTTTCAAGACTTTCCACAACTCTTATTGACAATGGGCATAAAACAACGAATTTAGGACAAAATCATCCAATTAGAAAACCTAAAAATATCTAAACCACTTCTCGCCTAATAACCAAAGCATACTTTAGATAACAACCCATTACTTCAAGATGGAAAAAAACAGAGAAACCCCAAAGAACAAAACAAGACTGACACCAAACAACATAGGAAATGAAAGGACATAAAGAAAGAACAAGCAAACAAACAAAAAAACTATTTACAAATAGAAAAAAATTTATTTAAATGAAGAACAACAAACTATTTACATGCAGAACAGAAAATTAGCAAGCTTTACGACTCAAAATAATGCTTAAGAAACTATCCATTGACAGGCAATGGAACAGGTTTTCTAGTTAAACTACTCAATCGAAAAGAATTTTCTCTTAGGATCTCAACAATTTGATAGGGACCTAACCAGAGCTTATAAAATTTCTAGTGACTGCCCTTCTTTTCACTAGCTTTATCCCATAGCAGCACAAGGTCATATATTTTGAAAGCCTTGATTTTAGCTCTTTTGTCAAACCAATGTTTGATGACAGCCTGGTGTCTAAAGAATTGCTACAAGGCGACATCTCTCTACTCTTCTATTTCCAACAAGGCAACTAATCTTACTTCTATCCTATCATCATTAGAATAAATTTTTGCATAAACTAAAGGATAGGTATTTGCAAGTGAATAGGGAACATAGGCTCTTGGCCATACACTAGCTTGAATGGTGAGGTCCTTAAAGCATCCTCAATCCTAGTCCTATCTGCCCATAACACAAATCTTAGTTGGGTGTGCTAGTCCCTAGGGTTGTTCTCTAACAGTTTTTTAATTACCCCTAAGAGATTCTTATTGGTTGATTCTGCAACTCCATTTCCTTGTGGGTAATAGTTTGAAGAATATTTCAAGACAATTTTGTGATCATAAGCCCATGAGATGAACTCAACATAAGAAAAGGAAGAGCCACTGTCACATACCAACACGAAGGGTACTCCAAACCTAGTTGTGATGAATTTGGTGAGGAACTTGATCACTACCTCTATTGTGTTGTTCTTGCAAGGTATAGCCTCTGTCCATCTTGTGCAGTAATCAGTGGCAGTCAAAATAAATTTGTGTCCTACAAAATAATTTGGGTTAATTACCCCAATAAAATCTAGTGCCATTAGGCAAATGGTCTTACCTTGTAGACAGGCTGCAATGGCATGGCTGAATGGCGTTCTTTTGACGCAGAAATCTGACATATGTGACATGTTCTTACATGTTGATGGGCATCTTTGAACACACATGACCAGTAATAACCAGATCTAAGGATCTGATGCACCAATGAGTATGCAGAACCATGACCTGTGCCATGTTTCCCATGGAATTCAGTAATCACATGTTTAGCCTCTTGTTGATCAAGGAATCATAGGTACACTTCCTTGAAATTATTCTTGTATAGCAATCCTCCTTTGAGCATATAATGAGATCTCTTCATTCTTACTGCTCTCCTCTAAGTTGTATTCATTCCCTCTAGACATCGATTGTTGAGCATGAAATAGATGATATCAACATACCAAGGGTCATTGGAAAAGGACTGAGTTGTGTATTGCTGGAAAATAATGTTCTCACCAGCATTCGCCATGGATTTAGACAGGCCTGTACCTCTGACAAGTTTCATAGGGCATATCTTCAAATCAAACTCTTGCAAAATGGCCATCCATTTCCCTATTCTTTCTCCTAGCTCACTCTGCATAAATAGAGACTTCACAGCAGCATCAGGAACTACAACAATAATTTGACTTCAGAGAATTTAGTGCCTAAACTTCTTGACAGCTCTGACCAGCGCAAAAGCTTGTTTTTCAAGAGGTGGGTATTTGATTTCAGCATTCTTGAATAGAGAGCTCATGAAGGCAATTGGCCTCTCCTCCCCCTCTTCTCTTCGTTGAGTTAGGATGGATGCATAGGAATGTTCAGAGGAAAAAGAATAAATAAAAAATGGCTTCAAGTAGTCAGGGCTAGTGAGGACTGGCGCTTCCGAAATGGATCGCTTGACCTGTGAAAACGTGGCCTTTGCCTCATTACTCCACTCTATTTTGGCGTCTTTCTTCATCATTTCATTTAATGGCTTAACAATTTCTGCAAAGCTCGTGATAAACTTTCTCATGAAGTTGATCTTTCCAAAGAAAAATCTCATCTCTTTCTTACTTCCTGGCATGGCTATCTTTAGAATGGACTCAACTTGGTTTGGATCGATTGATATTTCTCTTTTAGAGATTACGTGTCCCAAAAGCTTCCCTTTAGAAACACCAAACACACTTTTTAGGATTCAGGGAGATGCCATACTGGATACACCTTTCAAGAACTTTGGATAAGTTTGTAGTGTGGTTCAGTCTATCTTTGGAGAATACTGTCAGGTCATCCATGTAGATGATGATGCATTTTCCAATCAGATCTTTGAATGCTACGTCCATGGCATGCTAAAAGGTTGCTCTACCGTTTATCAAACCAAATGGCATCCTTCTGTAAGCAAATGTTCCCCATTTAGTAGTGAAGGCTGTCTTCATTCTGTCTTCACAATTAACCATCACCTAATTGTATCTATAATAACCATCCAGGAATGATATCATCTGAGATCCATTGAAAATTTGCAAGACTTCATCCAGAGAAGGGAGTGGGTAGTTGTATTTTTCTGAGGCTCTGTTCAAATTCCGGAAATCTACACATAGCCTAATCTCCCCATTTTTCTTACAGACTGGAACCAAGTTTTCCACCCATGTTGAATGTCGTACAGGGAATATTATTCTTGCAGAAAGCAATTTCTGAACTTCCTTAAAGATCAATGGTTCAATCAAGGCATTGACAGGACACTATTTCTGTTGAAATGGTTTAGCTTCGAGCTTCAGAGGGATAGTATGAGTCATTACAGAAGCATCAAATGTCTTTAGATCTTCATATCCCCAAGCTATCGCAGCAATATCCTTCTTCAGTGCCCTCAGTATATCTTTTCTGATTGCTTCGGGACAAGATTTCCCTATGTAAACATTTCTTTCCGGGCCAGAATCAGCTAGGTTAATAGTTTCATATTCACCTCCCTTATCTTCAGCTAATATCTTCTCCTGAGCCCTTGGGTCTGAATAAAAATCCTTTCTAAGGCCATCATTCCCTTGGTAATGCTATTACTTTTTAAATTGAGGACCCCCTCTGTATCAGGATCTTCAGGGTTCCAATCTCCTTGATCCCTATTGGACTCATCAATGATCTGCCCTTCAAAAACATCTGAGCTTGCTAGAAAAACAAGGATATGTTGATCATCATCAAAAACCTGAAAGTTCCTGAGATTACCAGGGACATCCGGGGTGGAAATCAACTCTATTGAGAATCTCTTAAGCTTGGAGCCTTGCATAGGTTCTAGGGTACTTTCAATAAAAGCTAATGAATCAGCTATTTGATTCTCCTCTCTAGGGATTAAACTAATCCCAAAAGCATCAAAGTCTTCAATCAGGTTCCATACCCAATTTCTATAAGCTACCAGCCTTTTATTGTGACATGTGTATTGGCTTCGCACTTGCTTAATAACTATTTCTGAATCTCCTTTAACCATCAAGGTAGTGAATTTATTCTTATGTGCAAACATCAGCCCCCGAGCTAGAGCTTCGTATTTTGCTATGTTGTTAGTGCATCCGAACTGCAACCTGTAAGAAGCAAAGAAAGTTTTTCCTTTTGGACTAGTTAATTCAATCCTAGCATTGCATCCTATTTTGTATTTGGATCCATCAAACGTGAGGTTCCATAGCTGATCATGAGCTGGAGTTGATCCCTTTGGGGTTATTGGGGCATTTGGATAGAATGAGCCATAGGTGGGGCTACTTGATCTTTTGCATCAAATATTGGGAAGGGGTGTTCAATCAGTTCCTCAGGTGTAATTTCCAATTCTTACATAGATATATCATATAATCTATGGCTATCCTTCTGACAGTTACTTGTATTTTTGATTAATCCCTTGGGTTTTCATATACTTGTGAGTGCAGGAGTATCAAACAATCCTTGGGTTTGTTCCTCATAAATATGCTGATTTAGAAATGTGTCTGGGGTAAGCTCAATTTGAGAAGGAACTTCCTTTGAAGGTATCTTATCCCTGGTTAACATTACTGCATCTTTGGCTTCAAATGAGAAGCAATCTATAACATTTTCAAGGTGACTTGGGCTAGTTTCCTCAGCTTGGGAAACATGATTTAAGACGTTGATGCAGGGTTGGCAGGTCAATTCAGAATGATTTTGGTAGTGTATCCTACACCAATTAGGGAGCAAAAGACTCTGTCAATCAATATCTTCCCCTAAGACCAACTGATCCTGTTGCAATTTCCTGATCAATGCATGTTGATTTTCATTAATCATAGAATCAAGGGACTTTTGTATTGACAGTTCTTTAGAATCAAGAACTGAAAAGGTTAGAATTTCCTCTCTTTTGTAAACCCCTATCCCAGTTTCAAAATAAGCTACCTCGTTGGGACAATCATATTTAGTGATGATATGTTTGAGGTGAGGTTCACTTTCAATCCTAATCTGTGTAGGCACTCCCCTCCATGGTAATCACATATGTGAAAAGTCGAGGGAGAGATATCCCCCTATACTTTTCATCAAATCTCTGCTCAACATCATACCATAAGTCTTGAGAATGTTTGCTACTTGAATATCTATGTTGGTTAGGATTCTAGGGTCGGACCCTACTTGCACATGTATGTTTCTCAATTCTCCCACTACATTAACCTCCATTTTTTCAAGTTGGATGACCTTCTTGTTTGTTTGGATAGGGTTCAATCCCAATTTCTTGCATACAGAACAAGGCATAACATTGCCATAAGCCCTTGAATCTAACAAACAATTATGTAGATTCTTCCCACAGATTCTTGAACTTAAAATAAATGGTGGGGTACCTACCTTTCTTCTGTACAAAGCTGCATTCATGTCTACAGTGGGTGCCACCTTGGTTTTCCCTTTAGATTTATCAGCTTGTTCTAAAGCTTTCAACACTATCTCTCATTGAGTAGGGAACCACTTTAGGATGTCTAAGTATGACAAAGAGGTTTTCTATTTTTGCATCTCAGAAAAAATATCAAATTTTGTGTTATAACTTGCATTGCCTTTGAAAACAATAGATGAATTACCTTTGTTGTGGAAGTCGGGCAGACCTTTTGGTGGAGGAGGGTTATTATCAGCACTTTGATTTGGAGGCACCATGTGATTAGGTGGTGTTGATGTAGTGAACAGGCCCTTATTTTGATTTCTTAGGAAGTGTCCTCCCTTTGTCTGAAAAGCTTGGGCATCATACATATCTTCCTCTGGTTCATTCTCACTCTACATTGGGAATGAAAGTTCTTCCTCGAAGAGGTCATAAGTCATTGATGTATCTATTGAGCCACCTTCTTTATTTGGATTCCCTTGGAATGTTTGGGCATCTTCCTGTGCCATCTTGACCATCATTTCCATTTTAGGGAAATTTACCTCAGAATGGGTTGTAGTATCATGCAGTCTACACCAGTTAGTCATAAAATTAAGGTCAGCCACATTTGTAGTATGTGACCTTTCCTCATTAGCTTGATAATTATGGGAGACTCCACCGTTATTTGGCCCTATATTCCATTGTCGGTTGTTATTTGGCCTCTGGTTATATCCTCTATTTTGATTTTGATAACCTTGGTTAGGGGAGTTTTGGCCTTGATAACCCCTCTGGTTGTGATTGTTGTTATTTTGATAATTACCCTAATTGTTATTGTTTTGATTAGGATAATTACCTTGGTTTTGAGAGGGGTTCAATCTAAGCTGTGCCATGTCATTTGTGACCTGAGATAGAGTTTTCTTTAAGGTCTCTACCTCATTAGTGAGTTGGACTGTCTTTTTACTTTCAACACTCTTAGCAACAGATGGCTGATCGACATGACTTGGTGTTACAGCTTGGTTGTGAGGACCTTGCAGACTATGATGAGCCTGTGATTGTTGAAAGAAGTCAGTAGTTCCATTGGCAAAGAATGGAATAGGAGGTTGAGTCTGTAATTCAAACATAGGCCCATAATGGGAAGGAGACATCCCTAGGATAGTACTAAATAAAGGGGTTGGGCTAGACATCTGATAGCCTATTGAAGGAAAACCTCCTCCTAGACTTCCTTGTTGACAACTAATTTGTTTTTGCAGTTTGATAGCTAGATGATAGACTTTAGACAGGGAATCAATGTCCATGGGCTGATAAGTCCTTTGTAGGAACAAGCCAAGAAAAGGGTCTATAACTCTAAAGTATTCTTGAATGGCACTATTCTCAGTAACTAGATAGGGGTCTTGCAGTCTCCTATACATTCGTTGAAACCTGGTATTGAACAAGGGCAAGGATTCAAATGGCTCCTTCCTAATGGTAGAAAATTGGTGATACAAAAGGGCTGGATCCACATAAACTCATAATTGATTGATGAAAGCATTCTCCAAGTGTGTCTAGGTCAGAATAGAACCTTGTGGAAGATTAAGATACCAGTTGTACGCCATATCCCCTAAGGAATAAGGGAAACACCTACAAACTACATCATGGTGAGCGATTTGAGCTCTGGTACAAGTGTCCTTAAAATCTTGTATGTGCTCTTTAACACTCCTTGATTTGCCATGAATGTGTTTGGGATAGAATTTCTCAGGATTCTTAGGCATATAATGAAAACCTCCAGGAATAGTCCCCAATGGAGAGGGATTATTCTAAAAAAATTCCATTGGTAGAGGTGGTGGTGGTTGAGCCAGCTGTTGGATGGGTTGAACCAGCTGTGATGGCACTTGAGACAGATTGGGTGGTGGATTGATGGGTATCCACTAGGGTATTTGTGAAAATCCTGGTGGAGTGAGTGGAGTTGACAAGGGTGGTATGATGGTTGAGCTAGTCTTGTGACTCTTGTGTCTTATTGGGGTCTTGAGTTCTATCAAAGGTGGTGGATTTTCAGCTGATCGAAGAACTCTATGGGAGCTTTCTGGTGAGAAAAACCCACTGTTATCCAATTTTCTCTTCTAGGCCCTCCTTCTAGCACCAATTCTCTATTGATGGTCAGAATAGCACAACAACAGTTAAACAAAATATATCTATTCTGCTCTCCTAAAAGAGAAAGAATAACACATGGATATCTTAACTCCCAAGGTCTTTGTAATTGGTTTTCGACTATGCTGATTTCACTCAATGGTTGATGTGAACTATAATGTTCAAGGGGCCTGTTGGTGTTGAGCTTGTGGATTGTTCTAAGATAAAACATAAATTCAAACCTACTTTAACCGGGATTTTTAAAGAAACAGAAAAAGATAGATCAAATCTTTAGAACTGAAGAGAACAATAATTCATCCAACTTAACCAGACTTGCTACCTTTCAAGGAATTGCTAACTAAAACTGGAGAACAAAATCAACTTGTGATTAACACACAACTTCATTCATTCACAGTGCTAACTTCAACAACAAATTGTAACTAACCATTCAAATAAAACATAAAATAAGATTTCATTCCTTGAAAGCTTTCAAATCAAATGATTAACACAAGATAAATACCATTTTGGAACACAATATGAAGCAGATTTAAATCTGGTTGCTTCTACTCTTGGTGAAACAAATAATTAACATTTACAAATCTAGCACAATCACTAGTGTACAAAAAACCTATGTCTTTAGATTGTTTCCATCTATACTAAGAAAACTTGAAAGATATATTACTGTCTTTTGTCGAATCCAACTCCTACTCTATTGCTACTCTTAAGTTTTCTCCACTACTACTCGCTCCTAAAGATCTCTCCTTGTTGTAATATATGTTACAAAGAGGCCAAAAATTTCATATATACCAAATATTCCCAAAAAGAATGTGTTGTCCCCTATTTTTAGGGTTTACAAAATATCTGTCGGTTGTAGGAGGGTCGGCCCTCAGATCTTTTGAATAAAGTTGATTCTACATTAAATGTGTATCCCTGCTATCCATGTTGGTGAAGGATTGTTCCAGGGATGATCTCAGATCTTTTGTAGCCATAGCATTTACTTCTGGTCTCCATGTCCATCTTCAAACTTCCTTGAAGGGATGCTTTGAATGCTCTAAAGTATTACCATTAATACCGATCTATCTTTTGCTAGTAGACCTCACAACTGTCCCTAGGACTGGCAGATTCTTCTTTCCTTTGGCTTTCTTGTGCTTAGGATCTTTCTACAAGTTGACCATCTTGAGAGACAACATCCGACCTTCTGTCTAGATCTAAACACCATTATTCCCGAGCCGATCCATCAACTCATTCACAGAGCAGATCCACACCAGTTTCATTTTGTTGGTCTTCTTCACAGAGGTAGTCAATCAGTCAATGGTTCACCTATAGTTTCTTCTGATTGGGGGAACACACTCCACGTGAGATTCTCGAGTAGTCAAAAGTTGTTCACACAAAATCGCATGTCGGTGAGACACTAATCGTGTCTTTCCGATGTGATTATACCTTATAGAAGCCATCGGTGTAGCATACGATGGTCGACAAGACCTTATGTCAAGTTGCACAAGTTATATCGATATCCACAGTGGTCACCAAGACAATCACCATTGGCCAGACATCATAGCGAGTCCAAAACATTCAGCCAGGAGTCTCCCCGATGTCCATCTTGTTAAAAAATGTTGGTGAGACATTACTGGGTCGGCAAGACATTACCCCAAACTCACTCCACCTTAGAGAGACCATCACACTTGGGAAGACATCTCCCCAAGCCCTAATCATTCACTCAGAATCCCCATGAGCTCATTCCTATTCCCTGAGCTCGAGCCCCTTTATTTCGGCAAGACTCCTTCAGTCAACAGGATGTTACATTGGGCTCAACATGCACCGAAGGGAGAAAACATGTCAGTGAGACTACTGCTAGTCAGAAAGATATCATGCCAACGCTAAACACTATGTTGAAGGGAGAATCCATGTTAGTGAGACTAACAACCATCGACGAGACCTTTCACCGAAGACACCCCCTTTTCGTCGAGACTCTTCGCAGTCGGCCAGACATCACACCAAAGGGAGAACCCTTCGGAGAGACTTTTACCATTCAACCAGACTTCATGGCGAATATGTCTTTCTCCCTAAAGAAAAACCTTTTGAACAACTGTCAGGGAGACTTTTCTTGGTCAGCGAGGCTCCCCGTGTCGGTAGGACCTCTCCCCGAAGGTACAACCTTATATCGAAGGCATCATCCTATTGGTGAGACTTTTGCTCGAAGCCACACCCTTTTGCCGAACTCGAACCTTTCGGTGAGACTTCGCTTGATCGACGCTACCCCGATGTCACTGAGACTTCCATTTGTCGATAAGACTTCTCCCCAATACAAACCGCCTTTCGCTGAGACCTCATTCCGATCGGTGAGACACGTAGAAACTCATAGCGACCGAGATGTCTCGGCGACCCCTTTGGATTTCAAATGAACAGAACCAAACTATAGTCGACAAGACAATAAGAGGGTCTCAACGAATTTTTCCTTGAGGAGTTTTATGCTGAATGGGATTGAGGCATGCTTTCCAACTGACTTCCTTAGAGATATCTTCAGATGAATAATTCAATCCTGCAAAACAAATGCCTCCATTAATTCTCAAAAGCAAATAAAATACATTATAATAAAATACACTATTGCTTATGATTATTCAATTTTACTATGCCTTCATCTTTTAGCCAAAAGGAACCCAAATCAAGCTGAGATAGAACCAAAATGGAACCGAAAACACACCTACCTTCAAAACTGGTGGGGGGGCGGGACCAAGATGGAACAAAGAATTGAGAAAAATGAAGAAACGAACCAGGCAGAATTGGGACCGAAACCAAATCCAACCCTAAAATTTTTGAAGTTTCAGGTTCAGGTTTCGTTCCAATCCCACCTCCAACAACACCTGAAAAGACGACGAAGAAAAGTCTGAAGGAATGAGAAAGAAAGGGGGAAAGCATCCCATGAGAAAGCCCAAGGAATTGAAGTGAAAGAATAAAACATGCGAAATCCGAACTATAATGGGAACTGATCATGGAAGTAACCACTATTCCAAGCTTGGTTTTAGTCCCAATCCCACGTCCGCCAAAGTAAAACGAAAGCACCTTAAGGAAGAAAAGAAAATTCCTAAGGCACGAGATACAAAACTGAAGGAAAACGACCAACGAAGAAGAAACAAAAGGAAAGCGGAGTCGGATTTGGGATGGAACACGGATCTGAAACCTTGAAATAGTTCAACATTCGGATTCAGCCCCGGACCCGGCTCTGAGAGAACGAAAGAGGAAAAAAAAGGAACTGTTGGAGCTGGAATAGGGAACAAAATAAGACTAGAACTTGGATGAAATTCTGAGCTCGATTTTGGTCCATGTTCTGCATCTGACAGAACAAAAGAAAAATTCCCAAGGAAGAAAACCGAAGTCTAAAGGAAACAAAATAGAATGAGGGGGACCTATTTTGTTCCAAAACAAAATGGGGTGGTTATGTAAGGCATAACAGTGATAACGAAAGAGGCTCTATTTATAAATAGTTTAGATAAGGAGAGACGTGAAGAGTCAAAGACCACTCTCCATACCCACTATGGAATCTATGTGGCCCCTATGGGTGCTATTTCTTTAATAGTCTTGGTAGGACCCAAGGATGTTGATGTCTCATTTGTTATCATTCTAGAGTTTGACCTATTCAGAGTTAGGATGGGCATTCCGTGGCTAGTGTCTATGAGCAACATTTCCTTTATTGTTCATAAATATTTAAAGTTCCCTCATGAAGGCATTATGCACATGGTGCATGACACTGTCTATAAACCACTAGTGTTGTGTGGGAGCTTGTCACTGGATCACTTTTTGCCTACCCCGATCAGACCTCTCCTCCTAGGGGAGATTTTTTATATAAGGCTTATGTTAAATATAAGACTAGGGTATCAACACCGAAGGTTGGTTATCCAATGTCTCCTTATGCTATTTCTGTAAAAGCCTCTATGGTAGCACAACAACAAGTAGCCTCTTCTTCCTCGTCCAAGGGAAAGGGGTATCTTTCTCATTCTCTAGAGCCTTCTCCTTATGTATCTATGATTCTATCTACTTCTTCTTCTCGTCTTGCTAAGGAACCTTCAACCTTCACTCTTGTGCCTTGCATGGGAAGTGCGATGATGCCCACATGGTGAAAAGTGAAGCGTAAGGCTTTTGAGCTTCTTGTGCTACCCACAGAACCATGACCCACTATCTATGGTAGGGGGAAGTCTTCCCATGGGGCTATTCTAGCTTCTCGACCTCTACAACCTCCTACTCTTCTTCCACCTACCCCTAAGGTAGAGAATAGGAAGAGGCTAGCTACTGAGGCACCTACTTCTATTTTTGGTAGCAGAACACACTACCTTACATAAGACAGAGGGAGAGCCAATCACGTCTGTCTCTACATCTTCTACCGCTATTTTGTTTTCTTTTATTGTTTCTTCCTCAGTTCCCATTACCTCTTTTTTTCTTCTAGCTCCTCCAGTGGGTCCTGATGATGCTCACCCCAAAAGGGTGCAAGTTGAATAAAACAAAACATAATAGCGGTAGAAGATCCCATACATATGTTGAATACAATGGTGTTGTTTTCTACAAATTTATCTTATTCCTCCTTCACTTTTGCTTCTTGTATGGGGATTCCACATCCCCCACTGAAGTGCAAGATGGAGGATGACCTTGTTGTGAGTGGGGTTCAGAAGAAGGGTTTGACTTCTTCGAAAGCTAGTTCTATCTTGGCTTGCATTGTCCATGTGACAGAGGTAGCCCTCACATCCCTAGAGTTTTTCATTGCCCCTCTCGATGAGGTTGGAAATTAATCTCGGATGTCTCATTCTTCTCCCACCTGGTTGACACATGGAAGTTTGGTAAAGTGCATGTTCAATTCGGTGGATGATATCCTGGCTCTGTCTTCAATATTTGTAAGATCAATGAATTTTGGTTCACAAGAGCTCAGTGAAGAAGAACTTGAGGGGCCTTCTTCCTTGGCCCTTGTTGCAGGCGAGTTAGAGGGTACCACCCTTGCTATCCTACCCTTGCAAGCCCATCTGACCTCCCCTTACAATGATCTAGATAGGGAGTAGGATGACCTGCTGGTCAATCAGGACTAGGGTGGTACAACTTCTTTATTTGTAGAATAGATTTTTTTTTGTGTTTTTGCTCCCTTGCGCTTGTCTTTTTGTTTTTGTGATCTTTCCTAGAGAACCCTTGCTACCCTTGTAGGTGTTTGGATATAGACAAGAGAAATTTAATGTACACTTCTTTTGGTTGTATCATCATTCTTTTATGTGTCATGAAATTGCTTTTCGCTATTGGGGACAATGCAAATATTTGGGGGTATTTAGGCCTTCTTTCATGACCTAATTTTCATTTTCATTTTGTCTTCATGTTCTAATAACTTTGTATCTATTTGTATCTATACACCATATTATATTTATCGCTCATTCATACACCATATTATATTTATCTATTTGTATCTATGAATAGATCTGACCCTGAATTCTTAGATCCCCCTATCTCTTGATTTCTTTGTCTTTGTTTGCTTCTTGATGTTGTGGTTCTTATGTGCTGTCTTTGGAATATGTGGAAACATACCATGAATACATCTAATCATTTGTTGCACACCACAACATATCTTCATCTCCTTTCTCTCCTTAGGATGTCATGTTATCCTTTGCATAGCACACACCATCCTAAGGGGGGGATACCATGTTCTAATTTTTAGTAAGGCGTATTCTATCGAAAAGGATTCCTTGGTATAAAATTTTCTTTACAATGAATTCCATGATGAAATCATCCCTTGTTGAAATATCTCATTTTCCAAAATTTTGTATTCTCTCAGGATTCTTGGATAAAAATTTCTTTCAAAAAGGGTCTCGTATGTGAAAGAGTTTGAAAATTTTCTTTTGAAAAAGGAGCACTTTTTCTAAAATGAAAGTGTTTTAAAATTTTCCTTTGAAAAGGATCATTCTTTCCTTGATGGTTTTCTTTATAGAAGAGCTTTCAAAAGGATCCCTTGATGACATAATAACTTGTGAAAATGTGGCATCTTTCAATTCGTTCATTCCTTTGAATGGACCCCTTGTTCTTGAAGGGTTCCCTACTGAAGGAACCCCCTTTGAAATATTTATTCTCAAAAGGTTTCTTTGGTGTCTTGAAATGTGTGTCTTATCTAATATTTGATGTCATGTGTCTTTGTGTCAAACATCTTATATCTTGATGTCTAGCTTTGGGGTAGCCTAACTAGACCTGCCTTTTCTATGACTATCCTGCAACATAGTTTGCAACAAATAAAAGTGTATCTATCTGATCAGACTATGTCTTATCATGTTGGCTTGTGTCTTCTTGTGTCTTATGATTAGCTTCTTCACCTAACATGTTTGTGGTGAGATCGTAACTAGCTTTGTAGGACCGAGAACCTATGGAGCTCCCTCTTCCATGTCTAGGTACACTAGATTGAATATTTTCTTCCTCGATGTTATTGGTATATTCTCTTCAACCTCTTTCTTCTTTAGCTCTCATATGCACTGACATGTATGCTTGCTAAAGTGGGGGAAAAATGTAATGGCACAAATTTTCACCATAGGAAAATTTCCCATTTATTTACTCTTACTTTATAATTACAAGTATGAAGATGCATAAACCCACCACTGTCTTCCCAATCTTCCCACGTATCCTTGTATTTTTGCATCAGTGGAGGAATATGTTTTGGGGATGTGTGTGTGCCGCACTATTTTCCTAACATATTCCCACCTCTAAAATTTGTATAAGTGTCATGTTACCTGGTTGGTCATGAAGGTAACATCCTCAATCGAGTCTTGACCAAAGAAAAATTGCTCCTTGCCTCCATTTTTCTCATTCAAACTCATTCTTTCACTCATTCTTGGAAGCTCCTACATTCTCTAGCTCATTCTCACATTCTCCATTCACTTCTTGATCATTCTTGCTCTATCTCATTGCTACCATCCTTCTCCTTGGGTATCTTTGCTTCAACACCATTGTCATTGCAGGTTTATGAAGTTCTATCTCCTCAACGTGGTGGTGTTGTTCTCTTCTTTTCTCTATTGGTCTTAAGTTCTCATAGCAGGGAAGGTAACATTGTGTCTTTTGATTTTGCATCTATTGTCTTCTAGAGTAGTGGGATGAAAGTTATAGTGTGAAATAAACATGTTAGATCCTAATGAATTTAAACCATATTTAATCCCCTAAGCAATGATCCCAATGAAATATTCAAAATTTCAAAGACTAAGAACCCATTAAACTAATCATGAAAAACATAAAAAATATAACAAAAAACCTATTCTAAGACCTCGAATCTTATCCCATTTGGGGAGTGGTGTCACATTGACGTGGAATGGCGATCCTTTCCCAATCCCTTGGATAATATGAGCTTGTTTCAATCAATTTTATTGAAGAAAACTAATGAAACCAATGAGATATGAATGAAACATGGTATAAAACTAGTTTAACATGATGAAGATGAGTTCTAAATGCTAAAATTCTTGATGGATACGGATGCAATCTATGCTAAATGAAAACAAAATTCAAACATAAAAGCCATGGATGCAAACTAAGTTAACATGGAAGCCATTAATGGATACTCAAGGTAACATGGGTGAAGATTAATCTAAAATGCTAATGAGTGCTAAATATGGATGCAAGTGAGTATGAATTTCAACAACATGACTTTGCTATCAAAAGATGGATCCATTTCTCTCCAAATGATGTATTTATAGGAGAGCAAATGAAGAATCAAGGGTTGAGATAAATTTGATCAATCAATGGTCAAGATGGAATCAAGGGTGAAGGCATGGATGAAGGATTCTCATCAATGGATGAGAATCAAAGATCACATGGATCGAAGAAAGCATCAAGGGATCACAATGATTCAAACAAACACACTTTGTAACAACTTTGAAACTTTGTTACAAAGTTTGTTTGAAAATAATCATTCCCTTTTTGGAGCCAAATAGGAGAATATTCCTTATGCAAGTGGATGGGAGGGAAAATTAGCAATTTAGTAATCAAAACTAAATTTGAATGTGCAAGATGATGGAATAATATGGCATCCATTAAATAATTAACTTATTTAATGAATAAGGAGTGCAAATGACATTTAATTAAATAATTTAGGATTATTTAATTAAATGAGAGGACTTAGGGTTTAAATTAAATAATTTGATTTATTCAATTAAACAGGGTGGAATGTTAGTGTGAAAGAAGGTGAATTAACCTAATTAGATCAATTATATTAATAGACGAAAATGAGGCATTTAATTAAATAACTAGGATTGTTTAATCAAACAAGCGAAAAGAAGATGGATTTTAGGATGAAATGATGTTAAAATTCAAGTGTTTAATACCATTCAAGACATTTTTAAGTGTCTACATTTTTCCCCTCTTTGAAATGAGGTACCTGTTACGTTGGTTCAAAGACTGACACTTTTCAAATTAAAACTGCTGCTTAGATAAAAAAAATTTAAAAAATCCTAATTTTTTGGATGCCCCATTGTTGCCCCAATGGAAGGAAATAAGTTGGTACCCTGCCCTATTGAGAGATCGGTGAAAAAAATTGAATTTTTGGTTTATCTCTC
The DNA here is from genome assembly GCA_007258455.2 of Sequoia sempervirens. Classification (NCBI taxonomy): domain Eukaryota; kingdom Viridiplantae; phylum Streptophyta; class Pinopsida; order Cupressales; family Cupressaceae; genus Sequoia; species Sequoia sempervirens. Next base: position 377,938,314 of record VDFB02000003.1, on the reverse strand, counting down.
GACAAAGGTGAAACATTGATTCAAGTGCAAAACATGCCCCAAGACGTTAAAATGAGCTTAGAAATGCAAAAAAAGGCTCAAAATAAGTTGCACAGCTTGGAAATTAGTAAAATAGGCTAAAACCCTAGCTTTTCCTTCAAATTAGGGAAAACAACCCTAATTTTTAGGCACAAATATATGCTAAAGGATCACTTTCAATTCATTTGTGCATTCACACTGAGATTTCCTAAATTTTGAGCTTTGACCTGTTGACGAAATGGCATGCTATGTGCTTCCACGACACATTACCGACTAAGTTTGGGAGTACCAAAGGACTCCAGGTGTTGGACCACCGGTACACAATTCAAAACTTTCCTCATACTTTGCATTTTGTGTGCATTTATTAGGCGTTGAAATTAGGTCAAATATTGCATCACTATATTGCGATTCTATTAGGATTTTCAGTGACACTTTTAGTAATTTTGGCGGTGCCATCTTAAATGGTGACACTTCCCATGATTTAGAATTAGGGTTTCCAATTGATTTTAGTGACGTAGGTGTACCTAGCAATGCTTCTTTGGATTTGGAATTTAATTTTAGACCCACCTTTGCATATAACGATGCTACCTTAAATTTGAAACTTGGTGACGTTTGAAAAAATAATTATAGTGTCGCTATTGTTAGTTGGGGGGAAAAATCTTCCAAACTTAGTCACTTTTAGCCAAATTTTGACATTGGGCACTTCGTGGATGCAAGAGATTGGCTAGCCATTGATGTCGCGTGAGCATTGACCCAGTTTGCTTGAGGAGCTAGATGATTTGGATGATATTTGACAGAAGCACCTTGGAGAGATTTGGTTATGGTTTATTGCATACATGCCTATGGTGAGGACATACTTAGTGATGATGACAACTTTGTGCGAGCGATGGCATAGTGAGACCTCGTCCTTTCACCTCCCCACTCACAAGGCAATAGTTACATTGGAGGATGTGCGGAGGATATTAAGGCTTCTAATCCATGAAGATCAGGTGATCTATGATATTGACTCAAGATATGACACATGCCATGAGGTTCTTCGTTAGGATAATGTTGTCCTGGCGAACTTATAGATTGATCTTGAGATGTATCGAGGACATTTGTTGATATTCAAATTGATAGTTGGACCCTTGATTTCTGGCATTGTGGCCCCAAAACGGTGGGGCAGAGGATTCAGTCTTGTTTGGGGATTGGCATGGAATTGCATGATATATAGGACATTGTTTGTGTGGGGCCCAGTGATGCTAGCCTCACTCTGCCATGATATGCACCAGTTCATATATTGCCAGTGTCACGACCCCTATTTTATGGTTCATATTTTACAATGTTTGATTTAATTAATTAGCATTGAAACAAAAGCTCAATGAAACAAATAGGAATTAATTATAATTTAATTATGGATTTGATGTATTCCAAATAAATGGTAATGTTTGGTTATTTAGAATAACTATTTTATTTCCGATCGAATGAAATTTCTTAATTATTTATTTAGAGTAAATATTTAATTTGCAATGGAATAATATTTCTTTATCAATTATTAAGGATAAATATTTCTTTTTCAATTTAGAAATGGAATTTTCTATCTATTAACTGAAGATAAGTATTTAGTTTGCAATTAAAATGAACTTTTCTCACTATCTACTATGGGTAAACTACTTAGTTGCAATTAAAATAAAATTCTTTATTATTATTAAAGGTAAATATTTTGATAAAAGAAGAAAAAAATGATTTTAATTTCAAAATTCGGTTACTGGGAATGTAAGGAGAAATCTTTAAAAGAAGGGAAAATCATTAACGAGAGATATATACAATAGTTTTAAAAATATTTTGGTCTTCTCTACAAAAACATAAATGAAAATGGCACCAAGAAGTTGGTTTGGAAGCACAATAAAACAAGAACTTTCATAATCTTTTTGGATTGCTCTGCATTTTGGGAAAAGATTCATTATGGTGGAAAAAAGAGGGGCACCTCAATCAATAAAAGGAATTCATATAGCACTTGTCTCAGAATTCTCGGTGAGGGGTGGGTGTAGAGAGAGATTTCAACAGACTAAATTACCCATGACCTGTTGGAGTACACAAGTAAGCTTTGGACTCAAGATTTTCAGACAAGATTAGGTAAAGAATCGAGTCTTTATTTCTCACTGGCTTTTGTTCATAAATGCTGATTTAGAGGTTGGGATGATTTCTTAATATATGCACCTATTAAGCTTTTGCACTTATTCTTTTATCATCAACCCTCTTTTGAAATTGGATGCCTTCTCCTTTCTTTGTAAATCCTGTCTCAGGAAATGCTTTACAGTAATCTTTGCAACATTCTAAAATGGTTGAGTTGAGAACGTCTTCACTTCAGATGACATCTTCACATGAAGTTGTTTTCCATCCATCATTAGAGAACCGAGGAAGATTTCATAATGGTCTTATGTCTTGTTAGATTGTTTTTCTAAGCCTTGATGTGTAGTTTCCCTACGTTACTGATATTTAGAGATTTGCTTTAGTCTTGCCCTTATTATCTCAACTAGGGCCCTAAATTACAGTCGAGCCATGGGTTTATTTTGAACCATTTACAACAAACCTTGAAGGGAACCATGATGACATATATGGGTACCAAATTGCATCATTTTCATTGCAACCTGGATCATGAACTGTCTCTTGAAATGGGGATATCCATCTCCGGTACCACTACCCCTGCAGCCAATCTTCTTGCAGTCTCCTCATTCTTTTGTGATTCCTTGAGTTTCCTAACTACAAGTGGAAGTTTTATTAAGTCCACCAATCTCTTTCCCATTTTCATATTTGTTGTGCAATTTTTGCACACACGCCCTGCTGAAAGCAGGGACCCTCTTTCGTTTTGATTTTTGGTGTTTTGGCCCTTTGATTTCAAAGATTACCATGCCTTTTCATGAGCTTAAACATTTATCTTGATTGACTAAGCATTTCCCCCATGTTGCACATTGAAAAACTTAAGTTCTGGGTGAAATTCAGGTTTTCACTGCATTTCGAGAAAATCCGCCCCATCCGGATTTTCTCGGATTCCATTCAAACTCCAGCTAAATGCGATGGTTCGGGAATTTCTGGTCTTCGCAGAATTCCACGTGGGGTATATTTTTCTTGAAGTCCGTTGTCTCGTCGGGTTTTTAAACTTCTCTTTGGGATTTGGTGATTTGGGCATTTGGATTCATTGATTTGCTTGCTTGGATGCTTGGTATGTGATTTTGATCCCTGCCTTGAAATGTTAATTATTGGTCATTTAGGGTCCTTTTACGTCCATCTGGAAGCTCGATCTTGCATGTTTCAAACTAGGGTTGCATTTGATGTTTGAGGATATCTTGTATTCTGCCCTAGTTAACCAATTGGATTTTAATGATGTTTCGCATTATAGAATGTTCCACGTCTTGCCCCATAGGTGTAGGTGTTAGTTTGGTTCCTTGTTGAGTGCGTTCGAGCTCAATCCAATTTTAATTTGAGCCAGTTCCTTTCACCCATGGCGTAGGTTTTAACAGTACAATCCAGGGCACCCTTGATTTGTTATGAGCATTCTTCATTTGGAGCCTTAGGTAGTCTCAATCCAAAGGAATTAATAGAAAGCATGAATTGGGTTTGAGTTGAGCTCAGGAGATTTGTAACTCATGAACATTTGATTGCCCCAGGTTCAAATCAAATGTAACAGTGGTTTTTCGGGATTCTGAGGGCTTTGCAGAATTTCTGCAACCCCGAATTTTCCCGAATTGCACCTAACCTTCTGTGTTTTGGGGTGTATAGTGGAGTTCAGAGTTTTGGTAACTTTGTAGAATTCTGGTCCGGTTGGATTTTCCTGGATTCTTTGTGAAGCTTGGTGAAACTTGAAAATCAGGTGGATTGGATGAGTCTAATGATAAATGTTTATCATTCCATTCTTTTAACTGATAAATTACACAATGTTTATGCATCCTTTATTCATTTTGAATGATCAATTGTTGATTTTGTGCCTTCTTCGGGAAAATCCACCTGGCCTGGATTTCCCCGAAATTCCTTTCTGGCCTAGATTCCACAGAGGGGTGAAAATCCTGAACTGTGTAGAGGACGATTTAACGATGTTGCTGGGTTGATTTCGATCTTTGCTTAGATTTTTTTGAATGATGAATATGTTATTTGTGATGGGCTAATGTTGATATTCATGTTATAATGGATATCATTGATGTTGGTTTTTGCTGAATGTAGGCTAAGTCCAACATGGTGGTGGCTGGAAGGAGAAGGTTTTGATGAAGATAAATAAATAGGGTCGGAGCAGTAGAAGGAATGGTGGTGAGGGATATACTTTCCAGTCGATGAAGCCCCTGTTGCTCAACACTAGTTTGATGATGCAGTTACTTATATTGTTGTTGTGGATTAATATCAGTCCCTTAGGATTGATTGGGAAGAGGTCGCTGGGTGCTCAAGAGATGAAGTTGAATCTATGAAAGAAATTCAAGTATTGGTTACTCCACCATTGGATGACTTGGAGAGGGTAGTTAAGGTTTGAATTACATTGGAGATCCCAGGCCGACCTAGATTGAGTTCAAGAATTTAATGCTAATTCATTTTATTTTGAATTCTCCTTGGCCAACCTGTTTTGTGGCCATTTATTATTGTAAATATTAATTGGGCCGACCTGTTTGTGGTTGTTTTATGATTGTAAACCCTAGCTAGGATGACATGCTTTGAAGGTCTTCTATAAATTTGGCATTTTGCTTCATTTATAAGATATAGAATATAGAAGATAGAATAAAAGACAGATAGTTCTTAGAGTGAATTAAGCAATAGAGTAGAGGTATAAGTTAGTCAATTTCTGAGCAAGTACTATAACAGAACATTGGAATTGTTGTTGTAATTCGGTGATTCAATAAAATTGAAGACATTGTGATTTTCTAGTGATCTCTTTGTGTTGACTTATCTTCCATGGTTCTTATGGTTCTATCTTTTAAATTGCTCAAGGTTATTAGATGCATGTTAGATCTGATTCAATGGTGTTTATGGTTTGATGCTTGAAGTGTTGCAGCAATTCTTGGTCCATACTTTTTGTAGCTATATGATTGTTAGTTGTTTTACAAAGTTAGCCTGGACCTTATATTCATTGTGCTTTGTTCAATTGTGAAGTTTATCCATTTCAATTTCAAGTGGGTTGTATTGGATGAATTTTCATGATCTGAAAATCTTAATACCTTAGAAGATTGCACTGTTTTTGTGAGATTGCAGATTCATTTGGGTTAAGCAGGAATTAGTTTATGAGGGATTGGTCCATTTCAAGTATTTCATCATTTACATTGTTAATCTTAGGAGTAGTTCAATTTAGGAATCTCTCTGAAACCCTAATCTTGTGTTATTTCTTTATCATTTGAGTTAGATTTAGGATTGAAGTATCATCATATTGCCAGATCTGATAAGTTAAAGATTCAGTATTTACTTGTACTAAGGTCCCTTTTTGCTTACCAACATTTTCACATTTATCACTGAGTTGTTTATGCATTGTCAAGACCTGACATTAGAGACCTTGGGGTTATCTCTCGAGGCTTGTTGATAGAGATTTTCCTTTCAAAAGATATAGGATTTCATATTCTGTCTGAGTTGTTGCTATGTAGAAAACATCATCAACAAATTGGTGCTAGAAGGAGGGCCTGAATAAGCAAGCTAGATCAATTTTTGTCTGCTATCTCTCCTGAAAGATTTAGAAGAAGACCCAGATCTACTCCAGGAGAGGAGGAATTTCAAGAATTACCGGCCCCTACTAGGTCAATAAGGATCAATAAAAGGGGAGAATCACCATCCACCCAACCACCTCCATCATCTCCATCATTCTCATCTTCATCAAGTTCATCTTCATCTGAGTTTGAGGACATTCCCATCCAACAACCTCAGCCAGCCATAAATCAGCCATTACCACCCCCACCTCCACCAATGGATTTCCTTGCCAATAACCCATCCCCATTGACCTTTGCTAATTATAATGTCATGCCCAAGAAGCCTGAGCACTTCTTTTCAAAGTTCCATGTTAATGATCTCAATAGAACTGCTAAGGAACACATCAACATCTTTCAGACTAGCCTTAAGGATAGAGGAATAAATCATGAGGATGTAGCATGTAGACTCTTTCCTTATTCCTTAGGAGAAGATGCATTCTATTGGTACAATCACTTACCCTCTGGGTCTATCCGGAATTGGAATGAACTAGAGACCGCATTTCTATAGAAGTTTTAGATTCCCATTAGTCCCAATGAGCTCTACCGTTGGTTCACTAATGTTAAGAGAGAAGTCAATGAGCCTATAGGGTCTTTTAAAAATAGGTTTCATCATGCCTATACCATACTTAATAGTTTGACAGCTACCTTCATGAAATGGAGAAACAACCCTCATAATACCCTACTTGATGCATATGCAGAGGTTGTGAAGGTTAGCACATCTTTAAGGTAGCATTTTTTTGGGCATTTACCGTCATTAGGACCCGCTGCTCACCCTGGACAAGTCCCAGCTCTCAACAAGGCTCTTGCTAATCACACTCCTATTATGAATACAGTACCTCATTTGCCTCTTATTCCTCACCAAGGGCCTCCAGTGAGTCAAGTGCCACCTGCAGTCAGCTATCCCTAGCAGAATGCAAATTAGCCTCTGCATCCACAATCTCATGATAGCTATCCCCTATATCTGCAAAATTCTAAAGTTTTGAACCAGTCATTGAATACAAGCACTGCAGTAGGATATTCCCAACATAATGTGAGCCAACCTCCTTATAGAAATCTTGACCAGGAGAGATTGGACATCTGACTTGTCTGAACAAGTGAAGAAGCTGGATATGGAGGTAACTTATTTGAGGAACTAGAACAATCAATTGGAAGCTACTCAAAGAAATATGCAGTCTAATTATAGTAGAAAAAACCAACAAGGACAACATTTTGATAGGGGGCAACATCCTAACAGAAGATACAACAATGACAGAGGATATAATAATGATAGAGGAAAAAATTATAATAGAGGACAATCCTCAGGCCATAAATTTGACTGAGGGTAGGCTGGTGGACAAGGGTTCGACAAGAGACAAACACCAGGAAAAAACATGACTTGGAACATGAGGCCTAATAATGGAGGAGTCCCTACCCCATTGGATCAGCCAGTCAATCAGCCAGTTAGTCAAGAGAAACCTCCTAATGGTGTATATTTAGCTGAGGCTCCATTATTAGGATGGTGTAGGCTCCATAAAACAAGTCAACATTCTGAGTTAGATTGTCAAGAGTTCCAGACAATAGCTTCAATTTTCCAGTATGAAGTGGAGAATAATGTAGGTAGTCAGGAGATGGTACCATCTACTCCTTATGATTCATCAGTGTTAGTCTTGAATCATGCTCCCTTTCCACAAAGCAAAGAGAATGTGCCTGAAAAATAATTAGACCAACTCAAGGAAGAGGCAAATCAAGTGTGCAAAGGAGATGAGATTTCATAGTTATTTGAGGAAAATCTAGTGAATGACAATGGCCCCCTGGATGAAGAAGAAGCTTATGTCGAAGAGGTGCAGACCTTCTAGAGGCCTGTTAAGAAGTATGATTTGAGAGACATGCCACATAGACATCCACAAGTTGGAGGCCCCTTCACCACCTCCATTCCATCGAACAACTTCACAACACCTCTGGATCCTAATGCTAGCAATAATCTGCCATATCCTCCAGTGTCAAGGCAATATTTCTCTAAAGATCAAGCACAAATGGATCCATTAAAAGGAAAGAGTGTTGAAGCAAGCAAAGATAGGGTGGTGGAATACCCAAAAGGGACTCTTGCTGATCTGAATGAGGAACAAATGGCCATATATGTTGTAGATGAACTAAAGAAGCTAAAGGTAAGTCTCTCTGCATTTGAGTTATTGAGAGTTCCAACCATTAGGAATGCAGTTCTAGGAGCTTACAATGCAAATTCCACATCACAAGATGGATCAGTTAGTGAAAGTATCAACAAAGCATCTAGCTCCCAATTGGTAGGAAGGAAAAATCAGGCTCATACCCAAGTTGATGTGCCTCTTGGAGATAAGGGAAAAGAAAAAGATAGGACTCAGGTTACTCAAGTGGATACTCCCTTAACTCTATTTCAAGGGAAAACTGATACTCCTCCATTCCCGATTTCTGTCCGCATATTTGGTAAACACTTGCATAATTTTTTGTTAGATTCAGGTGCTTCTACCAATGTAATGCCTTTTGGTGTCTGTAGAGCTTTGGGTATTACTCCTGCTAATTCCCAAAAGAAAGTTACGAAATTAGATAGAACTAAAGTTAAGGTTGTAGGGGAATTAAATATGATTCATATGCAGGTTGCTTCTGATCCTAGGATTCAACAGGTCATTAATATACAAGTGGCAGGTATACCTAATGCTTATGGCCTAATTCTGGGAAGAGACTTTACTAGGGCCTTGAATGGATATGTATCAACTAATCATTATCACTTGTGGCTTCCTTGGAAGGGAGTACCAAACTAGATTAGAATTGAAAGAGAACCTAGGATGAAGTATATGATCACGAAATATCAAAATACCTCCAATGAAATTCTGATATTTGAGGTAAGCATGGGTAATTATGTGCTTGTAGCCCCTTTTGAGTAGTCAGATGTAGAGGAAGTCCTTATGTTCCACACAACACCTATTGACCTTACAACAAAATCTAGTAGTATTGAAGCTTTGGTGGAACCAGTTGAAAATGAAGATGATCTCGAAGACAAACAACTCAGTTTACTAGATAATTTCTAGGAATTCATTCATAAATGCATAGAGGATCAGATTCGGTTGGGTAGGAAGATAAATTTCAGAGATTTTCTCTTGCCAAATTGGTGTAGGGTTCATAATTCCTCTCATTCTAAATGGGATTGTTGCTTATGCTAGATTGCAATAGAAAAAGTGTAAAAATGTATCAATCCCATCCCAATAGTCAAAATTGATATCCAGGATGTTCAAGAGGACTCTAAAGGGGAGAAAGTGATGCTTTCTAAAGAACCTTTAAGCAGCAACAATGCAAGAGATACAATGAGGAAATCTGCAGTTGCTGGTTGTTGGACTTTAAGATTTGATGGATCCAAATCGAAGCAAGGAGCTAGAGTAGGATTTGAGCTAATCAGTCCAAAAGGTAAAAATTTCTTTGTTGCTCGTAGACTTCAATTCCATTGCACTAATAATGTGGCAGAGTATGAGGCTTTGGTTCATGGGTTGTTAATGGCATTAAAGAAAAAGGTTAAGATTTTGCAAGTTTTCAGGGATTTTGAGTTAGTGGTTAAGCAAGTTAGGAGGTAGTACTCTTGTCATGACAAAAGAATGACCAATTATAGACATAGAGTATGGGACCTTATTGAAGGCTTTGATACCTTCAACATTCAGTTGATTCCACGAAGTAAAAACCAGACAACTGACTCCCTTGCTCAGGCAGCTAGTACATTGCAACCCCTATCTCTTTCTGGATTGAAGAAGTTTATTTTGGAATTGACCCCAATGCCTTTAGTGCCTGATAATGTCACTAATTTCTAGGTATTTGAAAATGATAAGCATATCTTAGATTTTATCACAAGTACAAACATCTTTGCTTCTCAAATTATTGATGAAACTGAACTCTAAGAAGTAGAGATGGATTTGGAAGGGGTAATTAATCTAAAGACCAATAATATTCCCAGAGGAATGGTGCAATTAGAAAGGATTTTTGATTTGGATAGGGTTAGAGATCAAGAACAAGATGCTAAGAAGGATTCCATTAGTGGGAAATGTGAAAAGTATAATATGGGGACTCAAGATGATGTCAAAAATGCCTTCATTGGCAAGGTGTGTAATCCAGAAGAAAGAAAAGGAATAATTAACGCATTACATAGATATCCAGATGTGATAGCCTAGATTTATGAAGATTTAAAGACCTATGACATCAATTATAACTCACACTATCCCTCTGAAGCTAGGAGTAAAACCTTTTAGACAGAGGAAAAGGCCCATCAATGCTCTGCTGGAACCCATAATTCAAAAGTGTAGAAGTTGCTATCTGCAAGGATCATATTCCCAGTCAGACACTCCACCTGGGTGGTGAAACTAGTTCCTGTACGAAAGAAGAATGGTGAAATCAGGCTGTGTAGATTTTAGAAACCTTAACAGAGCATCAGAAAAGGATAATTATCCAGTACCTTCACTGGATGAAGTACTTCAGATTGTCAATGGATCTCAAATGATATCTTTCTTGGATGGCTATTCAGGATACAACCAGGTCATGGTGTAGTATGAAGACAGGCATAAGATTGCCTTCACCACCAAATGGGGAACTTTTTCCTACAGAAGAATGCCCTTCGGTTTGATTAATGCTGGAGCTACATTTCAAAGAGCCATGGACATTGCATTTAAGGACATAATTGGTAAGTGCATAATCATTTATATGGATGATCTGACAGTATTTTCAAAAAAGAGAGGTGATCATATAGAAAATTTGTACAAAATGTTTTAGAAGTGCAAGGAATTTAGTATATCTCTCAATCCAAAGAAGTGCATCTTTGGAGTTACAGAGGGAAAATTGTTGGGACATGTTATCTAGAAGATGTTTCCCCTGGAGAATGGTATGATGATATTGTTCATTATCTCCTGACTCAAAGGTTTCTTGACCATCTCAATGTAGTACATAGAAGGGTATTACATTTGAGAAGTGACAATTTCATGCTGAAGGGAGCTATTCTATATAAGAAAAATCATGAAGGTATCTACCTGAGGTGCTTAGGAAGACATGAAGCTGAAAGAGTCATGGCTGACTTTCATGATAGATATGGTACTGGCCATGGATTTTCACATGCCACTACAAATCAGATTTTGAGGGCTGGTTATTATTGGCCTACATTGTTCAAGGATACACACAGTCATGTCAGAACTTGCCATGTATGCAAAACTACAACAACCAAAGAGAAGTATGCAACACTCCCACTTCAACCAGTCTTTGAGGTAAAACCTTTTACACAGTGGGGGATGGACTTCATAGCTCCCATCAATCCACCTTCTTCTGCGGGTCACAAGTATATTCTCACCATTATTGATTATTTTACACAATGGACTACAGCTCTTGCATGCAAATAGTGTACTTCTGAAGTGGTAATTGATTTCATTGAATCAGGTATTATCAATCACTTTGGATGCCCTTTATCTTTGGTTTGTGATAATGGTCTTGCATTTGCATCATTGAAATTTTCTAATTGGGATTTTGATCATGGGATTATAATAAAGTTTGCATCCAATTACTATCCATAGGGTAATGGGTTGGTTGAGTCTTCCAATAAAAACCTATTAACAGTCATCTGTAAGTTACTAGAGAAGAATCCCAAGGATTGGCACACTCAACTTCAATTTTCTCTATGGGAAGATCGTACAAGACAAAATACTTCCATAGGGACCTCCCCTTATCACCTTGTGTATGGCCAAGAACCTATATTTGCAATTCAATTAAGGATCCCTACTTTGCAATTCATTAACGAATATTATGATGAAGAGAACATGTGTGAGGCCCACCTACAGGAGTTGTTACACCTTGAAGAAAGAAGAGATGAAGCCTTAGAGAACTTTGCTAAACATTAGGGTGTAGTCAAAAGGTGGTTTGATAGAAGATCCAAGGTAAAATCCTTTCGGATTTCTGACTTGGTTCTCTACCAGGATAAAGCCCATGACTGTAAGGGGGAGCATGGTAAATTTGACAAACTTTGGCTTGGCCCTTACCAGATTTCAGAAATCCTGTGAGATAAGGCTTTCCACTTGAAAACTCTCACTGGGGAGGATATCCCACTACCTGTCAATGGGAAGTATTTGAAGCATTATTTCCAGTCTTGAGCTATTTTCAACTCTTTTCCTATATATAATTAGATTATTTTTTCTTTTCTTTGCTTTGCTTTGGTTAGAGTAGGTTTTCCTTTGCTTTTGTTTGTTTTGGTTAGTGTAGGTTTTCTTTCGGTTTGGTGTGTTTTGCTCTGGAGGTCTTCTTGTTTTCTTCTGGATGTGTTGCATCTGTATGGAAAATATTCTTTTTCTGGGATTGTTCTGGGTATTTCCTTGATGAACTTTAATCATGTTCCTTGAATGGATGGTTGAGGTCCTCGTTATCGTCACACAATCTAAATGTCTGATTTAAAGAGGATGGATCACTAGTTTGATTTAATTTTGAAGTATTCTAAAATCTTATATCTCTTATACATCTTAAAAATCCTGAGGTTGCTGTAGGGTCTTTGTGAGGTCTTGTCAGGTGAAAAATCTTATTTCTGCTTCAGTGCCACTATGGTTCTTAGCCTTGAGTGTGAACTTCATTATTCACAGGTTGAAAGAAAAAATGAGAAGAAAAGAATATCAAAAGAGGAAAAGAGAAAATATTGAAAATAAAATGAATTCAACTCATCAGGGGTATCCGAATATCTCTACTAGGGCTATGGATGCCTGGTTGGTAGTAGAGCTATGTTCGGGAGAGTCATAGCGATAACCTCATCGGGGCTATAGATGCCTGACTGGCAGCGAGGCTCTATCCAGGTTGATTTTGGAGTTAGAATCTTTATGTAGCCTGAATTGATTGAACTTGGTTTCTATAGTAGCCCAAGGAGGGAAATGAACTCATGTGCACACACTTGGATTTTCAGTCTATGGAAGGTTCAATCCTGCCTTTGGTGCTAATTCTTTAATCTTGCATTTTGATTTGTTTTTTTGATAGTGAGATCAAAACCAAAGATTTTGGGCTCATGATTCTTGTTCATCATCAAATGCTTTGGAGGATTTTCCTAGCAGAGTCACCATTTATTGTGCAGTTTTTACACACATGCCCCGCTAAAAGCAGGGACCTTCTTTCGCTTTGATTTTTGGTGTTTTGGCCCTTTGATTTCAAAGATTACCATGCCTTGGTATGAGCTTAAATGTTTAACTTGCTTTCCTAAGCATTTCCCCCATGTTGCACATTGAAAAACTTAAGTTTTGGGTGAAATTTGAGTTTTCACTACATTTCGAGAGAATCCGCCCCGTCTGGATTTTCCCGGATTCCATTCAAACTCTGGCTAAATGCGATGGTTCAGGAATTTCTGGTCTTTGCAGAATTTTGTGTGGGCCATATTTTTCTGGAAGTCCATTGTCTCGTTGAGTTTTCGAACTTCTCTTTGGGATTTGGTGATTTGGGCATTTGGATTCATCAATTTGCTTGCTCGGACGCTTGGTATGTGATTTTGATCCCTACCTTGAAGTGTTAATTATTGGTCATTCAAGGTCCTTTTACGTCCATCTGGGAGCTCGATCTTGCATGTTTCATGACTAAATGCTTCAAACTAGGGTTGTGTTTGATGTTTGAGGATATCTTGTATTCCACCCTAGTTAACCAGTTAGATTTTAATGATGTTCCACATTATAGAATGTTCCACGTCTTTCCCATAGGTCTAGGTGTTAGTTTGGTTCCTTGTTGAGTGTGTTCGAGCTCAATCCAAGTTTAATTTGAGCCAGTTCCTTTCACCCATGGCAGAGGTTTTAATAGTCCAATCCAGGGCACCCTTGATTTGTTATGAGCCTTCATCATTTGGAGCCTTAGGTAGTTTTGATCCAAAGGAATTAATAGAAAGCATGAATTGGGTTTGAGTCAAGCTTAGGAGATTCGTAACTCATGAACATTTGATTGCCCCAAGTTCAAATCAAATGTGACAGTGTTTTTTCAGGATTTCAAGGGCTTTGTAGAATTTCCACAACCTTGGATTTTCCCAGATTTCGCATAACCTTATGTGTTCTGGGGTGTGCAGTGGAGTTCAGAGTTTTGGGAACTTCGCGAAATTCTGGTCTGGTAGGATTTTCCTGGATTCTTTGTGAAGCTTGGTGAAACTTGAAAATCGGGTGGATTGGATGAGTCTAATGATAAATGTTTATCATTCCATTCTTCTAACTGATAAATTACACAATGTTTATGCATCCTTTATTCATTTTTAATGATCAATTGTTGATATTGTGCCTTCTTTGGGAAAATCCACTTGGCTTGGATTTCCCTGAAATTCCTTTCTGGCCTGGATTCTATGGAGGGGTGAAAATCCCGAACTGTGTAGAGGATGGTTTAACGATGTTGTTGGGTTGATTTTGATCTTTGCTCGGATTTGTTTGAATGATGAATATGTTATTTGTGATGGGCTAATGCTGATCTTCATGTTATAATGGATATTATTGATGTTGGTTTTTGCTGAGTGCAGGGTGAGTCCAGCATGGTGGTAGCTGGAAGGAGAAGGTTTTGATGAAGATAAATAAATAGGGTCAGAGTAATTGAAGGAATGGTGGTGAGAGATATACTTTCCAATCGATGAAGACCCTGTTGTTGAACACCAATTTGATGATGCAGTTACTTATATTGCCGTTGTGGATTAATATCAGTCCCTTAGGATTGATTAGGAAGAGGTCATTGGGCGCTTGGGAGATGAAGTTGAATCTATGAAAGAAATTCCAGTATTGGTTACTCCACCGTTGGCAGACTTGGAGAGGGTAGTTAAGGTCTGAATTACATTGGAGATCCCAGGCCGACCTGTTTGTGGTTATTTTATTATTGTAAATCCTGGCTAGGCTGACATGCTTTGAAGGTATTCTATAAATTTGGCATTTCACCTCATTTACAAGATATAGAATATAGATGATAAAATAAAAGACAGATAGTTCTTAGAGAAAGTTAAGCAGTAGAGCAGAGGTAAAAGTTAGTCAATTTCTAAGAAAGTGCTATAATAGAACATTGGAATTGTTATTGTAATTCGATGATTCAATACAATTGAATACATTGTGATTTTCTGGTGATCTCTTTGTGTTGACTTATCTTGCATGGTTCTTATGGTTCTATCTTTTAAATTGCTCAAGGCTATTAGATGTATGTTAGATCTGATTTAATGGTGTTTATGGTTTAATGCTTGAAGTGTTGCAGCAATTCCTAGTCCATACTTTTTGCAACTAGTTGATTGTTAGTTGCTTTGCAATGTTATCATGGACCTTATATTTATTGTGCTTAGATAATTGTGAAGTTTATCCATTTCAATTGCAATTGATTTGTATTGGATGAATTTTCATGGTCTGAAAATCTTAATACCTTAGAAATTTGCACTATTTCTGTGAGATTGCATATTCATCTGGGTTAAGTAGGAATTAGTTTATAAGGGATGGGTCCATTTCGAGTATTTCATCATTTACATTGTTAATCTTAGGAGTATTTTAATTTAGGTATCCCTCTGAAACCCTAATCTTTTGTTATTTCTTTATCATTTGAGTTAGATTTAGGATTGAAGTATCATCATATTGCTAGATCTGATAAGTTAAATATTCAGTATTTGCTTGTAGTAAGGTCCCTTTGTGATTACCAACATTTTCACATTTATCACTGAGTTGTTTATGCATTGTCGAAACCTGACATTAGAGACCTTGGGGTTATCTCTTGAGGCTTGCTGATAGAGATTTACCTTTCAAGAGAGATATGATTTCATATTCTGTCTGAGTTGTTGTTGTGCAGAAAACATCATCAACAATATTCATCACGCCTTCTCTTCTTAGTAATGAATTCCCAAGTTCTGGGAAAATTATTTCTCAATTTTTATACAAGTCTTCATGAAAGCAACTAAATTCAGGCTCCATCTCATCAGTTGATCACTCATCAAAAATTGTCATTTGTTAGGTCCTTTTTTTGACATTTCGTAGCCTTCCCCTTCCTTGCTCACAAAGTGGGTTTTGTAAACTCTTTCCTTCACTATATATCGATCATTTATTTTGATTTAACTTATAGTTAAAGTTATCCTGTCATATTTCTATACTCCTGTTATTGTTTCTTGGTGCTTATAGGGTGTAAGTTTATCCTCTGAGTTTTCCTTAAAAGATACAAACGTAAAAGACAAATAATATTAATGTTATTATTTACCTATTAGAATCTCTAATGGATACAAGCTTGGGTGAGTGCTGATGCGGTTCCTTGAATTGATTTACATGTATCACCATTTGTAGAATCCATGCAACTTTGTCAAATATCTGTTACCCCAACCTTTTGCTCTTTGAGCATATATGCCTATAGATGGTAGTTGTAGACACATTTTACCTTACCTTGGCTTCAAATTACTTCTCTCACATCTTTTTTGAGGCCTTTGATTTATCTTGGCACTCTACCTTCACTTATTGGCTTTGTTGATTTCATGTCTTTTGATGCACTGTGTGTAATTTTGAAATGGTAAATTGATATATGTTTTTGTATCGAGTGATAAGTATAGAGTTCGATATGAATTGTAATGTATGCAAGAGCATATACCAATTTGATATTCTGTATTATTTGACAACTGTTAACAACATACAGTATGTTTTGAACAACAAGCTGTAAATAAGCCTAAACATTGTCATATGCCCATATCCTGTCACGTTTACCTAGCCATGGGAGCATCATACGATTAATGCCAAATCATCTTCACATAAACTATGCTGATTTTCCAACATTTTACCTAATTTAATACATCTAAATGCCATGTGTTTCTAATATGTTAGAAATTCTTAGTGTAATTATTCATGTCAAATGTATATCATATATTCCAGTATTAAGCTATTGGAAAATCATTAATAAAGTTAGGATAATGAGTCAAAGTGTTTAACTGTTTAATGTCTTTTGAAAATAGATTATATTTTTTAGAAAAAGAGAACCTAAAAGGTTATTTATAATGTTTTTAACATTTGAATTATAAGACAACTTTATTTAAGAATTTGTTGAGTAGTCGAGCCTCTTTATTTATGATTATATATATATATATTACTCTCTTGTATTTAGAGTAATTTATTGGAAAAATACCTTGCTTTAATTTAAATTAGGCTCACACCTTAAATAGAAAAGAAGATAGTTTACCAATTAAGTTAAATATAAAGAATGTTTTGTCAACATTTGTAGTTGTCTTATGGGAAATGATATAGGTCAATAATTGAAGTTGTGAATTTGACTTACGAAAGGGTTTGGAGAATTAATGTTTTCTTAGAGTGAATTCTTGAATTTAAACCACTCGACTTCTAGATTAGTTAGATAAGTATCTCTTTGTACTCTTGGTAATCCTTTGAGAAACCCTTGAGGGGTACATCAAGTTGATAAGTGTGCAGTTAAGTTCCTGAGTGCAAAATAAGATTATGAGAAGATAGATCAAGCTTTTCCATTATGTGGGTATCTTAACAAGCGTAGAATTGAATATGTTTTCTTTACGTTAGTGTTAATAAATATTTAACTAGCTCCCTTCAGGTGTATTTTTCCTCTATGCGTCGGCCCGTGCATCGCAAAGTTAGCTCGGCCTTTTATCTAGGTTTTGCTTTGCTGCTCCACATGTCTACTCCTCGCAACCCCGAGTCTCTGCATTCCTTCGCATTCCAGGAAACTCTGCTATGCTTCCACGTGTTGCAGCTATGAGATACTTTTGATCATGCTTTCTTACTGTCTCATCAAGCTCTGCTCAGGTGCCATGAAGCCTTTTTTCCAAAAGTTTTTGGCAGGTCCCATAGTTTCTATATGCGGTGTACACTTGCTACGTGTCTATTATTCACAAATCTTTCCACATAAAGATGAAGTAGCAACCACGGGCAACGAAACACTGCCTCATGTCTCTTTTGTGCCCGACTGGTAATCATTCCCTCTATTGTTGATGAAGTGCTTAGCCCATTTGACATGTGTAGCATTAACACAAGTCCTCAGTAGTGAAAGAAAAGGGTTCATATGGGCAGTGAAAGGCTACCACGTGCCTAGCTAGCAGATCTCATATTCAAGCGATGGACTAGATGAATTGAATGATGCTATTGACCACTGCGTGTCATAATCATTCACATAGGAGGGTGACACTTGTCTGATTGGGCCTTGCCGGGACCACCACCATCAATTGCAGAGGATGCACCTATTCCTAGAGTGACTGGATGCTTGGTTCTAGATTGATTCTGTTGCAATGGATTTGGGAATATTCTAATTCTTGCATCATTGCCAAGGGATTGCGAAATATTTTCAATTACTTCTCTTTGAGGTGGTGGGAAGTTTTCCTGCTATATATACTTTTCTCTATGGTGAGAAAAGGGTCCAAAATTTGAAGGAAAATGCTGGTTTTAGTAAAAAGATGCCAGACCTTTATTTCTATTTTATTTTATTGCAAAGACTCTCAGACTGTGCCAATTATTTGGCTTTTCTATTTTTCATGCTATTTGATCAAACTGTAAACTGTGCTTTTATTGTCTGGACATTTCATTTAAGAACTTCTATATATGTTGAATTCAAGTTTGCTGACCTAGACCATGTCTAATGACTCTTCTTGGAGTAGGAATGTATGCAATATTATGTCAATAAATGGATTATCTATGCTGCAATCTTAAGTTTCTGATGTTCTGGAACACTACAACACCATTCAGGCCCTTAGATTTGTGATTTATCGTGCCTACCATTAAGTCTTGGTGCATCACCTTAGGTTAGACTTTATTTTATTATATCCGTTTCCTTTTCCCTTTCAAACCCCCATTGCAAAAGAAGTCGGCTTCTCTAAAAACCCAGAGGTCACTCAGTTTAGCGCAAAAGGTCCCCCATAAACTAAGTTTCCCATAAGACACTGTTACCTCATCAAATTTTGGCATCAACAGTTTGTTCTTTTTTTTGGCATGCCTGGTGGGACTGAACTTAAATGAAATTATGTTTTAGAAGGGTGTATGAGCCATTGGCCTATAACTAGATCCCAAACCACAGGAAACCCCAATTTACTAGTACCTCCACTGGAAACAGTCTGAGTCGCAAATCAGTTGGTAACCATTCCATTCCTCTCACCATGTTGTCAGACACCAACATAAATTACATGGCATGGGACGTCGGAAGTCCCCTAGTAGCCTCGGTAGCACTTGCTGTTTGGGGCGCTATCCTAATTTCAGCCATGAAAGCTATACCGAAGTTTACCGGAGATGGCTCAAGAACACCAGCAGAACATTTGCAAGATGTGGCAGATGTATGTCTGGTACACGGGATTACAACGCAGAATATAGCTCTAAGGATTCTCACCGCATCTTTTAAAGGCAAGGCGTTGGATTGGTACCAAACACTTTCACCTAATACAATTCGCACCTGGGATGAGCTCGAAGATCCGTTCTATGAGAGGTTCTCAAATGATGGAGATCATTTTTCACTATATTATCAACTATCTGTCATAAAACGAGCCCCCCAGGAGGCTCTAACAGACTTTAGTGTCTGATTTCACACAAATTGGTAGAGGATTCTTGTTACTATATGCTCCACTCCCGAGTTAGCATTCATATTTTATCTAAAGTCCATCAATTCTAACATTTCTATGATGATCAAGTCTTTAGGAGGAGCTACTCTACCAGATGCTTACAGTGTCACTGTTAAGGCCGATAATCATTTGATAGATTGTAGAAAGTTCCCCCTCAACCTATCATGCCAATATTTCCTGAAATATCAATTCCTGCACAAGAATTTGCCTCAAATAGTGTGCCCACAACTACTTAGTCAATGTGCACATATGCGGCAGCCCCACAAAATGTAGCCTCTACATCAGGTTCTTCCAAGGATGAAATGAGCGACCTCAAAGAGATGTTGCAAATCATGACAAATGATATAAACACTCTTAAGCGGAACCGATCAACATCTCTGAAGCCTACATATCAAAACTATCAAGGTGGGTGGTCCTCATATCAGCAGAATCAGTACCAAGACATGCCTCACACTAATCCACCAACTCTGACTGCAAACCAAATGGTGCCGGTGCCTACTCCACTAACGACTGCGTCACCAAGCTTGAGTAGGTAATTTATTGCAAGGCATAACAACTTTATTGATGATATCAATCCGTGGTGCTTCCCTTGCAGCGATGCACATATGCCCTAGAATTGTCCACATGACAATTTTCAACAAAAGGTGGCGGAGCAACGCAGCCAAGGCGCGACAACAAAACATGGAGGTTACATATATGCCTCACCACAAATGGAGAGTGCGGTTCTTACCATGCAAATGAAAGGAATTTCTTTAGAATAAGAATCCGATATTGCTCTTGATCACGCGCTTTTCTCCTAGATGGAGGAGGAAGAAACGGTGTTTGCTAATGATGCATTCATATCCAAAACACCGCAAGTGCAATCTGATCATAACACGCATTCAAAGAGGAGATTCATCGGCGAGTCAGTTGTTTCACATCCGATCGACCCACAACTCAAAAGTTCTTTCGATCAAATTCCTGACACTTCAACCATCCCATCACCATCTCAACCATGAAAGGAAATTATTATAGCAAGAACTAAGGAGTAGAAACCTTCGAGCTTGTCACCTTTTAATGTGGTAGAACAATTGAAGAAATCATCTGCTAATGTGTCTCTATGGGACATTCTAGCTATCCCAGAGAAAAAGATGCTATTACAGAAGGAACTTCAAGAAGAGGTCAATACAAGGCCAACAAAGTAGTTTGCAAGTACAAAGGTTATTAATCAAACACCACCAGCTAAAGTCTTTACAAAAAATACAAAGGAATCCCCTGTCGAGGTTAGGGATAAGTTAAAACCTCAACCCTTCTTCTTGAATCTCATTATAGGAAAGAAGTTATTGCACAATGCTATGATTGATTCTGGTGCTAGTACCACGGTTATGCCTAAACAGATAGCCAAAGCTTTATGACTTAGCTATGAACCTATGAAAAGGGGGGTAATGTAGCTTGATGGGAACAAATTTGAAACCGTAGGTGTCATCAGAGAACTTCCTTTAACTCTATTTGCTTGCCCTAGTATCACGGTGCTGCAACAAACCATGATCATAGATGTTCCTCCTATGTTTTGTCTCTGTCTATCTTGAGAATTTACTTCAAAGGTGGGTGGATACCTGTCCTTGGATTGGTCACATCTGATACTCATAACCAAGCATGGAGAAAAAATGAAGATAAAATCAAAGTCTTTGCATTCTGAACATATAGCAGATGAAGCATTGATCAATTTTGAAGCCGCGCATACCTCTATCACCAAGCAAGAAATGTATTGTGTAGAATTACTAGAGGAAGAAAAGGTGAGCGGAGACTGGAATGAAAAAGAAGATGCTCTATTGAGTGAACACATGGACAATGATCCTTTCAGAAATTATCATGGTATAGGATTGGGCACCTATGTAATTTATGTTGAAGACCAAGTATTCCCAAAGGTTGCCAAAGAGTCCCAAGGAAGCCAAGAAAATGAGCTATGGACATTGTAATTTGATGAAGCAAGAAGCAAAGTGGGTGCTGGAGTGGGGATATATCTAATATCCCCCCAAAATGAAAAATTGTTAAGGTCTTTCCATTTTCATTTTGCTTGTTCAAACAATGAGGTTGAATATGAAGGATTAGTTCAAGGTTTAAGCCTTGCAAAATGAATGGGCATTAAGCAATTAACAGTGTTCGGAGATTCTGAACTAGTAGTCAATCAAGTCTGAGGAATTTCCACGACAAAGAATGTCTGAATGAGATCCTATCGGCACCGAGTCTAGGACTTGGTTGAGGATTTGAAGCATTCAACATCCAGACTATTCCTCGAGGACAAAATAGTGATGCAGATTGCATGCCCATGATTGGTGCTTAGTTTGATCTTGTCTCTAACCTTATACATATCGAGAATTCAATACGAGTGTTAGTCTGACCAACGATCCCCAAAAATAATCAGAGTTGGCATGTTTTTGAAAGTGATGAACACATCACCTCATTCATCCAGCAGTCAAGAGAATTCACCGATCAGCTTCAACCAAAGATTGCCGAAGCTTATGAAGGACAAATTATGCAACTCAAATCTAACAAGCTTTCGAAAGGATTGGTTACTCTAAAAAAAAAATTCGATTGCGATGATGCCCGAAATGATAAATGAAAGTTCATAGTAGACACAAGTGATTATGTGAGCCTTCGGTTCACAAATGGCAAGAATGTTCGAGTCGGGAAAAATGTCCCACACCATGATAAAGAAAGACTCATTAATTTTTGTGAAAAATATGGAGTAGTGGCCTGGTCCTATGATGATCTGGAGGGATATGATCTTGATATCATTGAAAACATTATTGGGCTAACAAAAGGTGCAAAACCAGTCCAACAAAAAGAGGTCGGTCAACCCTAAAATTGAAGCACTAATGGCGCAAGAGCTAACTAAGCTCATTGAGTCATGCATTATCTTCCCAATCAAGCATAGTACTTGGGTATCCAATCTGGTCTCGGTCTGAAAGAAGAATGGAGATATCTGTTTGTGTGTGGACTTCTGAGACCTAAACAGAGCATCCCTGAAGGACCATTATCCACTACCTTCAATGGAGTCAATCCTACAAACGGTTGTAGGATCAGAAATTTTTTCTCTATTGGATGGTTTCTCTGGCTACAATTAGATACGAGTTAAGGAAGAAGATTAACACAAGACTACATTCACCACAAAGTGGGGAACATTTGCATATGCTAAAATTCTTTTTAGTTTATCCAATGCAGGGGCAACATTCTAGTGAGAGATGGACATCGCATTCAACAAACTAATCAATAAGTTTATTCTAATTTACTTGGATGATCTTACTGTGTTTTCTAAATCTAAGGATGATCATTTTGATCACTTCGAAATAGTTTTTCAAAAGTGTCGGGAGTTCGGGGTTTCCCTAAATCTGAAGAAATGTGTATTCAAAGTACTGCAAGGCAAGTTGTTAGGACATGTTGTATCTAAGGAAGGGATTTCAATTGACCCCGAATAGGTAAAATCCATCAAGGAACTCCCCCTTTCAGTGAATAAGAAAGGTGTTCAGTCTTTTCTGGGCAAGGTAAATTTTGTTAGCAAGTTTGTTTCCGACTTTGCGGGAACAATTAAGCCGATCACCCTGATGCTTAAGAAGGATCAGGCATTCAAATGGACGACTGAAGCTCGGGATGCCTTTGAAAAATTTAAGGAAGCTATTTCCATAGCCCCGGTACTGGTTAATCCAGATCTATCTAAAGATTTTATAATGTATGCATTCAGTAGCAAGTCCAGTATCGCTACTATCCTAACCCAAAAAGATGATGAAGAAAAGGGGGAACATCTAGTGGCATTCTACTCCTGGACCCTGAAGGAATATGGGGTGAATTATAATTTCATCAAAAGGAAAGCCTTTGCAATAGTGAAGGGACTTAAAAAGTTCCGCCATCTAATTTCTTGCAACAAGGTGTTTGTGTATGTCACACATTCCAGTGTGCGCGAATATATCATGGAAGGGGAGATCACAGAAAAAAGAGCTAATTGAATCACCAAGATCCTAGAATATGACATTGAGGTCAAACCTACTAAAACTATTAAAGGAAGAGGACTATGTGAATACATGACACAAAACAAAGAGATACCTGTCGTAGAGGAGCAACAGAAGCTCATCTTGATAAATGAACTAGAATCAGAGGGTTGTTGGCTGACTGATAGAATGAGGTTCATGCAAACTGGAAAGTATCCACCAAGTCTCTCAACCCAAAAGAGGAGATACTACTGACTGCAAAATTGCAGATATACGCTAGTAGAAGGAGTCCTTTTCAAAAGGAATTTCAATGGTCTTCTCTTCTGATGCGTTACTTTGGAGCAAGCAAAGAGGATCCTCAACGTGTTCCACAACAACGCTGCGGGCGGAAACTACTATGCTAAGACCACCACCATTAAAATCATGTGTGTCGGTTACTACTAGCCTACACTATTTAATGATTCCCACTCTTTGGTAAAATCTTACAAAAAATGCCAGTTCTTTACTGACAGAAGGAATAATTCTGCCATGCCTCTCAAACCCATAGTGGCGGACGAACCATTTATGTAATGGGGCCTGGACTTCATTGAGATGATTGACCCAACTTCTAGTGCCAGACACAAGTGGATTCTGACCACCACAGATTACTTCACTAGATGGATGGAGGCCATTCCGCTTAAAAGAGCAACAAAAATAGAGATTGTAGATTTCTTCGAAGAGCTGGTGACAAGGTTCGGTCCTCTGAAGACTATCATTTCTGATAATGCCAGAGCTTTCCTAGGCACAAAGGTATGTCACTTCGCATTAAATAATGACATATTCCTCAGGACATCATCAAATTATTACCCATAGGGAAATGACCTAGCGGAGTCGACAAACAAGAGCCTAGTCCAGCTCCTTAAAAGGATTGGTTCGGAACACCAGAGGGAATGGAACAAAAACCTTCGAGTAGCACTCTGGGAAAACTGGAGAACTCCTAAGCAAGTCCTTAAGACTTCACCTTATGAGTTGGTATATGGGAAAGAGGCGCTATTACCTATATCTATGGAGATTCTGGCACTCCAATTGTTGAAATCCCTCGAGATAGAACAAAATGGCGCCATGGAAGTTCGGCTTGCTGAACTGTTAGAAGTGCAAGAAAAAAGGGAGAATTCCCTAATAGCCATGACAAACTGTCAACAAGTGGTCAAGTGATGGTTTGACAAGAAGGCTTCCGATCAAGGCCTAAAGTGTGGAAACTTAGTACTAAAGTATGATAAAAGGGCTGCTAAGCCAGGTCAGCATGGTAAAATTGATAGCCTATGGGATGGTCCCTTTAACATCATTCGGTGTAAGGAGCATAACTCTTTTGAGTTAGAAAGTATGGAATAGGAACCCTTAGGAATCTTGGTTGATGGGATTGATCTTAAGTTGTTCCATTAGGTGCTGAGTTCTATTTTTGTACATATGTGAATAGTGCTTTATTTTATTTTCCTTTCTTTGGCCGGTCTTTTTCAAAATTGGTTTGTGTCTTTGCGGAATTAATTCATTATTACGGAGGGTGGAATAGCAGGATTGCTTTACATAAAACATACCCATGTGCAAAGAAATAAACACATATGCTATAAAAGAGCCCATAAAATTGAAATACAGAATGAAATTTTTATAGCCCATAAAACTAAAATGCAGAGTGAAAGAAAGAGCATGAATTTTCTTTATACAGATATATATCTATTTATATATATTCTTTGGATTTTTACATTAAAAAATGGTTGGGGAAGCCATAATCCAAAAAGTATGTGAGTATTTGAGCTATTCTTTTACATATGAAAAATGATAGCCTTTTTCAGGCTTATATACATACTATAGGGCAGGTGGTCTAGGCAACAACAAGAAATAAAGAAAACGGGGAGGCATTTTTTGGGAGCAGAGAGGGTTTTTTCATCCAAGGTCATGAGAGGCAGCAATTGATGCATCAATGGCAGCGTCTACCTTTTCCTTGTCAACAAGTTCTTCGGCAGCAGAAGCAGCATCATTTGGCACAACCACCATTAGCGAGGGAAATACCAAGTTCCTAAAGTTAGTATACCAATCTACGTCATAGAATGGTATCATGTTGTAACTGTGGAACAGGAAGTAGAGTGCCTGGGTAGCCCTCTGCTGATGCTTGTCGCATGTCTGAAGGCATAATCCACTAAGAAACAATATCCAAATGACTACAACTTCTTCCTCGATAAAGCAACGGAGGTCGCTGGCTAAAAATAGACCTACCCCATATGCGGCGTGAGAAACAACATCACCAAGGCCATTCAGGTACTTTTTGGGAAACATTTCTTTGACCAGCTTCAGGATGAGAGGCCTGGGGATGCCAATATCTAACATAGACACTACGAAGTGGGAACATATATTAGTGTTCACACGATACTTGTCCTCATATTCTATGCAGTCTTTACCCAGAACCCATTTTATGGCTATTAAGACCAAGGAATGCTTATTCTTGGTCATCCTTTTCAGCCGCCTAGTAGAAACCTCCCCTAGAAACCATGTTTTCTACTTATAAGAGGTTAGAGGAATAGGAGTATCCATGATTCTGACACTATGCCTATGCTTTTTAGCCAATACTGAAACTTATCTATCACCTAACCTAAGAGAAAACTTGCTTAAAACTCTGCTAAGAACCTATCACTGCTCAAATGCTAAGCATAATTTCCTCACTACTTACCGACCTATTTATAGAAAAAATGACAAGATGCATGCTAATCCGTTTCGAGAAAATGTGATGATAACTAGATGCCAACTTGAAAGGGGTGCCTACGTTTTCTCACATTTCTGGACTAGTTGCATCTATGGAGGTATGACTCAATGTGTGCTAGATTAATAGGAGCTAATTAATTAGCTTTAAAAAGGTGGTGCTCATCAACTATAAATTGCATGGTCGTAGGCTATTGTGTCATCTCATAGGCATTTCCCAGAGCCCAAGGAAATATTCATATCTTTTTAGGTCGTGATCGTTTGCTTTGGTGTAATTATTCCATCCAGGATATTAATTACCAGCACATACTAACACAAGGTTAGAAAGAAAAATGCTGGCTCAAGTTTCAAGGGAATCATAGCATATCACACGGTTGCCAAACACAATAATAAGCTTCTACCGCCTCAAAATGGCAAGTAGTTTATTTTGCGTGAATTGCAAAATTAACGGTACATGCCGAATTAAATGCAAAAAGCATGTTTTCATCTACCACCTTGAGGAAAGATAAACAAATATTGCATGAAAAGGCTTAATAATTCAAATTATTTTCACAAACGCCAAAGCTAGAGGTGCAATGTGTTTTTTTTCAGCGTATCCAGAGCCAAGAAAAATTGTAGAGTCTAGAACTCACAGAGGTCTTCATAAAAAGAGAAAATGTAAGAGGGACCATCTCAACAAATGCAAGAGGAAATTAGCCAGGAGTTGTTTACAGCCATACGGTCATCAAAAGTCATGTATGTCTATGAGGATTTGGCGTACGCTACGCCTGGTATACCTAGCAGGCTGCAGAGGGCCTATACAACAAAGTTGAAAAGGCCTAAGGATTGCAGAAACAAGAAAAGGGTTTGATAGAAATGGTATAATATCTATGATCCACGGCTCGCAAAAATCCCTAAGTCCTTAAGAGAAGTAGCCAATGCAAGGTTGACGACACCAAAGGTCG
The DNA here is from genome assembly GCA_007258455.2 of Sequoia sempervirens. NCBI lineage: Eukaryota > Viridiplantae > Streptophyta > Pinopsida > Cupressales > Cupressaceae > Sequoia > Sequoia sempervirens. The sequence continues at coordinate 377,911,430 of VDFB02000003.1, read as the reverse complement.
ACAAACCTACAACAATGAAAAATTTCGTACAGTGGTCTTCCAAAATACATGGTCCCACTAGTGCACTATTGCACAAAGATAGTTGACGCTGCCATCCAACGTTATAACCCTGATACCCACTACATCGAAGGTCGAAACTTAAGGGTTCACATCAGCCCACATGCCATCTGGCATATGCTATGCATCCCAGACCCAAGTAAAAGAAGAGAGAACATTGAGTCCTTTTACCCTGGCAAAGGAGAGAAAACATGGAGGGCAATGAAAAAAAATCAGAGTTCTTGTTGGAGGAGACTGGTAGGAAAGGCATCACAGCCGCTAAACTTCCAAGTATTTTGTTTCCACGCAGAGCATTACATAAAGATTTGAAAGATGCCATATCCATGCTAGCTTTTGTGTGTGACCGAGACTCTGATGAGATGGTGGAAACTTTTCAACTGGGACCAACATTCCAATTCCGCAAGTAGCATGATACCTTCTGGTATGATTTTGCTGAGTTTATAGTAGATGAAATGATATGGAAAATAAAGAATTACTCAGCGGAGGAAAAGTTTAGATTTGTTTCTTTCCTGGTTCACATGTTTCTACATCAAAACCCTAATTTTTTCACCCGGTATTTTCAATTATCAATTTTTGATGAGCAGGGTAAGAGGAAGCTAGTGTCCACGTGGACGCTTTTTCTTTCCATATCATATGATTATTATGCATTTTTAGACTATTTCATAACTCTGGTCTTGCATGATTCAATTGAAAAATATGACATAATTTGGCTCGACAAGGAGCATATCAGATATATGCAGAGTTTCACTCCTGCTTGTGACTGGTTCTTAGGAACAAATTTCACAATTCTCCAAATGTGGGGCTTCATTGGTTGACCTTTTCTTCTCCCAGCATGTGTCCAAGATAGAGTGGTCACACTGGAAATGTATCAGCAGTTGTGTATCATTGATTTTACCTTCTGTAGCAGCAAAAGTGTTAAGAAAAATGGATTCTTCTTTTGTCCGAAGAATTTCAAGTCGGTAACTTTGATTAAGAAACAATCAGACTAGTTATTAGAGGATAAACTGGCTTATTTAGGGTTGGTGCTGGTAAATGATAAGTGGGAATACAACCCTTTCAATGACTTGCTAGAGCCACATATGAAAGTTACATATGTTCCCCGACCTTATTGGGAGAAATAACGTAACCCGCGAGCAGACAAGGATGAAAATTTTGTTGAATTGGCGCATATTCCTACGCAAGATACTAGAGGGCCATGGCACAAGTTCTAATTTGCTGTGGTGGTGGCCCAAGATAATGTCCACATGGAGTACGCCATGTACAATAAGTTGAAGAAGGTTGAGGAGTGGGCTACTAAAAAAATAGAAGCTTTTTGTAAGTATCGCAAGGAGATAGGGCAATTGGATTCCCCTTACAACAATTTGAAGGATGACAAGGAATTTGAAAGACAGTGGGATGAGGGCCACCCCAGCTTGAGCTCTAGTATTAATAAGAGTGGAGACCCGGGGGCAACTCCAAAGAGCAGGAAGAGGAAGCAGTGACATCTGCCTCCTCTTCATCAAAGGAGAAAGGACCCAGGAAGCCCACCTATGTGGCCACGAATGTGCACTTTAATATATCAAGGGCCTCACATACACTCACTTGGGCCATTAAGCTAGCTAGGTTATCACTAGAGCAAATGGAAATAGCTGCCAAAGCTCAGGAAAGTCTGCTCGAAAAGTGACAGTGCATAGAGAGCATTCTTGGAGAGGGTTCACAAGAACCCACCAAAAGAAAAGTGCTTGTAGCTAGCCAGGAGTTGAGGCTGAGGAGGAGTCACTGATGATTATGGAGCTACCATCGACTAGTCAACAGGTAAAATCTGCCCCTTCTTCCCTTGCTTCTCATTCCTTAGTATCTGCCCCTGCCTCACTAGTGATCCCTACCATGAGTACTGGCCCTCTATCTTCCACTTTTAATCCAGCATATTCAGGAGGTTTCGCACAATTTTCGTAGACTGCTCCACTCATCCTTACTCCTCCATGGACCCTTACACCTGCTACTGCCATTCAGTCTCTCCTTGCCTCGCTTTCAGAAAACATACCACCTACGAGTGCCCCTTCTTTTTCTATTATTACTGCAGATCCTCTTCCATCACAACAGGCTAACACCACATTGACAACTCCTCCACCATCCCAACCTATGATTCCTATGGCTGATTCACCAATTCAATCATTACAAATGACTAGCTCTTCTATTGGGCCTCAAACCAAAGTTTGGAACATGCCCCACTTCTCCCCGCAGACTGTCACTCTCTAGAAGAAACAAATGCCCGTGCCTATGAGGGTTACCTATCCCTATGCCCTACCTTCTGGCACTCCTTTTGTAGGTGGACTAGTTTCGTCACCAGTCGAATTTATGGCATAGATTGATTGTGGAAAGGAGGCACGTGCAAGTAGAATGTGAAAGGGCAGGGCAAAAGATGACAACCCTTCTGCTGAGCCAAAAATATAGACTCTTTATGATGAGGCCCGACAAGAATTGAAGTTTTCCATAATGTACCCAAGGGTAACAAGCCTCAAGGGGAAATGCACCCTAAAGATTATGAGATATATGCAGTAGGGCTCAACATGAAGGTGGCCCGACTGCAGGATAAGGTTGAAATCATGGAGGAAACACAATGGGTAGTCACTTTTGACTTCCTTAAAACTGGCCGCCAGCTTAAGAAAAGGGATGAGCAGCTTAAAGTAGTCAAAGAAAGGGTTATTTTTTTGTAGAAAAAAGACAAATCCCTAGAGGCAGATGTGGCCGGTATGACAGAAAGGGTGCTGGTAGTAGAGGATGATAGGAACAGACTTCAGGGTGAATTTGTGAAGACTCAAGTTTCCGACCTTGCCATGATAAAAGAGCTATAGTCTAAGACAAAAAAAAATCTACGACTGAAGAATGAAGAGCTGAAACAATTTTTCCTTTAGTGTAGTCAAGTAATGGTGTAGAGGAATGAAGTGTTGGAGCACCAAAAGGCCTAATATGAGCAGAAAATACAAGAAAAAGATGCTGAATTTAAGGGCCTAAAGGCTCAAATAGAAGAACTCCAAGAGACAAAGTCTTCTCTGGAAACACACTTAGCAATTCACTCCCGAGCCAAGGAGAATTGGAATAAAGAAATGAGCAGCTTTGTGGAACAACTAGCATCCGAGAAAAAAAAAGGGAAGAATTGGTTGAGGCCATTATTTTAAGAGACGCGAAGATTTCTTTTCTTAAAATCTCTCTACTATCTCCCCCTACACAGCCAGACATTATTCCATTGGTTAGGAAATTGTACATCTCTCACTGGGAAAAAATTAAATCCTTTTGCCTAACACTGTAGCCTACCCTCCAATTCATCGTCAAGGCATCAAAGCTAAGCCAGGAGGCTCATGATATGATTGAGCAGTTCCCACGGTTCATCTTGGAGAAGGTTCCTGAAGCAAAATATTTTCTCACCGAGCTATACTCGGTCTTTGATGAGAGACTTGCCAGAGCAGGTATTGAAGATTGGGATGCTGCTGCACTAAAGAAACCACGACTATTCTGAGAAAGACACTGGAAAACATGCAGGGGAGTTTCTCTGAGTTGAGCAAGATGGTTTTGTCATCCTCATTCCTTGAAGATGGCTCTATTGCCAAGACCGAGTAGATTGTTGAAAAGATAGAAGAGAAAGAAAATAATCCAGAGGCTTTTAGGGATTTCAGTCATCCTCCCATGGTGACCGTCATTGAGGGAGTGATTCATTCGCTTGCACAACTACTATTTCATTATGAAGCAGGGGCCAATTTACCCAATGCCCTGCCTCACAAGGAAACTATTGATCTAAGTGGAGTGCAGGAGAATTTACGCAACATGGTGAAGCCATCTGAGGATGAATGGTCACCTCTACAGGCGGCTCTTTTCAATCTCAGAATCCATTATCTAATGAAATGACACTCTGGCCTATAAACCAGAGAAATTTTGGGTTCTTCGTTCCTTAGTCGAAACACCTCTGATAGTCGCCAAAAGCTGTTAATAAATATTTAACTAGCTCCCTTCGGGTGTATTTTTCCTCTATGCATCAGCCCGTACATCGCAAAGTTAGCTCAGCCTTTTATCTAGGTTCTGCTCTACCACTCCACGTGTCTACTCCTTGCAACCCCGAGTCTCTGCATTCCTTCACATTCTAGGAAACTCTGCTATGCTTCCACGTGTTGCGGCAATGGGATACTTTTTATCATACTTTCTTACTGTCTCATTGAGCTCTGCTCGGTTGCCATGAATCCTTTTTTCAAAAAGTTTTTGGTGGGCCCCACAGTTTCTATCCATGGTGTACACTTGCTATGTGTCCTCTATTCGCAAATCTTTCCACATAGAGATGAAGTAGCAACCGCGGGCAGCGAAATGCTGCCACACGTCTCTTTTGCTTTCGACTAGTAATTGTTCCCTCCATTGTTGATGAAGTGCTCGGCCCATTCGAAATGTGTAGTGTTAACGCAAGTCCTTAGTGACGAAAGAAAAGGGTTCATACGTGCAGCAAAAGGCTGCCACGTGCCTAGCCAGTGGATCTCATATTTAGGTGATGGACTAGATGAACCAAATGATGCTATTGGCCATTGCATGTCATAATCATTCGCACAGGAGGGTGACACTTGTCTGATCGAGCCTCACTGGGACCACTGCCATCATTTGCAGAGGATGCCCCTATGCCTGGAGTGACCAGATGCTTGGTTCCAAATCAATTCTATTGCAATGGCTTTGGAAATATTCTGATTCTTGCATCATTGCGAGGGGATTGCAAAATCTTTTATGTTGCTGCTCTCTAAGGCGGTGGGAAGTTTTCTTGCTATATATACTTTTCTCTCTTGTGAGAAAAGGGTTCGAAATTTGAAGGAAAATGTTGGTTTTAGTAAAAAGATGCCAGGCCTTTATTGTTGTTTTATTTTATTACAAAGACTCTTAGACTGTGCCAATTGTTTGGCCTTTTTTTTTCATGCTATTTGATCAAACTGTAAACTATGCTTTTATTGTCTGGACATTTCATTTAAGAACTTCTATATATGTTGAATGCAAGTTTGCTGACGTAGACCATGTCTAATGACTCTTCTTGGTAGTAGGAATGTATGCAATATTATGTCAATGAATGGATTGTTTATGCTATAATCTTAAGTTTCTGATGTTCTAGAACACTACAACACCATTCAGGCCCTTAGATTTGTGATTTATCATGCCTACCATTAAGTCTTGGTGCATCGCCTTAGGTTAGACTTTATTTTATTATATCCATTTCCTTTTCCCTTTCAAACCCCCATTGTAGAAGAATTCAACTTCTCTAAAAACCCGGAGGTAACTCAGTTTAGCGCAAAAGGTCCCCCATAAATTGAGTTTCCCATAAGACATTGTTACCTCATCAAATTTTGGCGTCAATAGTTTGTGTAAACTACAACCATATGATCATGACTTATAAGATCTTAGGAATGTGTCTCAAAAGTGTTGTAAGCTAGATAGACCTCAGAATCCTATCACCACCTCTTATGGTGTAGACTAGTAATTTGAGCCATTGGTTTATTAGACTTTCATATCATTGCTGAATTGGATGATCTTGGGATGAAGTACGTTTTAGAAGTATATATGCACTTTATTTTCTACATTGTTGGAGGATGAGACCTAGGTTGATCTTGATACATAAATGTTATGTAGAGAAATAGAGTGACCCTCTATATTTGATGACTCTATTATTCAGAAACATGTAATGAAGTTATAAATGATCATGTCAATGAGACAATTTGATCGTTGCCAGTGATGCATCTTGTAATCAATGGGACAATTCATTAAGCCAGTAAGGCACTTTTACGAGTGGTTTTTCATCCCTAAGAGGGTTTTCCACTCATTAAAATCTTTATGTCATGGTTTCTTTGTGGATGCACTTATAGTCTTGCTATTTCTTTAATTTGCATTATAGTATTTGAATTTACATGTATTGTTGAGATGATAATGCATGCACAAGTCTACATGGCTAAATCTAATAAAGGCACCACCTTGATTTAATATACTATGATTCATGGGTGTATGTTATTCCATATGAATTATAGTGATGAAACTAATTTAATCATTTCAAAACTTATGGATATAATTAGTATATGTGTTTTTTTTTCAATCATTACAGCCAGGGATGAGGCATCAAATCAGGTGTTACATTATTACACATCTAGGCATGGGAGCATATTTTCGTGCTCAGACCAATAGTCCATATGGTAGATGTGGACCTAGATGAGCCTGTTGTCTTCCGATATAGGGGCCAGATCACTTTGCAACATACAAGTCAGTTAGGGATCCCATACTAGCACCGAGTTATTAATGATATGACAATATTTAGATGGCGGTCGTGGTTACAGATGCCTGCTTGGTACGATGACCACTAAAAATTATTTTATGCTCGAAAAACCCAACACATGTAGGGTTAGGAGAACACTATGATTGAGTGATACCTTCCAGATAGAGTGGCTAGATAGTTTGGAGAGGTGCAGGATGCATCGACATAGGATTACACTACTATTTTTGTGAGGATTTCCAGGGAGGCCACATGGGGTCCCCAGATTGATCCATAGGCAGTGATTGAAGAGTTTTGATATCTCCTTGTGCAACCATGGGTCTATGACTAGGGATAAGAAAATTCCCAGACCACTTCGGTGTATGATGCATGGTTCATACATCCCCTCCATCTTACAGATCCAACAGTTTTACCTCCTCAAGGGAGGCCTAGAGGGAGAGGGGGAGGCAAAGGCAGAGGATAGGGCTAGTAGGATCAGGGTCAGTAGGACCAACTTTTCAAACAGGGGTAGGGCCAGTGAGGTCAGGATGGATAGCAACAATTAGTGGGATAGATTCCACAACAACCCCCTCAGCAGCCACCTCAACAACCACCACTAGAGCATGATCCCAAGGATGCGTAGATTTAGGCTTTGACAGAGGAGCAAGATTAGGCTCATTAGCAACTTCAAATAGTCATTGCTAAGCGGGGCCCGGACTGACAACAGATTTAGGTGCTGACACAATAAAGAGATCACGAGAGGTAGCTTCGACAGACTTATGATATACAACTTTCCCAGGAGATAGGGTAGAGACAACAACCAGAGGCTATGGCTCAACAACAGGCGCAATAGGCATAGGGGCAAGTGGGACAGATAGTGGCAACACACTTGTATGGGCAGGCGAGTGAGGAGGTGTCATATTACATGACACTTTATTATAGGGATGTCCCCCCTCATCGTCAACAACCTGATTTCAAGCATAGGAGCGGAGTTGCACTGAGTGCATTAGGTGGTCAGCCCTCAGTGAGACAACCAGGGGATGAGGCACAACACAATGACTGAGGTAGCAAGGGATAGATCTCACCCTAATTTTTGTAGACACATTTTTGATACACAACTTGATTTTATACATGTATATACATTCATTGGCTCATTTTTGATAGCCTCTTGTATATGTACTTTTGATGATAGTTACACACATTGATTCTTATATGTATCAGGACATTCATTTTTTTGAGATATATATGAGATGACCTAATGTGGATTTATGATGTGATGCATTGATATGTGATACAACGTTCATTTATTTCATGTGTTATGATTATGTTATGGATGTATTTATTTATTTATGTCATGTGATATAAGATGATCAATGATGTGATGTATGATATGGATGCAACATAATGGATGTTTTACTCTTGTCTTTCAGTATCTTTCTATGACATGCTATGAGATGAATATACTTTTCTTTTCCATGTTTCCCATATGATGATGACATTCTTCATGATATGCAGATGATATGGTATGATTATGTAAGATGTATGTATACTAATGATTTGTGGATGCAGGGTAGATGCATTATGATTTTGGTTGACTATCATGATACTATGTTAGCATAGAAAAGAAGATAGAAGAATAAGACGAATGGATTGACAATAGATTTTGAGATTGATTCCAAAGTCCAACAAGTCCATGAGTTGTCAAGACTTTATTAGATGATGGTGATGAGATGGATGATTTTGCTAATATTTGGGATTGGGACTCTTCGCCATTCCTTATGTTTGATTTAACACATAGACACGATGCATCATGGTATTGATAACTAGGATGGTGTTGTATCTAGTGCGATGAACTTTGACTCTGCAAACAAATAGGATAATCCTTGTTCACACCTTGGCATATGAAAACCTCATCAAAATGTAGTTTAGAAGTCTATAATATATCGGACCAAAGCATACGCAATAGTCAACAATCTACTGCAAACAACCTCCCTACACACAACCAAGCAATATGCGCCAAGATTATTTTACAAGAATACCCACAAGCACAATAAACAAAAGATAATGATCGATGCCCCATTCCTTTCTCTCTAAATCATTGAGACATCATCAAGAGGTCCTTGGAATGGGTCAATGAGATAAATCATAATAAAAAATAAAAACAAACAGTCAATGTTATCTATATCTATTGCCAAAGTAACATAGCTAAGGTGATTTTTGATGTTGATGCCCATTGTAGGAAGGATGCATCCTAAGACATGTTTATCGGATGTTTTTACTAGGACTAAGTGTTTGATAGGTCATTGATATAAATGCTACTAACTCGTTTACCTATGATCTAGACATTATATTTTGACACTTAGGTTATCACTTCATGTCTTGCGACACTTGTTTTCTACTTGTTTTGCCAAAGTTTGAAGATGACAATTGATTTATTATGGATGAAGGTTTATTGCGGGTGAAAGAAAAGTGGGATGGATGGTTTTGAATTTTGTAGAATATTTTAATGTTTTGGTATTTTGAAACTATTTTGAGGTTGTTTTTGGTCTTTTTGAATGTTTATGTGAATATTTTGGTTTTTGATTATTTGAGGTTGTTTAGGGTTGTATACATCCAAAATTGGTTTGGAGAATATTAATTAAATATTAATTATTTAATTAATAAAAATATGTATTTCTTCTATTGTATAAATAAATTGCAAAGTTTATTTATATAGTTTGTATTTCTTAATTCCTCTTATCTAAACCACTTTCTTCATAATTTAATTAAATAAACAAATTTAACTAATTTGTTTTATTTGATTAATTCCCTTTCATTAAATTTGATTTTTTTTAATTCAAATTTTGTCACATTTCTCCATATTCTTCTAACCTCCTTCCACATCATCTTCCAACTCACCATGTGTCACATAAAATAATTATTCCTAATTTCTAAAATGGGTATTTACCCTCAACAAACTCAACAAACTCAAAGACACAAGGCTTCCTCTTTCCATTTATTCCTTTCCACACTTGGCAAGATTGTTCTATTAAAGGGGACAACTTCCTTAATTCTCTCTAACCTCCTCATTTCTCACTGTCGATCTCTCTAGACTTATTCCTGATTGTTCATTGCTGCCAACTCACCTGATGCCTTGGTGAAATCTATAAATAGAAACTCATTTATAGCATAGCATACAATTACTTTGCAGAATTCATCCTAGCACTTGAGAGCTTAGTTTGCATTTTGATTTAGCATTTAGAATAGATTAGCAAGTAAATTAGAACCATGGCTGCATTCTTAGATATTTCTTAGTTTGCATATAGTATTTAGAATCATTCTGACAACATCTCCATTAGTTTAATCTTATCATTGCATCATTTCATTAGCATTTTGTATACAAAAAATCACCATTTAGCATATCATTTAGTCCATTATTATTCAAAAACATCAAAATCATGTAGGTGTAGATATAGTTTCTGCATTCTAGTTTAATGGCTACTCATTTCTTAGGTGTCATCCCTGTAATTCAATGTATAATTAAGATCTGAGAGTACTTTTTTCGGGATCCTTAAGAATAGAGGAAGATAGAATGTCTTTAGGGAATCATTTTATCAAATTGTGTTGTTAATGTAGATTTCCTTAATATAATACATTGCATCTAGTGTATGCTATTTGATTACTCTAATTCACATATTTTCCTACACACATAAATTGGCGCCCATTGTGGGGCCTAGCCCTTGTTATTATTATTTGTTTGGAAAGTATGCTTTACAGGTTCGGGCGTGAATTTCTCTAGTGCAACCGCTAATTCTTCTAGCGCATACGAAAGATTCTCTGGCGCATTCACCGACTGTTCCAATGCAATAACGTGTTTCTCCGGTGCATACACACCATTATGTGGTGCATCAGGGGGTTTTTGCGGCACATTCACTTATTTATATAGTGCGTGTACTATTTTCTGTGGCGCATTCACTATTTTTTGTAGCGCATTTACCTTTCGGTGCATCAGCTTACTGTAATGGTGCATTTAATTTTCTTTGCAAATTTCTTCCAGGTCTAAAAATTATCAAATGTTTTTCTATTGTGTAGGCTTTATGAATGCTATTAGAGACTCTGTTGAAACTCAAGAACGCTACCAAAGAAGAATTTATTGCAAACTACTGATAAATTTGGTGCAGGAGCTGGAGTGATTTGTGTTTTAATTCCTTTTTGCTTAATTTAGGAATCTATACTATTTAGAAAGGAATGAAAACCATGTCTGCTATGTGTATTAGATGGTAGGCATATGCTCTCCCCTTAACTGGGTGACCAAAAATCCGGACCCATTCTTGTTTATTTGTGAGTGTGAGTGGAGTATACAACATGTGTTCTCTCTTTATTCATGTAGAATAAAGAGTGATTGAACTACAGGTATACTTGTTTGCTTTTTTTTAATCTTAGAGGGCCTACCTTGTGGGAAAAAGTAATCACCCAAGGGAACGACCCAACTGGTAACATGCTAAAGCCAAGCGACTTCCAGCCGGTATATAAATGTGGGTACTGGAACAAAGGCTGGTATCACGAGGATAGTTCTGATGAGAAGGGAAGCAATGGTCTCTCGCTGCATGGATTATCCCCCATGAATGGAATTTTTGTAATAGAACCCTTGTTATGGATTGGCCAAAAACCTTTATCTATTATTTGGTGTAGCAACGGTTGTTGCAAAGGCATCCACATTCTCACAATTTTTAGTAGAGATGATCAGCCTACCATGGTAGTTTTATGGGGGTTGGAAGCTTGGTTGACCTGAGAAGTGAGTGCACTATAAGGGGGAGCCCGTGTGGCCAAGCTTCTGAATTCATCCGCTAAGAATAAGTGTGGTTGGGGTAAAACCCGCATGGAATCCAGAAGAATATAGTCTTTCATAGTCATGGGAGTGTACATTTCTTGATTGTGTTTGTCAAAGTGTTTTAAAAAAAAACTTCAAACAAAACCTTACACACTAGAAATGTAAAACTGTGATTTAGAAAACACATCATTTGAAATAGACCATTCTTTGTCTAAAAACCAAAAAAATCAAGTAAACTGGCAGTAAACTGTTACATTCTCTAGTTCAGCGCATTCATTGTTTTCTGTAGTGCATTAACTACTTTTTCCAGCACATATACCCTCTGTTACAACGCATTCATTGCTTTTTCCAGCACATTCACTTGTTGTTATAGTGCATTCACCACTTTTATCAGTGCATCCCTTGCATTATGTGGTGCATTTACCAAATTTTGTAGCGAATACACCTAAAACTTTAGCACATCTGAGCTATTCCCTTGCACATACACTTGATTCTACAGTGCATTTTAACCTTTCTGTGGTGCATCCAAGCCATGCTATAGCGCATTTTCCTTTCAGCGCATACACTGACTGTTATAGCGCATCCACCAAAATTCACAACCAGAGAGCCAAATTTGACCCCTATTCGACATTTTGAAACCATATTTAGGGATCTTTTCCAATCCAAAATCATTCCTTAGAAACAATAGAGTCTAAACATGTCCTTTACCAAATGATTTCACGAAAGATTAAAATACGGAAACCAAAGTCCATAGTTCTTAGTCCAAGGGCTCATAAAAAATGTTTCTCAACACTTTACGAATTTAGAGACAGATTGCTCTTCAATTTCTATAGAAAAGCTTCAAAGAATAACCCGAACTTGTATTCATTTTACTATTTCCAAAATCTAAGACTTTTCCAAAAATTTGAACATCTCATCTAGGAAGGAAATTTATTCCCCATTTCACAATTGGAGCCAAAATTTTAGAATCTTCTCAAGTTCAGAATTATTCCTTAAGTTCCTTAGAGTCTAAACTTGTTAAAATTGACTTCTACAAGTGAAATTCTTTACCTAAACTTTTATCACACTTCTAAAAGTGCCTCCTCATCATCAAAATCCAAATTTGATCACCAAGTTGAGTTTCCCCATTAGGATTTATCATCCTTCATTCAGAAAAAACACACTTTACATCAAATTTTATCACCTTGGTTACATCAATAGGATTCATTATTCTATTTGACCTATGTATTCCTTGGCATTCCTAAACAACGATCAAAATTTAGCAAACCTTCATCATTTACATGCCCATTTTAACAAGGTCCCAAAAACAAAAACTTAAGGACAAGGAAATTGAACCTCAAAATACCATTGGTGAAAAAGAAGAAAATCCCTTTCACAAAATTCCTCAAAATGAAACAAAAGAAATAACAGAAGAGGAAATAGAATAAGAAAACCAAGATCCCAAATTTCACAAATTCCTAGAAAGAATCTTTGAAAAGGATGGAGAAAAATACCTTCTAATGTTAGCAAACCAAGGGATCAAAATTACCAAATGATTTTGATGTCAACAAATTGAATGAAACCCCAAAGAAAACTAAAATTGAAACACCAAACACAGATCAAATAGCTACCCTAACAAATCAAATGAAAAACCTTCAACAACAATTGCAAGACATGCAAGGAGGGGCTACCAAAAGATAATTGTTGCAAGATATTTGTCCCTACCCCTTTGATAGAAAGTTAAACATGATACCATTTCCCCCAAATTGTGACTTACCGAAATACGACAAATACAATGGAAATTCTAATCCCATAGACCATGTGAGAGAATTTTGAACCATGAGTGTTGAGTTTTCTCATGAGGACACATACTTAATGATACTTTTTCCTCGTAGCTTGGGAGACCATTGTATGGAATGGTTTTCAAAACTACAACTAGGCATAAAATCCTTCAAAGAACTTGTCAACAAATTCATCACCCAATATTCATTTAACATTGCACATGAGATAACCATGAAGGATTTTTGTAATACCAAATAAAAACAAGTAGAATCATTTCTCGTATTCTTACAAAGGTGGAGAAGGTTATTCACTCAATATGCTCGTCCCATACCCAAACAAGAAAAGATGGAGATTTTTATCGATAACCTTAATAGTTGAATGAGTTATGGGCTCCAATTACAATGTCCCCCTAGCTTTGAGAAGATGGTAGAAAATGGTATCAAAATCGAAGAACCTTTAGTCAAAACAATGCTAGCTCTTCCAACCATCACAACAATGAGAAACCCAAATTTTGGACAAGGAACAAGAATGCCAATGATGGTGCTGCCAAAACACATAATGCTAAACCGGTCTTTAACTTATCAGGAACCACAACCAAGACTAATCAAAACATCAATCAAGGCACTAATAAAAATGTCAACCAACCTAATAATAAAAAAGGCCATAATCAAAGTAACACCACGTCCAAACCTCCACCTTATCAAATACAATCGAACTGTAGAAAATTTACACCTTTGGGTCAATCACACGAATCTGTGCATTGAGGGAACTTCTTGAAAATAACCTCATAACACTACCTGACACTCAGGGTTGTGAACCAAAAGTAAAATTTTCATGGTGGAATGATGCCTATTACTGTGAATTTCATCGGTGCGAAGGCCATGAAACAAATAGCTACATGCAATTGAAACATAAAATACAAGATTTGATAGATGACAAGGTCATACGAATAGAGGGACTCCAAACAAATTCTGATCATTGAGAATTTAAAAATCCTTTATTGAATTATGAAAAAGGGGAGTCCTCTACAACAAACAGCAAGGGAACGTAAACTATGTCCATGATACTATCATAAATCATATCTCAGCAGCAGAAGATCAAATGAATACCATTGAAACCAACAACAATCAAGACATTATTGCAGCCAATAATCCAATCTATGACACTCCAATTGAACAAGAACAAGACATCATTATCCTTGAAAATCAAATTAATGACATCAAACTAGATATGGCTGCAAATGATACTAAAATCAATTTCATTAAAATAAATGGGAAACAAGACAACATACTAGTGAATGCAACCACAAGGGAACATGCCAAATATGTCTTAAAAAAAGGAAATTCATCTAAAACACCCACCACCTCGTCCAATCAATACAACATAGTGGACCAATTACAAAATATTCCTGCACAAATATCAATATTGGAATTACTCAAGATTTCACTCGCCCACAAAGAGATTTTGGAAAAATCCCTAGTGAACACAATAGTACCAACAAATCTAGAAGTTTGTAAATTCAAAGCCATGGTGGGGCACTTGACTGTGCCACATTGCTTATCCTTCTCAGAAAATGATGACACGTCTATTTCTCATCCCCACAATGTCGCTCTTCATATTGAAGTCCTAATTCATAAACATTGTGTCAAACATATCCTAATAGATGGAGGAGCCGACCTGAATATATGTACTTTAAAGCTTATCCGTGCCTTGGGATTTTATGAGAATGCAATTGATTCAAAGAAAAAGATTACAATAAAAGTGTATGATGACGAGGAAAGACCTTCATAGGGATTGATTATCTTACCTATTCAGGTAGGACCAATTCAGAAAGATGTAATCTCTCAAGTCTTAGACAAGGATCTGACCTACAACATACTATTGGGTCACCCATGGATCCATGAAATGCAAGCAGCCCCTTCAACATACCACCAATGTCTTAAATTCCCTTGTGGTGGCAAGGAAATTACCAATTCGGATGATTCAAATAGTCCTTAGTATTGCAACACCCTAAAATTTGTTCAAGATGTCTTTGTGCCTCATAATAGAGAAGCTCCCACTTTCATCCTTTCTAATGATTAGAGCCAGTCAAGTTCTTCATCTAAACCATTGGTCATTTCCTCAAATTATGAAGGTCAATCTAGTTCCACATCTAAAAAGTATGAGAAGAAAGAAGAAGTTGCTCCATCCACATCCTCAAATCATGAAGCCCAATTAAATGCTCTATTGAAATAATTTGAGAAGAAAGTCCAAGTCAAAGATAAAGGTGTTGGTGAATATTTCATTGAACGATCCCTATGTCTTTCACAGTTCTCTTCCCCAAAGTCATATGGGAAACCCTCAACATCAACAAAATAGACATCACAACCAGTTACCAAATTTTATGGTCGGTTTATAAAAGAAAGCACTAGTTTTGATGAAGTAGAAGACAAAGATATTCTAAACTGGCTCTATAAGGATGAAGAAGAATCTCAAGCAACAACTGCAAATGTACAAACAACACAATATGGAAAAGGCTTCATTATATTGGAAAAGATGGGGTATGAGGGAAAAGTACTTGTAGGTAGAAGAAAGGAAGGAATTGTAGATCCAATTCAACCACTCTTAATCAATCCAAAATACAAGATTGGTCTGGGTTATAAAGAGGAGACAAAAGAAAATATGACTTAGAAGGTGGTTGAAAGAATCTTGCGGTTAAGAGCTAGTGATGATCATGAAACTGATTCTAATGAATATGAGTGGGATTCACTATCAAAAGAGTCTTGTAATGATAAGGACATTGATGTGGTACACAAGTATGCACCCCTACTCGAAGAGGGACAAGGTTCAGGTTCTAGACCGCTTGAATTAGGATCACAACACATTGATGATTCCAACGTAGACGATTCAACTCGAAGTGAAACTAATAATTAATAGACATCGATTTTCTATTGGAAAAATCAAAGACACCACCATCAGGACTCTTACCATCTCTGACCTTAACCAGTTCGGTGATTTCTTACCCCTAGTACATCCTGAACTCATAGATTGGGACCAAACTGAAACATTTGATATCCCTACATTTCCAAATGATGATGCCATCGTTAATTTCCTCTATGCCAACAATCATGAAAAAAATTCCACCATTGAACATCGTAGCAAAGATTCCAAACCAGGGAGTATCAAATCTTCCAGCTGTAAAATGAATAATACAGGAAATAGATCTGATGGTGAAAACCATTCAATGGTAGTACCAGATCTAGAAAAAGTAAAAACAAAGAGTGCATCCAACAATGAAAACCTCTCTAAGGTGTCAAAGGATGGAAGGTTTGATAATCTCCCAGAGCACTTTTAGGAAATATCAAAGGTGTTTATTTAACCCACCTAGTCTATCAATATTGGCAGTGAAGAGACAGTGAAGACTATCCATCTAGCAGCATCTTTGACAGACCAAGAAAAACCAAACTTTCTCAAATTTTTCACAGAAAAAACAAGTCAAATTTTCTTGGTCATATGCCGACATGCTAGGGATTGATCCAAAACTCATCATGCATCATCTCTCCTTACCACCAGGAGTAAAACCAGTAAAGCATAAACTAAGGAAAATGCATCCACATATTGTCCTATTGGTAAAAGCAGAGTTGAAGAAGTTGTTAGACGCAGGATTCATCAGACCCATTGACTATGCTGAGTGGATTTCCAATATCATACTAGTCTCAAAGATTGATAACAAAATTTGTATTTGCACGGATTTTTGAGATATCAATAAGGCTTGTCCCAAAGATGATTTTCCTCTACCTAACATAGACATCATAGTAGATTTAACGATAGGACATGGCATGTTGTCACTTATGGATGGTTTTTCCGGTTATAATTAAATCAAGCTAGCTCCAGAGGATCAAGATAAGACAACCTTTACATGTCAGTGGGGAACATTCTATTGGAATGTCATGCCATTCAGATTGAAGAATGTAGGAGCCACTTATCAGCGCGCCATGACAACCATTTTTCATGATATGATGCATACTTTCATGGAAGACTATGTGGATGACCTATTAGAAAAATAATATAACAGAGAAGGAAACTTAGAGATATTAGACAAAATCTTCACCAAACTGGAGAAGTTCAATGTGCAATTGTATCTAAAGAAATGTGTGTTTGGGGTGACTTCAACCAAACTCCTAGGATACATAGTTTCAGAAAAAGGAATTGAGGTAGACCCGACAAAAGTTAAAGCTATCATGGAAATGCCATCACCCAAAAACATTAGTCAATTATGATCTTTGCAAGGAAGGTTCCAATCAATCCGAAGATTCATTTCACAACTGGCAGACAAGACTCATCCTTTTACTCACCTGCTAAACAATACCTAATGAGTCCACCTATATTAGTACCACCAGCAGAAGGAAAACCACTCTTGTTATACATTGCAACAACTGAGGTATCATTGGGAGCCCTGTTAGCACAAGAATATTCAACAGAGAGGGAAATTTACTACTTTATCAGGACACTAAATGACTATGAGATCAATTCTACATCCATTGAAAAGGCTTGCTTGGCAGTAGTGTTCGCCACCCAACAACTGCAAAACTACATGCTAACTCACACCATCAAGTTAATAGCCAAAATAGATCCACTCAAATACCTCCTCAACAAAGCTAACCTAACTGGAAGACTGGCCAAGTGGGTTATGATACTTAGTGAATTTTACATCCAATATGTGGATAGGAAAGCAATAAAGGGAAAAGTAATCGCTGACCAGTTAGTTGAAGCACCTCTACCAGATGATCATCCTTATACATTGAATTTCTAGATGTTGATGTCCTTACCTTGGCTGCAAAACAGTGGACATTATACTTTGGTGGATCACACACCCAACATGGATCAGGGGCTGAAATCTTATTTGTCACTCCACAAGGACATACCATACCATACCAAAATCATACAGATTGATGTTCCCTTGTACCAATAATGTGGCAGAGTATGAAGCATTAATCATCGACATTAAAATAGTTGTAGAATGGAAAATTCCAGAATTGCAAGTATATGGAGATTCTCAGTTGGTCATTAACCAAGTCAATGATGATTATCAAACAAAGGATAATGCCCTACAAAAGAATGATTGATGATTTCAAGAAATATTTTATGGATATCAAATTTGAATAGATTTCAAGAGTGGACAATAAAGTTGTTGACGCCATGGCCACTATTGCTTCCTTGTTACAAATTCTAGAGAAGAGAAGCTGTTACGAGTTCTTGGTGGAACAACTATTTTCCCATGCTTATGACGATACCGAGTCCCATGTCATCATCACCTAGTTGATACGAATGCCTCAATCTATGGTGAAATTTATACCTACCTAAAATATAACACCCTTCCACCTGACCTGTTTCGAAATCAAAAATGCAATTTCATTCATTGAGCCACCCGACATACTCTTATCATAGATGTAATATACCGACGAGGTCTTGAAAGAACTCTCATCCTTTGTCTAGAATGTGATGAGTTTGAAACGACTTTACAGGAAGTTCATGAGGGTGTTTGCAGAACACATTCAAGCAGTTTAACCTTAGCCAAGAAACTCATTCGTTTAGGATATTACTGGAAAAACATAGAGAAGGAGTCTTTCTAGTTCGTTAAGAAATATCAAAAGTGTCAGATTCATGGTAACCTCATCCATGCACTAGCACAAGAACTTCAGCCTTTTGCATCAACATGGCCCTTTTGTCAGTGGGGACTAGATCTTGTTGGTAAAATCCATCCATCTTCATCCAATGGACACAATTTTATCATCACAACTACAAAATACTTCACGAAGTGGATTGAAGCTGTTCGTCTAATCACCATCACTGGAAATTAGATTTCATCATTCATCCTCAATTACATCATCTGTCGGTACGACATCCCTCAATCCATTATCACTGACAATGGAAGACTATTCAAAAACTAAGATGTGCAAGAATTGTGTGAGAAGTTCAACATTCAACACCACTTCTCTACACCATACTATCCTTAGGGAAATGGTCAAGCAGAGGCTTCCAACAAAACCGTTCTAAAAATCTTGAAGAAAATGGTCAATGAAGCTAGACATGATTGACACATCCAATTAAACCCTGCTCTATGGGTGTATTGCACTAGTATTCACACACCAACTGGAGCCACACCATATGCTCTGGTGTATGGATTTGAGGCCATTGTACCCATTGAAGTTGAATTACCATCACTCAGGGTTTCATCGAAGGGTATCATCTCTGATGAGGACTATCGGGTATCTAGATTGCAGGAATTGGAACTATTAGATGAATGACACCAACATGCAGTGAACCACCTAAAAGCCTACCAACAACAGATATCCAGAAGTTACAATCATAAAGTCAAACCCAAAACATTTCAAGTTGGTGATTTGGTATTGAAGGAAAACCTAAACAACTAGCAGGATAGGGAAAAGAAAGGAAATTTTGAGCCAAATTGGTTGGGCCCCTTTGTCATTGTGTTAGTCTATGGATCAAGAGCATACCAGCTATCCACACCAGAAGGATACCTATTGAAGAGACCATGAACAGTCTACATCTCAAGAAATTCTACACATGATTCATTTGCTGCATTAGTAAAAGTCCTAAAAAAATCCAAAAACATCATAAAATGTCCTAAAAAAATGGTCGCCCTAGTGAAAACCTAGCAAACAGGCATCTTGGTGACAACAAAAAAAACAAAAAAAATCAAAAAAGGAAAAAAAAATACAATAAAAGAAAAAAATACAAAAAACACAAAAAAAAATCAAAAAAGAAAAATTACAAAAAAAAATAATAAAATTTGAAAAAAGGTGCAATAACAAGTAGTGAAAACCTGGCAACATGCATTATTTGTGTCAGACTGGCTTCTTCCTTTATTGGAACGTTTGTCGACCACATTGGTTCTTTACTATCAACATCCACATCCTTCATTTGAGCCTCATGTACATATTCTACTCTGTCGGTCAAGTCTCACTTTGGCTTTTCGATCATTGTACATATCCATAATAAAATTAGTTTGTTTCCACTGGGGGAAAAATCCTGAACTCACTAGGGGCAATCCATCTTTGAGCTTAAAACGACAAACAAACAACAATACAACAACATGGGGTGATCCCATAATAGTGGTTTACAATTTTTGGCCAAACTAGACACTGAAATTATTATTTTTAACTAAATCTTCACATTCGGGCACCTATAGCGGCTAAACTGTGAGGAATTTGAAGATGGTGCAAACTAGAGTCTCATCAAAGTTTGTCTGTAGATTCTAAAAATATTTTTTTCAAAATTTTTGGAATCAAATTGCACTTCTTTTTCCATCTCCCATGAAAATAGATTTTTTTCAGAAAACAACATTTTAAAAAAGTGACACACACCGTATAATGTATAACTTTTTTTCCAGGAAGGATAAAATTCTAATTCTTTCAAATTTAGATTTGTAACTCTGATATCTAGTGCTTCCACTTGGTTAGATAGTTTTTTTGAATATTTTTTCCTTAATCAAGTTTCAAAGTCAAAGCAATTACAATTTAAGACTAGCATATACGTATAATTTTTTTGTATATGTCAAAATTTAATTTAATTTTTTGTTGGATCAAGGACTTCAATATCTAGTGCACTCATATTTTTCAATTTTTTTGATAATCTTCTATTTTTCCACATGTGAAGAACAAATAAATTCATTTTCGATGAAAAACTTATGTTTAATAAAACTTAAAAAACAAATACATAACAAAACCAAAACATATTAAAATTATATTCATTGGATAGCTTGTTCTGAGGAATACGATAATCATTTGAAATAAATTTTAAATGAATTCATTTGATCCCCCAAAATATAAATCAAAGGTGATTTTTTATCAGATTTTGATAGGTGTAAAGGAGACGCATTTATAGGTATGGTTTAAAACTAGCAAGGTTCTATCCAAGGGGGTTTGATCTAAGGTGATTTGATGAAACCCTCTTCAATTGGAATCCTTAAAATGGAACTTTTTAAGGCTTAAATCATTATGGTTTCTAAAAATATGTGATTTCAGCTAAAATTTGTTCCTCTCAAGAATTGTAAACCACTATTATGATAGCACCCCATGGTAAAAACACAACAATCAATCGGGCTACAACTTTGAACATCAATCAAACTCACCAAAAACAATCATCTGAACCAACAACAAACAAGAGCAATAAAAAACAAATCTCATTTGGTGACGATACTCTGAATCATAGTTTTATCACTTTAACACAAATGTTCAAAATTATTTGCATTATGATTGTTGTTATCATTTCTTAGGAGCAACTCAGGATGTCAAGAACTAGAGAAGCTATGATGGAGAATGATATTTTTCTTTGTTTGTTGTTTGTGAGTTGATCATTAATACTATGTGAGTTGCCGTGGGATATGCTCTACAAAGTATCACTAATGAAATTCTAGATTCGCACAGGAAAATGGTTAACTCTTGTCTGTTTACACAAGAAATGCTCAGGTCATCTTGGTCCAATTATACGTAGATGCTTGTGTTAACTTACACTATCAAACATCATGAAAGTAGTACTCAGGTCATCATGGTCTAATTATACCATCGATGTTTGTACTCACTTTCAACATTTTAAAAGCTCAATGATGATACCAAGCACAATAAAAGTAATTACTAGGATGACATCATTGCATTATTAGGTTTTCATGTTTAGGTTGCATTCATACTAGGTGTTGTAGTGGTATTTATAGATTTCTCCAAGGCTAGTACAATATTATGAATGATGTTATTTCTATCATTAAAAGATTGAGTACTTCTAACATTACCAAAAATATCATTCACATTTTAGTTGCATAAGCATTAAGACATCATTCATGTATTATCATATCATTTCATCATTCATCTAGTCATTAGATCATATATTTGCATTATCAAAATCCAAAAATAAGGCATTAACATATCATTTCATCATTCATCTAGTCATTAGGTCACATATCTGCATCATGAAAATCCAAAAACAAATGCATTGATCATATCATTTCCATCCATATACATTTAGTCACACATTTGCATCATAAAACACCAACATATGTAAATTTCCATTCATCCATTTCATACATGCATCCATATATTTGCATTGGAAAATACAAAAACACAAAGCACCATGCATAAGAACATGTGTAATTATCCATCATTAATCCATTAATCCATTTCATATTTTGCATCATATAGTCACATCAGAAAAGTACAAAAACATAAGCATAATCCATTCACATAGTAATATTCATCATTTATAAAACATCATAGAATCATAACACATGTTGCATTCATGACATATCATATCACCATCATAAAACATCACATAGCATACATAATAGGAAACTAAATGCATCCATCATGATCCACACACATAAACACATAGGTCAACCATCATCATCGCTGCATATATATCTCAAAAATATGTCAAATGTACAAAGATATCTGAATATGAAGGAATACATCATCAAAAATGGCAGTAAATCATCGAGTATCAGTGTATACATGTCCACATCACAATAAGCATCAAATATCAGAGCTAGGTAGTGCTCCCCCCAGATGGTGCTAGCATCCCTGTACCTCCCATTGCACCTAATGGACCTCCACCTGGATATCTCCTATCTCCGGGATATGACTGCATAACACCCACACTAACAATCCAAGACTGAGACCTACTAGATCGAGACTGTGCAAAGCTCTCCTGCTGCTCGGGAGGAACAACCTCATGATATCGGTCTCTATAGAACTGGGCCTCCTGTGTGGTACATCAAACCTCTCTAAAATAATCTGATGACCTAGCAGCTATCGCAACTTGCTGCAATCTCTTAGTAATAGCCTCTACATGCTCTACCTGTCGTCTCAGTGCATCTCTCTCAGCAGTGTGCACGACCTAACCCTGTACCTGTCCCTGGCCTTGCACCTGTGCTAGTTGTTGTCTGGCAGCATCCCTCTCAGTTGTTAGAGTCTGTATCTATCCCTGGGACTGTAAAAGCTATGCATGAACTTGTGATAATAGTTGTGTTTGTGTTTGTAACTGTCCTTGCACCTATGTCAGTTGGCCTTGAAAGGTCTGGACCTGGGTATGCAATGTTGTGATCTGGGACTGTTGTTGCTATGAAGGAAACCGTATCTGTATGCATTGCTACACTGCTGCCACTAAGGATCACCTCCTACGAGGCACTCTGACATCCAATCCTGGGTGGGAACCACCTCCACCATCCCCACCATCATCCCCACCATCATCATTGCCTCCTCCCTCCTCCATTTGGGTGGTCTATCCTCATCATCCTCTAATGTTGGCATTGGCTCATCAGGTCTCAAGATCCTAAGAAATGGATGCTCTCCAAAGTACTGTGAGAACTCCTCAGTCATGTAGCCCTCAACAATATCTGGATGGTAGTCCCAAATCACTGGTTGTAAATGATGATACTCATCACACACAACATCATAAGATAGCGTGGGCCCCCACTCGGTCACATCCTACTGCCTCTGTGCATACATAGCCAATCCCTGTGGTATAACCTGGACTTTGTCGTACTGTTTGAGCACCTAGAGCAATAAGAATCTCCCAATAATAATGCATGTCCACCCAATAAGGTATCTAGCTATCATAAAATAAGGCACCTCCAAATGATCCTCTGCCCATTGCTCACAATCTACATACAGTCTCCATGTAACAAAATCCAAGTCATCCAGTACTCGCCTCCAATACTCCAATTTTCCCAGCTTATGTTGGACAACTAGGTTGACATAACCATAGATGTAGGGTCTCCCAAATGGCCAAAATCTGTTTGTCTTCGGCCGTGTCACCACAATATGCTCCCAAGCCCACATCTGTAAGAGGGTCACACCTGCAAACAAACTAGCTCCTCTGAGGTACACTACCTGGTGCAAATCATGGTATAACTATGCAAGCATACATGAACCCCAGGCAAAACGGGTCCCAAACTAGATCATCTGCTCTAGTGTCTGACCCCAAGTGATGGACAATCCCTTTGCCTTCTTTTTGGGACATAAGAAGCCACTGAAAAATCTTGCAAGCACGAAAGGAAAAGGGGCATACCTCTCAAACATCTCCTGCCAAGGCATCTCATATCCAACAATATGGTCATCATGGAATATCCAGCATAGGGCATTTGTACCTCCCTGCTCAGTGTGGTCATATGTCATGATATCACCCACCATGGGAATCTGCAATATCCTGTAGATATCCTTTGGCATCACAATCATCTCTCCAGTTGCCAGATGGAAAGTGTTGTGGTCGCTATGCCACCTCTCTGCCAGTGCAGTCATCAATCCTCAATTAATCCTAATCTTGGGCATGTCAATCAGTGAAGATAATCTACATCTCTCAATGATATCCCTATCGGCCTGTGATAGATGTGGGATCATCTCCCAAATCCATGGGAATATCTCTCGGGACTAAAGATTATCTAAATCCGTCTCCTATCATTATAAAACATTGCAATCAACACATCAATCAATCGATCAAATCAGTAAAACAATCAAACATCAAGCAATCAATCATCCTATTAGTTCTAGTGAGATTTTCATCAAATCTTGCGAACATAGATTTTTGATCCTCGCTTATCATGAGGTCAAAAAAACATCATCATTATTGCAACTCACCTAGCATGAGATCAATAAATCATCTAAT
The DNA here is from genome assembly GCA_007258455.2 of Sequoia sempervirens. NCBI lineage: Eukaryota > Viridiplantae > Streptophyta > Pinopsida > Cupressales > Cupressaceae > Sequoia > Sequoia sempervirens. The sequence continues at coordinate 377,886,909 of VDFB02000003.1, read as the reverse complement.
CCATCATCAATAACAAATCATTGGCTGACACGAGTAAACATCATCAAATTTCAAAAGAAAAAATATAAAATCTTCAATTATGTCTTAGATGCGCCATAATAGTGTTTCATTGTGCCAAAAGGCAGATGGGCCACCAAACTGGGTTGATGTGCCATAATAGATTTCCTATGTTCCATTTCTCTCAATGCGCCAGATAATTCCTTGGATGCGCCATGGAATCTCTCTGATGCACCATCAAATCTGATGTGCCATTTATTTGGGTGAATGCACCAAAACTAAATATTGATGCGCTATTTCTAATGGATGTGTGGCCTAAAAATCCTATGCGCCATTTCAGATTGTCGACGCACCAAAATGTGGATGCACTGTTACAGACAGTCTATGTGCCACTAAATCTATCATATGCACTAAAACCCTAGGCAGATGCGCCGAAAAAACTAGTCTATGCACCAAAGAAAATTTCTCATGTGCCAAAAGAATTCAAAAATCTAAATTCTAAAATTAAAGGGTGGGGAAATTTATTCAAAATTCACAAGAAAAGTTATGAAATTCATACTAGAGGTCCATATCCCACTGGCTGATTGTGTCGCCGCACCCACTCAAATCGACGAGTCTCGTAGGGGATCACCATTTTCACTCAAATGCTCAAAGATGCTCTCACACTCCACAATTTTTCAAAATCACCAATGCACAAATGAATCCTCTTTTCACTTTTTACCTCTTAATAAGGGTAATTAAAAGTGTCATTTTGGTGGGATGTTTTAATTTTTTTTAAGGATCAATTAATTGGGGCAGCTCAATTCTTCCATATCAGGAGATAAATCTCTAGAATATCATAAAATCTGAATTTTATCATCATCATCATCATCACAAATCAATGAAAATGTTCAAAAATCATCAAAAATATTTTAATCATAAAAAATTCCTTGATTTATCTCCCGAGGGGGCATACATTCGTTATCTTTTGAAATCACCGTTTGGGACATCGCCAAAATTTTAACAGCACTGGTAAATTTTTTTTTTGAAGTAATGCATAAACACATCACTTCAAAGAGAGGAAAAATGTATACATCCAAAATTGGTCTAGAGAATATTAATTAAATATTGATTATTTAATTAATAAAAATCTTTATTTCTTCTATTGTATAAATAAATTGCAAAGTTTATTTATATAGTTCTTATTTCTTAATTCTTCTTATCTAAACCACTTTCTTCATAATTTAATCAAATAAACAAATTTAACTAATTTGTTTTATTTGATTAATTCCCTTTCATTAAATTTGATTTTTTTTAATTCAAATTTTGTCACATTTCTCCATATTCTTCTAACCTCCTTCCACATCATCTTCCAACTCACCATGTGTCACATGAAAATAATTATTCCTAATTTCTAAATGGGTATTCACCCTCAAAAAACTCAACAAACTTAGAGACAAATGGCTTCTTCTTTCCATTCATTCCTTTCTACACTTGGCAAGATTGTTCTATTAAAGGGGACAACTTCCTTAATTCTCTCCAACCTTCTCATTTCTCACCGTTGATCTCTCCAGACTTAATCCTGATCATCCATTGCTGCCAACTCACTTGATGCCTTGGTGAAATTTATAAATAGAAGCACATTTACAACTTTTTCATAAGAGAGCATAGCATACAATTACTTTGCAGAATTCATCCTAGCACTTGAGAGCTTAGTTTGCATTTTGATTTAGCATCTAGAATAGATTAGCAAGTAAATTAGAACCATGGTTGCATTCTTAGATATTTCTTAGTGTGCATATAGTATTTAGAATCATTCTGACAACATCTCCATTAGTTTAATCTTATCATTGCATCATTTCATTAGCATTTTGTATACAAAAATTCACCATTTAGCATATCATTTAGTCCATTATTATTTAGAAACATCAAAATCATGTAGGTGTAGATAAATTTTCTGCATTCTAGTTTAATGGCTACTCATTGCTTAGGTGTCATCCATGTAATTCAATGCATAATTAAGATCTGAGAGCACTTTGGTCAGGATCCTTGAGAATAGAGGAAGATGAAATGTCTTTAGGGAATCATGTTATCAAATTGTGTTGTTAATGTAGATTTCTTTAATATAATACATTGCATCTAGTGTATGTTATTCAATTACTCTAATTCACATATTTTCCTACACACAAGGGTTTTTCTAAGTTTTCCAGTGTTTTGGGTTTTCCAAGTTTTCAATTTTTTTTTGTGTTTTTGTAAGTTTCCAAATGTTTTGGGGTTTTATGAGTTTCGACCAAGAACCTAACCTAAAAGACTATCCTAGGGGCCTTAGGGGCTTATCAAAGATGAGCCTTGCCTACGTTATACATGTAGAGACCACGTAGTTCAACTAACTTTGACCAATTTATTGATGAGATATGAACACTTGATGGATTGTTAGTTTATTATGACAGACTCCTAAAAGACTGACCTAGGGTGTCTTGGGGGCACATCAATGATGGCCTTGCCTATGTTCAAGCTTAGAGACAATGTTGATGAGTGTATGGATATGTGACAATTTAAGTGATTTGTTTTGGTATTTTGTTGAAAACCAAGCTAGGATTGATTAATCTGATTGATAGATTACCGATACATTGTTGAGGATGCACAACAATGCAAGGATAGTGTTGAACAACACAAAGATTGGGAAATGATATATTCCAGGATGATGATGTGTTGATTGGATAAGATAGATCAAGATTTTGAAGCTAGACTTGGAACAAAATCTATTTGAATGATTTGATGTGATGTTGAGATGTAAGGTAGATGCAATTGATGTTGATTGTTTGGATTGATGTTTGATAAAAGATAAAGCTTGATAAGAAAGATCTTCTTGTCAAAATGTGCCATGAGCTAGTGATTTAGATTTTTTCTTACAAATGATTTGACCAATTTGATTTCATTTTAGCAAATGTTTAGATCACAACATGAGTTATAGGATATAGCTCAAGATATATTCCTGAAGCAAGATGTAAGTGCCTATCCACAGTGTCTAGAAATGTATGGAATGATATGGGTGGATGCATGGATAAATGAATGGATTGATGGATGGTTATGTGAAGAATGCCAAGGATTATCTTGTGATAGGATAACATGTAACTTGGATAGAGTATGTATCTTTGGAAAATGCCTCATGACTCAAATAATTTTGGTTAGGATAGGACCAATGATAGTGACCCATGTCAAGATGTTTACCATAAGCAAGTGTGAAGTACATACCGAACCTTTACCAAGATCAAGATAAGTTAGATTGGATGAAAATGGATTGGATAATGAAGGGTTCTTGGTTTTATTATGGATAATATGAATTGAATTTAGGATTTATTATGGATGGGATGAGATGCTTCCACTTGAAATAGTGCAAATAGATGCTTGATTCTACTCATGACACCTGTTTGCCAGGTTTTCGTCATGCTACTTTTCCAAAGTGCCACCAAAGTGGTTTTCACTAGAGGACAATTTTTCTCTTGACTATTTTCTTAATTTTTTGATTTTTTTGTAAGTTTATGCTCATGTTGAACCACCTGGTGGTGCTAATGTAGATGTTGCTAGTGCTAATATATATTTTGTTGCTATCATGATGTTCTAATGATATCCTGCTTGGAGGATTTGATTTTCTAAGATATGGGCGCTTGAATGTAACCGTTGGATTTTTTTCATCTCCTTTATTGATACCGGAGTTAACCTTACCTAGGTGCGCACATCACAATAGAGTTCCCTTAGAGTCCTTATGATAAAGAGTTGCTGCCAATACATGGTCAATATGAGAGTTGGATACCATGGATATCGAAGTGGATGGTTGAAAGCATTGAGGGATACGAGATGCAGATGGATTGGTTGAAAGTTTAGAATCTTTGATTCTCCAAACTTGGGATGATGAGCAATGATGGGTGGATATGGAGATTCAATTGGGACCAATTTCTTGATATACCTTGTAGGTCACTTTTGAAGCTTTATTTTGTATTGATGGACACTTTTGATGGATGAACTTCCCTTTTTGACTTTGTCCCTTAGTTTCTTTGACTAATGGAGTGTGATAGGGATGATTTTATTTATTTTTCTTTGGTATCCATTTGAATTTTTCTTGTCCATTTTTCTTTGTCGATTATTTTGCTTCAATAATTTTCCCTTTTCTATGATATAGACCTCTTTCTTGTGGTTGGTCCCAATTAGTGGGTGGGATTATGTATGGAGAATGATTCATAATATGAATGGTTGGAGTGTTGTAGCCATTTTATCATAAGGACTCTTCATGCTCCCCATGTTGGTATTTGCACTAGATAAATTTTCCCCCAATATTATGGGATTATGACTAACATGCTTTGATTTTGTTGTTGACAAACCATTTCCTTGTTGTTCAAGATTGTTTAGCTTTGTTGATTTTTGATAATTCTTGATATCCTGACACTCACTTTGTTTAGCTTTGTTGATTTTTGATAATTCTTGATATCTTGACACTCACTTTCTTCAATATGTATGGAGGATGTGTTTTATTTTTATGCTTCTTCAAAAGGTGCTGATGCTTTACAATCCATATAGGAGTCTTCCCCATGATCCATTTTTGCTTCCTCTTCAAAGGATGTTTCTGATTCACCATCCATGTAGAGGTCTTATTCATGATCAATTTTTGATATCTCTATGGATTCTACTATGCCACGATCATGTGTAAAGATACTAAAAGTAGGAGACTCTTGTTCCTTGGTAATGATATCAAGAGTATGAGACTCTTGTTTTGGATGAATATCATCTATATGTCCATTAGGAGTTAGCATCTCATGGATAGATGGAGGAGTATGTGATATATGGATATGATAATTATTTGTGACATCTTGTATGGATTGGAGAATACCCATTAGATCATGGTAGTATCTTGGAGATATGGATCTTTGATCTTGAATTTGTGTGGTGTTATCTTCAATATGCTTTGGTTCATGTTCTTGATATGGATCAATTTCAAAGGATGGATTCTTTGCAAAGGGTTTTTGAATGTCTTCATTATGCATGGTTATGGGCTCAATTTTTTCTTGATCTTCAAGTGAATTTTGATCAAGTGTTGAATTAAGGTTTTCTTCAATATACACAACCATGAGGTAAAATGATGCCAATATGTCTTGGAAAGGACCATTTCTATAATTTGGTGAAAGATGTGATCATGCTTTGGAATAAATTCTTGAGGTATGCCATCTAACTCACAGGGTGATACAAAGACATTGTCAACATGATCATTGGTAGATGAATCTTGAATTTTATCCTCAATAATTATGGTAGAAACCTTGTCAATGTCTTCAACCATGAGATCAAATGATGTTAATATTTCTTGAAATGGATCATTGTTAGATATTGGTGAGGGATTTTGATCATGATTATGAAGTGTATCTTGAGGTATGCTTATTTTTCTCATTGGATGAGGTAGAGACCTTGTCAATATCATCATATAAGATTAATTCTTGTTCATTACTGTCAACAATTATAGTTCCTTGATCAATGAGGTCTTCAATGAGGTTCTTGAGTTTCATACAATTTGATGTGCCATGACCTTTTGTGCTATGGTATTCAAAATAAGCATTATCATCATACCATGAGAACTTGATGCTAGGTTGACCCCCATTTAATGACTCTAGAAGATTGATAAGTTTAGCATGGACTAACGTGTTTAATGTTGATTCAATTGGCTCCCCTAAAGGAGTGTATTCATGTTTGGTGATGGTGTTTTTATCTTGTGAAGCTTGTGCTTGTTGTGTTTTAGGGTAATCCCACAATAGTGGTTTACACTTTTTGAGACATCCTGATTTTTGTTGAAATCACATATTTTTAGAAAATATAATGATTTAAGCCTTGGAAAGTTCCATTTAAAGGATTAAAATTGAAGTGGGTTTGATCAAACCACCTTAGATCAAAACCCCTTGGATAAAACCCCACTAGTAAAATTAAACCATACCTATAACAAAGTCTCCTTTACACCTATCAAAATGTTGATAAAAAACCAGTTTTGATTTACCTTTTGGGGGATCAAATGAATTCATTTAAAATTTATTTTTTGTAAGTACGTAGTCATTATTATAAGCTTCCCAAAAAGTATAATTCTCAATATATTTAATTTGATTATTATATTTATTTTCTATTTTTTGTGAATGTAGGTTTTTCACCGAAAATCAAGCACTCTATTCTGCACTTGTGGAAAAATAGAAGATTATAAAAAAAGTTTAAAAAATATCAGTGCACTAGATATTGATGTCCCTAATCCAACAAAAAAAAGAATTTTGATACATACAAAAAGATGTTTTAGCCAGTAAATCATGTCTAAATTGTAACCGGTTTGACTTTGAAACTTAATTAAGAAAAACATATTCAATGAAATGCTATGAAACCAATTCCATGCACTATATATCATAGTTACAAATCTAAATTCAAAAAAATATAATTTATCCTTCATAGAAAAAAAAATTTATGTGTTAGCCAGTAACGTCACTCTTTAAAAATGGTGTTTACTGTTAAAAACTATTTTTCGAAGGTGATGGAAAAAGAATATGATTCCAATTTTTTTTTTAAAATTATAATCTACAGACAAAATGTCACAAATCACTAGTTTACATCATCTTCAAATTCCTCACGGTTTAGCCGCTATAGGTGCCTGGAAGTGAAGATTTAGTTTAAAAAAAATTAGTTTAATGCCTAGTTTGGCCAAAAATTATAAACCAGTATTGTGGGATCACCCTTGATCTAGTTGTGATTGATCTTTTAGATGTGGTGATTGGTCATGTTGTTGAGGTTTTCCTTCTTGATGTTGGAGATGTGTTAGTTGATGTTGTGGATAGAAATCAATGTTTTGATGATTTCGATGAAGAGTGTATTGATTTGGAGGTGGAGATGTTTCTTCATGCAATGAATCAACTATTTTGGTAAGTGACGCAATTTGATGTCACAAAATTTGATCTTGATCTTGATTTTGACACCCTTGATATAGTTGATTTGGTTGTTGTCCAAGCATATTTGGAATATACACTTGTAGTATTTGTATGGGATCATGTAAAAATTGATTTTGGACAATGTTTTGATTTGGGGTGATGTTTAGATTTTGCATTATAGATTGGCATTGAACATTGTTATGGTTGGGAAACACATTGCTTTGATTTAGGTAACCTTAATTTTGCATGGTGTTACCTTGATTTGGATCAATACATTGTGTTTTCAATATATTGTTTGGATTTTGAACAACTTTGGTGCGATTCACAAACACATCTATGGAGGTCCCATAGTTCACCAAGTATGGATTTGATATGTTAATTTTTGGTAAGTTCGTATTTGGTATATTCACATTTGGCACATATTGATTTGATGGGATAATGTTGTTTTGTTGAAGACTCATGTATTGATCGTTTGGTTGATAGATTTGTAGGTTTTGAATTTGATTTAAATCTACCATAGAGAAAGGTGTTCCAAAATTTAGATTGGGCATACTCACATTTGTTGTATCATTGAGGTTTGTAGGATATAATGATCCCATGTGTGAATTGTATAAATGCGAGTTTTGATAATCAATTGGTATTGTAAGGTTTTGATAGTTTGGTTGATTTAGATCACTCGTGATGTATGAATCAAGTTTATATTCCATGTTTTTCTTGTGTATTGACCTTGTTGCAAAAGTGAACCTCTATATTTTTTTAGACCAATGGTTTAAATGGAAGATGAAAAGGGTGAATGATATGGGCCCAATGAACTTTCTAAACTTTTGGACAACACTTTTGACTATAGGTTTGATTGTTTTGATGTCATGGGTAAAGGTGTCAATGAACTTGTAAATCTTTAAGGTAGACTTGTGACCTTTAAGATAAACTAGTCCACAAATGTGATAACTAACTCAACTAAGTATATGGAAAAGGATCCATTTCACACACAAAGTAGCTAAGTTAGGGGATTGGTTTGATAAATTCCTAAGTCCAAAGTTTTGATGTGTCCAAAAGTTTTTAAAGTTTGTTTGATGAAGTGAGATGTAAAATGTGTGAAGGTGGATGAAATGGATGAAATGATTTGACCCAAAATGTTAACCTAAAATGAACCTTTGTTTTGCAAGACCAAGTTAGTGAGAAACATACTATACCTCTAAAGTCATAAAACCCTAAGAACTCAATAATTTTGGTAGAATAGAACTTGGACCCAATTATTTTGACAATAGAACTCAATGATTTTGACAATAGAATTTGGACTCAATGTTTTGCAATATTTTCCTTGTCTCAATTTTCTTGATTTGGGAAGTTAATGTTTGAACATACATCAATGTGGGGTGTTCATTTGATTTAATCTTTTCTAAAGTGAGATTGTTTCATTACCACATCAAGAAAGTCTTAATTAATTTTCAAACTAAAATTTCCATGTCAAAGCAACCTTCATTTCACAAAGTCCATTATGTGAAAATCATGAAGCTAAGGCCATAGTTCCCTATGTTAACTTTGGAAAGTGTGGATTTAGATATAATTCCAAATATTTAGAAGCCTCTAAGGATAAAATCCTTAGGACAAGTAGCAATATTGGGACTTTTCAAAAGGTATTCATGTACTTGATCCAAAGGGTTTGAAATTTGATAAACTTGTTGATGTGTGTTTAAGTTGTTTTGGAACCAAACAATGTGTCAAACATGACTCACAAGCAATAACATTCCCAGCTCAAGTGGGTATGTTCTTCTTGGTGGGCTTGCCTCATGCCCTTCATAGTAGAAGAGATAATTTTACATGCAATTTAGGGAAAAGTGTAGAAGTATGTTAAGAATGAACTCTTAATCTCTACACTTCAACCAAAATCAGACATGGCAAGTAACTTCTTGGAAATAAATTCCAATGTTCCACTTCAAATAACTCTTTGGAAGGACAAAGTTGGCCACTACTTAAACAAGGTTCTTAATGACAACAAACCAAGAGTGCCATGACACATATTCACCTGCTTGGCCACTTAAGGCTCTTCAACCGTTCCCATCCCACTTAATGCATGGCATTAGGTTCAGTGTGTTATGGATAGCCCAAATTGATGCTAATTTCTCATGATTTCACATCATTTATTTAAAGCCTGCCGATAAATGTGCTTGCAAGAAATTTCCTGAGTTTTTCGTTGTGGGATGTATCTCATAGTAAGCCCTCTCTTAAGGGCGACACAAAACATGAAAGTATACTTGAGTATTTATCTTCACCCAAGTTTGCACAAAGCGCAAGGGGAGTGGATATGTACTCCAAGTGAACACAAGCAAAGAACATACACTTGAGTGTTTCTCTTCACCCAAGATCACACAAAGCGTAAGGGGAGTGGATACACACTACAAGAAAAGAAAGCACTCATTCATTTTAATCCCACAAATAAAAATTACTTCATTCTAAGCACCAATGGAAGTGTTTGATTTTTTTATTCAATTTTAGTTGATATTGCAAAATGAGGATGTATGGGTCCAATTTTAACCAACTTTGAAAGTAAATTTTAAACCCAATGGAAGTTTAGTGGTCCTAAGATATTAAAAAAAGAAACATTTGAGGGGTTATACCATCCCCTAAGTGTCAAAACACTTTTACAATAACTAGAACTAAGAAAAACTGAAAATCAAAATTTTCAATTATTTTTGGTTTTTCCTATTTTCTAGTAAATCGTGTTTTTTGAGGCCTTCAGAGCAAAATTTGGGGTTGAAACTTGCGTCAGTCCCTAAAAATTGGTTGCCAAAGACACTATTTTTTAGGGATTGAATTAGTACTCTTGGAGACCTTTCCAATGGTGCAAATAGATTCAAATTCCAAGCACCGAGTAGAAAGTTATGACCCCAACAAGTTGGGGTAAATAATTTCCTAGTTTTTCCCAAATCTCTAAAACCAGTTAGCCTAAAAAAAACCCAGATGTTAGTAAAGTATAAGAGAGCATACAAAGTTAAAAATTTAAAGCACATGCAAAAATTAGCTCTCTGTTTTCTTTACCAGTAAAAAGTGTTGTTGAACACAAAGGCATCACTGAAATTGACAAAGGCGTCGCTTTACAACAAACAGTGACAACAAAGGCGTCGCTATATCAAAGACATCACATTTTTAAATTTATGATAAATCCAAAAATTATTAGTGTTTCTAGATTTAATTGTCACTGGATTTAATTAAGCGTCACTCTAATTCCTGCAAAGGTGTCGCTATATGGTGACACTTTACAATGGCACTATTGTAGCCCTCAAAACTATCACTATACCTGCAAACTCAAGAACATAGGAATCTAAAGACAAATTCATCAGATTCAATTAGTATAGCCCTCACTCTAGCGCCAAAATGTGACCAAAGTCATAGTGTGAACTAAACATGTCAGATCCTAATGAATTTAAACTGTATTTAATCCCCTAAACAGTGATCCCAATGAGATATTCAAAATTTCAAAGACTAAGAACCCATTAAACTAATCATGAAAAACAAGAAAACATAAAAAAAAACCCATTCTAAGACCTCAAATATTATCCCATTAGAGGAGTGGTGTCCCATTGATGTGGAATGTCAACCCTTTCCCAATCCCTTGGATAATATGATCTTGTTTCAATCAATTTTATTAAAGAAAACTGATGAAATCAATGATATATGAATGAAACATGGTATAAAACTAGTTTAACATGATGAAGATGAGTTCTAAATGCTAAAATGGTTGATGGAGATGGGTGCAATCTATGCTAAATGGAAAAGAAAATCAAATATATAAGCCATGAATGCAAATTGTGCTAAAATGAATGCAAACTAAGTTAACATGGAAGCCATTAATGGATGCTTAAGCTAATATGGGTGAAGATTAATCTAAAATGCTAATAAATGATAAATATGGATGCAAGTGAGTCTGAATTTCAAAAACATGAATTTTCTATCAAAATATGGATCCATTTCTCTCCAAATGATGAAGTATTTATAGGAGAGAAAATGAAGAGTCAAGGGTTGAGATCGATTTGATCAATCAATGATCAATATGGAATCAAGGGTGAAGGCATGGATCAAGAATTCTCATAAATGGATGAGAATCAAAGATCACATGGATCGAATAAAGCATCAAGGGCTCATAACGATTCAAAGAAACACACTTTGTAACAACTTTGAAAGTTTTTTTGAAAATAAGCATTCCCTTTTTGGAGACAAATAGGAGAATATTCCTTTGGAATATTCCCTATGCAAGTGGATGTGAGGGGAAATTAGCAATTTAGTAATTAAAACAAAATTTGAATGTGCAAGATGAGGAATAATATGATATCCATTAAATAATTAACTTATTTAATGAATAATGAGTGCAAATGACATTTAATCAAATAATTTAGGATTATTTAATTAAATGAGATGACTTCGGGTTTAAATTAAATAATTTGATTTATTCAATTAAACAGGGTGGAATGCTAGTGTGAAAGAAGGTGAATTAACCTAATTAGGTCAATTACATTAATAGATGAAAATGAGGCCTTTAATTAAATAACTAGGATTATTTAATCAAACAAGCGAAAATAAGATAGATTTCAAGATGAAACAACATGTTAATATATTGGATTCAAGTGTTTAATACCATTCAAGACATTTTTAAGTGTCTACAAGTAGTATTCAGGTTGTCATTTCTCTCTACCTTATTGTATAATTTTCATTCTTTTCTTTATTGCTTTTTCTCTATATTGTTGCATATATGGCTGTCCATGGAGGTGGAAATGCCAAAACGAGGGTTTGACTGAGGTAGACCTCAAAACACAACCCAACACTTTTCATGTTTATGTGTATGTAGGTGCAGATTCGCCTGCTCAAACCTAGTTGGAGAACTAGACTGTGTGAGAGTGGTATCTTTTCCTACTCTTTCCTTATCATTTTCATCTTTAGAATAATATTTTTCAGTATTCTTCTTGTTGTACTATTTATTTTTCACATTTTCATATTAAACTATCAAACTATAAAACTCAGTTATTCAGGTCATAAGTAGACCTTGAGTGTCTTTGGCTATTATTCGACTCACTGTGTGTACAAGATGCCAACACATCCTTGAGACTCTAGCGTGGTATGCTATTTACTTCAGTTCCCACCTTGCCATCCTTAGAAAAAGAGCTGTCTTAGTCACAGTCTAAGGCCCTTGTAGTTTGCTTACCTAATTTTTGAAAACACTTGTCTCACTTTTATTTATTATTTTTATCAACCCAAGGTAGTTTGGGGAAAATAATTCCTTAGGGCTCTCCCATGACCTCGATCCTTGGGGGTGACAAATCCCTCTACTCTAACACCCCTGATGATGTTTTCTCTTGGGTTCACACTCCTACATCTAGTGTGGATATTTCATAAGAGGATTAAATTGGTTGTTTGAACCTTGGATTTATTGAGAATTGTGCTAAGCTTCCATCTTCACTTCCCACTTCATCATATTTTAGTGTTTCTATGGCTTCTAGTACTATAGAAAATGTAAAACACATTACATACATTATCATAGATTACATGTAATTTTACAACATTTAACATTGCAATAGAATCAATTATATTCAATTCCTAAATTACAATGCTCAAATCTTGAAAGGTTGGAGAGGACTAAAGTACACACTTGTGTTGCAAGAGAGAGAGATAGAGAGAACCATCAGGGTGCTTTTCCACCCATCCATGAAGCTAAATTCTTCTTCTATCTTCTCCAAACTTGAGAAGCTTGATCCTTCCCAAAGGATCTAGTAGTTTGAAACCGAAGAGCACAAAGGAATTTGGTGGAACATGTACATCTAAACATCCAACCATTCATATACTAATGCTAATGCAAGTCTAACTAAATGCATATGTCCATCTACTAACATGATATGGTAGAGAATACAAACAAGATCCAATTAATACACATTGATTGAGCTTTGTCCAAGGCATTTATACGTTGTACTATACTACACACATGTTATAAGCTAATTCACCTACTATTCTCCAATCTCCATATCTGACACCCATCCAATCTCTCATGTTCTCAACTACCATATGTCATGGAAATAAAATAATATGAAGTTACAATAATCGAGATGGGTAAATCTAAATGTATTTTATTTATCAGAAAAAATATGAAGTTACAATAATCGAGATGGGTAAATCTATACCTTGTTTATTTTATTAGACAATTATTATCAACTAGTCTTTATTAATCTTCCTTTGATCTCCATTATGAAGTTGAAACTTATCCAACCTAATATTTCTAGAAATAACCATTCTATCATTTCAAAGATAATCACATTCCTCCAAAAATAACTACATTTAGAATATCCTTGTTTATTCATCACTATAATCTATAGTATTAGCATATAATAATAATGTAATATTATTATATCTTAATAAAAATAATAACATCTAATTATTATCATAAATATATTGTTTGATCCATGCCAACTACTCTCCTTGATTTTCATCCATTGATTTATCAATTCAATCTTGAGCATTGATTCAACTATTTTCCCTATAAATAGTCCTCATTTCTATGAGAAAAGGATCCACTTTCATTTATAGTAACTACACTATAGTGATTTTCAGAGCATTCCTCACAAGAATTTTATCATTCAGTATCCACTTTAGTTAAGATTTACATCCATTTTAGCTTATCTTTCATCCATTTTCATCAATCTTCATCAACGACATCCATTTAAAGGCTTGTTTCAACCAAGGGATTGGGGAAGGGTTGAAATTACACATCAATGCAACACCAATCCCCAATGGGATTCAATTTGAGGCATTAGATTAGTTTCCATTATGCATTTCTAGTTTGTTTCATATTTAATGACTTCTTTGTTTAATTTTTTCAATAATTTCATTGGGAGCTTGACTTAACTAGTTAGATCTTGGTTAATTTCTTGTGGATCAACCATGTTTATCTTAGGTTATGATCATTCTCACACCTCTTAATAAGGAGCTTTTCCCATTGTACATTCCTTCCCAGATTAATGGAAACGTCGTAACTAACATCTTAGTTGATTTGACAAGTTAGGTTAATGTAATAACAGAGGAGACTCTATTTATAAACAATTTACATAAGGAGAGATATGAAGAGTTGAAGACCAATCTCTATACCCATGATGGACTCTCTATGGCACCTATGGGCACTATTTCTTTATCAATCTTGGTAGGACCCAAGGCTATTGATGTCTCATTTGTTATCATTCCAGAGTTTGACTTGTTCAAAGTTAGGTTGGGAATTCCATGGCTAGCCTTTGTGAATGACATCGCCTTTGTGGTTCATAAATGTGTAAAGTTCCCTCATGAAGGCACTATGCATGTGGTGCATGACATTGGCTATAAACTACTAGTGTCATGCTAGAGCTTCTCACTGGATCAGTTTTGGCAGGCCTGCCCTAATCAAACCTCTCCCTCCTGGGGGAGATTTGTTATATAAGGCTTATGTTAAATATAACTAGGGTCTTAGCATCGAAGGTTGGTTATCTAGTGTCTCCTTATGTTATTTCTATAAAAGCCTCTATGGCAGCACATCAACAAGCTACCTCTTCTACCCTATCCGAGGGAAAGGGGAAGCTTGCTTGTGCTCTAGAGCCTTCTCCTTCTGTATTTGTGGTTCCATCTACTTCTACTTCTCATCCAAATAAGGAAAATTTGACCTCTACTCCTGTGCCTTGCATGGGAAGTGCGATGGTGCCCACATGGTGAAAAGTGAAGTGTTAGGTTTTTGAGGTTCATGTGCTACCCATGGTACCACGACCCACTATTTATGGTAGGGGGAATTCTTCTTGTGGGGTTGTTCTAGCTTATTAGCCTCCATAGCCTCCTACTTTTCTTCCACCTACTCCTAAGGTAGAGAAAGGGAAGAGGCCTACTATCAAGGCGCTTGTTTCTATTTTTGGTCGTAAAACACACTAGCTTGCAAAAGATAGAGGGAGAGCCAATGGCATCTATCTCTACATCTTCTATTGTTATTTACGTCGAAGGCATATCCTTATCTGAAAGGCACAAGCTAAGTTTGACCATCGAGGGTTCGCCTCATCCTTCCGACCATTGAAATAATGCATGTTGTTCATCGCAGACATCAAGCATTTTGTCACTTTCACCACTTTCATGGGCCTGTAAATTTGACGTGAGGGTAATAAATTAAAAAACCTCCACTGATTTGAATTTTGTGCATAGTCATTCGCTAGCTGGAGGAAAATTTCCCCGTTTTACGCACGTCGCCGTCAAAAAATCAAATCCGTCACTAGGTAGTGTGATATTTTTTTTAAAATTACATTCATTTTGTCTCCCACAAGTTAGGTATAACCATCAAAAGCCATAGGACTATTCGTGAGGATTTTTAGCCAGTTACTTAAAAGGATACTCAACTTTTGATTTGTAGAAATCAGCTTCATTTAATTGGAAGAAAAAGACACGTGGAGGAAGGGAAAATATGTAAATTTATTAACTTCTTTTACCTTCACAACCCCTTAACTAATATTATTGCAAATTACACCTTCAAACATTTAAAATTTAAATTTACATCTTCACTTAGGAAATTTAGATATAATAGCGAAATTATCTCTATCATGACATTTCATTTTTATATTTTGTATTTATTTTTATGAAAAATATTTTTAAATTTTTTTTCAATTGCAATGAATTGTAGAACATAATATTAATTAAAAATATGAAAATTTTATAACTTCTTTTACATGGATTTTTCTTGTATTGGAAAATGTATCATCAAAGAAAAATGAAAATTACGGTCAAGATCCTAATAATGAAGGCATTTAGGTTTTAACATTACGACATCTTGTTTTATTTTTTATTTTTAAATAATTGTCTTCATTTATTTAAATTTTTTTTTTTTTTTTAAATTTATTATACTTATTATAAAAAATTTAAGATTAAAATTTATAATTAATAATAAATAATTTAATTATACTTATTATTATAGTTTTATATAGTACAAAAAATAGATCAAAATTTATCCTAATTGACTTTCCACACTTCTTCAGCATACCCATTGCACACTAAGCTGAAATTGCTAGTTTAGTTTTCTTTTGTTGTTTTTGCCTCGGCTCCCATCGCCTCTATTTTTCTTTTGAATCCTCTAGTGGGTATTGATGATGCTCACCCCAAAAGGATGCAAGTTTTCATCACTTCCTTCGTGGAGCCCCCTCTCTTGATGTCCCTCCTGGACATCCCTTCATTTTTTGAGCCCATAGACATGCCAAATACAATGGTGTTGTTTATTGCAACTTTGTCTTCTTCCTCATCTGCTTCTGCTTCTTCTATGGGGATTATGCATCCTCCATTAAAGTGAAAGTTAGAGGATGACCTCACTGTGAGTATAGGCTGGAAGAAGGGTTCGCCTTCTTCAGAAGTTGGTTCTATCTTGGCCTACATCATCCTTGTGATAGATGCAGCCCCCGCATCCCCAAAGTTTATCATTTCCCCTCTCGATTAGGTTGGAAATGACTCTCGAGTGTCTCATTCTTCTCCCACTCAGTTGACACATGACATCCGGTAAAGTACATGTTCAATTCAATGGATGATATGCTGACTTTTTCTTCAATCTTTGCAAGATCAATGATTTTTTCTTCATAAGAGCTCAGTGAAGAAGACCTTGAGGGGCCTTCTTCCTTGGCCCTTGTTGCAAGCGAGTTAGAGGGTACCGCCTTCACTATCCCACCCTTGTAGGCCCATCCACCCTCCCCTTATAATGAGCTATATTGGGAGCAGGACAACCTGCTGGTCAATGAGGACTAGGGTGGTACCTCTTCTTTATTTGTAGTGTAGATTTGTTTGTGTGTTTGTGTTCCCATGTGCTTGTCTTTTTGTGTTTGTAATCTTGCATGGAGGAACCTTGCTACCCTTGTAGGTGCTTGGATACAGTCACAATTTTTTTTCATACACTTCTTTTGTTTGTATCATCATTCTTCTATGTGTCATGAAATTGTTTTTCACTATTAGGGACAATCCAAAGATTTGGGGGAATTTAGGCCTTCTTACATGTTGACCCAATTTTTATTTTCATTTTGTCTTCATGCGTTATTCTTCATGTTTTGATAACTTTTTTGGATTGATGATGGCTTGTTCATACACCATATTATATCTATCTATTTGTATCTCTGAACAAATTTGACCCCAAATTCTCAAATCCCCCTATCTCTTGATTTCTTTATCTTTGTTTTCTTCTTGATGTTGTGGTTCTTATGTGTTTTCCCTCACATGTGTGACGATATACCATAAATACATTTGATCATGTGTTATGTGCCACAACATATTTGCCTCTCCTTTCTCTCCTTAGGATGTCATGTGCTCCTTTGCATAACACACACCATCCTAAAGGGGGGTTACCATGTTATAATTTTTAGTAAGGTGAATTCTTTTGAAAAGGATTCCTTGGTGTCAAATTTTATTTACAATGAATTACATGATGAAATAATCCATTATTGAAATATCTGATTTTCCAAATTGTTGTATTCTCTCAGGATTCCTAGATAAAAGTTTCTTCCAAAAAGGGTGCCATATATGAAAGAGTCTAAAAACTTTCCTTTGAAAAAGGAGCATTTTTTCTAAAATGAAAAAGTCTAAAAACTTTCCTTTGAAAAGGATCATTGTTTCCAACAAATTCATTGATGAAAGATCTTTCAAAAGGATCCCTTGATGACATAATAACTTGCGAAAAATGTGGCATCTTTCAATTGGTGCATTCCTTTGAATGGGCTCCTTGGTGTCTTGAAGGGTTCCCTACCGAAGGAACCCCCTTTGAAAGCTTTTGTCTTGAAAGGTTTCTTTGGTGTCTTGAAATGTGTTTCTTTTATCTAATATTTGATGTCATGTTAGTTGGTGTTAGATATCTTATATCTTGACACCTAGCTTAGGGGTAGCCTGACTAGACCCTCCTTTTTCGTGACTGTTCTGCAATGCAGTTTGTAACAACCACAAGCTTATCTATTTGATCAGACTATGTCTTATCACGTCTTCTTGTGTCTTCTTGTGTCTTATGAATGTGTGTCTTACGATTAGCTTCTTCGCCTAACATGTTTTGTCTGCATCCTAACATGTTCGTGGTGAGATCACAACTAGCTTTGCAGGACCGAGAACCTTTGGAGCTCCCTCTTTCACATCTAGGTAGTTGGATCGAAGATATTCTTCCTCAATGTTATTGGTATATTCTCTTCAATATCTTTCTACTTTATCTATCATATGCACTGACACATATGCTCGCTAAAGTGGGGGAAAAATGTAAGACATAAATTTGCACCCTAGGAAAATTCCCATTTATTTACCCTTTCTTTAAAATTACAAGTATGAAGATGCATAAACTCGTTGCCATCTTCCCAATCTTCCCATGCGTCCTTGTCTTTTTGTTCATGTAGAGGAGGGGGACTGACCCCTCAATGAATCTAGGTCACAGAGAGCCAAGAATTGAAGGTTTCCTTGATCTACCTCAGCCGCATAGGTGTTTAGGGAATTGTATGATGTTTAAGGATAGAGAATGAAGAGCACTCTTAGTGCTTCTATCACTCTAATGACTCGAGAGTTAGGTTTGGATTAAGTGAGCAGGTTTTTAGAACCTAAACTATGGCTCTATCAACTCTCTGCTAGAGGAAAGCAGCGCACAACGGGGATGACAATGTGACGCGTTGGCGTCTCATAGGTGCGTCAGCATCCGTATAGATAGACAATGGAAAGACAAACATAATATAAAAAAAATACTAAAAAAAATGGCTAAAGGTTTATTGCAATGAAAAAAGTAGGAAATAACAAAGAGACTAAGATAACGTAAAGAATGTTATGAAAGAGAGGAGAACAAAGGTGGTGAGAAATAAACTTACAAAAGGTCCAATTCTCCCAAAATCTCTACACGAACAAGTACCTACACACAAAAAAGTGGGGAAAAATGTTGGGGTTGTTTCGAGGCTTGCCACAATCAAACCCCTATTTTGGTGTCTCCACCTCCATGAACAATTAGTATAGCAACAATATAGAAAAGTGATAAAGAAACTATGTAGGAAAAGAAAGGATACTAGATATTACAAGAAGCACTATGCTACTCAAATCTAACAACAATGCGATAGTAAGTAAATAATACCACCCTCGACCAAAGGCACTTAAGGCCAATGAGAGACGAATGCAAGTCTACAACTATGGCAAAGTCGATATGGCCACAGTGACGCTGAAGGAAGTCTCGCAAGACACCAAGTTGTAGCTTTTGTGGTAGATGTGAAGAATGTTGTGATGTTGGAGTGGTGTGGTTGATAATGTAGCAAGTAGCCAAGAAGTATGAGATAATTTGAGAATTGTGTCAAGAATGTCTAGAATTGTGAAGAAGTTGGAATGAATAGGAAAGATAGGAATTTGAAGATGATTTTGGGAGGGAAAGAGTTGTTCAAAGGTTGGTCAAAGGGTGTAGATACATTACACTTCGACCCTAATGGTGAATGTAACGCCTCTGAAGATTCTAGAGGCAGGAATCCTGTCAGGATGACAGTGTGCCGCACAAACGTCTGTGCGTCGCACACATTTCCTCGACAAAAATTCCCCTATTGACACTACAGATAGGAGCCAAGTGGATGGAGTATAGACAAAGGATGTGGAATTACATTTTCGAGTTTGATTTTTCTAAGGTGAAGGGTTTTAAAGGGGAACTTGCAAGAGGGGTGAAAATTCACGCCTATACATTTTTCCACCACTTTAGCGAACATGAGTGCCAATGTGTGTTCGATAAAGTAGGTTAAAAGAGTTCCAAGAAAATATACCTGAACCGTCGAGGAAGCAGATAAAAATTTGGCATGCTCGAAAGCGTAGGGCGGGAAAATGGCTCCATAGGTACTCAGTCCTGAAGAGAGTTAAACAAAGTGCATCAGAGGCCTATAGAACAATGGTGAACAGATCTTGTAGGATGAAAGCACTTCATAGGTCCTCAGACTTGCAAACAAGGCACCCCCCAGGTGCTTGGTCCCGATGGAAGCCGAATGTGAGGGAATCCATAGAGTCAGATTGGAAAGCAGCTTCATAGGCACATTTGCAAAGCAAGATGTTAATCCATAGAAAAAGCATGTTAGATATAAAAAAGAAGCCATGTAGGTAGATAAGCAGATAGTCACACAGATAGTCAAAAATTGAAGGAAGAGCTTTCAAAGGGGTCCCTCAAGAACCCTTCAAAAGAAAAGGGGTCCACTTAAGGGACACATTGTTTGAAAGTGCAACATTATTTTTCACAAATCAATTCAACATCAAGGAATCCTTTTGAAAGAATTCACTTCATCAAGGAATTTGAAAGGAATAAATCCCCCTCACAAGGGGAAGGCTAGAACTTCGCCTGTAGGAGAAGGTGCTCCCTCCGTGGAGGAAATATTTTCAAATTCTTTCTTTACGAACCCATGATTGATAAAAAGTATTCCGCTAGGGGTCCTTGTTGAGGAATATGTTTTATTGAAAAATAAAGATTTTCAAGAAGGGACTCGTTGGCCACCAAATACACCTTTTGAAAATTATTTAGCAATATGAGATCCCCCCTTAAGATGGTGTGTGCTAAACACGAAGGAATGTGACATCCTAAGGAGAGAAAAGCAAGAATAAAAGTGATGTTGTGGCATGTAGAACATGGTGAGATATAACCATGGTAATGTTGTTGCACATGCGAGGGGCAACACATGAGCACCACAACATCACAAAGCAAGCAAAGAAGAGAAAGAGATAAAAAGAGAGGAAAAACAAGGACGTAAAGAACAAGAGATGGGGGATCTAATATCTCAGGGTCAGAGATGCTCATAAATATAGATAAATAGATATATTAAATACATATAAATGAACTTTCATCAACCCCTACTATATCAGACCATGTGAAGAAGGCACATAAAGACAAAGTGAAAATAAAAAATTGGGTCAACATGGAAGGGAGGCCTGAATTCCCCCAACACTTTGCATTGTCCCCAATTGTCAAAAATCAATATATGACAAAGAGAAGAATGATGTGACAAATAGAGGAAGTTTTACGACACAAAAGAACTCTTGTATCCAAGCACTTACAAGGGTGACAAGGGTCATCCAGGAACATATAAAACAAGCATGGGAGAACACAACACACACACACAATCTAATCTACATGTAAAGAAGAGGTGCCCCCTAGTCTTCATCAATCAAGATGCCATTGTTCTCCTAGTCTAGATCATTGTAAGGGGAGGGTGGACGAGTCTTCAAGGGAAGAATATCAAGGGGGTACCCTCCGGGCCTTCTACAACAAGAGCCAAGAAAGAAGGCCCCTCAAGGTCTTCTCCACTTAGTTCCTATGGGGTGAATGTCTGCGATCTCGCAAAAATGGCTGATAAGGCCAAGACATCATCTACAAAGTTGAACATGCACTTTATAGGAGTGTCATGTTTCAACTTAGTGGACAATGGAGGCAATGCCTAAAATCCACTACTAGCCTCATTGAACGATTTAGGAGTAGTGACAAACTCCGGGGATGTTGGAGCTTCCCCCATCACCACGACGACACAAGCCAATGTAAAACTACCCTCTAAAGAAGGTGAAACCTTCTTCCAACCTCCATTAATAGCAGGTTCATCCCCCATATTTTGCTTCATGATGTGAAATACCCACATATGATGCAAAGGGTGTGGAGGAAGAGGAGAAAACCGCGACAGACACCACTGAGGTATTCAACATGTCTACGGGATTTGAAAAGGGCAAGATGTCCAGGAGAGACATCAAAAGGGGAGGATCAACCGAAGGAGCAATGAATACCTCCACCCTCTTCGAGTGAGAATCATTGACACTCACAGGGGCAGTCAGAAGCAAGATTGAGGCTAAGGGAACTGAAGTAGGAAGAGTGGAAGAGGACAAAATAGAAGATGTTGAAGCGGGAGCTATTGGATCCTCTTCCTTCTTCTGCAAGGTGGCCTGCTCAGTGGCTAGAGCCTTCCTCTAATGCTTTTGCTCACAGGAAAGGCGGTTTCTACGATTTTGAGAGCTAGAGGCCACAACCTGAGAAGGGGCAAAAGACTCTTGTTCAACCATTAGAGTATCCATCATAGCCATTTCTGGTGGAGGGAGGGACTCCTAGCTAGATGGGAACATGAGGAAGAGATGGAGAGGATGATGGAACAATAATAGGGGGAGTAGGCTCAAGCACCTCGGTGACAGGTCTCTTCCCATTCACTACCTTATAGGTAGGAGCAGCAGGAGGCTGTGGAGGCCAAGACATAGAGGATGGTCCACGGGGACTCTTCCCCTTACCATACAAAACGAGCCGAGGCACCATGGGTAAGACAAGAATTTTAGATGCTTGGGATTTTTCCAAGCGGGCACCATTGGAATCCCTAGCAAACAGACAAGAGCAGAAGTCAATGGTGCCGCAATAGGGAAAGAGGAAGTGGTAGGTGGGATAGTGAAAGAAGAAGAGGAAGAGCCTTGGGTGGACTTCTCCTCTTCCCTTTTTTGAGCAGTCAAGATAGCCTTGCCCTCCTTCAGGCAAGCCCTATATGAAATGGCATAGGGAGAAGGAGGGTGTCTCACCTTTGGCATTATTCCCCCAATCTTATATTTCACATATATTCGATACAACAGGTTTGTCCTAGGACAGAGCGAACCCACATGGGAAGGGTAAAAGTGATGAAAGTGAGTAGGCCTCATGCACAATCGTTGGTTTGTAACTAGTGTCATGGACTACATGCACAAAAATAGCATGGGAAAACTTCAAGAACTTATGAATTACTGAGGGAATTGCATTCATGGAAACCAGCCAGGGAATGCCTAGTTTCACTTTGAATAGCTCAAATCCCAAGATGATGTCAAAGAGTGCATTCATAGTCCTGGACCCAACTAAGACTAATAAGGTGATACAATCGATGGGAGGGACGGAAAGCCCATCGTGTGTACGTATATTGCTTCTAGACTTGTCATATCCATCTTTATGCAAGAAATTGATTAACATGATCTCCTCTGTAACGACATTCACCTGGCATGTAGGGTTGACGAGAACACTAGTTACCGTATTCCCATTAATACATGTAGGGATGTACAAAGGGGATGGTTCTCTATTAGAGTTCATTGGAAAATCTTATAAGGTAAATGTTATAGTGGGAGATCCGCTCGTAGGATGCACAGATGGGATGTGTAGATGTAAAAAGGAAGCCATCTCTATGTACACTAGACAAAAAATTCATAGGAGCCCTCAAGGGTTTCCCAATTAGATGGTGACCCACTCAAGGTTTCATTCCACAATGCTTAGGGGAACCTCCCATCTACGCCATTAGGGGTTGTAGGTTGGGTTGCAAGACTAGGCGCCTTGCAATACTCACACCCACAACACTCCTAGAATATGAGGGAAGGGTCTTTCAACACCACCAAACAAAACCAAAATGGTTCATGTTGGGTTCACTAAAATGTAGAGGAGGGGGACCAACCACTCAACGACTATAGGTCATGAAGAGCTGAGAGTTGAAGGCTGCCTTGATCTACCTCAACCACGTAGGTGTTTAGGGAATTGTATGATGTTTAAGGATAGAGGATGAAGAGCACTCTTAGTGCTTCTATCAGTCTACTAACCCGAGAGTTAGGTTGGACTAAGCGAGCAAAATTTTAGAACCTAGACTATGGCTCTATCAACTCTCTACAAGAGGACAACAGTGCATAATAGGGATGACAACATGACGTGCTAGCATCTCATAGGTGTGTTGGCATCCATACAGACAAAAAATGAAAAGACAGACATAATAACAAAAAACCTACTAAACAACTTGGCTAAAGGTTTATTATGATGAAAAAAGCAGGAAATAACAAAGAGACTAAGATAACGTAAAGAATGTTATGAAAGAGAGGAGAACAAAAGTGGTGAGAAATAAACTTACAAAAGGTCCCTGGTTCTCCTACAAGCTCCTCATGAACAAGCACCTACACATAGAAAAGTGGAGAAAAATGTTGGGGCTATTTTGGGGCTTTCCACAGTCAAATCCCTGTTTTGGTGTTTCCACCTCCACGTACAACTAGTATAGCAATAGTATAGAAAAGCAATAAAGAAACTATGCTGGAAAAGAAAGGATGTCAGATACTACAAGAAGAACTATGCTACTCAAATCCAAAAATAATGCGATAGTATGTAAATAATACCACCCTCGATCAAAGGCACTCAAGGCCAATGAGAGAGGAATGCAAGTCTACAAATCATGTCCACAAGCTGACGTGGCCGCAACAATGCCGAAGGAAGTCTCACAAGACACCAAGTTATAACTTCTGTGGTAGATGTGAAGAATGCAGTGATGTTGGAGTGGTGAAGTTGATAGTGTAGCAAGTAGCCAAGAAGTATGAGAGAATGTGAGAATTATGTCAAGAATGCCCATAATTATGAAGAAGTTGGAATGAATAGGAAAGATAGGCATTTGAAGATGAGTTTGGGAGGGAAAGAGCCATTCAAAGGTTGATCGAAGGGCATAGATAAGTTACACTTTGGCTCCAATGGTGAACATAATGCCTCTATAGATTCTAGAGGCAAGAATCATGTCAGGACATATGGGTGCCACACAAATGTCTATGTGCCACACATGCGTTCCCGATAGAAATTCCCCCACCAACACTACAAAAAGATGCCAAGTGAATGGAGTATGGATGGAGGATGTGGAATTACATTGTCAGGTTTAATTTTTCTAAGGTGAAGGGTTTGAAAGGGGAACTTGCAAGGGGGGTGCAAATTCACGCAGGCCTATTCAATTCAGTGGAGGAATATTTGTCAGGGACGCGTGCACACCGCGCTGTCGTCCTAACAGATTCCTACCTCTTAAATCTATAGAAGCATTATGTTTCCTGGTTGGTCGTGAAGGTAACATCCTATACTAGGTCTTGACTGATGAAAAATGACTCCTTTCCTCCATTTTCTCATTCAATCTCATTCTTTCACTCATTCTTCAAAGATCCTACATTCTCTAGCTCATTCTCACATTCTCCATTCACTTCTTGATCATTCTTTCTCTATCTCATTGCTATCAACCTTTTACTTGGGTCTCTTCAATTCAACACCATTGTCGTTGCAGGTTTACGAAGTTCTATCTCCTCAGAATGTTGGTGTTGTTCTCTTCTTTCTTCTATTGGCCATGAGTGCTCATAGTAGGGAAGGTAACATTATGCCTTTTCATTTTGCATCTATCATCTTGTAGAGTAGTATTTAGGTTGTCATTGCTCTCTACCTTATTGTGTCATTTATATTCTTTCCTTTATCGCTTTTTCTCTATATTGTTGCATATATGTTTGTCCGTGGAGGTGGAAACACCAAAATAGTGGTCTAACTAAGGTAGACCTCAAAATAAAGCCCAACACTTTTCATGTTTTTGTGTGTGTAGATGTAGATTCCCTCAATCAAAGCTATCTAGAAACTGAACTCTACTTGAGTGGTATCTTTTCCTACTATTTCTTTATCATTTTCATCATTAGAATAGTCTTTTTTAGTATTCTTCTCGTTGTACTATTTATTTTCGCATTTTCATATTAAACTATCAAATTGTAAAACTCTATTATTCAAGTCATAAGTAGACCTTGAGTGTCTTTGGTTGTTATTCAACTCATTGTCTGTATAGGATGCCAACGTGTCACTGAAAATCCAATGCATAGTATGCTGAATTTTGGTTCCCATGCTGCCATCCTCAGACAGAGAGCTGTCTGAGTCGCAATTCAAGGTCCTTGTAGTTTGCTCACCTAATTTCTAAAAAAACCTGTCTAACTTTTTTTTATTGTTTTTTCAATCTAAGGTAATTAGGACAATTCGTTCCTTAGGGATCTCCCATGACCTAGAGCCTTGGGGGTGAAAAATCCCCCTACTCTACACCCTTGATGATGTTTTCTCTTGGGTTCACACTCCTACATCTAGTGTGGATATTTCATCAAAGGCTCAAATTGTATGTTTGAACCTTGGGATTTATTGAGACTTGTGCTAAGCTTCCATCTTCTTCACCTCCAACTTCATCATATTTTAGTGTTTCTATGGCTTCCAGTACTATAGAAAGTGTAAAACACATTACATACATTATCATAGATTACACATAATTTTACAACATTTAACATTGCAATAGAATTTATTATATTACTAAATTACAATGCTCAAATCCTGAAAGGTTGGAGAGGATTGAAGTACACACTTGAGTTGCAAGAGAGAGAGATAGAGAGAACCATCGGGGTGCTTTTCCACCCATCCATGAAGCTAAATGCTTCTTTGATCTTCTTTGAACTTGAGAAGCCTGATCCTTCCCAAAAGATTTAGTAGTTTGAAGCTAAAGAGCACAAAGAAATTTAGTGGAACATGTACATCTAAACATCCAACCATTCATATACTAATGGTAATGCAAGTCTAACTAGATGCATATGTCCATCTAATGACATGATATAGTAGAGAATACAAACAAGATCCAATTAATACACATTGATTGAGATTTGTCCAAAGCATTTATACATTGTCCTATACTGCACACATCTTGTAAGCTAATTTACCTACTATTCTCTAATCTCCATATCTGACACCCATACAATCTCTCATTTTCCCAACTACTATATGCCATTGAAATAAAATAATATGAAGTTACAATAATCAAGATGGGTAAATCTATACATCTAGTTTATTTTTTAGAAAAAAATATGAAGTTACAATAATTGAGATGCGCAAATCTATACCTTGTTTATTTTATTAGACAATTATTATCAACTAGTCTTAACTAATCTTTCTTTGATCTCCATTATAGAGTTGAAACTTATCCAACCTAATATTTCTAAAAATATCCATTCTATCATTTCAAAGATAATCACATTCCTCCAAAAATAACTACATTTACAATATCATTGTTAATTCATCACTATAATCTATAATATTAACATATAATAATAATAATAATATAATATTATATCTTAATGTGATAACATATAATTATTATCATAAATATATTATTATATTAATAAAATAAAAATAAGATACTAACAATAAATATAATATTTATTAAATACTCATCTATTACTTTTCACTTTCTAATATCTATTCCATATGAAACTAGCCAAGCCAACACATGCATTTATATAAAAGGTCAATCCCTCAATAAAAATAAATACTCTGCAAATTCAAATAGGCCCAAGGGAAGGTGAGCTCATTTTGAACTAAACATCTTCAAGTAATGTCAGGATAAACTTCAATAGAGTTGCCCACAGAACCATAGACCTACATTCAAGGTGAGAGATAATATCCATACAAGAATAACATTCTAAATTATGAATCAATAAAGCTATTAAATTTTTTTTTTTGCATAATATATGGGGCTGAAATAGCTCAAACTAAACTTATATGACACAAAACATTCAAAATTAAGTTGAGTCCTAAATTAAGAATTAATAGAGTTGTTAAAAAATATTGTATCAGATGGGGCTGAAATAGCTTGAACTAAGCTTGATATGACACACAACATTCAAATTTAAGTTGAAGGACTCATCCTTGCTTGTCAAACCACACAAAACAAAGAATGTCTAGACTGAAATTTAGTTCTTGCCTTATTCCAATCAAATTTTATGTAGAAGAATTATCAATATACCATTATACATTATTCATTTATTAAATTATATGTAATATGATAACATTGTTTAAAAAAACTCTAAATAATAAAGAATATAATGAATTAAATTTCTACTAATCAATAAACTATTCTAGAGTAGTAAAGAAGGTTTTGATCCAAAATAATATTAATTTTCAGTTATATATTTTGTTCTTAGTAAGTCAACTCGCATAAATAGAACTTAAAAACTTATAAATCATACTTTTATTACTTGAAATTTGAGCATCAATAAAATATTAAATAATTTGATTTGATCTCTCATATGCTTATATCTACTTTGACATTAATTTTTAATTAAAAAAAATTACCATGTAAAATATGATTACATAAAGCAAATAAAGTTCATATTTTAATAGCATATATTTATAGCAACATAAAATATTTAAATAAAGAAAAAAATATAAATTAGTGCAAATTAAAGATAAAATAATTTAAGTTTCAAACCAATTTATATTAATTTTGAAATAATTTTTTTACATATAACTGACTAACCATCATAAAGAAATTATAGTAATAATAATAAGCATAGTGAATTTGTTCAATCTATATCAAGATTATTTACACACTAGGAAAAATCTTGGAATCACTCTGAAGATCTGCAAAACACACAAATAAAACCTTAAATTAAAACATATTCTAAAAATAGATAATAAATGGAATGAACTTCCAAACTAAAAATAAATAAATAAAATAAACAGATCTAAATCTCACCTAAAAAAGCCTTTCATATTCTCAAATCCTTGAGCCATGGAAATAAATATTTTAAGACCATGTCAATCCCATCAAAGTATTTTTGTCCCCACCTCTTTGTTAGTACAATAGACAACACCACAGCTCCAAAACCCACGCCATATGACAATCCAATTCCAATCCAATACCACATACTTTCCTCACTCTCTTCTTCTTCATTGGTAGATGCACAAATGGGAGGAGGAGCAGGAGCAAATTCTGGCCAAGAGCAGTTCTTTGGGAGTGGACATCCCCATAAATTTGAATTTCCTTCATATGAAGATTTTGTAAATGTTGCCATGTGTCCTCCTTGCGGTATGCTACCTGAAAGGTTGTTGTTGGATAACTTCAAGACTCCCAAATAGCTCAAAGATCCAATCCCCCATGGAATTTTTCCAGAAAAATGATTTGTCGAAAGATCTAATGATTCCAACCAGCTCATTTGCACAATACTATCTGGAATTGTCCCATTGAGATTATTCATGGAAAGGTTGAACAACATCAAGCCTTTCAACTTTCCCAAATCAGAAGGAATATTACCATTCAATTGATTGTTGGAGAGGTCAATGGATGCCATTGTGGAAAAAATATATGGGTAGTGCTCATCTCTGCCTTTAGAATTCATATTCAATTCATCCTCATACATGAACTCTGTTGTATAACTAACATCTGAGTACATTTGAACTATGATAAATCCTTGTTGTGGTTCTATCAACATTGCTTGTAAACTAAAAATGTTGTGTGGTATAAACCCTGATAGATGATTTGAAGAAAGGTCCAAGATTTGGAGGTACTTCAGCTGCCCAATTTCTGTAGGAATGCTACCTTCAAAATTATTTTTTCTCATTGCTAACACTTGCAACTTTGAAAGGTTTCCTATTGACTTCGGGATTTGGCCTTCAAATAGGTTTTGCCCGATGTCTAGAAAAAGTAATTCTGTGCAGTTTGATATTGAGTGAGGGAATGCTCCACTCAGTTGGTTATTCTTTATCACTAGTGATTGTAGTTGACTTAGCTCACCAAGCTTGGATGGTATCATACCTTCCAAATTGTTATCCCCCAAATTCAAAATTTTAAGTGAAGAAAAATTGGCTATGCTTTGAGGGATGATTCCATTCAAATGGTTATTTGCCAAATTTAACATTTGCAATGATGAGCTAACCTGCAAGCTTGGAGGAATATTTCCTGTGAACAAATTGTCATTGAGAAACAATACTTGTATATGAGGCAACAAAAATGGTGGTATATGTCCGCACAATGCATTGTTAGAGACATCCAAGACCTCTATTGCCTTCCAAGCTGAAGTATTTAGCGAAAGATGACCCTGCAGATAATTTGTTGTGAGATTGATGTAGCGTAGGCTCATATTCTGTAGCCAAGAGGGAATTTCTCCAACAAGATTGTTGTCAGCTATCTGTAATGCTTCAAGTGAGAATTGAGTCGAAATCCATGAGGGGATTTGACCATCCACCTTACATGATGTCAGGTATAAAAATGTTAACTGAAATGGGGGAATCCATAAAGTGCTCATGTTAAGTACACAATTGGATAAATACAATCTCTCTAATTTGCTGAATGTCAACTGAAATGAGGGATTCCATGTGGTGCTGTTGTTGAGTACACAATTGGATAAGGACAATATCTCTAATTTGCTAAGTTTTTGTAAGAAATCCTCTAAAATAATATGATGGTCGTTTAGTGAGAGAGAGAGAAACTTAAGTGTAGTGGGTAGTGCTGAGGAAGCAATACTTTCGTTGAATAGATTCCCATCAGCATGGAGGACGGTAAGAGAGGAGAGCTTTGAAAATGAGGGGGGGAAAGTTCCATTCAGTTGATTGTTCGATAGATACATCAATTGCAGTGAAGAAAGATTGCCCAAGGAATTTGGGATACAACCACTCAAGTGATTGTCATGGAGATATAGGCTAGTTAGAGAAAATAGATTAGAGAGAGAGGAGGGAATGCTTCCTGTGAGTTGATTCTCATGGAGATATAGGCTAGTTAGAGAACAGAGATTAGAGAAAGAGGGAATACTTCCTATGAGTTGATTCACAGAAAGATCTAGGTTGGTAAGAGAAGAGAGATTAGAGAGTGAGGAGGGGATGTTTCCTGTGAGTTGATTCATAGAAAGATATATGCTAGTTAGAGAAGAGAGATTAGAGAGAGAGGAAGGAATGCTTCCTGTGAGTTGATTATTAGAAAGATCTAAACTGGTTAGAAAATAGAGAATAGAGAGAGACGAGGGAATGCTTCCTGTCAGTTGATTCTCGTAGAGATATAGGCTAGTTAAAGAAGATAGATTAGAGAAAGAGAAGGGAATGCTTCCTGTGAGTTGATTCCTAGAAAGATATAAGACAGCTAAAGAAGAGAGCTGAGAGAGAGAGGAGGGAATGCTTCCTGTGAATTGATTAAAAGAAAGATCCAGGCTAATTAGAGAAGAGAGATTAGATAAAGGAGGAATATTCCCACTCAAATTGTTATAAGATAAATCTAGTTGTGAGAGAGAAGTTAGTTTTCTGAAGCAGGGGGGAATCGCACCTGTTAATCCCAATCCAGATAGACGTATGGTTGCAGCAAAAGTGAGGGTGCACAAGCTCTCAGATGTGACGCCGCCCTCCATTTCAGCCGAGAGAGAAAATCCGTCAATAGTAACACCAACTACATGATGAGTGGTGTTATCACAGGAAATGCCATCCCAGAAGCAGCAATCCCTTCCCTTCTCCCACGAACTGAGTACATCTGCAGAGTGATATTTAAGGCCGGCTTTGAAGTGAAGAAGAGCATTGGCTTCCCTCTCAATACATCCGCAGCAGAAGCGGAGAAGAAACAGTGTAATAATAGAAAACAATAATAGCTTGGCCATGGCAGAATGAAAGAGCGGGTGTATCAGCTTGCAATTTCGCAGTGTAATGAGATTGAGAGGGCAAGTGATTATAAAGAACGACGAGGTGTTGAGTGGGGTCAAGAAAGGCTATCACTGGTATTTTGGCATACTTTCTGTCGCTTTCTAATTAAGAGATTCTGATTTCTTTCCCGTTCGTGCAGGAAAATGAGAGGGCACGCATTATGATGAAGATGAAGTGTTTGAGAGCGTAGATAATAACTTGCCAGACTCGCCGTGTGGAAATATAGCATATTAACAGCTGCGAGTCACAGCATTTAAAACAGCCGTGAGTCACGCTTCATAAAGTAGAAAAATACGCTGGTGTTCGTTGGAACTTGGACTAGTTATTCCAGTTTGTGCAGGGAAATAACGTGTTGCATTATTCCAGTTGACTGAAAGATGAGACGTCACTTTTTTATTAAAGACTGCACTGATTTCTACAATGGGCACCACTCCAGTATCACTTTAATGCATTAAAACCGCCGTATTAGGAAGGGAGCTTCTTTGAAATTTTCCGTGGGTTTGAGATTTTTTAGGTAGGGGATTTTATGAGTTTAGTAGTCCAGTTTAG
This sequence comes from Sequoia sempervirens, assembly GCA_007258455.2. Classification (NCBI taxonomy): domain Eukaryota; kingdom Viridiplantae; phylum Streptophyta; class Pinopsida; order Cupressales; family Cupressaceae; genus Sequoia; species Sequoia sempervirens. Next base: position 377,855,217 of record VDFB02000003.1, on the reverse strand, counting down.
TTTAAAGAGTTTAAATTTTTGGAGTCTGATTTTTTTAAAATATCTGTTTAATATTATTTGAAAGTTATATGGCAGTAAAAGATTTCAGAGATGATTGATAAGTAACAACTTTTAATGAGTCAATTTTTAATTCCACCTCAATTTCACCTGTTCAAATCTGCACTCCTAAAAAGTAGGGACTGGAAAGAAAAATTCCAATTAATCACGTGTCATTTCTTTTCTTTAGCTTCCTCTTTTAAAATAGACCGGAAGCCCCTATGAGACTCGGGCTTTCTCTTCCAATTTGTACAAGAAAATAAAAGGACAAGTAATTATGAGGAAAGTAACATCTTCCCGGACTTACCATGTGAAAATAATGATCACCAGTCATGCATTAAAACAACTGTACAAGACTTGAAGATTGTGGTTTAAATATGATAAGACATTAGTTTCTATTGACTAGACTTTGCCATAGAAGATTGGAGAAGACTTCACAACTTGTACTAGGCTAAATATTATTTGAGATTGTTTTGGAAGGGGATTTCATGAATTTAATAATGCAGTTTAGTTTAAAAGTTCAAATTTTCAGAATTTGAATTTGAATTTTAATATTTATAAATATATTTAATTTTTAAAAAAATATCTGGTTAATATCATTTGAAAGTTATATGGCAGCAAACAATTTTTTAAGAAAGTTGTGAGTCAATTTCTAGTTCCACCTCAACTTGATCTGTTCAAATCTGCACTCCTAAAAAGTAGGGGTTTGAAACAAAGATTTCAATTGATCATGTCACATTTTTTTTCTTTTGTTTCATGGAACCCCCTTCTCCTTAAAAAGGACAAGTAACTATGATGAAGATAACATCTTCCCACACTTGTCATGTGAAAATAATGACCACCCTCATGCATTAAAACAACCTTAGAAGACTTGAAGATTGTGGTATAGATATGACTAGCGATTGCACTTTTTGTGTGCAATTGGGTACGCCGAATATTTGGTTGGAATAGATAACTATTTGTCATAATAAGAAAAGGTAGAAATGAAAAGAATTTGATGCAACGATTGTTTAGGTTAAAGCTTTATGTTTAGATATATTGTTTGAAATGGATTAGCCTTAATAAAATAGAAGAATATAATTTGTTAATAAATTGCTATATGCGTCAAGTGGTCATTGCAATTCTTGAGCACTTGTTGTATACTTGTAAAGGCATTTTGCTATGTCATTTTGAAATAAATATTTTTGAAATGCAATTTTATTGTTGAGTATCAAATTGTTTTGTAGTTTTGGATACAAAATTGTGTTAAATTTAGCATTGAGTCTCCTTTCATAGAAATATACACAAAAGTTAAGATTGATACTTAGAGGAGCACATTTAGTCATAATTAGAGGGAAATTTGAAGCAGTCACTATTGTGTATTACCTTGTTGAGGTATTGTATACTTTAAAAAACATATTGCTTGTAAACGGGAAAATATAGTTTGGAGAGGTGTGCGGTTAGGCAACATTAACTTCAATTGTCTTTGGTTTCTTGGGTTGTTGAGGACGAAGCTTCAGAAGGGTAATAGTGAGTATTCTTGCAGTTGATAAGAATAACAAATAAAATATTGTGCGTATTCTTGCAGCTGATAAGAATAACAAATAAATAAATGAATAATTATTGTGATGGATAGTTCCATGTTGGAGAGGAAGGGTGAATTGAGCAAGTAGGAAAGTTAGGTTTAGGGTTTCTTTACATGTCACAGCAAATTAAATATTAAGTTTTCTTCCCTCTACATTTTAAAATGGATGCCAAAACTATTGCATCATTTAGGAAAGAAAAGGAGCAACACCCTAATGAGCTGCACAGGTGGCAAGCCATGGGAGGGGGAAAAAATCAAGGCAAGTATTGAACTATCTATAAGATCATAGTGCAACAAGTGATACTCCTAATTATGTAAACATCTAAAAGCAATCTAAGAGTTAACAATTGTATGAATTCCGCCTATGGTTGCAGTGGTGCAACTGAAGTAAAATGGAAAACAAACCATAGAATGATATGCTTGTTGGATTGAATGGCTCCATATAGTGCTCGTCTAGATTGATTACTCAAAATAAATCTTTCTCAAATTTCAAGATAAATACCGGTGGACAAAAGTGGAAGCATTAACAATCCACGTGAATTGTTTGACATAATACCTAAAAACTATTGCATTTCATGGAATGCAACGATTGCAAGATATGTACAAAATGGATTTGTTGAAGAGGCTTTAGAAACTTTCAAGAAAATGCAATTTGTAGGTGTAAAGCCAAATTCTGCAACCTTCATCAGTATCCTTCAGGTGATGAGATTGTACCTGTGATGGCACTCCATTGACAACCCCTCTATATTTCAGGAGTGACATTTGCAAGAAAAACACTACCCTTTGCACGTAAGTTGCTCCCCTAAAGCAAATGCAATTATAGACAAGACAGATACGTAGTCTTCCCAATCAAATACTTTATCATCAAGAAACAATCGTTTCAAACACTACATTAAGTTGGTAATTCTTACTTGCTCAACATACATATACACAACAAAAATGAGAAGGGAAATCATAGTTACGAAACTGTTACAGGTCTAAGCTATTTATGCTTCAAATTGCAGAGAGAGATGATCAAAATAAAATAAATTTACCTCAGGATCTGCTAGCTCTAAGTCAAATTCTCTAGGTTGTTGTTGGAGTTATATGTTACCAATCAGCTTATTTAAGCACATTGGAGGCGGCGATGAGGGGGCAATTGAAGAAATATCTAAATATCTACAGCTATGCAAAATAAATATAGATTAGATGTTCTCATTGCAGAGATGGTTGGGTGGATGTTTTGTGAATGCATTCTTCAATATCTGTGTACCAACAAGACAATATCTAAAAAAAATATCAGTTCACAATCAATGTTATTTATGCAGAGTAGATCTATAGTGGTCATGTATGAAGGTGGTGCCCTAGTAGACATGCATGCAAAAAATGGAAGCATTAACAAGGCATGTGAACACCACGACAGGAGTTAATCCGAACACCATGACTTCTACCCACATTCTGCCTGTCTATGCCATAGTGGGCGCTTTTCGATCAGGGTATGGGCATTCATTGACACACAAAACATAGGGTCTGCAAAGGATTAGAGAATATGCACAAAATGGATATTTATGTAATTACAACCTGTCTCAGCTTTCCCCCTTGCTGGTGCCAAAATGAGGACTTTGGAACAAAATATTGACATCCTTCATTACCTGATAGAAGGGGAATTTTTGTTAGATATTATTTACAACTACTCTGGTAGACTTTATGCAAAATGTGGAACCATAGACAGGGCAGAGTAACTATTTGATTAAATTCATTGAAGGATGCCATCACATGGAATGCGTTGATTGCAAGATATACATTAACTATAATTATTGAAAAGGTTTCAGAACTTTACAAGAACTCCAATTGTGAAGGCATAGACAAGGCACATGAACCATTTGGGGAAAAGCATAAAGACTTATTAGCCACAAATTAAAAAGACACACAGCCAACACCCTCATTTAACAGATAGCAACATAACTATTTTGAGAATTAAATAAAACACAACACTAGGTAATACGCCCCCATTCACATTCTCTCACCTCTAATACTGAGATCATGGCAAGTGACTTACCTCTAACAGCAGTCGCATCATGGTCTCAACCATGTAGAAACTAGTTGCTGGCATGTTTTCTTCGCTTGTCTGCGAATCTCCAATCCTCTCTGGCGCCCCATTGCCGTTCTTCTCTTCTGAAATAATTATGTGTGAGACGAAAGCTCCACAGCCATGTCTGAATAATCTCAACCCTTGATCCCAAAGATTTGTTTGAGAGTAAGGATGTGTTCAGAATAATACTGATCCATCATCACAGGAAACCCATGAGGTCTCATTCTCTGATCCACCTTAGTAAAATAGGAAAATATAATTTGATAATAAATTGCTATATGCAACAAGTGCTCATTGCAATTCTTGAGTACTTGTTGTATATTTGTAAAGGTATTCTATTATGTCATTTTGAAATGCAACTTTATTTAATTTGCACATAATACTCAACATATTTGTTGAGTATCGAATTGTTTTGTAGTTTTGGATACAAAATTGTGTTAAATTTAGCACTGAGTTTCCTTTTCATAGAAATATACACATCAAAGTTAAGAATGATACTTAAAGGGCAATAGTGGCCTCCATATTGCAGTCGGCGGGTAGGATAAAATTATGCATAAATTTGTGGACACTGCATTCCATATGAATGTATTTAACATCCTCCTCCTCGTTTCTCTTTCACTCTCCATTGATTTTTAGCACATTGCCATCTTCTACTTGAACCTTCTTGTTTTCAAACAGAAAACAACTTTTTTGTTAGTCATAGTGAGTAGCGATTTGTTTCTTTTTCATAAACCAGATGTAGAGAAAATGATGGTTTGTAAAGGTTTATAATTGAAATACATAAGAGTTGTGGAAGGTCAATTAGTGATAAGTTATGGTTTTTAGTATTGAAAAGCATATAATTGTTAGGAACTGCATTGAATTTTATGTCAATGTTATTGTGCAAGTTTGTTTTAGGTATGTTTATTTTAGTTGAACAAATTAACTTTAAAAATTGTCTGAAAGTTTGACTTAGTTTGAGTACATATATTATTTTGTATAGCATAAAATGAAAAAGATTGTATTTTGTATAGCATAAAATAAAAAAGATTGTAAAGATAACTAATTGTAAGATATAGAAGGTTATCTAGAATTTGGAGCACATAGTAAACCCAAAATTCTTAGAATTATGAGGAGAATCAAAAAACTTGTTACCATATTATTATACGTGCAGCTTCCAACTTGCCTATCATAGAATAAGGTACATGATTTTATGTATTTTTGTTATGCTTATCGTCATGTTTGAGTAATAAAAATTATGACAACTTACAGCCTAACAAGCACTGGTTTATATATTTATCTTTAAAAATCTTTGTTTCTCTAAGTTTCCATCACTAGGAGACAAGTCTGGGAAGGAAAAATTTATCCTAGATTTTTGCAATGATGGTGTATTGGGGAGGTGAGACAGTAGATGTAGAATATATAATGAAAAAATACAAATAAATTATAACTTTTCAATTGTGTATTTAAATTTTAAACAAATAAATTATAGCTTTTCAATTGTGTATTTAAATTTTAAACAGTATTAAAGATTGTAAAGGGAATAAATAACATCTTTGCCATCGAACATTGAACATTGATATACAAAAATGAGTTTGGAAAATTCTAATGCCAAACAGAAAAAATGAATATCTGATAGTACTACTTAGTGGACTATAGTGAATTTATTTTTTGATAATTATAATTCTTTTGTTATTAATTTTTGGCAAAGGCTATATGCATTCTCAAGGCTTTGGACCATCTGTTGCTCAAAACTTGAAAAATCTTCCATCTCTAACCAATAACTATTTGTGTATATAACGCTTTGGTATTTCTTTCTCATAAATATGCTTATTTAAATGTGATACTAAAGAAATTACTTGCAAGTTCCTTGCTATATCCATGCTAGTTGAAATTTAAGACATGGTTTGATCCCATTTATTCCCATCGAGGTGCTAATAATGAATGCTAAAGGGTACACAGGTACAATAGATTGGTGATAGTCATATTCCACTTCTCAACTTAATAACTTTATCTCCTTACATCTTCTTTCTATATCAAAGTTGGATTAATGTTAATTTCCATTCCATCTTACTTATTTATGTATGAACGTGTTTTTTTTATCATACTAACAATAGGTGTTGTGACATACATATAGGTACACTTGTGCTTATTAACTATTCACCATATGTATATGCATGTAGAGGAAAGGTAGTCTAACAATTATGGCTTATCTAACTTTAGTTGACTGTCTCATTTCATTATCTTTTAACAGCCAATTAACTATCATCAAGGATTTTTGTAATCCTTTGACATGGGTTATGTGTGTGTGAGATATAGCTTAGTGTTCCTTGCGGATATGCCGTCCTATTTTTCTAGGAATTTCCCAAAAAGGTGATCACTGCACTTCACATTAGGGGAGAGGGTCCAATAGTCATGCGGGGTCCAATAGTCGTGCACCCAATCGTAAATATAATACCCAATAGTCATTTATATAATGTCCAATAGTTGTGATTTGACTACCCATAATTAAACATTTTGTATGTTTTTGATCTAAAAAGCAACCAATCATGTGATACCACATCAGTGCTCAACTACTCATGATGTATTGCACGAGAATTGGTCTCACTATTTTTTGGGGCCTTTTTGGACACCTTGACAAAAACACATGCTGATGTGGCATCATATTTGATGATGTGGCCCTGAAACCTTAGTTATAAGCAGAGAACTTGCCAAGTAAGCTGCTGTAAAAAATTGGGAGTGATTTGAAATTTTGACGTAGGATAATTAGAAGCGTGAAGTTAGGGTGCACGACTACTGGACCCTCTCCCCTAATAAGGTAAGAGATAAACAGCAAAATTGTAAGAATGTAATGCGGGAACGCCTGGAACCCCTTCCCCAGGTCATCTGAAACTAAATTTCTATGGTGCTTCTAATGGCTACCCTGGAAAAGCTGGTGCAGGGATCATAATCAAAGAAGAACATGGAAATATTTAATTGACTTCATTGGCTGCTTGAGCACAAAATTCAAAAAGGCAGAATAAGCTTTTTCCTGCCATTGAGGAACTTGGAGTATTTGATCTGGCTGCTCGAGCACAAAATTCAGTGAGGCAGAATAAACTTTTTCCTGTCTATCCATCCAAAGATCTTCTCTCACCTGTGCCAGCCAGGAAGCCCGAATTTTCTCATGTTCCATGGCCTTTAGTCGGGATGCTGCTTCAGCACGGTGACGATTGGCAGGCAACAAAAACTTATGTGCTCACAGGTACAACTTTGAAGTAGGAGTGTTCTTAATTCCAGTTAATGATGCCTTAGAGGAGCAAAAGGTCGGCGATCTTCCATGTGATTTAGCAGTAAACTTGACTTCTCCTTCTGAATCGACATCTTGATTAATATTCGGAGTCCCTGCATCATTTCTAGCGGCATTTTTAAGAAAATCAAAAGTCTCTTGATAATTGGTAGATTCCTTTCGGTCTAGCTTCCTTGACGTTATTTTTGAAGGTTTCGGAGCTTCCTTGGGCAGTTTTTCCAAATTCGGCACCGAATTTCCACTTTCGGGAAAGAAACTTTCTTAAAATAAATGTGAATTGTGTTCTTCGAGCCTCCTTAGGTTTAAACTTAGCCTGGGCAAATATGGAGCTGTTTCTTTTGGAAATTCCTGAAGTGAATCTAAATATAGATTTTTGAACTTCCTAGGGTTTGACCTTAGCTTCGGCAAATGTAGTGCTATCTCTTGTGAAATTTCCTGAAACGACCATGAATTCTTGTCTTCAGGCTTACTAGAGTTCTCAGACAAATTTACCCCTAGTTCTTGTGAAATCTCCTGAAATGAGCATTTATTTTGATCTTCAAGCTTCCAAGGGCTTATATTTAGCCCGGGCAAATTCTCCGCTGTTTTTTTCGACTGTTTATTTTGATCTTCAGTATTCTTGAGGTTAAACTTTAAAGATTCTGAGGATTCTCGAGGCAAATTTTGGGATTCCTCAAAAACGAGCCTGGTTTTAGCTGTGCTTCTGAAAATGTCCCCAGTGGGAGCCGTGATCACAAACGTAGGACAATTTCTTTCGACATTGCAGCTCTCCTTGTCGCACAATCCCGCTAAATTTGGAGAAACCGGGGCACTTTTGGTGGAAAGACCGGCTGAATTTGTAGAAATTGGAACGTTTTTGGTAGAATTCGTACAGTGGCGGAGGAAAAATCTTACATTCCCTCCAAACGAAGAAAAAACTGTTGGTGGAAATATTTGTACGAACACGTTTGGGTTGCAATGGAAAGCCATTAAAACATGTACGGGAAAGCAACGGTACCAACGGAAAAGCGAAAATATAACTGACGTAAAAAAAATAAACGATAAAATGCGCCGAAAAAATTAAACGGGTGAAATTATTTTTATCGTCTCCCGAGGAGTTTCAGTCGTTGATAGGGAAAAATAGGTTGGCTCTTCTCATATAGGATACGCCTTCGGTGTACCTAAAAAAAATAAGACATTAGTTTCTATTGACTAGACTTTGTCATAGAAGATTGAAGAAGACTTCACAACTTCTACAAAATATTATTTAAGAAGATTATTCACTTTAATCAAATAAAGTTTTAATATTTGGAATTTAATTGTAAAAGCTCATCTTAATCAATAATGATTCAATTAAAATATATATATATTTCTTCTTATCATTTCTAGGCATCAAAATTAATTGTAAAGTGTCATTTCATTTAATGGATGCTTTCAATCATGATTTGAAGTATAAATTTGTAAACAATGTAATTTTAAAAATATTTATTTTAATTTGAAATATTTAAGAGTTTGGATCTATTTATAACCTTGACTTGTATTTTAAATGATTTGTAAGTGTAACAATCATTCAATAAGCTTGATTAATTGGACTTAGCTCAAACATGATAAAATTGTAAATCATATATATTTTAAATAGAGCAAGTATTAATTTTTAATATTCAAAATCACAATGACAACAATATATTAACTACAAAAATCCAAGCCCCTCCTAGCTTTTATTATATAAATTTGTTGACATTCTCAATAAAATTTTGAATAAGAGGGACAATATATCTTGTTATTTATTGATGAAATTTATTTGAGATGATTATATTTTTCTTTTGTCATTTAGCTTGTTTAGTTGTATAAATAATGGAGTAGCATATAATGGATATATTAAGGAAGGTGTAAGAATAAGTGTAATAAATGTGACATTAGTGTGAATGAATTGAAATAAGTATGTATAAGGATAAGGCAGGGGTTAACTCCATAGAAATACATGTGTATATATGGATGAGTAAAAGCTGGTGGAATGAACCCAACTTTGCATAAGATTGTGTCATCTAACATGTACATGTATATAGATATTTCCTCAAAATAAACATGAAGCAATATGAGAAATGATTATGTGGTAAGAAAATTTCACCATTACAATAATGTAGAAAAATTAAACACACTAGGTGCAAATATATATAAGGGATAAATTACCATTATCCAAACAATAGATAAATTAGGATATTTAAATAATATTAGATTAAAACTAGATTGAATTAACAAAGACAAAGTAAAGCTTACCTTGAAATTGATGCAATATTGACTTTGACCATTGAAATATTGTAATACAGTAAATGCATAATAGCCCATGTTCAACATTATTGGACTGCCAAGATTAGCATTTTTAGCATTTAGCATATTTTTTAATTATATTAATTAGATTGTAAAAAAAATAAAGATGATGTAAACAAGTGATTTATGTATAATTATTTTTCTATTTGTTTAAAGTGTGAAGTTTAACCATAATGTATACATTTATTGCAAATAAAATATATCCATGACTTCTTGGAATTAGATCATTAACATCAATATCTAATATGTAGATATTTTTCAATATTAATTATTAAATATTTTATTTATTTTCACTTTTTAATTTGTACTAAGAAAAAATTAGATCTATATTTTACCTTAATGTGTTTTTCTTTATCTATTTATTGAAATTGATTTTTAATTGAAACAAAGGCATCAATGCAAAGTGTGGTGGAATTTTTAAAATATTTTTGAACCCAATGTCCCTTTGCTTATTTTTCCTCTTCTCTATTTTACCCCAAGTTTAGTGTGCATGTAAAACTAGGTGGGATAGATATTGTACTAGGGTCATGATCATGACGGGTCAAACAGGGCCTCTAAGTGGCAATGAAAATAAAAAAATAGACTTAAGCAACTTCAAATAAGAATTTGAATAGGTTATTAACATAATTTTGAAATATGTATGAATAGAAATTGTAGCAAATTGAATGTAGTTTGTAGGACACTAAGTTTTTTTTTTTTTTGAAAAAGAGTAATTTATTTGGTGAAAATTTGAATGTTTGTCTGACTAATTGTAAGTATGAGATTTTTTTTTTTTTTTTTGAATATTTCAATATAAGTAGAGGACATATGCCTAAATGGGACACATTTTTTGCAATTTTTTTGCAAGTAAATAATTAGTTATGAATTTTTTAGTAGTTTTTTAAAATATTAAAAACCATTTATCTGCCACCCTAACTTGGTCAAAAATTAATGTTTTTTTAAAGCTATAGTTTGTGAAGAATAGAGTGTGACACATCTTTCCAATTCGAAAAATGTGTATCCATTTAAAAGTTATAGATACTTTTAAATCAACCTATCAATTAGGACTTTACACATAGTGCATGTAGAAAATTAATTTAATAATTATCTATTCAATTCAAAATAAAGCATATCTTATATTAGTAAAATGTTGAAATTTAATGAATAAACTCTTTTTGTTTCATCAAATTTTGATTAAAATGGGTCAAGGGTGAAGTTCGAAAAACCACTAGAACCCTTCTAAACTTGTTGGGGCAGTTGACTTTTTAGGTTTTCCAGCCCCAAGTCAAATCCCAAAGCAATCTCAAGGCAAAAAAAAATTGTCAAAAAAAAGGATATTCATTAATAATAGATATCCGATAGAAATAGATATTCATTTTTTAACTTTAAGAAAGTTAAGAAACATATATCCATTTCTTTAACTTAAAAATGATTTTTGTTAGTTGATTATAGATTAAAATTTAACATGTTATAATATTAATATAAATATTTATATATTTTAAAAAATATCAATATATATAATATAAATATTATATATTATATTAGATAAATATAATATTATATACAATAATATAAAATATTATTAAAAAATATTTCATGGATTGTTATAAGGGAGTTTTAAATATCATATTTACTATAATAAAACTACAAGAGTTGAGAGCAATATAAGAAACGTGATTGAGGTCTGATTGATTGATCCGACGATCTTTGATCTGATTGATGCGCCGATCCCGATTTGATGATCCTGATCCGATTCACTGATCTGATTTCTGATTGATTTGCCGGATTCTGGCCTTTCTATCTCACTTTGCCAAAGTATTTGAAACAAATTTTGATCATCATTGTTATGGATTGGTTCTTCACCATCTTCTACTTTCAAAGAACCGACAAATTGAATTATTTCACCAACTCTTACAGTTCAACTTTCCACAATCTTCTTTAGCCTTTTGTTGTAACATTTGTATGCTTTACTTGTCATAGAGTAACCAAGAAAAATACCTTCATTGGATTTATAATCAAATTTACCCAAATTTTCTTCATCCCTTTTGATATAGCATTTTCTTCCAAATATTCAGAGATGTCTTATTGAAGTCAGTCTTCCTCTCCACTATTCATATGGTGTTTTTTCAATATTTTGTCTAATTTGAGATCTATTCGAAATATATATCGTATTCTAAATTAATCCTCTCCAGTACATGTCTAGTAGATTTTTTTGAATCAACATTGTTCTTACCATCTCTTTTATAGTCCAGTTCTTTCTTTCAACAAATCCATTTTGCTACAAAGTCCTAAGAGCATAAATTGCCTTGGGGTTCCATGTTCTTCACATTTAATTCATGATACTGATCAAAAGTAAATTCTCCATCTCTACCCAATCTCAAAAATTTAATTTTTCTTTTAGTTTCATTTTCAACTTATGCCTTGAAAGCTTTAATCTTCTCAAACTCTTCTAACTTCTCCTTTAGAAAAGTAATCCAAGTCATTTTAGTGTAATCATCAATGAGAATCATGAAATACCTATCTCCTTGTAGACTCTTTCCCAAGTCATAGGTCCACACAAATCTGTATGGATCTAATCAAATGGTTTTGATGTAGAATACTCCTTAGCAGGAAATTTTCTTTTTGTCTATTTTCCTTCATGACATGGTTTGTAGTTGGTAGATTGATGCTTCTCAATCTTTGGCATATCTCAGATCATTGCTCTTGAGCTAATATTCACAATGTCATCAAAGTTAATGTGTCCTAATATTCTGTGCCAAAGCCACCTTTCTTCTCTCTACACAATAAGATATTTTTTTCCATTCAACTCACTAAGGGGTGTTTCCACAATAGTGTATCTCACTTTTGGGACATGTTTTTTTCCTGAAATCACTTTTTTTTTAGAAAAACTAATGATTTTAGATTTGAGAGGTTTCATCTAAAGGGTTTTAATTGAAGAGGGATAGATAAGACCCCCTTATATCAAACCCCCTTGGATAGAACTCCTCTAGTATTAAATCATACCCACAATAGAGTCTCCTTCGCACCTATCAAAATGTTGGCAAAAAAACATGTTTACTTTACCTTTTGAGGGATTAAATAACGTCATTTAGAAATTATCTTTTGCAAGATTGTAGCCCTCAAAATGAGCTTTCCAATAGGCATGGTTTTGATATGTTTTCATTTTATCTGGTATTTAATTTCCAATTTTTACTGAACATAGATTTTTCTCCGGACATCAAGCTCTTCATTCCACAAAAGTGGAAAATTAGTAAATTATTATAAAAAAAATAAAAAATACCATTTCCCTAGGTATTGATGTCTTTGTTTCACTAAAAAAGAAATTTTTGATTTTGATGTACACAATAAGTTAGGTTGTACAACACACACATGTCAAAATTATAGTTATAGTGACTTCAAAAATTAATTAAAATATATATATATATGTTACAACTGTTACCAAAATTTCACCTACAACTTATTTTGGTAGAGTTGGAACAACTGACTAATTCTAGGGTGAAAGGTACTTCAATAAAATTCTGCTAATCATTATCATTTGCATATGAAGTTTTTAAGTGGAGTTCAGTTTTTATTATGCAATGATTTACAACAGAAAGAGATTAAACAAAGTGCAAGATATTGTTGTATTTCATTCATTTTGAAAATGAAAATGTATACATGTTATTTCATTCATTGAAGATAAAAAAAAATGCTCAAAAGTCCCACACAAGCCGTGGGAATGACTAAATTGAATTGATACAATATAGAGTGCAAGCTATGTATCTGAATATTAAATAAAGGAAAAAAACATGAGGATAATTCATATCCTTCATTGGGCCTTGTGATGTTGGTGTTGATCCTCCTATCTTCAACTTGATCTTCTTATCTTGAACTCCTCTTGTACCTGGTCTTCAGATATACTTGCAATGATTGAAAGATTTGGTTAGAGCTCAGGATATAGAAAATTATCATATGTTTCATCAACTAAACATGTATAACCTACAACTATTCAATGCAATAATTCAATTGAGCCATTATCAAATATGTGCAAAAAGCCAAGTCAGATCATCAAATGAGATCTAATCATTAGGAAGAGCATTGAACTTCATTGTTTTTATCTAACATGTTTGATTGAGTGTGCAGGTACAGGTACAATCATATCATTCAAATCAACAAAGATACTATTGAACATTTTTCAATCAAAGTTGTCATAGTCACATCAACATAGGTCATTTCAACCAACAAATATTGCTCAAAGTTGTTATGTGTGGTGGAAAATGTGGCTCCCACAAGGGTTGAGCCCAACACATAACACTAAGGCAACGAATAACATATGTTGGTTAAGGAAACAATCACAGTGTTCATGTAACTTCAATGAGGGGAAATCATGTTTTGTATGCTCAAAAGCACAAGGGCAATGAATGATGATCATTCACAATGGAATAACCCGTTTCTATTATCCAGTCAAAGTTACAAAGTACAACTACTAAAGTAAACACAAGAACCAATAAACTATGAAGAAACATTCCAACTTCAACACCATTACAAAGAGGGTAGTCCATTGTGAGAGGAATAATCACAAAAAAGATAGAGGAACAACATATACAATCCCTTGCAAGTCATCAAATTTGGGCATGATTTCAAAGCAAGTGATAGTTAAATGTTTAGGGTAACATATTGTTCAAACAACAACATCATTGGAAGCATTTGAATTAGGAGTCATACCATGAATATCAAATGACAATGGCGGCCATGAAGGATTTTGAGAAAGAATGCAAGTGAAAGACACTCAAAAGATGCTTCAATATATGGACCCAAAATGAAGTAAAGTGCTTATTTTTGTTGAAAAAAGTAGCAATATTATTTCTTTTTTCCATATTTTGAAGCCAAGTATGCATTCCTTGAAAGAAAATGAACAAAATGTCATGATGGTGCTAGGGTTTCAAATGTAAAGAAGATGTAAATACAGAAAAATGAAGAAGCTCGAGCCTATACAAAATTTTAGAGATACCCAGAAGCTTGAAAGGCCACGACCTTGCATGGAGAAGTCCACTTTCTTTTCTAGTACTCTAAAAAATAATAAACAACATTTTCCACATTCAAGAAATGGATGAACCCCAATTTGTATTATCAAATTTTGTGGCCTGGGAGTGTCTTTTGTCTCACACATAACCAAACCCACATGGGTTTGCATAAAGAAGACCCAAAAAAATCAAGTTTCAAGCCACGATTTAGGGTTTCTAAAACCATTGATAGAAAAAGAAGAGTCGTGGTCTACTATAAGGTGGAAGCCTTAAATTACATGTAGGTGAATAAACAAGAATGCCCAATTTTAAAATATCAACAAATTTCTTCATTCTTTGATCAAAAGAGCCAAAGACCAAATATTTATTGAGAAACAACAATGGAGGAGCCACGACCTGTAAAAAAGAATCAAATGAAACCTAGAAATATCGCATCCTATTCTTATGATACATCAGTTTTCTTTCTTCCATTTTCAAGAAAAAAGAGTTTCAACAAAGTAAAATAAAGATCATAGACCAAGAAGAAAGAAATACAAAAGGAAAATGTGGGTTTTTCCTCCATTTTTTTGCATAAATAGTGGATTGTTTCCTTTCATAAAACAAAAAAATATCAATATTTTCAACTACAGAGAAAGCAAGCCACAACGCGTAGCAGATAAAGAACACATTTTAAACATTTCTTGCAAAATGGAGAGCTTACTAGGCATTTTTAGCACGATTGACTGTAGAGAAAGCTCGATGAAACTCCTAGAAAAGCCTTAGTATCGACAGATTCTCCATGAGAAAAGCCATAGAGGAAGCTCAAACAACAGAACCCTAGCAACCGTGGCCAAAGACCAAAAATTGAAATGTAAAATGAAACAAGATGAAAGAGGCCGTGAAATTTTGGTCTAGGGTTTTGGTTTACCCTCATTTGGTTGACCCTTTTTAGGGTGTTTTTCATTTTATTTTAACTTTTTATGCCAAATTAATACCATATTTGCAAATGTTACAAAATAAAAATCAAGCTCCAACATTTAACTCCAACATCATTGTTTTCTTTCTAATTTTGCATAGTTTTGAAAAAAAACACATATTGTCATATTGTAAATAGATGGTAAAGTAATAATTTATAAATTACTTTACTATTTGTCATAAAATAAAAAATTAGAAGGTGGAGTTAATAGAGGTGCCTTTGAGGTTTTCAAATCATGCAAAATCAGGGGATGTAGTCTTTATATCATGCAAAATCAAGAGGTGGAGTTATACTTAGTATCTTTTAAGTTAATAAATCATGCAAAAATCAAAAGTAGAGCTCAATTGAGGTTTCAAAGTCTAATTTTCAGTTGGAGGAGCATTTTGAGGAGCCTTTTTAGGTCGAATATCATGCAGGAGGTGTTTGCCACTATTTGAGTTCAATTTGCTTCAGTTGTGGGCCCCCTTTTCGTGGGTTTTCATCTTTGCTTGTGAGAGGGTTTTTGGAGATATTTTTCATTTTCAGTTAGTTGCTAGTTCCACCTCCTAGATCTTGGAGCTATTATATTGTATATATTGAAAAATACTTAGTCTTTTTTCTCAGTTCTTGCTTCCTTTATTTCTTTTACACAGTAGAGAGATTGGAAACACTTGTAACTCAACTTTCATTATTTTTCAGTTTTGATACAACAATACTTTATTTTTCTAGTAGATTGTTTAGAGTTTTCCAAAGTTTCCTTCAGGATATTCAATAGAAATAGAGTTTACCTTCCTAATTTATGGTGTTTTGTCTCGTTTAAATCATTCAATGCAACTTTAATGTGTTTTAAATTAAAAAACTTTAAATTTTTATCTCATTTACTGATGCATGTACACAATAGCAGTTTATCATAGGTCATTGATTGTGCTCTTAAGTTTATCTCTTCTCTTAATTTGTGAAAACCCTATTTTCCTTAGCAAGGGAAGATTAAACAAATCCTTTTAATGAAATATTTATGTGATCAAGGTGCCCAAGTTGAGTTGTGTTAACAGTTTTATGAGAATATTAGTTTTGAATAAGTTTGCATAGTAGTATTCTTCAGTGCATCACCTCCTAGAAATAATTTACCTTTCGAGTTTCCTTTAGTTTCATAGATTAATCTTTCTCCATTTTCCCACACAAGTCATTAGATTCTAGGAGATCAAAAGGGGAACCAACCCATAATCTGGAGATTCATCTTCGCTATGAGCATACCCACAAGCTCGAAGATGTTTCCATGTTTCACAAGATTGTTGAGCTTCAATCTTAGCATCTAGGGTGCAATCCTCATGACAATAGTAACAAAAATTATGTAAAAATATCCTTTCCCTAGATATTGATGTTGAGAATCTATATTTCAAAAATTAAAATTTTATCCTTTATAAAAAAATGTATGTTGTATGACACAAATGTTACTTTCTAAAAATGTTGTTTTTCTATTTAAACTAGTTATTAAAGGATATTGAAAGGTTCATGATTTATTTCGATTTAAAAAGAAAATACATATTTAGAATCTACACACAAATTGTCACAAATCACTAGTTCACATCATCTTCAAATTCTTAACAGTTTAGCTATTATAGGTCTCAAAAGATGAAGATTCAGTTAAAAATATTGATGTAAATGTCCATCTTGGGAAAAAAGTGAGACAGAGTATTGTGATTTCACCCTAAGATGATATGTCATTTATTTTTTCTACTTCCTTCTACAATTAGTTCTCTGGTATTTAATTTCTTGATTTCATAGCCCTCTTCACTAAAGAATAGCTTATAACCTTTATCACACATTTGACTTACACTTAAAAGATTATGTTTTAGTCTTTCAACATACAAAACATCATGTGTCTTTGCCCTACCACCATCAAGACTCAAAGTACCCTTACTGGTGATTTTGGAAATAGAATTATTTCCAAGAGTCATAGAAACTCTTTCAAATTTCTTCAAATTCATGAACTTGTTTTTATCTCCAATCATGTGGCTAGAACATTCGTTGTCTACATAATCCACAGATTCTTCTCTCTTTGAGCATGTAGACAATTTAAGCAATCATTGATTTCTCTGAATTTTTTTCTTCTGGAACCTTCTTCTAGATTTTATCTAATTCATGAATTCTATATTTTGATCCTTTTCTTCTTATTTTCGGTAGAGGAGGACTCACAAAATTTCTTTTGTAATTCCTAGCAATGTGTCCAAATTTATTGCATTTGTAGGAAATGATATTAAAATTATAAAGAGGTGTAAATGCATTTCTTACTGACAAATTTATTCCTTCTTACCGAATCTCTTCTACAATCCATCGCCTTCTAACTAAAATTATTGCAATTAAAACAATAACCAAAAAAAGAATGATTGAACATGTTATTGTGCCATTGTCTTCTTGAAGCTTGTCTTCTGGATCTTCTTCTCTTTCTTTCTACTAGGATGAAACCATCATTTGGAAATTTTCTATCATTAGTTGCAATACTTTGTTTAGAATTCTCACTTTTGGAACTAGCTTCTTCTGGATTCTTCTTACTAGGCATCACAAATTGTTTTGTTACTTTGTTCTTTTGATCATCAAAACCAGTTCTAGTTTTGACATATGGAGATTTCTGACATCCCAATATCTGATCTAGAGTCTCAATACTTTTTCCAAAATTCAGTTGTAGCTAATGATTCACCTTCTCAAGTTCTTTTCTTATTGGCATAATTTCTGCTTCAAGCTAAATCTCATAGTCCTTGTCCCTTGACAACAATTTTTCAATCAGAACTTCTTTAATCCTTTTTGCTTCTTCTACTTGAGTCTTCAGATCAATAATTATATTTTCTGCTTTGTTTAGATTTAGAGAGATATTTTATTTAGCTTTTACTTCCTCCATAATTCTCTTATTCATATTCTTAATCTCTTTACCAACACAGATCAATTCTTCCATAAGATTCACTTCATCTTCATTATTTATGGAATCCATTTCTACATCTTCTTCAGTAGTTTCTATGTCCATGAATACAACCTTCTCTTTTTCATCTTTGAAGATATATTCATCTTCTTAATCAGTAGAGTATCCTTCCTCATTAGTATAGAAGATCTTTTTCTTTCCTTTGACCTTTATTCCTTTTTTGAAATGATTTCTTTTACTTTTGCTCAACATTGTTAGAGTCCTTATATGGGGACAGTTAGCCATAAAATTTCCTATTTCACCATAATTAAAGCACTTGAAAGGTAACTTTCCTTATACTTACTGGAACCTTTTTGTAGCTTTCTGACAAAATTGGCTTCCTCTGGATCTAATCCAATATCAAGATTTGGATCAAATTGCTTTTGATATACTTTGAATGCTGCCTCTTTCCTTATAGAATTCTCACTTTCAAATCTCATTTCAAAAGTAGACAAGATTATATGCAATTCAGTCATCTTCAAAATATTCAAATCTTTAACTTCTTTAATAGGAAAAACTTTAGAGTCATATCTTCTAGGAAGATATCTGAGTACCTTTTTCACAACCATGATTTTTTTGAATTCCTCACCAAGACCTCTGATAGAGTTGACAACTTCATCAACTCAAAGCAAGAATATGGCAATTTTTTCATCTTCCTTCATTTTCAGACTTTCAAATTGAGATCTATGGGTTTGAAGCTTTGCTTCCTTCACTTTTTCAACACTTTCATAGATGGTATGCAATTTTTCCCATACGTCCTTTGTTGTTTTGCATTGAAACACTTTCACAAATTCAAATTTAGTCAAATGATGTAAAATAACATTCATCGCCTTAGCATTAGTTTCACAAGCATTCTTCTTGTCCTGATCTCTAAGAGTATTTTAGGAATCTCATATCCCTCTATAACTGAAATCTAAACATCAAGTCCTAGAGCCATTAAGTAGGACTCCATCCTAACTTTCCAAAATGCATAATTGGATCCATCAAATAGTGGTTCTTTATTTTTAGACAATCCTTCCTGAGAAACTAAGTGTACCATCCCGTAACTACCTTAAGCTATTAGGCTTCTTCAAAGAAACTTGGCCCTGATACCAATTGAAGGGAACACAATCTAGTTTCGGAGGGTGAATCAATAGATCTAATCAATTCAAAACTCTTAAAACTTTAACTCAAAAATATTAGATCATGCAACTTGAATCTTCACTATTACTATTCAAGCATTGAACACACATTCACACAATTGAACACCAGATATATGTGGAAACCCAAGATGGGAAAAACCACGATGAGAATAGATGTTTGGAACTACTATCCAAATCCAACCTCACAAAGTAGAAATATACAAGTGAATTTTACAATATGAAGTAGCCACCAACTTACCAGAGACACCAATCCCCTAATGTATTCATAGGTACCAACCTACTGGAGACACCAATCCCCAATACAATGAATTGAACACCAGCTCTAGATAAGTAGAACACTAATCCTACTGAAATACATAGATAAAGCTTGTGAATCTTCTATACATCAAAATACATATCATACACATGTCAGAGTTACTTTAGGAACTCTTCCACTCTTTAGATGATCTTCTGATAATGGTGCATACTTAGAGATGCAACTCTCCTTACTACCACCTTCTCTTCAATTTATGCCTTTTGGCTGGTATACTTCACATTATGCATCCACATAATAGAGGAATATATACATGACATTGCATTAAATCACTCTTCTATGTCGACTAGAGATCCAAAAATAACTAGGATGACATAAGGTGGACCTAAATTCAAATTACATGAAATGTGTAATAGGGCGTTCCAAAAAAAAATTGTGTTGCTACCAAAAGAACTTGATGTCATGCGCTACCACAAGAACCTTAATTTGCTCGTATCTCAACACCACATGCTATATTTGAATACCACATGTTATTAGTCATTACCACACTATTTTGGACCACAACTTTATTTACAGATAGAAATAGAGAGCCTTCTATCACTCCAAACTTTTTGCATGATGAACATATCTCCCAAAAACACTGAAACATGATAGAGAAAGTGTAGGCATACTCTCCTTTGAAACTGTAGAGCCCACAACACCTCCAGACAAGAGACCTGAGAAACACTGAACTACACAAAACAAAAACATTTTGGTAAAGACTTCCAGATCACCTATGTCATAGTAAATAGATGTATGTAGGATATTGTAAGAATACCACAACTACACCAACTTCCAAAACACAAACACCCCCCAATAGCTAGTAATGCATGTTTCTTGATTTAGTGATATGATTGATATGATAGTAGAGTTACCAACATAGATAGGTATGCAACCACACTGATTTACTGGCATACAACATACTTTTGGTAACATATTTCTGCAAATATCTACAACTCAAAATGATATGACATAAGAATATAATGATAATTCAAGTACTATTTCATAATTAGCCTTAAAATACATCTTTGACATAGTGAACTCCTTTGACATCAATCCTCTTACTACATCAATGAAAACCTTTGGCATCAATAGTCTAAGTATGTATTTGATATAATTTGAAGGTTCCAAATGGTTGATTACAAATCTAATTCGACTCTCTTTCTCTTTGAGTTAACATTGAAGAAAATTTCTCTTCACAATTAGTTGATGCTACTTCATATCAATAACTTGTGGTTACCCTCATTTATTTGACTCACACTAGGCCTAATAAAGAGGGAGATCCTATCCCATCCCAACCCAACCCACACATAGTACAAACAAAAGAATGAAAACAAAACATAAATATATTTACACAAAAACTCCATTGACATACAGATTTATACAAACAACTCATATAAAATAAGAAAAAATAAAAAAATAAAAAATTCCTTCCTATACCATCATGGGGTGGATAAATAGGAGTGTTATAAAATAAAAATTCTTCAATATGAAGGTGACACTTGTCACCATCTCATTCCTCCCTGAGAAGCATATCTATCTGCTTTCTCACACATGCATGAGCTAACTCCTTGGACACCTTTCCTCATGAGGAGTTTCCAAGTGTCCTTACTTATGGGTGATTCATTATGCTTGGAGGTTCTCTTTCATGAAAGGCTCCCAAGTGTACTTTCTTATTGGTGAGTGATGGGAAACTAACCAACTCAAACAAGAACTTGGAGGATGAAATGGGATGGTGACAATCACCCATCCCACCTCCTTAATCAAAATTTAGTCACATATTTTTTGAGGCATTTGGGAGGTCTTATAAATTAGCTAAAACTTGAGATAAATATCCCTTAATGTATCTAACCCATAACTACATAATTTAGGACCTTAAAAATACTAAAAAGAAGCATAAAATGACATATAATGAACCTTTTAGGACTCAATAAAGAATGCATTTGAAATCAATGAGAATGACAATTCATCGAACAACCCAAAACACTTCAACACAATAACATCTCCAAACATTTTACATTATAACATTTAAAAAATAATAGATACATTAGTCCCTCCATATAGAATAATGTCAAATATCAATGGGTAAATCACATTAGGGTTTTGATAAGACCTTTGAATTTCCATTAGTGATGGAAATCACTTGCACACTCAATTGGACCCATTAATATGTTCAAACTATAGAAGAAGAAACTAGAAATAAAATTAGCATAGTCCACTTAAAAATTCATATTTTGTGTAAGAACTCATTTTCAATTTACTTATCAAAATGTATATCATTTACAAATTTCAATTTTCATATTATCTTTCATGGACATCACATGTCCATCATTATAATCTACTTAATATATATTTTGTTTCATTTCAATTCCACTAGTTAATTTAATATTTTATAACCACATACAATTAATACAATTCAAAGCATGAATCAATGACATACAAATCAAATGAAACAAATAACATGGAGATATTCTCTTTCTTTATAATATGACTAAATAATGATTTTTTCTAATCCCCATCAAATAATCAACTATTAATGCAATTCAAAGAATACATTCATAAACTAAGAATCATATGAAAAATAACATAGCCAACTCCTAGAATATCATCATCAACATATATAAATAATCTAAATTACTTTAATCAAAATATCGTTGTATAATATAGTATAGGCCTCATAACAAAATTTATTAATTGTATTTGGCTAACTCGCAATAATGAAACCTACCAAAGGAGAATAAGTTGTAATATTTACATGTAAAGTCGAGCCTTAAAAATGATTTCCTTCTTATGTGTATAATCTAACAATTTTTTATATTTAGGAAGCTCACATTTAGCTTCAATAACAACCTCTTCTTCCATGTCCCTCTAGAAAAGAGGAAAACATCCTTCTATTGGCCTTGAATATTCCTCTACTATTTGAAGTGCTAGCAATGTCAACCTTTAAATTTCCTTCATATGAGTCAAAAAAATCAATAACTTCCTATAAAATGTCAACTTATATTAATTATTTATCCTATAATAAAACCATTCATCTTATGTAGGGACTCCTAAAAATCAATTCACTCACATCTAATGGAATAACATCAAATAATACCTCATCTATGAACTCTCTAAGGTAAAGACCAAAATGTAACTTAGATTGCTATTGTACCTTCATAGATGCTTCTTATTGAAAATTTACTAGGGTAGATGAGTGTGGATGATTTAAAACATCCAATATCAATTCACTAACTGAGATTTGAGAAGTTAAATTTACTTGATACTATGAGTCAAAATTAATATTAATTTTATTAAATTTCATTTGAACCTTAATTTGGAAATTTTGTGAGTTCTTGAACTCCATGCGAGTTACCACTAACCTTTTTTAGTCCCTTATTGAGTGTTGTTAAGAATAATGCACGTCTCAACATTTGATAATTCCTAACATGACTTTTTTCCCATGTAATTATTTATTAATTAAATCATGAATCCATGACATACGAATAAAATGAAAAAACTAACATAGATATTCTATTTCTTTATAATACAACCAAATAATGAATTTTTCTAATCTCCATCAAATAATCAACTATTAATACAATTCAAAAAATACATTCATAACCTAAGAATCATATGAAAAATAACATAGCCAACACCTAGAATATCATCATCAACATATGCAAATAATCTAAATTACTTTAATCCAAACATCATTCTATATGTTGAACAAGACAACTAAGAGGGTGGGGGGGGGGGGGTTGGGGTAATTAGTTGTAACAAATTAAACCTTTAAATCATTCATCGGAACTAATCCTTAACACTACTTAAATGATTAAACATTAAGTGCAAGTGCAAAAATTGAAAACCATCACAAAAACACAACACCAGATTTATGTGGAAAACCCAATAAGGGAAAAACCATGATGAGGATTAACTCACACTATAGAGAATATCAAAACTGATTACAAAGGCTCACTGCCTAAGAAACAAGGCTCACTGCCAAAACAAGGACTCACTATCCAACAGGGCTAACCACCCGGAGGGATCACTACCGCAGAGTTACAAAGAAGATAGAAGAGATATGTTACAGAGAGAAGACAATCTCAATGCAACAGAGGTTTCCACCACAATTTGGTCAACCACTTGCAGACATGCATGAATGATAGAGTACACCTTCAGCTCACTGCATCCAGAAACTTAGCATTTAGACTTCACACTGATCAACCACACTTGCATCCCACACACCCACTTATTTGCATCTATTTCGCATCTATCTGCTCTATTTCTTTGTGCTTATTTATCTTGTCTTTCTTCACCACTAATTCATCTTGTATCTTTGGTTGGTGATGGATCAAGAGAAAGGGATGAAGAGTATCAAAAACTTCCTTCAAGAAATCAAAGGGGCATAGCACCCCCAACAGGAAGAGCCATGAAGATTTCAACATGGAATGTAAGGGGCATGAATGCTCCAAATGAAAGATGCTTGATTAGGTGGAAAATAGTGAAATCAAATACATATATCATAATCCTACAAGATACCAAGATAGAAGAGGAAAATAAGAAAATTTTTAACATCCTTGGCTGGGATGAAGCATATTCTAAAGCTTTTAGAACCATTAGAGGACTGCACATCCTTTGGAGAAGCAATTGTGTCGAGGCAAACATTGTAGAAAGACAACCACACTAGATACTGTGTAAAATTAAGGGTGCAAAAAACAACAAAGTTTTCTACCTTCTCAATATCTATGGGCCAACTAGGAATATGAAAAATGAGAAACTATGGAACACATTAAGTTAGCAAATCACCCTGATAAATAAGGAAAAAATAATAAGAGGGGATTTCAATACAATATTGCGTATAGATGAAAAGTGGGGAGGCAATAGGATGAATTACCCCTCTATGGTAACCTTTGGAATGTTCCTCTGCAATAATAATCTGATGGAGGTGCCAATTAAAAATAGAATTTACACATGGTCAAACAAGAGGAATGGGGACGGTTGCATAAAAGAGAAACTCTAGACAAGTTCCTATTTTCACAAACTTGGATGGAAGAAGATCAATCATTAGAGGAAAAAATTCTACCATTGGTAGGATCAAATCACTTCCTAGTTAAGATATCAATTATAGATGAAAACAAACATGCAAGGTCTTATTTTAAAATGGAAAAAATGTGGTTTAGAAGGAAGGGACGATCTGATAGAAACAATAGAAAAATGGTGGAAAGAGGCTCCTAAATACAGCAGGACCAAGAGCTTCATCTTCATGTGCAAATTGAAACACATTAAGCAAAAGCTAAAATATGGAATAAGGAAGTCTTCAAATATATCTTCTTAGAAAAGGAAAGTTAAGGAGCACCAAGAATTCTGAAAGCTCAAACCTGTTACAAGGGAGATGCCAAGAAAACAACACACAGCAAAAATATGCTCAATATTGCCAAAATGTAAAAGAGTTAATTTACAAAGAAAGATATTACAACCTTAAATAGGTAAAAAACCTAAAAAGGAAACCCTAGGCTTGCACATAATAATTAATAAAATAATTAATTATTATGCACCTAAAGTTAGCTTAAGTGAACAAGAGATAAAAGGTAACTTAATTAATTAACCAGATATAGTTTAATTAATCAAGTAAAACCAATTACTCTAACACCCCCCCTTAAGCTAGACTTAGGGAGAAGCTAAAACCTAGAAGAAGCTACTTAAAGCAAAGAACAATGGGTCCCGGAAACAAGGCCAGATTAGGTACCCAAGTGCAAGGAAATCTCCATGAAATGAAGAAAAAGGAGAAAACCCAATGGGAAAAACTCCTCTCCAAAAAGAGATAGAAAAACATGTTGAAAGAAACATGAAGGAAGGAAGGCCTCATGAAGACCCCCCAAGGACAACTTCCTTCACCCCAAGCATAGAGTACAACTGAAGATAGCACGGTGAGGCAAAAGGCTTCATGAAGATGTCAACAACCTACTCAGTAGTGGGAATATACTCCAAGATGAGAGAACCATCTTGAATCAACTGTCTGATGAAATGCATATGAAACTCAATGTGCTTCATCTGCTGATGCTCCACCGAGTTGCGAGAAATGTGTATAGCACTTTGATTGTCACACCAAAGAATAGTGGGACTATCAGGTGGAAAACCAAACTCAGTCATCAACTATCGAAGCCATAAGATCTCCTGAATAGTGAGCACAACAGCTTGGTACTCAGCCTCTATAGATGATAATGCATGAGCAGTCTGCTTCTTGCAAGACCAGGTGATCGGACCAGAGCCAAGACAGAAAATAAAGCCAGAAGTAGACTTCCGATCATTGACATCACTAGCCCAATTTGAGTCAGTGTAGCCAACAATGTGAGGATCCCATGATGTGTAGTGAATGCCATAAGAAAGGGTGCCCTGAAGGTACCTCAAAATACGTTTGGCAGCTTGCCAGTGACTCTCATGAGGATCATGGGAGAAACGAGAGACAAGGCCAACCGCAAAGGAAAGATCAGGATGAGTGTGAGTCAGGTATAACAAACTGCCAACCAACTACCTGTAAAGTGTAGAATCAACTGAAGGAGTGGGGCAAGTAGTAGTGAAAACAACCCCTGACTGAAAAGGTGTGGGGGTAGGCTTGCAATCAAGCATGCCAAAGCGCTGAAGCATATCAAGAGCATAGTTCTGTTGGTGAATGGATATCCCATTAGAGGACTGAATCACCTGAAGACCAAGAAAATAATGCAAAAGACCGAGATCTGTCATCTCAAACTGCTCCATCAAGGCTCGCTGAGCATGCTGAATCATAGAGGATGAGCTACCTGTGATGAGGAGATCATTAACATATAGCACAAGAATCAAGATCTCACCCTCAAGATTTTGAATATAGACTGTAGGATCAAAATGACATGTAAAACTAGTGGAGAGCAAAAAATAGTTCATCTTCTCATACCAAGCCCGAGGGGCCTGTTTAAGACCATATAATGAACGTCGAAGTCTGCAAACCAAAGAAGCATCCTATACAAATCCATGAGGCTGCTCCATATAGATCTCCTCCTGTAGGTCACCAGGCAAGAATGAACTCTTCACATCCATCTGATAAATGGACCAGACCCTAGAAGTTGCAAGTGATAGTATAAAGCAAATAGAATTCATCTTGGCAACATGGGCAAATGTCTCAGAGTAATCAATACCCTCAACCTACGAGAAACCCTTTGCAACAAGACGTGATTTGTACTTATCAATAGAAACATTAACAGCATACTTGGTGCGATACAACCATCTACACCGAACCATCTTTCTGCCCTTAGGAAGAGGACAAAGATCCCAAGTGGTATTCCTCATCAAAGAAGAATACTCCTCCTCCATAGCACTATCCCACTTAGGGTGACCTATTGTCTCTGAAAAACTCTGAGGATCCTCAGAAAGAGCATGACTCAAGACTAGAACCCACAATATGAGAACGGGTACGACGAGTGTCTGAAGGATCACTAGCCATAGATCTTGCTGCCTCAACAGTAAAGCGAGCCCATTTGGGCATTTGAGGTGGAGCAAGTGGAGTTGGAGATGGGGGATCATCAACATCCTCATCAGAATCATCCTCAACATAATCCTGAAGAGCAGCATTATGAGGAGTAGGTAGTGAAGTAGACACTAGAGACATGGTATCCACTGTGGGAAGGCGCTCATCAAACTGGACATCCCGTCGAAACAGGACCTCTCTGGAATCAGGATCAAACAACCTGTATGCCTTAACATCCTCACAATAGCCGAGAAAAATGAGGGGTCGACTCTTCCGCTCCATGGCTCTCCTTTGAGCATCAGGAATAAAGGCCCATGCCTCACTACCAAATACTCGAAAATATGAAACATCAGGCTTGTCATGAGACCAAGCTTCCTCAGGAGTCATATGTCGAATCGCCTTGTGAGGCATCCGATTCTGAATATAGTTGGCACAATTAATTGCCTCAGCCCAAAAAGAAGGATCCATGGACCTGGACTAAATCATACAATTCGCCATCTCCCATAAAGTCCTTTTCTTTCACTCAGTGACACCATTCTATTGAGGGGTGTAGGGAACAGTAAACTAATGCTGCAAACCATGCTCAGTGCAAAAATCTCTGAAAGCCTGATTCACATACCCCCCCCATTATCTGTATGTATCCGCCGAATAGAAAGGCCAGTCTGCTTCTCTACAAATGTCTTGAAGATTCGAAAGGAATCAAAGACATCAGACTTGTACTTAAGAAAGTACACCCATGTGCGTCTGGAGAAGTCATCAATGAATGTGAGTACATACTTGGCCCCAGAAAAAGAAGGAGTGGGAAATGACATGAGGTCACTATGAATCAACTCCAAGGGTGCCAAAGCACGAGTGGCACTTCCCTTTGGAAAGGGATCCCTATGATGCTTGCCAAGCACACAACCATGACAAACACCGTCTGTGCAGGAAATCTGTGGAAGACCAAGAACAAGTGCCTGAGTACTCATCTACTAAAGATATCTATAATTGACATGGCCCAAATGCTCATGCCAAAGCTTACTCATGGAATCTGCATGTGCTATAAGAGATGAACCTGTACCTGCAGAAGGCTCAAATCCATCAAATCTGTAAAGACGAGATGCAGTATCAACATACCCAGTAGCCACAATCAAATCAGAGTCATGGAGGTCCCAAATAACCACATGATGTGGTGAGAACTCAACTGTCTTACCAGAGCCAGAATGGAAAATCTGATAAATGGACAAGAGGTTCATCGAGATGTCAGGAACAACCAGAACATCCTATAGAGTACCCCCATCCAAGGTGACAGAACCTGAACCCAAGACAGAAAGTTGTGTAGAGTCACCCACTGCAATTTGTGAAGTACCACAAGAGGCAAGAGAAGTGACCAACTGCTGAGTGTGAGTCATATGGTGAGAAGCACTAGAATCTAGAATCCAAGTGGACCCATAGGTCGATGCGTGAGCAGTGAGAGCATGGCCTTTCCCTGTGGAAGGAGAAGACGATTGAGGTGAGGAGATGTGATGCTACTATAGGGCTTCCTCTAAAGCCTCTAATCGTTTCCAACACCTAGAAACTGGATGTCCTTCCTTGCCACATAAGGTGCAAGTGTCTCCTGATTTCTTCTTAGTCTTGGAGGAAGACTCACCAAACTTCAAAGATTTTCCCTGTTTCGAATTAAGTGGTGGTTTGGAATCAGACTTAGGAGGTGGTTTGGAGGAATGCTCACTGCCTGCAAAATCTTTCTTTGGCTTTGGTTTTTGCTTCGGTTTCTCCTTAGATGACTGAGCAACCAATGTTTTATTCTTTGATCCTGAGAGCATATCAATCTAAGAAAGGTGTGACTGCTCACAAGACAAACGCTCACAAAACACATCAAAGGTAGGCATGGTAAAACGAGTACCCAGACCATCCATGGTGGAATAGAATGAAGAAGCAAATATCTGAAATGGACCATGAAGCTTCGAAAGGATCAAGTAAATGCACTCTGTGTCTGACTTATTCTTGCCACAACCCTGTAAAATAGTGCAGATTGTTTTGAACTTGGTAAAAAAATCCTCAATAGTGGGAAATGATTCAGGTAACAGTGAAGTCAGCTCTGCCTCAATCTGTAATGCGCGAAACTCATTAATGGTCCCAAAAAGTGTCTCAAACTTCAACCAAATGGAGCAAGGAGTGAGCAAAGCATCAAGGTGAAATATAAGGCTGTCTGAAACATGGAGAGATAGCAAACCCATAGCTTCATCCATCTTGTTCCTGTGCTGAAGAATCTCAAAAAGACACTACAACTGAGGCTGAACC
Organism: Sequoia sempervirens; assembly: GCA_007258455.2. Taxonomy (NCBI): domain Eukaryota; kingdom Viridiplantae; phylum Streptophyta; class Pinopsida; order Cupressales; family Cupressaceae; genus Sequoia; species Sequoia sempervirens. The sequence continues at coordinate 377,825,905 of VDFB02000003.1, read as the reverse complement.
TCATCTAGACAAGACCACAACCCTCATGACCTGAGAAGCCTCATCATGCGAGACTTCCAGGTGTGATAGTTGTGCGATGTGAGTAACTCAACTGAGGACTCTGCCATGAAACCCTGCACCTGTAAGTGTACCTGTACCTGTACCTATACCTATTGGTGTTTTTTATTATTATGTGATCTTTCAGAAAAGATAGAAGATGCATAACGGTTTGATTATTTTGAGAGTTTTTGGTGTTCTAGATTTCTAATATAAATGACAGAAAGTGAGAAAAAAAACACCCCCCCACAAAAGAGAAACCCAAACCCTAGTACAAACTGAGAAAGAAGAAGCAATGCATAAGCAAAAAAGCTTCAAAAAAAATTCTCATGTACCTAAACAAAATTCTAAGAAAAAAGATCACATTACTGAAGAGAGCAGGTTAAGAGCTTTCCAACGCCTATTCGTTTTTGAAAAACGGAGTTCGTTTGCACCTTTTATGGCCCTGGAAGTGTAGAAAGTAGACCCCACTTTGACTGGAAAAAAATATAGTCAAACAAAAAATTTGGGAAAAAATAATAGCACCATGACATCCAGCACAAAATTATCTTTCCAACGGTATCTCGTTTGAAGAAAATGGAGATCGTTTTCCCATTGAATACCCGATTTCGTGAAGCCTCCTAAAAAAGAACAATTCGGCCTCCTTTAAGCCCTCACAAAAAGCCCCTCGGTCCACCGGGAAAGCAACTAGGGAGGTGGATAGCAAGTTCAAATATGTGGAGCCTGAGCCTGAGAGTTCAAGGAGGCTTGGCGAAGCCCCTGGTGAGCTGGGCCGCTCGACACAAAGGCTGCTGGGCTTTCCAAGGCCACCGGGATTTGCGAACGACGGAGTCAAAGCGACTACCGGGAGCTTCCCAAGAATGCGCAGAGTAGGATCCCCATAAAGACAAATAAGCCCCACGAGGCAGCACACAGAATACTCCAGTGGAAGGGGAGCAAATAGCTACGACGAGGGAAGAAAAGTCTAAAGCATGGGCGCGGGAGGGTCAAGAAGAATGCAAAATGAATGACTCTATTAGGGGAAAATATAGCCCGAGTCAGGTGGATGAGCCCGGGACAAGCTCAAAGAGATCTACCTGTGAAGTTCCTCTGCGCCGGAAACACCAAAGGTGGGTGGAGCACCTGAGAAGGTGCCGGCGAGGAAACAAACCCGCAGCGTTGGTGATGGAGTACCGGTCGAGAACTGAGGCTGGCTCTGGAAAGAGCAGGCAATGGTGAGCCCGGGAGCGACAAGGAACACAAGAGTGGTAAATACGGCGGGCGGCGTACCGGGTGAAACCGGTGCGTTTTTATAGAAAAAACCAGAAAGTCGGTGTGGCGTCGCAATAAACGAATCGGGTGGGCCAGGGTAGGTCGGGCGGTAGCCGGAAAAACAGGCGTCGAAACTACCGAGTAAATTGCCGTCATACTTGTAAGTCCCATGGCGACTGCGGCGACTTAGGGAGGGTAAACCCAAAAATCATTTTTTTTTTTTGAACCCTCTATATTTATCTGCTTGTTTTTTTTTTTTTTTAAAAACAAACCCAGCTTCTAATGCAAAACTCAAACACCAGAATAGGGAGCTTCAGACCTATGCTCTGATACCATGAAGGAGCACCAAGAATTCTGAAAGCTCAAACCTGTTACAAGGGAGATGCCAAGAAAACAACACACAACAAAAATATGCTCAATATTGCCAAAATGTAAAAGAGTTAATTTACAAAGAAAGATATTACAACCCTAAATAGGTAAAAAACCTAAAAAAGGAAACCTTAGGCTTGCACATAATAATTAATAAAATAATTAATTATTATGCACCTAAAGTTAGCTTAAGTGAACAAGAGATAAAAGGTAACTTAATTAATTAACCAGATATAGTTTAATTAATCAAGTAAAACCAATTACTCTAACAGAAAGGTTGGAAGAAGAACTATCTATATTAAATGAGAAAGTTATCAAGGAAAGCATGATCCAAGAAAATTAGCTAAAAGAGAAATCACTTATGGAAAAATATGAGGAAATCCTATCCAGAGAAGAGGCGTACTAGTGTACTAAATCCAAGGAAATATGGTTAATAGAAGGGGATGGTAATACAAAGTTCTTTCATAACACATCCAAGTTTTAAAAAGCCTAGAAAAAGACATCAAGTATTCAATCTACCAATGGCACTATGGTCCAGGAGCATGATGCAATTGAGGAAGAGGCAGTTGCTTTCTAAAAAAAGTTCTTGGCCCCAAAGGGTGATAAGGAAGTTCTAAATGGTAGCAAGGTCTTAGCCAATATACCCAAACTGATTACATCAAAAGACAACCATATGCTAATAAAACCTTTCTCTAAAGAAGAAATAAAGGAGGCAACCTTCCAACTCCACCCAAAAAAAGTTCCTAGACCCAATGGGTATCCAACATTCTTCTATTAGAAGTGTTGGCACTTTCTTGGAGATGAAATATGGGAACTAATAGAAGATTTTAGGAAACATAAAAAAATTGTAAAAGACTTAAACAATACTATGGTAGTTCTATTACCCAAGAGGGAAGTATGTGAGACCTTTGGAGACTATCATCCCATCTCACTGCGAAATAATATCTATAAAATTTTGTCCAAAGCTCTAGTAAACATGCTTAAAAGAGTAATAGGAAAGATCATATCATCAAACCAAAGCAACTTCACTCCAAGTAGGGACATTGTGGATAGTATCATTCTAGCCAACAAATTCGTACACACAATAAACAAGGAAAGGAAGCAAAGCATGATGATAAAACTTGACATAAGTAAAGCATACGATAAGGTGAGATGGAGATTGTTAATCAAAATAATGGAAAAGTCTGGGTTTGGTAAAGAATGGCTACAAATGATCTTCTAGTGTATTGCATCAACAAGATACTCGATTTTAGTTAATAATTCCCCATGTGGTTTCTTCCAAAGCTCCAACAAATTAAGGCAAGGAGACCCAATCCCCCCCTTCCTATTTGTCACTCTGGCAGAAGCCTTAGGCAGGCTAATTGCCTCTAAACAATCTAACAAGGTCTATGGAAAGGAGTGCAAGTGGCACAAGGGATAGAAGACCTTACTCGTGCCAATAGTTCATGGATGATATGCTATTATATGGTGAGGCTACCATCCAAGAGGAAAAAAACATAAGGGATTGCTTGCAAGAGTATACTAAAATCTCTAGACAACAAATAAATATGGAAAATTCAAAAATACACTTCTTTCATACAAAGAAACCCCTACAAAAAAGGATTGCAAAAATATTGGGGTACTTGGTGGAGGCATTACCTTGCAAGTATCTGGGCGTTCCTTTATTCAAAGGAGTGTGTCGAACTGGTTTGTGGGAATATGTAAGAGAAAGATGTAATAACAAAGCTCTAAGTCAGAGGGGCAAGTGGCTTACACTAGTAGGGAGGATAACAATGATCAAATTAGTATTGTCAGCAATCCCAATATACTCAATGTCATGATGCAGTTAACATCTAAAGCCTCAGTTAGTTTAGAAAGCATTCTCAAACACTTCCTGTGGGAGGGCTCAAATGAACAACATAAAATCCCACTAATTCACTAGGACAAAGTATGTAGACCTTAGGAAGAGGGAGGAGTTGGCATAAGAAACCTAAGATTACATAATACTACCCTAGGATTGAAATTAGTATAGACAATGTACCACAATCCATCACTCCTATGGTGCAGAATAATGCAAAAGAAGTACCTGGATAGTCCAAAACCAAAAAGAATCTTGACTATAGCTAATGCAAGAAATGACTCATATCTGGAACTTCATGCAAAACTCAAGACATTTTATAATTGACCATATCACTTGGAAAATTAATGATGGTAGAAGGGCAGACTTTTGGAAGGACTCATGGAGTGAACATAGACCTCTAAAGAAATATCCAGAATTGGAGCCCCACATCCACCTCATTGAAAATAGATACAGCAGTGAAGTACAAGCCTATATCAAGCAAGATGCAAATGGAGGTAGCCAATGGAAAATCCTAGATGACCTCCCTCTAGATGAAGGAGAAAAGAAGAAATTAGAAGAAATATTAAAAGAAAGGAAGGTGCACCTTAACTCCCAAAAGGATAAGATAATTTGGTGTGGGGAAAAATCAGGTAAACACATAGTGAAATTGGGTTACCAAATCTAGGATAGACAAGAAAAGAGTGAGTGGCCCAAAAAGTTAAGCTAGGGAAAAGGGGTACTTCTGAAAGCAAGGGCTTTTATTTGGACAACACTACATGGTAGAATACTAACCAGGGATAAATTGAAAGTGATATACTTTGAAGGCCCTAGAAAATGTGTGCTATGTCATGAGAATGAAGAGGACTTGGATCACCTACTTCTAAATTGTCCTTTTGCAACACACTACTGGGATTGGTTGCAATATAAACTAGGGTGGATGGCCCCAAGGTATAATAAACTAAAAGAACTACTCATTAGCTAGCCCAACTTGAAAAAGGACTCTTTGTGGGGGAAGATATGGAAAAACATCACCCTCAATTTTGATGTGGAACATTTGGAAAGAGTAAAATAAAAGAATCTTATAGGATAAAGCTAGGAAGGTTAAGGAAATCACACAAGTTATCGAGAGGAGTATATCAGAATGGCTCAATTCCCACATCAAACTACAAAATAAATTCAGATTCACATGTTGGGATGAAAATTTAATGAAAATTTGGGTGAACCTGAAAATCCCAACAACATTTCAATTGGCGTCGGACCCCAAGACAAGAAAGGAGAAAGTCAGGTGGTGTCCCCCAACACTAGGAAGATTCAAATTAAATACTAATGGTGCTTCCAAAGGGAACCCAATATTGGCAGGGGTTTGGAGCATTATCTGAGATGAAAAGGGAGCACTAATCACAGTTAGATCAATCAAACTCCCTCCTTCAACAAACAATGAAGCAGAAATAGAAGGGGTACTACGAGGCTTATTACTTTGCAAAGAGAAGGGACTAAGCTCAATAGAGATAGAAATTGATTCAATAGTATGTGTGAGCACAATTACTAAAGGCCAAATTGGAGTTTGGCAGCTTCAATCAAAATTCAATAGGATTAAAGAACTCATGGAAGAATTACAAGTCGTTTCAGTTAGTCATGTATACAGTGAAGCAAATAGGGTAGCAAACTAGAAAACCATGGGATTAATCAAATAGAGGTCTACTTAACCTCAAAAAATGAGGAGACATGGAAAGACTTAGGTGCATTACTTCAGTAGGAAATCAAATGGAGAAGCTAAAACAACACTAAAGCAACCAAGGTAAAAAGGCCTAGCATGAGGTAAGTGTCTCAAAATAGTTTGGGACTATGGAAGGTACGCATCCCTAATCCTAAATTAGTATGAATACATATGTGAGATTTTTAACAATCAATAACACACACACTGAAGCACTATGTGTTTAAAATTTTAACCTTAGTCATGACAACATTATTAGTTACTGGACAATCATCCTAGGCTCCCAACGAACTTCGCCACATCAAAATAGCATCAATAACACAACTTGGACAATGGAAGCCCTTTTAACACATCGAAATCATTGGCCTTAATCACAAAAATGCAAAGAACTAGACCTCACTGCTTCAGTTTTACTACACTTTTAAATAGTAGGAAACTTTATTGTAACAATCCATCCAACTCAACTTTTTTTGAAAAAGGAAACTGAAAAGAAAGAGGCAAGACTTATCATTCTAATTGTTACAAGAAATGCTTTAAGATGTTATAAAAAACCCCTTAGATTCATATTTTAAAAATCTCAAAGTACATCTTGCTTACATTAAATCTATTGGTAAACCTAGGTTAAACTTTCAAAGTCACATGTAAGATGGATGAGTATATACATATATGCTCCCAACACTCAAAATAACCAATGAGATTAAGCTCCACAAAAGATGAAGAGTGCAATCCAAGCAGTATCTTTAACAAGTACAAGCTGGTATAAGCACTTAAGTAAATCATAGGCCTTCTTAGAATAAAAATGATGCTCCCAATAATTTGCATCCTTGGCATCGGCCAAAAATGAAAGAAGGGTGATAGGCTTAAGATCGGTGAATGGAAAACACTAGGGGTGAGGAATTCCCTCGCCCAACTGGGCAACATCCACGACCACACACAAACCTTGAAGGAACTTGGGCTTAAAAATGTGTCGGGTTAAGTGATAAATAAGCTCCTTGCTTGCATGAAGATTTAGCAACAAAGCTACAAAACACAAAGTAATATCTGAGTTCACTTGGTATCTCTTGTTGATGGTAATAAACCTCCTCTATAACACCATTTTAATAGCCTTTAGGGTTAGGGAGTCAAGGTTTTGCAACATGCCTTTCAATCGACGATCAGAAATAGGCCCAACAAATGTAGCTTGAGTCTTGGTACAAGTAAGCAAAACAAGAGTCTCCATAATTGGGCTTGTTAGTAGGATTGTAGTAATAAGAAAAATAGTAAAAAATGACCTATTATGTAAAGTTAAAGAAGGGTTCTGGAAGCTAAATCGTCGCACATGCGCTAGGGGCTTAATATCATTAAATCCAAGAGAAGTAAACAACCCAGAAAAATGGCCAAGGTGGATTAATCATAAGCATAGACCAATTATTTTTTGCCAAAGGCACATATTTAACACATTGCTATAACCAAGGACCTTATGAAAATGGCCCAAAATAACTTATTCTTAAACATGGCCCTCATCCAGTGACTTGAGATCGAAAGGCCAAATAAGTTAAAAGGGTGGAACCCCAATAACCAAAACAGGGTTTTCACTAACATTTTGGAGAACAAATGTAAACTACCTAGGTTAAATCAAAATGCCAAATTGATTTAATAGACAAAACCCCAATAACCAAAGTAGATTACATTAACACTTTGAAGATTAAATGCAAGCATTATATACTTTGAAACCACTTAGGTTAAACCATGTTAATTGCTAATTTCGCTCACTTAAATTATAATCCACGGGAAAAATGAATTTCCATACGAACTAAAAGCACAAGTATATTATGTCTTTGATATTATAAGAGTTTATGAAACCAAAAGATATAAGTCTTTTTGCAGTATAAAGGCATAAAAGCTTAGCCCTAATTGTACAAAGGAACTTCATAATCATTTAGAGTAGACATCACCATCATATCAAAAGTAACTTATACCCTTCCTATAATCTATTCGCCCCCCACCCACAGTAAAACCCTTGACATATTTTTTTTTGGGTATGTGTCAAAATGGAACAAATACACTTTCACTCTTCAAAAACGATCAAATTCCTTTAGCCAATCGAAGTCATCTACCGGCTCGAACTGGTAAAGCCTACACAGGAACCAATATGCAACTAAGGTATGGCCACGATACACCAGGAGCTTGGCGTCATGGATATCTAGCAGCAAGGAATAGTAGTGTAGAACCCTAATTGGCAGATGGAGGTCCCGTGGACGGGGGGCGCCAACTCCCAATTGTGCTGCGTTAAGAACGATATCCAAATTTCCAAGCAAATGTGGATAGAAAATCTTGTAGAGTACCTGCCCCACGATGTCCTTTGGCACACAAAGATCCAACAGTGAAGCTACAAAGTGTGCAGGTATGTCGGTATTATCCTGATGGTGCTCTTCGGAAACCAAAAATTTCTTCCCTGAAATAAGCCGAATGGCTTTCATTATCAATAACCCCCGTTCGACCAAAACAAGCTTAAGTCTTTGGTTTGTAATTTGACCTTAAAAAGATAATTGACTACGATCACAAGTAAATAGTATCAGAGTCTCCATGGTGATTGCAAATTCTAAACTTTCCTTCTGTTTTCCCATTAGAACGAATTTAATTAAAGCCTGGTAAGTGAAATCATAATAAATCAAGGCAGAATCCTTTGAAGGAAATGGCGTATTACTATACACAAGGTGAAAAAATGCCACAACAAGCCAATACCCACGGAAGTCGAGGAGTTAATGCCATCAAGGCGGAAATGAATGATGGCTCATGTGAAGTAATACACGTCTTAGAGTGGCATAGACTCCATGGAAAGGTGGTAGGTTTTAGAAAGGCCATTGGAAGGACAACGTGGCCACCATTCTAGGTAAAATATGATGTGGCCCCAAATCTATGATCGCCCAATGAAACATGGAAGTTAGAATAAATTAACTTTGGGAGTTATCACCCTAGTTTTTGATAACACTAACCTATAAAATAAAAAAACTATTAAAACATATATTTTTAAAAAATTACACTTATGAATCTACAAAGGGGTATTTTTATATTTTTAAAAAAATGTTATTTACATGAGTAGGAGTTGTTAAAACATCAATTGTTTTAGATAATTTTATTTTTTTGGTAAATTGGCCTCAAATTGGTGCTACATATGCATTTAGCCAATAATTTTAGTTGGAAATTTTTTGGGCATATCTAACTTATCTATAATGAATCTTACTAGATCATTTGTTTGACCAAAATTGATTTTTACTTAGAAATACTTAAATTCACTTATGTCAATAAGTTGCTCAAAAGTGTGACACAACTTTGTACTTTTGTAGAATATTAACCAGCCTCAAGGAAAATGTTACATAAATATTACAACTGAGGGTACATTGACATTATAGGGGGTGCCCATCCTATGAGTCATACCAGAACAAAGCCTCAAAGCCTTTGTTATAAATCCAAAATAATCCTTGCTAAATTAGCTTGGATCCCCTTTTAAGAGTGCTCCAAATCATATAACATTTTACCCAGAAGGCTAAATCTAGACACATCCAAACTTTCCACCCCTCCAAAATACTTTGAAGTGAGGATCCTAGCCCAAATTTGCTTTTGATTATTACACCACCTCCAATAAAGCTTAATTGCCAAAAACCATCCACTAAGAGTTGCATGTCGAAGACTGAGCCCACCTTCCTACTTTAGCCTACAAATAGATCCCCACTTAACCAAACTCCACTTCTTTGAAAGAAAATTACCAACCTAGAAGAATTGTCAAGAAGGAATTTCTCAAATTCTAGGAGGATCCATAAGCACAAAACATCTATACATAGGAAGAGTGTGAACTACTAAATTCAAAAGAGTCACTCTCCCTATAGTAGAGAGCCACCTGCAAGTCCAATGGTTAACTTTCATACAAAATTTATCAATAACATCCTTCCAGAACCCTCTAGGAAGAGAGCCCACGACCAACCCAAAATACCAAGATAGATAAAGGGAAGTAAGCCAATCTCGAATTTGAGAATCCAAGCTATGGGAATGATAAATTGAAAAACAAAATGAAGTTTTTATGGATTGAATAGAAATTGTATGCATGTGATACATTGACTATGGAAATAAAGTGAATTTGTGACCATTTTTCTGTGAAATTTTGAATTAATTTTAATTCATAAATGAGAATGTATATAATTAAGATTGTATTGGCTGAAAATTTCATCAATCTGATAAGACACATGAAATTTGAATTGCACCAATTAGTATTAGAGCTTGGATTGTGACAGTGTTGAAGAAAACTTGAGAGTTATTGTTGTGGGTAACTGAAAAGAGAAGAAGACCTACCATTGCAGAGGGTAATCAACATGGCACAAAGAAGATGTGGGTGAAGATGGCCATGATACGCTGCTATGGAAGTGATGGAGATGCTGAGAGGCATCATAACTAGGTTGGATGTGATGGAAATGGCACAAAGGAGATGAACTCCTATGGTAGACATCAGTTATGATGAAGATGAATTTGTAGCACCAAAAATTGAATTGGAAGATGAAGGAAAAAATGTGGTAGAGAGTGGATTTCTGAAAGAAATGGAAAAAATCAATAGTAAACCCCGATTCGATCCTCCTACTTATAATGAAAATTTTGAATCTAGAAGAAGTGATAGATTAGATATTAGATATGGAGAAGTATTTTGACTATGAGTAGATTGAAGACCCCAAAATAGTGAAGTTTGTGTATACAAAATTGAAGGGACATGTGTCTTTAATGTAGGATCACATGCAGACTAAAAGATAAGATAAAGGAAAACAAAAAATAAAAACTTGAAGCAAAGAGAGAAGAACAAGCAAGAATACATTGAGGATTTTTAAAAATTGAACATCTAAGCAAGATATGTGGAAGATGATGTTGAGTTGTTAATATATGTGAATGGGCCACACAATTCAATCCAAGATTAATTAAGTATGATTTAAATAACTATCATGGAAGAGGCATATCAATATGCATTTGAAGGTTGAAGAGAATATTTCTAAGAGACAACTAGAAATTTTTTGAGGTAGAGGCATAATTTCATGTGGAAGAGGACAGTCCAGCAGTGGTAGAGGTTACCAAAATAAGTAAGAGGAAGCAAGCACATCTCATGCAAGTACATAGGAAAGAAAAGGAAGAGGAGACTTCTCTAGAGGAAGAGGATTTAGTGGTACATGTTTTCAGTGTGGAGAAATGGGACACCATGCATTTGAATATTCACAAATTTAGTAGGATGGTGGAAAGGGAAAAGAAGCCAGATTTCATGTAGCATAGGTTGAAAATGAAATTGTGACTTCACCAAACCATGGAGAGGATCCTAAAGATGGAGATTCCTTAATGTTGTGAAGGATTTATTAAATTTAGACAAGTAGAAACCAAAACCAATTCAAAGAAGGAATTTATTTTGAGAAAAGTGTACTTAGTGGGTGGAAAATGTTGTAAAATAATTGTGGATAGTGGTAGCACGGATCAAATTGTATCCAAAGAAATGGTGGACAAGTTGAAGTTAAAAAGAATCAAACATGGGTGATCCTACAATACTAGTTTACAATTTCTGGAAGATCCTGATATTTGCTGAAATAACATATTTTTAGAAAATATAATGATTTAAGCCTTGAAAAATTCCATTTAAAGGATTCATTATATATATTTGAAAGAAGCCATATTTAGGAGTTCCCATAATCTGGTAAGAGCAGATTCTACTATAGTACTGTCAACTCAACTTAGGAGGTCTCGTGAGGAGTCAATTTAGCATAGAAAGTTATGTATCTATTGTGGGCCTTCAAGTGTGAGTTTTTGTAATAATATTGAGGGATTCAGTTTGGATTTCATTGGTTTAGATCAATTTTTTTTCTAATTTAGTTACTCAATCGCTTATGCTAGTGTATCGATGACATTTGATAAGTATTGCCAGTTGTGAAATTTGAGGAAATGCACCTTAGTTTTTCTTATCAAATTTTTCCATTTAAATTTCAAAATTTGAGATGTATTTTGTGATTTTAAAAAAAAATCCTTTCCAATAAATTGAATGGATATGTTCCATGTGATACAATATTGGAACGTATCCAAGGCTTTTCTTCAACTTAATCATATTTTGATGTGAATGAGTTTTGAGGAAAGGATTTTCGCTATTGGGTGGTCTTCAATTATGTTCTAACCCAATTGATATTTTAGATTCCATAAAAATATTTTATATTTTTGTTGTGCTCCATACTAATTAATATTGTTCTTCCATTCAAGTATGGTTCAAAGGGGATTTGTATTTCCATTATGATCTTACGTTGGGAACTTTGGAAATTTGACTTCCTCCATATCCTAATATTAGATTGGTCTAACTATGGGTAAATTGAATTAATCTATGCTTTCGACTTACTATTATATTTTATGGGTAGCTTTTTTCCATTAGAATTACCAGAGTTAGGTTATAGAAGTACATACCTTGGCTTGCAAATATTTACTTACCTTAGCCTAGTGACTTGCTTACCATTCCTGGTATGAGCTACTCAACAATGCTACTCTTGTCTAATAATAAAATGTCTTCCATCCCATGCCATGTGCTTATGATGTTTCCTTGTATTATATCCTCTATTTTTTCAACCACTTGGTTGGCTAGAAGGTCTGCTGCTTTATTGGCCTCCCAATAGATATGTTTTATTGATTAGAAATTTACTTCTTCCATTAGTTCTTTTATAAAAGATACCTTAGTTTGTAAGCACCAATCTCCAATGTTACCATTGATTAGTGCATTTATGCAAACTATCGAGTCACATTCTATTTCTATATTCTCCATTCCTTTTTCTTTGCACGTTTTAATCCCTTTAAGTATTCCATCTATCTCTGTTGCATTATTTGTGGAAATTGGAAATTTGAATGATAATGTAGCTACCAAATTGCCTTCCTCATTGTGTATTATGAATCGTGCACCCGACTTTCCATGATTTCCACATGATCCATCGTTTGTGTTTAGTTTCAATATTCCTTTTGGGGGTGGACACCACTTAGCCCTAGCCCTTTTTTCTTTTGATCCTTCTATTAATTGAAAGAAGGGTGGCACTTTTAATTCTTTCCATCTTTTCATAATTTCATCATCCCAATTTGTGGACTTTTCTTTTCTTTGTGTCTTTATATGTGCATTCATCCATTCAGATATATACCATTCTCTGTCATTTGTAGCACTTCTTTAGTTGTTTTTTATTTTTTTGAAAAATTCTTCTATTATGCTCTTTCCATAAATTCCAGATTAGGAATGAGGAAGTAATTTTCCATATTTGTCCCCAAAAAGCTTCTTTTTAAAGGGAGGGACAACTATTAAATAAGTCCCTTAAGTTTCTATTCCTTGGTGCTATCCATCCCAAAAAAAATTTAACCAGTCCCATCCTTGTGCAGCATAGGGGTAATTGAGTAGTATATGATCTTTGTTTTCTTCACTTTTTTTACACAACATGCACCAGTTAGGGGCTTCAATCCCAATAGTTTTCAATCGGTCTCCTGTAAGAATTCTTCCATCTAGATTTTACCATGAAAAGGCTCTTGCTTTAGGCAATATCCATTTTCCCCAACATAACTTACTTGGCCAATTTTTTTCCTCTTGCTACTTTTTCTATATTAGATAAGGTCCAGTTTTGCAATATAATATCCTAATTTTGCACCACACCAAATTATTTTATCTATTTCTTTATTCAAGCATATTTGTCTTTCCTGCAGTATTCCCCTTAGTTTTGCTTCCCTTGCCTCTTCTATAGGGAGGACTTCCAAATTCAACCAATTACTTCTCCCCTTATCATCTATTTTAACATAGTCACTGACCTCGCTACCACATACATTATTGATATTTGAGATATAGGGGACCATCTCAAGATATTCTGCTAAAGGTTTGTATCCCCACCATGAGTCATTCCAAAAATATGCTTTGCTTCAGTCATTGACCTACCATGTCAAATGATCTGTTATTATATGTCTACAGCTTAACATAAAATTTCATATGTGTGATCCATTCAAGGCATTTTCTATTGTTAGAATTCTATTTGGATTCAAATTATCCAAATACTTCCCTTGCATTACTTTACACCATAGTTAGTTTGGTTTTTGATACATTTTCCAAATTAGTTTTGCACCTAATGCCTTATTTTTCTCTTAAATTCCTTATACCTATTCCTCCTTCTGCTTGAGTTCTACAAAAATTTTCCCAATGAATCAATGGGATTTTATGCTCATCATTTGAGCCTTCCCATAAGAAATGTTTTAATATGCTCTCCAGTCCAGATGTAGCTTTAGATGTTAATTGCATACAGGACATTGAATAGATAGGTATGGCTGATCTAGGACTGCATTGATCATTGTTATCCTGCCAGCCAAGGATAACCACTTCCCTTTCCAGCTTTGAGCTCTTACATTATTGTAGACACGTAAAATATACCGATTGACATTGTGCATCTGATCCTGACCTACTAACATCATTTCATCCTGAATCATCCCTCGGTCTAACCTTTTAATCAAATCTCCTTATCTGATTAAATTCATCAATATTCCTCTCTTAATTAAATAAATCGATTATCTAATTAATTATCTCTCTTTTGTTAATTAAATCAATCAATTTGATCTAATTATCCCTATTTTAATTAAATAATCAATTTTATTTGATTAAATCTCTAAAGTCTATCTATTAAATTAAATAAATTAAAACCTTATTTAATTTGATCTAATATCATATCTTTTAATTAAATAAATCAAAATCTTTATTTAATTAATCTCTTATCATATTCCTCTCTTATTTGATTTAAATAAATCCATAAATTTGGGTCAAATAGGTCACATCATCTAATCTCTCATTAAATTAATTAACCCTTGATTAATTTAATCTCATGTCATGTCCCACCCTCTAGATTTTGCAAGTTGCACATGAAAATAGATTTAATTCATTTATTAAATCTCTATTTTCCTCACAAGGCATCTTTTAGAATATTCTCCAAGTTTGAATTCAAAAATTCCAAGTGGACATGTACATCCAACAAGGCAATAACTCCATCTTACATGTCCTTTTCCTTGAGCCAAGTGGCATTTATTGCATTTTCCCTTCCCTCTTACAAGTCATTTCAACAAATTTGAAATTCAAAAATATTCATTTATTGGCACAATCCTCAAAACTTGCACATCCTCCATCCACTCATAGATTGACAAGTGGAATCTTGCCATTGGATGAATGTTAGTCCCACATTGCTCAAATTTGGACATTCATCCATCTTGGCATTCTATAAATAAAGAGCTCATATCCTCATTTTATCATCCACAAATTATGCAAAGTTACCATGCTCAAATATCTATCAAATTTCATCCATCACCATTGAGTTCTTAGCTAGTTTTTGCATATTTTTCGCTTGGAGCTCTCATTCTTCATCAACAAAGTGGATCAAATCTCTTCAACACATCAAGCTTGCATCTTAGAGATTGGGAAAGGGCCAATTTTCACATCAAATTGGCACCAATTCCCCCATGGGATCATATGTTTGCTATTTTAATTAGGATTGAATCTATATTTTCTTGTTTCATTGTGTTCTTCATTGTTTTCTTTCCTAATTTGAGTTCTGTAAATGGATTTCATGGGGAATCCTTGTTCTTACAAGTGCAAATCTCTAACTTAATGTGTTTATTCATTATGTTTTGCAGTTATTAAGATTGGGGTTCACACAATTGCATTTTTCTATTATTTCTTCCCATAGACTTATCCTTATGATTCCCTTAAATAGGGGAGCCCCCAAATACTTACATGGTATTGCATCTATCATGTCTCCCAATAAGTTTTCTATCCTTTTCTACATTGTTTTCACTGTATAAAAGAAATAAACTTTTGATTTATCTTTGTTTATACACTGTCCTGAAGCATTTATGTATTCTTCCATGCATTTCCTTATACATTCTGCTTCCTTTATAATTGCTTCCCTATATAATAGTGTATCGTTTGCAAATTATTGATGGTTGATTGCTTCTACACCCTGTACAATCTAAATCCCTTTCCATAACCCTTGGTTTGATATGATGTTGTTTGTCTATTGAGGGCTTATGTCACTATAACAAAGAGAAATGGGGATATAGGGTCCCCTTGTCTTAGACCATTCATACTTTCGAAGAAGCCACATGGAGAATTGTTAATGAGGATTGAGTATTTTATTATCGAGATACTATACAAGGGTAAAAGCACAAACATGTGTCACACTTTATAAAGGAACCGACCAACAACAAAAAAATCTGAACTTTGACCACATAAAAGTGGTCTTTATGTTTTGAATTTTAAAATGATGTAAATTAATGAAATGTAGAACTTTTGATGAAGTTTATTCTTGTAATTTTTTAGATTTTAAAAAAATTGTTTTCATTATTTTTTATCAATTTAAGAACAGATTTTAGAATGCTAAAAATTTCAGAAAAAAGTGACGTTCACGAGACATCAAGAAACAAATTGAAAAACAAAATCATTTCTCCCTAAATTTTTTTCTCCAAATAGGTAACTTCAATATCTAGTGCATGAAAAAAAAAATCAAATTTTGATGTATATTTTTCTTGTAATAACATTTTAAAGTCAAACTTGTCAAAATTTGACAATTTTCATGGGACGTCAACTATTGTCTATTTTTTTAATCATTTTCAAAAAATAAACAATACCCTTTTAAAGAGGGTTCTCCTCTAGTGCACCATTATATTTTTAAAAAATTTAATATGTTTTACAATTTTTTTGTAATTTCTAATCAGCCTCTTTTTTAACTTCAACAACTTGAATTATTTTAAAAATAAAATATATTAAAACTAATCAAAATATTAAAAAAATTACATAGTTGGATTCACCACTCCAAGCTCTACAAAAGGGTATTTTTCTTTTTTGTAGAAAAATCATTCTGACTGAAGAAATAGTCTGTTAAAGTTGAATTATTTAGAAAACTCAAAAAAAAGGTGAGTTGCCTGCCATGCAGGCAACCAACTAGACATGTTCGGCCAAGCAAGTTTCGGTCGATCAGGTTTCGGCCAAAACCGTCTCGGTTGAAACATGCTCGGCTAGAATCTGCTTGGACAAAACATGACCGACCAACAAGTACTCGGCCAAAACCAGTCCAATAAATAATTTAATTTTTAATTTTTCAAGTCAAGAAAATTCGCTAAAATACAAAGGAAGGCATATTTTGACAAAGGAAGGCTTATTTCGACAAAAGAAGGCTTATTTCGACAAAAGAAGGTTTATTTTGACAATTTAGGAGAATTATTTCGACAAAATAAAGTGTTTTTGGATAATAGGAGAGCTATTTTTGAAGGTACATTAAATTGTCACTTGTCAAAGAATGGAGGCTTAAATTACTAATAAGTGGTTTTGCAGGGCTCTCTTTAATTTCCTTTATTTTAAGTGTTTGTTTTCACATTTAGAATAATTAGGGGGGTTAATTTTTCATGAGGTGGTAGGTGTATACTCTCACCTTGTGAAACTCAATAATCAAAAGCCAGACCAATCACTTTCTTTTTGTTTTGATATGGGGGTTAATGAACCAGTGTTTTATGTGCTTGAGATGGTGGGTGTATGCTCTCACCTTGTGCAAACTCAGTGATCAGAAACCAAACCCATCATTTTTGTTGTGTTAATCCCTTAGAGGGCCTGCTTCCCAACTTGTGAGAGGGAACAACCCAAGCAACACTTTGTTTCGGTTTGCACTATATAAAGTGTTGTGATCATTGGGAAAGTCTTCGATCACCTGGTGAGGATATCCTATACTGAAAAGTTCCACCCCTAGTATCTATGTGATACATCAAAATCCTTTCTTTGGAAGGGATTGGGAGGCCTCTTAATTAAGCTAATCTTGCCTCACACATAGGCACCAATATTTCCCCAAAACACAGATTAAGAACCATTTGTTTTGGTGGCCAAAAACCCTTTTACTTGTTGGCACAAGAACAATCATTATGAAGCCACCCTACATTTTGCTATTCATTGTAGAGACAATAAATCCCTCAAGGTTTTTGGGTCTTAGGGGGTAAGAAACTTTGGTGAGACCGTTCTATGTAAGGGGGAGCCAGTGCCACCAAGATCTCTAGTTGTTTGCTTTCTTTAAGTGTTTGAAGCAATCCAAGTAGGGACTCAACAAGTAGTATCTCTTCCAATCTAGGTTGTGCTTTCTTACAAGTGTTCTCAAAATCTGTCAATACCAGTGAAACAATTTTGGGACTAGCATAAGCCCCTACTTAGATGTTCTCTTTAAATTTTATATCAGAGTCACTCAAAAAAAATTTGTTTGTTGTGTTTTGTGTGTGTGTTCAAACAAACATTGCCAATACAAATCAAACACCACACCCGAAACTTACAACATTTTAACCTTGAAACGAACTAGGCCTACATATCCAAAATGAGCTTAACCTTTAATTTGTTTAGACCAAGGACTTTCTCACCTCATTTTTATCATTGTCCATTCATCCATCACCTCATATTTTTGAATTAGACATTAATTTGGACATAGGTCAAATTTTCAGGTCATCTTTTTAGCTTGCATAAACCTCTTGATTAGGAATTCATCAAACTTATACTAGATGATAGCTTCATATCTATATATTCTCTTTTAACCTTATCTTTCAGAAAACAATCATCCTAGTCCTTCATCGTTTAGGTTGGTTCCTCAGCTCATCAGTCTATTTTGAGACCACCTTGTCAACATATCCTATCAGTACTATACCCAAAGTTAAATTAATAATCAGATTAGTTGTTATATCTATCTTAGTTTCATCAAAGTCCTAGAAGCTTCTCAAATACTAGGATACTAGGTTCAATTTTATGTTTGTTTTCCAATAATGAAGGTTCAATTTTTTTGTTTGATGTTTTTTCTTGTTTTCCACTAACGAGGGTTTCAAAAAAATTTGTAGGTTTAGATTGAAATGAAAAAAATCAACAAAAATTCAAAAAATGTAAAAAAACCTAAATTAATCACTAATTAGCAAAAAAAAAGAAAAAAATGCAAAGAAAAAGATTCAAACACATACCTAGATCACATTAGAGGTTGTTACGCATGATGGAGGTCACTACTCAATTGGGATCATCGTGAAAATGAGGTAGGGTTCAAGTTTTAAAATCCTCAACAAAATAGATATCTGTTATAAATGGATATCTATTTCTTTCTAGTATAGGGTAAGTGCACAAAGTTGAGTCCACGAAACGTGGAAGTTTTTTCCCTTAGCAAAAAAATTGAAATTGGCATCGAAGAAACGGGATCCCGAGCCTGAGATGAAATGGGATCCCGCTTTTTAAAAATCGGGATCCCGTTTCCCATTGGATTCCGAACCAATGGAAACAGAACAGGATCCCGATTTATAATAAACGGGATCCCAATTTGTAAAATACGGGATCCCGATTTATAAATAACGGGATCCCGAGTTTTATAAATTAGGATCCCGTTTCCTACTGCTATTTATTTTTTAAAAAAGAATAGTTTTCACTGCTCTGCGGACGGGACCCCGAGTGAGTGTTGGCGACAACGACCCCACGACCAACTATAGGTACCCCACCTAAACGCCATTTTTTTGCATTTTT
The DNA here is from genome assembly GCA_007258455.2 of Sequoia sempervirens. Classification (NCBI taxonomy): domain Eukaryota; kingdom Viridiplantae; phylum Streptophyta; class Pinopsida; order Cupressales; family Cupressaceae; genus Sequoia; species Sequoia sempervirens. Next base: position 377,807,155 of record VDFB02000003.1, on the reverse strand, counting down.
TAATTTTGAATTGAAATTTTATAAGAAATAAGTTAATTTAGCATGTATTTTTTTTAATTTATTTCACGTTTTAATCATTTTTTTAATTGTTATAGTAGAATTCAATAATTGTAAAAATAGACGAAAACTTGCAATGAAACTTAAATGTTTTTTAATAAAAATGAAAAAAAAAATCTTGAATTGTGTTTTAGAAACAAAATTTAACTTTTAAATCTTAAATTGTTCGATTAAACCCAAAAAAAATTGATTTTGAAACCCTAATTGAAACAAAACAAAAAAAATTACGTTTCAAAACCCTAGAAATGAAATAAAAAAAACATCGCATTTACAAATCCAAATCGAGCTTTTTGAAACCCTGAATTCAAATCAAACGAAAAAAATTGAATTTGAAAACCCTAGTTTGAATTGAAACGAAAAAATTTCATTAAAAACCCTAATTGTTTAAAACTGAAACCCTAAATTGAATTGGAACAAAAAAAATTGTTAAAACCCTAAATTGGAATCGAACAAATCATTTTGATTTTGAAAACTAGGTAATTTCGAGCTAAAAAAAATCATTCACATTGCTTAAATGTTTTAAATTTTATTTGCTTTGTATGGAAAAAATGATATATATTAAACTTTAGTTTCAATGTTAAATTATAATTAGATTAGAAATCAATATGTTAAAGAATAGTTAAAATTCATAAAGTTTATCTTGATGTTTGTTTACAAATTTAGTTAGCAAATTTGTAAATCTAAGCACGTACAATCGATTCCAATTGGCACTAACTTGCAAGTCTAAATTATTCCAAGCGCCACCAAAACTTCACCCTAAGTTTGATAAACCCTAGACCCTAAGCACAGCCAAAATCTAAACCCCACATAACTAAAGCATTTGAAATTTATGAACCCTAGACCCTAATCTTTCATTGGACATACCTAAAATTATGTAGGTTCAATGTCAAGAATGGGTCTATTTGGTAGATTTATGAAGACTATTTTGAATATCTAGAATGCCATAAAAGTATAATTATAGCAATTCCAATTGGAAAAACTCAAAAACCATTTATAATTTCATACTTCATATTTGACTTGAAAACCCAAAATACATTATCTCTCTAAAAATAGATAACAAATATAGGATCTCAAGAGATATGGAAAAGATGAATACTACTAAGTTATGTAGACTGAAAGGACATAACCTAAACTAATATTCACAAAACAAGAGGAAGATATTCAACACTAGAGAATGATCATTTAATGAAATAAGGATTGATGCCTTAGTCTATTTGGCAACAAAGTCAAAATATTAAAAAAATGGTAATTTTTTATAAATATAAAATAAGTAACTAGCATTACATGCAAAATATTATTATTCTAGTTGCAATTTAATTTATATACAATCCAAAGGCTCGAGAAAATTTACATAGTCAAATATTATTTAACCATACATAACCAATCAAAATAAATTCTATATGTTATTTTGAAAAGTGTTTCTCATAGACTTTAAAAATATTTTACAAATAATGTGACAATTAGCTAATAAAAAACAATAAAAAGTTAAAAAATGTAACCCCATAAATATATTTCTTATCCCCTAACATTATTTATTGTGACATATAGATCATGGCGAGGATATATATGTGACAACTCTTTTTCTAGATTTTACAAAGTAATAGATGACACAAAATCTAGAGAATCAAATTATGGAATTTGATGCTAAATATTTTACCAACCATAGGAGATCTATATAAATTTATCTTAAGGTTCAAGTGTTGAATACAATCTTAAATTTGACAAAAGATCTTTTCTCCTAAGAGAAAAATTACATAAAAAAAGGGAAAATTTGCCCTAGATTTTCTATGCAACTAACATATATTCCAATCTAAACCATTGCATATCATTGTGATGAAGAGGGGGAACAATGCATATATAAATTGATGTAATTCTATTCAATATTAATACAAAAAAATATTTGATTGTATTTGAGAACTTTACAAGATATAGTTTTATCTTCTTACAAATGAATAGTCTTTCCTTATTAAACGCATTGTATCAATATATTTGGTGGAGGATTATGTGAATAACAAAACATACTCAATTAGATTGGAATCACTTATAGGTAGGGAAG